>CM038038.1:111465626-112065626 GCA_021397845.1 Areca catechu
GCGCAGGCGCGCGCAGCTCAGCCCGGCATGCGAGCATGCGGAGCGCGGCCCAAGCCCATGCGCAGTGCGTGCAGGCGCACGTAGGCCTGGCCCAGGCAGTAGCGGTAGCCCCCTTGGGGCGTTTCCCCATTTCTTGCTAGTTCCCATGGCGTTTCTTGTGGTCCACTGCATTCCACGGGGTTTCTGCGCGATCCTAACCGTCTGATCGCCCGATCGAATGGCTAAGATTGATTCTGATCTATTTTGGGCTTGATCTGGTGCTGTTTTTGGCATGATCTCAGCTCTTGATCTTTGATCGGATGGCTAGAGTTGGTTCCTGGATGATTTTGGTTTTCTACAGTGACCAGGAATCACGTTTTCTCCTATTTTCGGGCTCTTTAAAGCAGAGAGCCGTCATAGCCTGCGACACAAAGCCTGTAGAGACATAAAGCGTGATAGAAGTCCTGAAGATCTTTTCCAAGAGAGAAAAAGGTAGAGAAAGAGAGAAAACTGTAGGGAGGCAAAAGATCTTCCACCAAAAAATTATTTATGGGTGAGAGAAGTTTTTAGAGTATTTTTGTTTTCTTCTTTTCTTTATCCTGTTTGAGGGCTGGGGTGAGCATCCCGTAAAACTTCCTGTAAATCTTTTCTACAGTGGATATTTGTTCTTGTGCGTTCGTGGACGTAGGAGTAGGAGTCTCCGAACCATGTAATCCCTTGTGTTGTGCTTGTGCTGTGATTTATTTTGCCAGTTTTTTTTCTTTTTTTATGAATTTGTATTCCACTATGATCCGTTCCACAACAACTGGTATCAGAGCACCAAGTTTCAGTAAGAGCAATGGCAGTAGACAAAGGAAAAGTTAAGATCGACAGGTTTGATGGAAATGACTTCGGCTTCTAGAAGATGCAGATAGAGGATTATTTGTATCAGAAGAACATTCATCTACCATTGTTAGGTACAAAATCTGCTGATATGTGGCAAAATGATCGAGATTTGTTGAACTGCTAGGCTTTGGGAGTTATTCGGCTAACGTTGGCCAAGAATGTCGCATTCAATGTCTTGGAGGAGAAGTCGATAGCAGGTTTGATGAAGGCTCTGTGCGACATGTATGAGAAGCCTTCGGCCTCCAACAAAGTTTATCTTATGCATCGTTTGTTCAATCTAAAGATGAGTAAATGTGTGTCTGTCACGGATCATATCAATGAGTTAAATTTGATTACCAGTCAGTTAAGTTCTGTCGACATCAGTTTTGAGGATGAAGTCCATGTTTTGATACTCTTATCATCTTTGCTCGAAAGCTGGGGTGCAACTATGACAGCTATTACCAGTTTCTGTGGATCAAATAAGTTGAAATTTGAAGAGGTCCAGAACCTGATTTTCAGTAAAGATATCAGGAGAAAAGAAGCCAGTAAGAGCTCTAGATCTGCCTTGACGATCCAAGTAGGCAGAGGGAGGACTGCACAGCGTAGCAACAACCACAGGAGATCCAAATCCAAGCAAAGGAGCCAGTTAAGATCCAGGGGTGATGGCTGTTGGCACTGCGGTAAGAAGGGGCACACCAGGAAAAATTGCTTGGCAAGGAAAAATAAAGGACATAAGGAAGAGTCAGTCAATGCAGCGATTGAGAATACTGAAGAGGCTTTGTTTCTCAGTGCGGACAGTCCGATGGAGTCATAGTTCTAGACTCCGATGCTTCATTTCACTCTATCTCACAGATGGAATGTATAAGAAATTATACAGCTGGTAATTTCGAAAAGGTTTATCTGGTAGATGATGAGCCTTTGGACATCGTGGGGAGAGGTGATGTTCATATCAAGATGCCGAATCAGTTGATATGGAAGCTGAAGAATGTCAAACATGTCCCAGGTTTAAAGAGAAACTTGATCTCAATCGGGCAACTGGACTTGGAGGGTTACGTCATAACTTTTGTTGGTGGCTCCTAGAAGATCGCTAAGGATGCTATGGTGATAGCACATGGAAGCAAGTTCAGCACCCTCTACATGACTAGTAACATGAAAGATGCAGTGGCTTTGGCACAAGCAGACTCGGAGTTGTGGCATTACCGTCTGGATCACATGGGGAAAAAAGAAATGCAAGTATTATAAAAGAAGGGCAAGCTAGCTAGTCTGAAGATGATGGATGTTGGTTTCTGCGAGCACTGTATTCATAAGAAGCAGAAGAGAGTCAGCTTCATCAAGATAGGCAGAGCACCAAGATCGAAAAAGTTGGAGCTAGCTCACACCGACGTGTGGGGTCCCTCTCTGGTGGCATCCCTTGGAGGTTCAAAGTATTATGTGACATTTATCGACGATTTCACTAGGAAGGTATAGGTTTATTTTCTGCAGAATAAATCTAGTATATTTGACACTTTAAGGAAGTGGAAAAGCTTAGTGAAAAATGAGTCTGGATAGAAAATCAAGTGCCTAAGATCAGATAATGGAGGCGAGTACGGTAATACTGAATTCAAGGAGTTCTGCATAGCTAATGAGATCAAGATGGAGAAGACTATCCGAGTATGCCATAACAAAATGGGATAACTGAGCGCATGAACTGTACCTTGAACGAGAGAGCGAGGAGCATGAGGCTCCATGCTGGATTGCCTAAGATGTTTTGTGCTGAGGCAGTTAACACTGCTGCCTACCTGATTAATAGAGGTCCCTTCGTCCCTCTTGATTGCAAGATCTTTGAAGAAGAGTGGACGGGTAAATCAGTAAACTTATCTCACATGAAGGTCTTCGATTGTGTCTCCTATGTCCACGTCAATGCTAAGAAGAGAGACAAGCTAGATGCAAAGTCGAAGAAGTGCTTCTTCATTGATTATGGCATTGATAATTTTGGTTATAAGCTCTGGAGTGAGAATGACAGAAAAATCATCAAGAGCAAGGACGTGGTGTTCAATGAGAGAAGCCTGTATAAGGACCAAGGTATTCCAAATAGAGCAGAAGAGGCAGACAAGGAGAAAGAGCAAGTAGAGTTGGAAGAGATCATTGATGAGGACATTGTCGAGGAAGCAAGAGTTCCTGAGCTTGAGCCAGTGACACCTTAATTGAGAAGATCTGCATGGACCCCGAAACCACATGTAAGGTACTCACCTTCGCTACATTACCTGCTGTTGATAGATGGAGGGGAGCCAGAGTACTTTGATGAGGTTATAGAGAGCAAAGATTTAGTCATGTGGGAGCTGGCGATGAAGGATGAGATGCAATCCTTGATAAAAAATAAGACGTAGGAGCTCAGCACACTACCAGATGGAAAGAAAGCACTGAATAATAAATGGGTTTACAAGGTAAAGAGGAACCCGATGGCAATAAGAGGTACAAGGCGAGGCTGGTCATGAAAGGATTCCAATAGAAAAAGGGTAATATTATACCGAGATTTTTTTTCCTGTTGTCAAGCTCTCTACGATTTGAGTTGTTCTGAGTATTGTAGCTACGGAGGACCTACACCTAGAGCAATTGGATGTTACTACTGCTTTTCTGTACAGTGAGATAGATGAAGATATTTACATGTAGTAGCCTGTTGGCTTCGAGGTCCCTGATAAAAAAGATCAAGTATGCAAGCTAAGGAAAAGCTTGAATGGTTTAAAACAAGCTCCCAGGTTATGGTACAAGAAGTTTGATGGATTCATGATCAACAATGATTTTGCTAGATGCCAGGAGGATCATTGCTTATTTCAAGATACTCGAAGACAGTTTCATGATATTACTCTTGTATGTTGATGATATGTTGATTGCTGGGCTAGACATGCAAGAGATTGAAAGATGGAAGCGAGAGCTGTCTAGAGAATTTACAATAAAGAACATGGACGCAGCAAAGTAGATACTTGGGTTGAGGATCGAAAGATACAGAGCGGCGGGCACATTGAAGTTGATTCAGAGTAGCTATATTGAAAAGGTGTTGGACAGATTCAACATATCAGATGCAAAGCCAGTGAAGACACCTTTGGCCGCACATTTCAAGCTTTCGAAGGAACAGTCACCCAAGGTTGATGATGAGCTAAAGATAATGGCCAGGGTTCCGTATGCTTCAACTGTTGGCAGCTTGATGTACATGATGGTTTGCACGAAGCCAGACATTGCACATGCAGTGGGAGCTGTGAGCAGGTACATGGCAAATCCAGGCAAGCAATACTAGGAAGCTATTAAGTGGATCCTGCGATATCTTAAAGGTACCAAAGATGTTGGCCTATGCTATAGGAGGGGCAGTTTGACTTTACAGGGATATATGGATGCAGACCTGGATGGCAATGCCGACATGAGGAGGAGCACGACTGGATATGTGTATACCATTGGCGAGACAGCGATGCACGACTGGATATGTGTATACCTGGCGAGACAGCGATGAGCTGGATCTATAGAAGATCGTGGCTCTTTCCACCACCGAGGTGAAGTATGTGGCTATCACTGAAGCTAGCAAGGAGATGATCTGGCTGCAAAATTTGCTGAAGGAGCTTAGTAGAGAGCAGAGCTGTAATGTAATATTTTGTGACAGTCAGAGTGCTATTCATCTTGCGAAGAATCCGATGTTACATGCGAGAACGAAGCATATACAACTGAGATATCATTTCATCAGGGTATTGCTTGAAGATGGATGTCTGTCACTAGAAAAAATTCATAGCTCAAAGAATTTAGCTGATATGCTAACAAAGGTGGTCACTGCAGAGAAATTGGGACTGTGTATGGCCTCAATTGGCCTCCAGAGCTAGTTGATTGGAGGCGGCGCACAAGATACTAACTTTTGTTTTTGGAAGTTTTGTTTTATTTTTCAAGTAGATGTTGATATGATGTCTAAGTCTCCAAGTGGGAGAGTTGTTAGGCGTGGAGCCTTATCCAACAGCAACCCAGTCCAAAAACCAAGCCCAAGGAAAATAAAAAAAAAGAAATAGAAAAAAAATTGGACCGGCCGAATTGGGCCAGGCCCGGCCCGACCCACGTGCACAGCCCAGGCCCAGCACGGGCGTGCAAGAGAGCGTGTGGCACGGCCCGGCGCACGAGCGCGCACGCACACGTGGGCCCGGCACAGGCGGTAGCGGCAGCCCCCTTGGGGCGTTTCCCCCATTTACCGCTGGTTTCCTGTGGCATTTCTCGCGGTCCATCACGATCCATGGGGTTTCTACGCGATCCTGACCATCTGATCGCCCGATCGGACGGCTGAGGTTGATTCCGACCTTTTGGACTTGATCTGGTACTATTTTTGGCACGATCTCGACTATTGATCTTTGATCGGACGACTGGAGTTGGTTCCTAGATGATTTTGGTCTTCTACAGCGATCAGGAGTCGTGTTTTCTCCTGTTTTCAGGCTCTTTAAAGCAGAGAGCTGCTGTAGCCCGTGACACAAAGCTTGTAGAGATAGAGCACGATAGAAGCCCTGAAGATCTTTTCCAAGAGAGAAAAAGGCAAAGAATGAGAGAAAACTGTATGGAGGCAAGAGATCTTCCACCAAAAAAATTATTTCCGGATGAAAGATATTTTTTGGACTATTTTTGTTTTCTTCTTTTCTTTCTCCTGTTTGAGGGCTAGGGTGAGCATCCCATAAAACTTCATGTAAATCTTTTCTATAGTGAAGATTTGTTCTTGTACGGTCATGGACGTAAGAGCAGGAGTCTCCGAACCACGTAATCTCTTGTGTTGTGCTTGTACTGTGATTTATTTTGCCAGATTTTTTTTTTCTATGAATTTCGTATTTCACTGTGATTCGTTCCGCAACAAGTGATCTAATCAATAAGCAGCTGGTATATAAACATAATTAATTGTTATTCAATTTTTTTTATATGTTTTGTTTTACTATTAAAATATAAAAAGGGGATCATAGTCCCTAAAGAGTGGACATGGGGATCATAGGATTTTGTATTGTAGGTTTATTTTTTGATCTAGTTTTAACTTTAACTAATTTATGACTATCGTACGTACATCTTAAATATCTAATTTTATATAGGATTATGATAATTATGTAAAATTAAAATATTTTATTTATGATGTTTTATAGTATATCTTAATTTCTGATCATACATGTGATTGATAAGTAAAACCTTAAATGGATTGGTAAGTGGATATGGATTTGTATAAAATAAATGAGTTATTAGTGATAGATATTTTCCTACATAAATATAAATGGATCGGATTAACTCAAATAGAACAGCCTACTCAATTTGTTAAAGTTCAAATATTTCTAACAATCTAGCCTTGGATTTTAATCCTGGCAGGCTTGGCCAAGCTTGAAATGTGAGCAAGCAAATCAAACTTAAGTTTAGGTCAACCCAACCAATCCTGACTCAGCCTAAGTCTCATATATATATATATATATATCATGCCCTAGTCCGAGTTTAGTACTAAAATTATTTTATTAAAATAATATTATAATATGACATAAAATTATAATAAATATTTATATAAATATAACAAAATATTAATGTTATTGTAATAGATATAGCAATGTTGTTGTATAATTATTATTATTATTAATATTTATTATAGCATACCAAGATATATTTAGATACTATATATTATAATATTAACAAAATATTTTGATATAATAATATATTATTATGGTAATAAAATAATAACATTTTATGATAGTAATGCTATATAATATTATAATAAGACATATTATATCATAATATCTTATGGTAGCATATATAGTATATTGACTGTCATATTATAATGTAATAGATAATATAAAATTAATTTGAGAGGAATAATTTATAAGAATGAAATAAGTAAAGTCTATGTAATATTTTCCAAGTGTAAACTCATTTGTAAATGATTTTTGTCTAGGCTAAGCCCTATTCCGAGTCTTATGCTCCAAACACCCCCGGAATCTTTATTTGGCAAGGAATGTGAGCATAGGCAGTTACATGTCAAATCATGAAAGGGAAGGCGGCAGGAAAAAGAGAGAAGATAAGGGCTTGCAATTGATGCTTCACAGTTGCAAGTTGTGCAATTGAGGTCCCCATGTTGCACATTCTATTAGATAGATCCTACGGAATAAATCTTACATTTTTTTATTACTTCAATAATATGAACCATGGCCTTACACCGGAAATGAGAAAAAACCATAAAAAAAACAGGCATAGCCCAAGCGTAGATTAGATAATAATTAGAAAGATAATGTAAGGGGGACAAAAAGTAAAACCAGCGATCATGTTCAGCATCGGATAATTTTGTAGTTAACGAAAAGATAAAATTCCGTATTTTTTCAAGGCAAATAGACAACAAGGTGGCAACTAAAAATATTTTTGTCTCCGAAAGGATACATTTTAATATACGCATAAAAGAAATATATATATATATATATATATATATATATATATATATATATATATATATATATATTTTATAAGAGAAAATGGATGGGAATAAATCTTGGTGTAGCTATTCTTGCAAGTCCCCTCCCTATCAGATTTCTCCAGATAATGTTCGATTTAAGACGTCTGACACCGCCTAGTAGAACAGGGATAGAGAATGACACCAGCTAGTAGAATAGGGACAAAAAATAAGATATTTGACATCGACTAGTAGAACGGAACAAAGAGAAAGATCTTGATTTCTCACGATCATGATTACTAGAACGGAAACAAGGAGTGAGATCTTAACCTCTCACGATTGTGTCTACTAGAACGGGGATAAAAAGAGACCCCGATCTTTCATGCACACTAGTGATCATGGGTCACAGAAAAATTTTTAAATTTAATCAAATTATTTATAAGACTGTACCTCAAATTCATAATTAATTAATAATAAAATAAAATCTTTACCAATTGGAACTGCCGTTCCAGTAAAAAAATTGATATATATACCTGACAAAGTTGGCACACGTTTAACTCTCAAATGAAAATTTTTAAACAAGTACCTTCGTCCCATGATATCCTCAAAATCGTACCCCACCACATCTTGTCACCTCAAGGGGATGTATATGTAGTGTCCGTAGACGTCGATATCATGTGAAGATGGATCGAATTTGTGAACGTCTCTTCCAATACGCGCTTTGTCCCGCTACTGCTGCCTACATTCTCTTCAACAACGTTACGTACGTTCGAGCTCCTGCGGTACTCCAACCATGCAACGCCCACCAGCTCCTCGCTTTATAGTTTATAGGCACTGAACAGTAGTGCCTTCGACTCTCTCTATTGGTTTCTGGTGGGATGAGTAATTCTTTATGCATCGTATACTGTGCAGTAAATTCAGTATGACCCGTATCATATATAATTATTGATCTACGCTGGCACCACGTGATATGACGATAGAACGGATATGACATGATGGAAGGGATATAACAGATTTTAATTTGAACGTGACTAGCATTAAATAGAATTCAGCTTTTATTTAAAATATTCATCTAGCCCATTCCTTCCAGCCTCATTTTACCCGTCATCTTGCTTGGATTTATGGAAATCTTTCAGTCTGAAACATTCTGAAACATGCTCTGGTTTTTATCCAAGAAATCAATAAAGGTTGAAGAAGAATCTCCCTCGTGCTAAAATCTGCTCTGAGAGTTCTGTTGCAGAAATCAACATCTTTCTTCTATCTGAAAAAGTACTCTGTTTTGGTCTGAGACTGGAATAAGGCACTGAAGACTTCCTTTCTTTTGATCCGAGTTTGGAATAAGCCACCGAAAAGTTCTTCTATACGTTCAAGATAAAATGACTTCTCCAACAGGAAGTAAAACATTTTTTTAGTTTTTTTTTATAGTTGATTTATTACACAAACTGTTTTGATAGTTAGAGAAAGTTAATGGCACTCTGGGAGTCATAACTCAGTCCACAGGTTATAGGTATTCCTAGTAGGAGGGGATAATAAATGTAGTTTAAGTTTTTGTATAGGGATGTCGTAGCTTTATAACTAGGGTGTCGTAATATTTTAACTAGGGTGTCGTAACTTCTGAACTAGGATGTCGTAACTTGAAAACCCCTTTTTTTGAAATCTTTTTCCTTCCTGGTCTTTTTATCACAATCTAACCATCTTATTCAAGCCAATGCACGGTTGAAATATCCCATGATGGAGGATAAAAGCTTTCATTTTCTGTTTTGTACCGATTTATTCATATTTTGATTTTTTTGATACCCAAGTTTTTCCAGAAGCATTTTACTATATTGCGGGTATCATATATCATCAATGCATACCGAAACACTTTTGTTACGGAGGATCAAAATATGCGGTTTAAGTTTTTGTACAGGGATGTCGTAGCTTTATAACTAGGATGTCGTAGTGTTTGAACTGGGATGTCGTAATACTGTTTCAGCATATATTTCTGAACTTTTTGCATCCATGTCATGTTATGACATCCTAGGAGTCGTAACTCAGTCCACAAGTGATAGGTTCTTGAGATAATAGGGGTTAGTATATTTAGTTTCATGTTTTATGATCGGGTGTCGTAATATTTTAACTAGGATGTCGTAACTTCTGAATTAGGGTGTCATAACTTGAAAATCCCTTTTTTTTTGAAATCTTTTTCCGTCCTGGTCTTTTCATCACAATTCAACAATCTTACTCAAGCCAATGCATAGTTGAAATGTCCCATGATGGAGGATAAAAGCTTTCATTTTCTGTTTTGTACCGATTTGTTCATGTTTCGATTTTTTTGATACCCAAGTTTTTCCAGAAGTATTTTACTATATTGGGGGTATCATATATCATCAATGCATACCGAAACACTTCTGTTACAGAGGATCAAAATATCCGGTTTAAATTTTTGTTCAGGGATGTCGTAGCTTTATAACTAGGGTGTCGTAGTGTTTGAACTAGGATGTCGTAATACTGTTTCAGCATATATTTCTGAACTTTTTGCATCCATGTCATGTTATGATATCCTAGGAGTCGTAACTCAGTCCACAAGTGATAGGTTCTCGAGGTTGTAGGGGTTAGTATATTTAGTTTCATGTTTCATAATCGGGTGTCGTAATATTTTAACTAGAATGTCGTAACTTCTGAATTAGGGTGTCGTAACTTGAAAATCCCTTTTTTTGAAATCTTTTTCCTTCCAGGTCTTTTCATCACAATCCAACAATCTTATTCAAGCCAATGCACGGTTGAAATGTCCCATAATAGTGGATAAAAACTTTCATTTTCTATTTTGTACCGATTTGTTCATGTTTCGATTTTTTTGATACCCAAGTTTTTCCATAAGTATTTTACTTTATTGAGGGTATCATATATCATCAATGCATACCGAAACACTTCTGTTACGGAGGATCAAAACATCCGGTTTAAGTTTTTTTATTCAGGGATGTCGTAGCTTTATAACTAGAATGTCGTAATGTTTGAACTGGGATGTCGTAATATTGTTTCAGCATATATTTCTGAACTTTTTGCATTCATGTCTTGTTATTGCACTGTCATGTCATATTCTATCCAATACATAACTCATTATTTATTTTGTTTTAGATAAAATGTCATCTAAAACTATGTATATCAATATTTATGAATTTTTATGCAGATATTTCTACATATGGCACTGAAATTAGAAATTTGGATGAGGTTGCTGATGTTGTTCTGAAGAATGCACCTCACCTATCACCCCGATCACAGAGAACGAGTCTGTTGATCCTAAAATTGGTATGGAGTTCAATTCCACAAATGATTTATACAATTTCTATAATTGATATGCAAGGAGAGTAGGTTTTGGAATTACAACAGTATGTAGTAGGTCCAACAACAACACAGAAATATGCTTCAAGCACCTGGCATGTTGGAGGCAAGGAAAATCTAGAAAAATCGATAACTCCATGAATCCTAGGGATACTGGCAAAATTAATTGTAAGGCTTCGATAAAAGCAAGACTAAATTTTAAAAATGGTAAGTGGATATTGGTTGATGTTTTCCTAGAATATAACAATGAGGTATCCATATCATCAGCTGGTTATCTACGGTCCCATAGGAGGATCAGCACACCAGAAAAGGCAGAGATCAGCAATTTACATGCCGTGAATGTTCCCACAAGTCAAATAAACTCTGCCATGGCTAGAAGGAAAGGGGGTAGAAGATAATTAGATTTCACAGAAAAGGATGCTCATAATTTTATCTGTCGAGAACGTCAGAGTCAGCTGAAAGAAGGAGATGCACAATCAATGGTAATCCATTTCACACAAATGCAAGTTAAAAATCTAAATTTCTTTTATACTTTTGACCTGAATGATAATGGACAGCTCAGGACTGTCTTCTGGATCCATCTTAGGTCAAGATTGGCAAGCACTTACTTTAGTGATGTACTGATATTTGACTCAACTTATTTGACAAATACATATCAAATGCCCTTTTGTCCATTTGTCGGAGTTAACCATCATGGATAATCCACATTGCTTGGTTGCGCATTGTTATCAGATGAGACGACTGAGACATTTAAATGGATATTCCAATCATGGCTGGATGCAAATGGTGGTCAACCACCTAATACCATTATAACTGACCAAGATAAGGCAATCGAGGCTGCTGTCAGGGATGTTTTTCCCAATGCACGACATAGATTTTGTCTTTGGCATATTTTGAAGAAGATTCCTGAAAAGATTTGCCATATTTGCACTGCAAATTCCAACTTTATGGTTGAGTTTGACGAGGTGATATATGATTCAGTTACCATAGTATCTTTCGAGGAAAGATGGGTACATTTAATAGAGAAATATGTAGAATGCAAGGCCGTCTGTTGGTTAAATGACATATATAAATATTGGGATAAATGGGTTGATACATTTTTTGTATGTTTGTTAGTCATTATGAATGATTAATGTTCATTTTTTAAATTTTTGAACAAACTTTTTATCTTATATGCTTCTATTTTTTGAATATTTATGAATAGGGATGTCAACTTCATAAAGGAGTGAGAGGATCAATCATTTCTTTGATGGGTTTATAAACTCGAAGACTACGCTCAAGGAATTCATCGATAAGTACGAAGATGCCTTGGAGAAAAGATATGAAGCAGAAAATGAGGAAGACAATAAAATGTTGCAAACAAGTGCTTTCCTAAAAACATCCTCTCCTTTTGAGAGGCAAGCAGCAGGAAATATACAAGGCACATATTCAAAAATTTCAGAATGAGGTCCTTGAGATGGCTGCATCAAATATCAGATTACTTAAAGAAGTTGATAATCATGATGTATATTCTGTTAAATCATTTGAAAGAATTGAAGTTAATGGAATCAATAAAGAGATTATTAAAAATTACGAGGTTTCATTTGACAAAACTTTGGAGGATGTTAAATGCTAGCGTGGATCCTTTGAGTACAAATGTTACTTGTGTAGGCATGCCTTATTGGTTCTTCATCAAAGCGAGATATTTCGTATCTCGGATAATTACTTCTTGAATAGATGATGCAAGGACATGAAATATCAATTCGACGATCTCGAATGCAACAATCAATTTTGTGATAAAAGCACGCGAAAATCACGGTACGCACTCAAGAAATTATTTAAATTCAGATGTCTTATTTTAAGTTTACATTAACCTATCATATGTCATGAAATCCTAATACGAATATTATGTTTTATTGATCGTATATATGCTTTGATGAGTCATCGGATGATGAAGCTTGCAGAGATAGCCTCCATGTCTGAAGATGCATTCAATTTGGTGATGGAAGATCTTACACCATTATTCAGAAAAGCTGTTGATGCTAATTATGCAGCTAAGCAAAGCAGATAACTTCTAATTCAGGATCCTGACCAACTTACTATGAAAGGTCGTCCACGAGAGAATAGAATTAAGAGTGGAGTCGAGAAGAAATCAAAGAGATCAAAGAAAAATTTGGATAAGGCTTCTGTTGACACTGCTGTGCAAAATGAGAGAAGAGGTAGTACTAGCAAAAGGCAGACTTCCCATATTGTAGTGGAATTACCAGAAACAGTAATTGAACCCACTGTACCTTCTTCGGACCCTTTTTTAGATGAATTTGATGCTTATGTATGCAGTTAACTAACACAGGATAGGATATAAAATCCTGAATTATGGTATAGTCCTATATATGTACAGTCCTATGTTTTTTTAGATTATTGAATAAAATTTCATACAGGATGTTTATGACTCCCAGATTGACAAAAAATCCCTTATACCTGTGGTACAGGATATTTACGATACCATAGTTCAAAAGTTACGACACCCTAGTTCAAAAAAAATAAACATGCAGAAAATATAAGATAAAATATTTCTAATCCCTTCTACCTGTAGTACATGTCATCATTGGATAGGCTATTGACTCCCAGATAATCAAAAATAGTCCCAACTGCTTAAAAATCAATAAAATCACCTGAAACAGCATTACGACATCCTAGTTCAAAACTTATGACATCCTAGTTTAAAAAAAATAAACATGCAAAAAATATAAGATAAAATATTTCTAATCCCTTCTACCTATGGTATATGTCATCATTGGATAGGCTATTGACTCTCAGATAATCAGAAATAGTCCCGGCTGCTTAAAAATCAATAAAATCACATGAAACAGCATTACGCCATCCTAGTTCAAAGGTTACGACATCCTAGTTCAAAACTTACGATACCCTAGTTCAAAAAAAACAAACATGCAGAAAATATAAGATAAAATATTTTTAATCCCTTCTACCTGTAGTACATGTCATCATTGGATAGGCTATTAACTCCCAGATAATTAGAAATAGTCCCGGCTGCTTAAAAATCAATAAAATCACCTGAAACAGCATTACGACATCCTAGTTCAAAGGTTACGACATCCTAGTTTAAAACTTACGACACCCTGATTCAAAAAAAATAAACATGCAAAAAATATAAGATAAATATTTCTAATCTCTTCTACTTATGGTACATATCATCATTGGATAGGCTATTGACTCCCAGATAATCAGAAATAGTCTCGACTGCTTAAAAATCAATAAAATCACCTGAAACAGCATTACGACACCCTAGTTCAAAGGTTACGACACCCTAGTTCAAACTTACGATACCCTAGTTCAAAAAAATAAACATGCAGAAAATATAAGATAAAATATTTCTAATCCCTTCTACTTGTGGTACATGTCATCATTGGATAGGCTATTGACTCCCAGATAATCAGAAATAGTCCTGACTGCTTAAAAATTAATAAAATTATCTAAAACAACATTACGGCACCCTATTTCAAAGGTTACGACACCCTAGTTAAAAAAACAAACATGCAAAAAATATAAGATAAAATGTTTCTAATCCCTTCTACCTGTGGTACATGTCATCATTGGATAGGCTATTGACTCCCAGATAATCAGAAATAGTCCTGACTGCTTAAAAATCAATAAAATTACCTAAAACAACATTACGGCACCCTATTTCAAAGGTTACGATACCCTAGTTAAAAAAACAAACATGCAAAAAATATAAGATAAAATGTTTCTAATCCCTTCTATCTGTGGTACATGTCATCATTGGATAGGCTATTGACATCCAGATAATCAGAAATAGTCCTGGCTGCTTAAAAATCAATAAAATCACATGAAACATCATTACAACACCCTAGTTCAAAGGTTACGACATCCTAGTTCAAAACTTACGATATCCTAGTTCAAAAAAAAAAATATACATAAAATATAAGATAAAATATTTCTAATCCCTTCTACCTGTGGTACATGTCATCATTGGATAGGCTATTAACTCCCAGATAATCAGAAATAGTCCCGGCTGCTTAAAAATCAATAAAATCACCTGAAACAACATCACGACACCATATTTCAAAGGTTACGACATCCTAGTTCAAAACTTACGACACCTTAGTTCAAAAAAAATAAACATGCAGAAAATATAAGATAAAATATTTTTAATCCCTTCTACCTGTAGTACATGTTATCATTGGATAGGCTATTGACTCCCAGATAATCAGAAATAGTCCCGGCTGCTTAAAAATCAATAAAATCACCTGAAACAGCATTACGACACCCTAGTTCAAATGTTACGACATCCTAGTTCAAAACTTACGACACCCTAGTTCAAAAAAAATAAATATGCAGAAAATATAAGATAAAATATTTCTAATCCCTTCTACCTGTGGTACATGTCATCATTGGATAGGCTATTGACTCTCAGATAATCAGAAATAGTCTCGGTTGCTTAAAATCAATAAAATCATATGAAATAGTATTACGACATCCTAGTTCAAAACTTACGACACCCTAGTTCAAAACCTACGATATCCTAGTTCAAATGCTACGACACTCTAGTATAAATACTACGACACCCTGTCAAGAAACATAACATTCCTTTATATCATCATCACATCAATGAAGAATTACAAAATATTGATTGAATGAATTGCAAAATATTGATTGAATGAATTACATAGAACTACATATAATAAGACAATGATATTAAAAACAATATTGGTTGAATGAATCAAAAGAATTTTCCTTTGAGAATGATACTTAAAATATAATCCTCGAGTTAGTTACAAATTTGTGTAACATAATACAGAAGTGAATAAATCTAAAAGAAAGAGTACATAACAAATAATTTACTTTTATAGGCTAATATTTAACAGCACTTTCAATCTTTTGATTCATACTCTCTCTCAAAATCCTTGCTGCTAACTGACGGTGGTACATGCTGATATCTTTTTCTGTGAAATTCCAAGTATCAGGCCTATCCCTGCGAGCAATAAAATCCATGTATTTCAAGCAAAACAACCCGCAGTCTAGTGATCCTGCAGCTTGGGAAGGGCATTCACTATTCTCTATCATTGACCATTTGGATACCTCACTATTATCACAGAATATGTGGAACATTGCACCTACTATCTTGTGTCACTTCCTAGCATTTGCCTTGTACTTGGAATTGCGCTTTATCGAATTCAGATGCATAAAAATCTTCTCTTGCATGTCCACCGCTACCAGGCACCAGTGAGAATTTTCGGAGTTGATGATAGTGAAGAGAAATCGAAATTCCTTCTTATCTGAATCACTCACTGCATCAAAAATCATATTGCCGGCTGTTCCAGCAAGTTCATGACATGGTGATGTTGAGGTTAGGCATAAGCCAGAAATCATTACTGGAGCAACTATACTCTTATGATATCTTTCTGCATTCTCAGCCCAGTTCTTTGTAATGAACTCCTGCCCGGCATTAATTATCTGTCAATACAATTTAAACTGATTAATTATAAAGTAATATAATAATTATTAAAAATATATCAGTACATACATAAAGATTAACAACAAAATGATGTAATACTCCATTACTTACATCATCAACTATCATGTCATTGTTGATGAGATCAAAAAGATTTTTTCTAGTGATAGTGCCTCTGAATTTGTTGGTGTACATGACATCCCTGAAATTAATAAACATGAATGATATTATATATTCTCGATTATAAATTAGCATACATATTAGAAAAAATAGGTGTAACATACGAGTTCATCTTTTCTTTCAAAAATGTATTGATCAAGTTTTCATCATCTTCAATTTGAAAATTCAAATTTGATTCCTCAGGCTGAGATGTGCCCACCATCTTCAACTTTTTTTTCAATGGGCCTGTTTCGAAAGCAGAATCAGTTGCGATTTGGAAGGCCTTCCGCAGCCTAGGTTCTTTTTTTACCCTCTTGATAAGTGAAGGAATCTGGATTTCTTCTTTTTTCCCCTCAACTTCCTCACTTACAAGGGTATCCTTAAATTTTTCATCAAAAGTTTCTTCCACCTCAACCTCAGTATCTTCAATATCCTCTCCCTCCGCCTCTTTCTGGCCTTTTTTATTGGCATTGGTACCTTTATTTATCAATGAACTAAGAAGAGTTTCAACTATGGCTAGCCTCTTCTTTATTTCTTCAAGTTCAACCTTCACCTGTGCACAGCTTGCACAAGTGTTTTCTTTTTCAGAGGATGCTGTTGTTACTGATCCTTTAAGGAGAAGCCATTATTCCGTTATTGTTGGCTCAATAGCTCCCTCCACCTGCAAGCAAAGAACAATAACAAAATAACCATACATTAATCATAATAATATATTGTTCATTAATATTATAATGAAAAAATATTTTTATTTACCAACTCATGAGGCTTCAAGTTTGTAAGGTCAACAATCTTTGTCTTCACCTGGCTATCATACCATTTTAACAGCCTAGGCAATTTTTTTGGATATGTTGGGGCTCTCAAGGTACTATGCTCCAGGAACCAAACCTGTACATAATAAACATGTATGTTAAATATATGAAAGATTTAAAATAATGCAATTATACTTTTACTGTATCTTAATGACACTTACCAACAGAGCAGCTGTACACCCATACAGGGTTGGCTGCCTTCTAACCTTGTCGCTTCTTTTGGTTAGGATTGGCTGGTTGGATCTCAAGCAAACAACAGCATCTGGGAGAGACATAAGAGTCAACTCCATTATTGTGGTAGCCCAATCTATTTTATCCAGCTGGGATAAATCATCCAAGTAAGGGATGATAAATCTTAGGCAACTTTGATTTGACTTTGGATATAAGAACGTTGCGAACATAAATGCAATCCATAATCTCACTGTGTCCTCGACATCCTCTTGTAGATTGGATGAATGAAGTCGGGTAATTAACTTCTCCAACCCCTTATTTTGCATATTTAATTGTCTTCCAAATCTTCTACCGGCCCTTCTTAACTTGATCTTCCATTTTGATTTTCTTTCCATGGCATGGCAGACCCAAAATCAAGGCCAGGTCTTCAACGCTGAATATAAGTTTCTTGCCACAAAAAATAAACTTGTTTCCTCCCTTATAGCATCTAATAATTTCAGCTAGTAGACGCCCGTCGACAACAAACGGTTGCATGCCTATGAATGCATTGAAAGGAGTCTTTCGGATTATTTCTAAATGATAACTTGAGAAACTCATATTCAAAACCTGTTCAGCATACACTGCTGGCTTGCAATGGTTTTTAAACAATTTTGAAGCCTTTAATCTAGGCAGCCGAAGCATTGGAAGATCACCTGAAACATAAGTAAAATATAAATATAAGTTAAGCAATTTCTGCATGGGTGTCGTAAGTTTTGAACTAGGATGTCGTAGATTTTGAACTAGGGTATCGTAATATTGTTTTGGCCATTTTGATTAATGTTACAGCATCCGTGGCAATTTTATGACACCATGGGAGTCATAAAACAAGCCACGGTTGTCATGTATTAGAGGTGGAGGGATTAAAAACTTATTTTTCACAATTTCTGCATGGGTGTCGTAAGTTTTGAACTAGGGTGTCGTAGGTTTTGAACTAGGGTGTCGTAATATATGAACCACGGTGTCATGATTTTATACTATGAAGACTTAATATTTTTTAAAAAATTATCGTGACATCCCTCTATAGAGATAAATTTCAAAGATTGACATTAAAATAGTAAAATAGAAATTACGACATCCTAGTTCAAAACCTACGACATCCTAGTTCAAAACCTACGACACCCTAGTTCAAAACCTACGACACCGTTGTTCAAAACCTACGACACCATTGTTCAAAACCTACGATATCATTGTTCAAAACCTACAACATCCTTGTTCAAAACCTGGGGCACCCTAGTTTAAAAACTCCGATATCCTTGCAGAAATTGTAAAAAAAAGTTCAGATGCTAAATGTCATATTCAAGCAGGAATCAAAAATTTTCCTAACCTGTTTCTGCTTTTGTAGCATTCTTAGGGACGGATCTTAAGGGGGTCTCATCACCTCCTGAATAAACAACAATCGCAGTACTTCCTTCCTCTATCTGCGTTTTCTTCTTGCGTTCTTTTTGTGTTGTTCGTCTGCGTTTAAAGACAAACCATTTGTCTCTATTTTTCCAAAATTTCGAAGGCGTATCAAATGTTGAAGGAAGATCACCAACGCTTTCTCGACCACTAAAGAGGAGCAAAAAATACAAAATGTAAGTATCTGGGATGTCCAAAAGTAATGGACGAACTCTGGGGTGGGGTGTCGTAGTGGCAAATGTTTTATTTTTTCCCTGTTTGCAGAATAAGAACCGTTTTTCCGATACTGAAAACGATGAGGACAGAATGGTCATTTTGCATGGTTGAAAGACTGCAGGGCGGCGTCTGCAGGCTTACGTATACCCCTCCCATCATGCCTTATCCCGTTCCATCGTCATGCCACGTAGTGCCAGCGTGGATCAATAGCCGCGTGCGGTGCGAGCCATGCTGGATTTGCTGCACCGCATGCGGTGCGAGCCATGCTGGATTTGCTGCACCGCATGCGGTGCACAAAGAATTACTCTTGTTGGAATTGTGGTTGCCCGCTAAATCCAATGCTTGAATCCACAATCTCATGCAACTTTTATTTATTTATTTTAGGCAGACCAACTCCAAAAGATCTCCATCCTTTGAACCTATGATTAGTACCAAGGTAGTAGACAACATCTGAACCATCACTCACAAAATACGGGCAGGAACCATTTTTCCAGTCCAGAAAATTAAAATCAGTGTTTTTATCATTTTGGATAAATTGTAATATTTTGATTAAAAACAAAGAAAGAAAAAGGAGAAGAATATTGGCCAAAGGATGTCATTATGTTCACCTCTTAAAAGTAAATGGATAACAAGAAGAGAGGAGACAGGGCCCACGGATGGTTATGGCTTATTAAAATATCTTTACATGGCCACCGGTGGGTGGCGTGGGTGGTAGTGGGCTTTGCTCACAAGCGGGAGGGCAGGGTTCGAGTTCGTGTGGACGCATTTCAACGAAAGAATAATCCTCGGGTCAAACATTTCCTAGGGTGGGGGCCGTAGCGAAAAATAATATACGTCGTGTTTCCTAGGGTGGGGGCCATAGCGAAAAATAATATACGTCGTGTATCAAACATTTCCTGACTGGGATGGGGGCCGTCTGGGGACAGCCACGCCTGGGGTCTTACCCCTCCCTCCCTTTTTGGTTTACCAAAAAAAAAAAAAAAAAAAAAATCTTTACATGATAAACTTCAATTTAAAATTGAAGACCTTTGGAGAGGTGTTTCATCTCCAATTTAAAATTGAAGTCCTTTGGAAAGGTGTTTCATCGTTGTAAAATAACTTTTAATGCTATACTTGAGTATAAATTGAAGAGTCATTTATATATCTATGTATCTACAAATTAAAAATCCTTGTGACCAAAAACAGCAATCTTCTCCCTTTTGTCTCAGAATCTTTATTCTTCATTTTAACTTGTAAATAATTTCCTAGAGAGTTCTTAGATATATTGAGGTGAATTGCCACAAACCTAATAGCAACTTCATTTGAACTGGGGCAAATATCATCTTAAAAAGAGCGATTCACGTGCTTCAAAGCCTTTCCACTCTTGCCGAACAACAAATGGATAGGAGATGTTTGTGAAATAATTTGGGCAATATTTCTACAAGAAATTTGTGACAGAAGCTCTACTCTGTACAGCATCTCCATGAGCTTTTGTTGGATCTTGCATTTTACCTTTTGTACTGCCCCAAGAGCTCCATCAGATTAAGTACTCCGGTATGGACCGTTCCATTGACATGAGCAAACTTCTAATTTTGTTCAAATTTTATTGTGGCTTCTTCTAGCTCTTGGTTTGTAATAAATTACGGTGTGTTGCATGTCTTTCCAAAGATCCTTGGGAATCAGAACAAGTCAAAATCCAGCATGTTTGCCTTGATGAGCTGTCTCAAGGTAAAACAGAATGCAATGTGGCAGCTTGAAAGAAAGCTGAAACAAGAACACCTGTTTGGAAGAGTCATGGAATCATCCAAGTTAGACCAGATAAAGGAAAAATTACAATAAAAAAAGTGAAATTTCATTTTCAGGTTTCTTCAGGGGTTCGGTTAAGCAACTGATTCTGTAACCGAAAGCAAATTGGAATGCTAATTGGAATGCCCTGCTCAGTTCTATGATATTATACCCTCTGATTTTCTAGAATGTATTTATGCCAGAACTATGATATGAATGCTCCATTTTTATTAAAAAAAATAAAAAAAGCTAATTGGAGTGCTGGAAGATAAATAGAAATCCTGCAAAGTATAAATTATATTGTAGGGAAAAAAAATAATTAAGCAAATGCAACAGAAAAGCATATCAGCATTAAGCCAGCATCGTAGAAAATAGAACATAATTGTTGCTGCTAGAAAGCATACAAAAACAAAGCATTCCTCTTTGAAGTACCATGAAATTATCTCATATAAATCGATGAAGACTAAAGAAAAATATATATCTAAAATTTTCTGATAGTGGAACAGAGGAATACATGTGGATTTCCAGAAAAGGAGTCATCGACGAGGTCACAAGTTAGTTGCAAATTGTAACACAAACACAAATAGCAGGAATCACAGGTGAATACTTCCTGAAAAGTGACAAAACTAGAAAAATATACGTACCAAAAGTAACGCGGATGAAAGATTCATTCCAGTTAGAGTAGCAACCCCCCTTCAGCAAAACTTTCCCTTAACAGTCTATTGTTTAATATAAACAAAAAAAAAAATAAAATTCAGTTACCTATGATCTATGAAGATGCAAGAACAAGAGTCTAAGCATGTAGTTAAATAGATGTCCAAAATTTAAGATGTTGTTTGATGAAGTCAATGTAACATTTGACAATTCCTATCCACTTCATAGAATCATAGATGATGGCCGAATCATCACCAGATATCCTCTACAGCTATCGATTGATTTCGATCACAATTTGACCTAGGATCTACGTGATCTTTGATCTCCATGACGTCACAATTGATACATTGGCCACACACTACTCCATTATCTTTTACCGCTGACAATTTGATCGTAATAAGTTAAGATCCTCCACTAATTCTAACAAACAAGATATTTTATAACTACTTGCTAATACCTCACTATCTTTAGGAGGCATAGATTCTCCAGGTCATAACGAATTAAAAAGTTACAAACTATCTAACAAACTCTCTTTATATAAAGTGGAAAAAGGAGGAACCCTCAAGTAAGCTTTAAACCCTCGCCTTATCCCATCCACTTCCTTCTAACTATTTCCAAAACTTGGACTGACTTAACCATCGAACAGTCCTCATTAAAAAATTCCAAGGAGATTTTCTTTTGCAAGTCCCAACAGTAAGAAAGCAACATCGGCATCAAATCATCTCTAGCTTGTTAAATTATGATAAAGTTAAATTTTATGGAGCATTAATGATGTCATTAATACTAGTAAGTTTAAAAGTCTAGTATTTATTATATTGTAGAGTTAACTCTTGAATTTATGATATTGAAAAAATCAAGAGTTAACTTAAGGAAGACTAAGAGTTATAATGTATCTTGGTAGTTTAAAAATCATCTTGTTATTAATGTATTTTGGAAGTCTGAGAGTATTTTATTAGGATTAGAAATTCTAAGAATCATTTAGAAATTCAAGGATTACTCTGTATTCATGAGGATAGACTAAGAGTCATCTTTATGTATCTATGTATAGTATCTTATATTTTGAGTTAATATATGAAGTGATTTGTACTAGCTCCATTCTAGTGAAGTCTTTATCAATCATTTTCCTTTCTAATTGTTTCTTTTTTTTTTTGGTTGTGCGGTCTTTTGGACTAGTGGTGCTAAGTGTACCACTACATAAGAAAGGGTTGTCATTTTTCTTTTCTTTCACATGATATTAGAGCCACAACGGTGGTGAAGATTTCAAGATCTCACCGGTGAAGAAGAAATTGGATTTCTATTTTGGTCATGGATTCTGGTGGACGTATTGTAGGACTTGTTATGGAGCTTCTAAATCACTCCAACTATAGAATTTGGAGGACTTGCATGGAGTCGTATCTCATAGGTGAAGATTTATGGGAGATAGTTGGTGGTAATAATATAACAGTACCTGAAGTAATGAAGTAGATGTGGATATCATGAAGAGGTGGAGAACTGCTAATGCCAAGGCCGAGTTTGTTTTAAAGATATCCATCTCTCATGATCTCTTTGAATATATTATGACATGCAAGTCAGCTTCAGAGATATGGACCACTCTTGAATCACTTCTTAACAAAAAAAACATGGCTCAATTATGACTTTTAGGGAATGAATTGACAAATCTTATTCAAGCTGATCTTCCTATCTCTCAATATTTCTTGAAAGTTAAGAATTTATGTTCAAAAACTTCTCTCTTGGATCAAGATGAGGTTATCTCGGAGGCACATATGAAGCGATTCATCGTTCGTGGTCTCCAAAAGGAGTGTATTCCTTTTATTACATCAATTCAAGGGTGGCAAAATCAATCATCCTTGGTAGAGTTGGAGAATCTTCTTGCTTCTCAAGAACTTTTGGCTCATCAAATGGTGGGTACTTCTCTTTTGAGTGATGAAGGAGAAGTTCTTTTTTCAAGTAAAAAGAAGGATTTTGACAAGAAAAATGACAAGAAGAAGGATAGTAACAAAAAGGAAAAGTCCTTCAATAAAGATGGCAATAAAAAAAAGATCAAGTGCTATCGTTGTGGCAAGCTTGGTCACATAAAAAAAATTATCGAGTCAAACTCAAAGAAGGAAATGCTGCTAATAATGAAAGTGAACAAAATGAAGTCGAAGAAGACTAGGATAAGTGCTTTATAGCAAAAAGTACAATGGTGGGAGTTTTATCTTCCATCAACTTTCAAGATGATTGGATTGTTGATTCTGGATGTGGCCACCATCTTAATCGTGATGATTCTAAATTTACTAATCTTTATCATTATGAAGGGAATGATGCAATAGTTACTACAAACAACACCATTCATCAAGTGGAAAAGGAAGGATTCATTACTGTCCAATATAATGATAGTGACCCTATCACTCTTAGGAGTGTGTATCATGTACCAGGTATGAAGAAAAATCTCTTCTCTGTGGCTAATGCAGTAGACGCCGGTCACTATGTTCTTTTTGGTCCAAAGGATGTGAAATTTATTCAAAATCTCAAGGACATGAAGACGGATATTGTTCATACTGGTAAGCGGGTCAAAGACTTGTATGTTCTTTCAGCTTCTAGTTCTTATATTGATAAAATGAGTACAAATGATGGTATGGCTATTTGGCATGCAAGACTTGGCCATATTAATTTGAACAAGTTAAAGGCTATGGTAGTCAATAGCCTTGTTCGAGGGCTTCCCAATTTATCTTCCTTCAGTTATGATGGTGTCTGTGAAGGTTGCCAATATGGCAAAGCACATTGAAGGCCATTTGATCATTCTCTTTCAAGGTGCAAGTCTCCACTAGAACTTATTTATAGTGATTTGATGGGTCCTACCCAAACTCCATCATTCTCTGGCTGCAAATATATGTTATTATTTGTTGATGACTTCACATGTTTCACCTGGGTGTATTTTATGAAAGAAAAGTCAGAGGTGTTCTCTAAATTCCAAGATTTCAAGATAATTGCTGAAGGTATGCTTGATAAGAAAATCAAAAGATTACGGACTGATAATGGAGGATAATTTACTTAAAAGGAGTTTTTTCATTTTGTCAAAAGCATGGAATTAAAAGGGAGCTTTCTTGTGCTGAAACACTACAGCAAAATGTCATGGCAAAGAAAAAGATTCGTCATCTCATAGAGACATGTAGAAGTTGGCTACATGCAAATAATTTACCTAAAACCTTTTGGGCAGAAGGTATGGCGACTGCAGCTTATGTTATTAATCGGGTTCCTCTTAGCCCGATTAACATGAAGTCTCCTTATGAGCTAATGTTTAAAGAAAAGTCAAGTGTCAAGCATTTTAAGGTATTTGGTTGTCCATGCTATGTTCATATAGCAGTCTCCAAACAAAGCAAGCTAAATCCTAAAGCAATGAAGTGCATCTTTATTGGCTATGATGAATGGAAGAAGGGTTGGAAGTGCATGGATCCCAATACACACAAATTTGTTGTTTCTAGAGATGTTATCTTCGATGAGGTTTCTTCTTATTATTCTCCACCTGATGCCATTTTACAAGATATTTCCATCAGCAATAATTCTCCAAGATCAGTGGTGGAATTACCAATATCATCTAGTGTTCCTATGGCCTCTGAGTCTTCTGCTTCTCCATCTTCTTCGATCGAGGAGGTGCTGTTACAGTAGTAACCAACCCATTCAGCCCTGGCACAACGGTGGGTCCACTTGAAGAGATCAGTCCCTGTGGTGGTCAGGTCGGCACCTCGACCAGGTCAGCAGCTCGGCCAGCCCACTTCAACTAGGTCAGGTCAGTAGCTCGGCCAGCCCACTTCAACCAGGTTAGGTCGGCACCTCGGCCAGCCCAGTTCGACCGTGCCTGAAGCCCAGCATGGCTGGGCTGGCACCTCGATCCAGGTCGGCAGCTCAGCCAGCCCACTTCAACCAGGTCAGGTCGGTAGTTCGGCTAGCCCACTTCAACCAGGTCAGGTCGGCACCTTGGCCAGCCCAGTCTGACCGTGCCTGGAGCCCAGCTCGATCGGGCTGGCACCTCGATCCAGGTTGGCAACTTGGCCAGCCCACTTCGGTCAGACCCAGGTTGGCAGCTTGGCCAGCCCACTTCGGTTAGACCCAGGTCGGCTCCAGCCACCCCAGCTCGGCACCCTCCTTGTGCCTCGGTCCGTGCACACGGGAGGTACGCGTGCCCAGATCACTCCACCAGAGTTATGCCCACGCACGTCTGTGCCAGGGGAAACCAGCACCTAGCTCTGCACCTCTCCTCGGTCCGCGCACAAGGGAGGCACGACCCCGACCACCGTATGGCTCTACACTGCCCAAGTGCTGCCCGAAAGCATCCGCCTCCAGGCCCGACGCGGCACCCCGACACCTTCGCGCCCGGCGCGGCACCCCGGCGCCTCCGTGCCCGGCGCGGCGCGCCCAGCTCCTCCGAGCTCGGCATGGTACGCCCAGGTCCTCCAAGCCCGGTGCGGCACGTCCGGCGCCACCAAGCCCCGGCCTGGTCCAGCTCTGTGCGGTCCGGCACAGATTCGCCTGCGCTAGGGCACGAGCCCTCTCTTCTCCGGCTCTGCCCACCTCAGCCGGCTTCGCGTGCTTCCGTCTGGTGCCTAGCTCGCCCGTGGGAGGCCTCCGCCTCACCCCAGTCCGGCTCTGCCCGGTTTGGGGAGTAGTTCGGCACGCCCGCAGGCAAGGCGGTGCTCCGCGCAGCTCCGGCTCCGCGACGCCGTGCTCCGGCTCCAGCTTCGCCTGACCTCGCCTGGTTCGGCTCAGCCCGACCAACACCCTGGCAGCGTCTCGCGTGGCTTCGCCCGACCTTGCCCACGGCGCAGCTCACCTAGTCCCACTCCGGCTCCAGCTCGGCGATGCCGTGCCCTGAGCCCAGCTCTGGCCGGCCTCGCCTCGGCCCTACTCAGCCCGGCTCTGCCAGGTCCGAGCATTCCACCCGCAGCAGCTCCGGCATGCGTAATGCCCAGCTCGGCACGGCCACGTGCCCAGCTTGGCATGCACATGCGGCGCTTGGCCCGGCGCGCCCGCGTGGCGCCCAGTTCCGTCCACACCTACTCCGTGCCCCAGCACGCCGCGGTCCAGCTCCGCCCTCCCGCGGTCTGGCTTCGACCAGGAGCAGCGTGTGGGTCCGCAGCGCGTTGGTTCGCGCCCACATGCATGGAGCCTCCGCAGGCTCTACCTCGACCAGCATGCATGAGAAGTCTCTGCGGGCCCTTTCTCAGTCCGCGTATCTGCATGACAGCCTAAAGCAACATCCCAGCCAGCTCGGCACTTCGGCATCTCAGCCCAGCTCGGTCATTGGGTGCATCACATAGTTCAGTCTCATTCATGTGGGCCCGACGCATTTCCCGAGGGGCCCATCCATATGGGCCCGACGCTCTTTCTAAGGATCCCCTCAACGTGGGTCCTATGGCACACCGCCTGACATGCCGTCTGCAAGGAAGGTTTGTATTTAAGTTTTCTAAGCTACTATTTATACTAACTAGTGAATAGTGCCCTGTCCAAGGTACTGTACCCTTGTACCAACTTCCTGAACCATCCAGAAGAAGAAGGTTCACCAGTCCATCATGGCCTCATAGGCTACCCTAGCCTGACAAGTCTACATCAAGACTGGCACGCCTCCCCAAAAGTGACAGGAACCATTCGTCTACGTAAAGACCGGCATGGAGAGGTAAGGGGGAGGTAAGAGACAACACACTCTCTTCATTATCACCCTCTGGCAGCAGAGAGTCCCCCAAGCTCTCCGTCTCAGAGGTCTTTTATTTCCTTCGATCGTCCCACTGACTTGATCGTCGGAGTGCCTCTGCCGGAATTCCCGGCGCAGGTCTTCCCTGTTTTGCAGGTCCACCCGATAGAAGGACGATACGGAGAAGATTTCTCCCACCGGAAAGGCCCACAGGAAGACCACAACATAGTATCAAGCCCCTTCATCCCTGCAACTACGACTATGTTCCCCTTGATCATCCCCGATCGACGAACTCGGTGATGCTGGCAGGGAGCCCACTCACCCGGGCCACGTAAGAAGCTACAGGTCACGGCGATCTAGGCGGCAACAGATGCAAAGTGATAGGGGGAGCACTTTTGAACCACGTCGAAATATTTTTATGCTTGATGAAGAAGATCCAAAGTTAAGAAGATCCAAAAGACAAAGGATCAAGCTAGCTCACTATCGAGATGGAGACTTGATGAGTATTTGTTCTTGTTTCCTTTCTGGTATTCATGATGATCTCGAGCCATCTTGCTTTAACAAAGCAAAAGGTGTTAAAGAATGGGAAGATGCTATGCATGAAGAGATGAAAGCTCTTATAAAGAACGAGACTTAGGATATTATGCCAAAGCCTAAGGATGTAGATCCAGTCACTTGCAAGTGGGTCTACAAGTTAAAGCGTAAAGCTAATAGAAGCATGGATCGCTACAAAGCAAGACTTGTTGCACAAGATTTTTCTCAAAAATATGGTGAAGATTATGAAGAAACATTTAGTCCTGTAGCTAAGATGACATCTATTCGGATGGTGATTGCTTTGGTAGCTAGTCTTGATTGGAAGCTTTGGCAACTTGATGTCAAGAACGCTTTTCCATATGATGAGATTGACAAGGATATATTCATGGAGCAACCCCCTGGCTATATCTCAACTTCTCATCTAGATTATGTTTGCAAACTCAAAAAGGCCCTCTATGGGTTAAAACAAGCTCCGCAAGCTTGGTATGGCAAGATTGCTCAATATTTACAGTTTTGTGGCTATCATTTTTTTCAGTCGGATCCAACTTTATTTGTCAAAAGGTAAGGAGATCTACATATTATTATTCTATTATATGTAGATGATATGATCATCACTGGTAATAATGAGAAGGAAGTTTCTAAGCTTCGGGCTAATCTTTCTCTTCGATTTGAGATGAAAGACTTAAGTGAACTTCATCAATTTCTTGGATTAGAAATTACAAAAATAATGAATGGCATTTTTATGGGTCAACAAGTTTATGCAGCCAAACTTATTGATAGGTTTGGAATTCATCAAGCTAAGAAATGCTCTACTCCTTAGGATGCAAATATTAAGTTGAGGCATGATGATGGTAAGGCCTTTTCTAATCCTCAACTATTTCGAGCTCTTATTGGAAGCCTTATTTACTTGACTATTACAAGACTAGATATTGCTTATTCGGTTGGACTTGTAAGCCGATTTGTCCAATCTCCAAGGAAACTACATCTTCATGCAGTAAAAAAGATACTAAAGTATATGAACTCAACTCTTGATTTTGGTTTATTGTTCAAGAAGGGAGATAATCTTTTCTTGCATAGGTACATCGATGCTGATTTAGGTGATGATTTGGATGATCGAATATCAACCTCTGGTTATGTTTTCTCATTTGGTTCAACATGTGTTTCTTGGTGTAGCAAGAAACAAGATTCGGTCACTCTTTCTACCACCGAGGTAGAGTATAAGGTTTCTTCACTTGCTGGTCAAGAATGTGTGTGGCTAAAGCGATTAGTCAAGGAGGTTTATTCTCAAATTCACAAGCTAATAATTCTCCATTGTGATAATCAAAGTGCATTTAAGTTAGCAACTAATTCAGTGTATCATGCAAGGACAAAGCACATTGAAATTAAGCATCATTTCATTCGTGAAAAGGTATTGGATGGTACTATTCAAGTCATGGAGGTGAGAAGTAAAGATAATATGACTTATATTTTCACTAAGTCTCTCTCCAAAGGACCTTTTGAAGATCTTCGTGCCAAGCTTGGACTTGTCTCCAAAAATTTACTTTAAGGGGGAGTGTTAAATTATCATAAAGTTAAATTTTGTGGAGCATTAATAATGTCATTAATACTAGTAAGTTTAAAAGTCTAGTATTTATTATGTTGTAGAGTTAACTCTTGTATTTATGATATTGAAGAAATGAAGAGTTAATTTAAGGAAGACTAAGAGTTATAATGTATCTTGGTAGTTTAAAAGTAATATTGTTATTAATATATTTTGGAAGTCTAAGAGTCTTTTATTAGGATTAGAAATTCTAAGAATCATTTAGAAATTCAAGGATTACTTTGTATTCTTGAAGATAGACTAAGAATCATCTTAATGTATCTATATATGGGATCTTATATTTTGAGTTAATATATGAAGTGATTCGTATTAGCTCCATGATAGTGAAGTCTTTATCAATCATTTTCTTTTTCAATTGTTTCTTCTTCTTTTTGGTTGTACGGTCTTGGACTAGCGGTACTAAGTATACCACTTTGTAAGAAAGGGTTGTCATTTCCCTTTTCTTTCACATAGCTCGGTAAGGGGCCAACCTCGGAGTGTTGTGGCAAGGAAAAAAAAAAAAAACAATTTGCATCAAAGTAATAATAATGTAATAGAGCATGTGACAATCAAACTATAAAAATATTTTGACCAAAATGCTAACTTCCTGGAAACTCTACGAGGAGTTCATTATCCGCCAAGAGTGCCCAAAGAGTGCAAATGAACAACCTTATATAACTCATAGAACCAGCATATTTTCACTTGATTTTGAGCTGGAACGGAACATGATAACTGGAGATAATTTGCGACCAGTTTTCTTGAGGCATTTGTATATCTAATTATTGTGACCGATCCAATTATTAAGTACCACGTGCCTACCTGGTCACATTAAGCCAAATTGTATGAACGCGGATATATGCTAAAGAGACTGTCTTTTTTTAGAAATAGAAAGCCCGGCATCATGGCTTTCGTTGACAAGCAATTATTCCCGCAAAAGAAAAGTTCCGAATGACAAAAAACAACAGAAACGCGTAATAATTGCATCTCAAAAGAATATATACAAAAAAAAAAATCAAACCTTTTTTCTTCCTCTCTTTCTTTCTACTTCTTTTCTTTTCTTCCTTCCTTCCTTTCTTATTTTATTTCTCATTTTCTTTTCTTTCTTTTTTTTTAATAATATATTCATTACATAAAATAAAAATAAATACAATCAAAATAATCAACTAACATGATATTTCTAAACTGTACAAATACAGTGTACCAATCAATCCAAAAAATAGGGTCCGAAAGTCGAGCAATATAGAAGGCAATTCAGTAAGCACTCTTTCGCTCTTTTCATGAAATAGAAAGCCAAGCATTATGACTTCTTTTCTTGATGAGCAATTACTCCTGCAAAATGAATGATTTGAATAAGAAAAAGAGTCCGTCCTACGGAAAGCTATGCGAACGTGCCCTCCATCATCGGATTATTTTGAGATTGCAGCTGTCGATCTCAAAAAACACAGGTCCTGGCAACGTTAAAATAATCCAGCGGTGGAAAGTCCCGAGCTTTTCGAATACAAACCCTAAAAAAAAATTAACAGAAACATGCAATAATTGCACCTTAGAAATACATGAAAAGCCAACGTACTCGCGGGGCCTCGAACTTAATTTCTGGAGCCATGATGTCAGTAAATTACCACAAATGCATTAGAAGTGAGGATACCTCGAAAGCAAATCTTGTCACGTTTCGCACATCAGCCTATAGGTGGGAATGGAGTTTTCGTCGAGCAGCTGGCATAACTAGCGTCCATCAATTTCTTTCATACCGTGCTTAAAGTTTCCATATAATTGTCATGTCTTCAAAAGTCCATAAGTCCCTTAGCATTTTGTCTTATTTTAGTACTGATTTAAGAAAGAAGATATCGCTCCATCATGGACCCATGGTAGTGCCAAAAAAGAGTTTATGTCGGCAGTGAAAGATTGATCCGCCTAGAAACCTAGATATGATGCAACATTCCAAAATTTATTTATCATCAACATGTCTAAAATTTACCAACTAATTAATGATTTTTCTCGCAAACATATAAAAAGTTAGAACAATTGTGGAATTGCAAGTACCGGCTAGTTGGATGTATGGGTATGATCACACTTTTTCCAGGACAATTTTACATTTAGATGTTATGACCAATCAGTGAATCAGATCTCCCAATCGGGGCAATTCATGGTTAACAATCTAGCCAAATCGGAACATATTGGATGTGTCCATGTGGTTTGATAGTTCCGCTTATGAAGCAAATTTAAGAATACTTTTAGAGAATTTATTCAAAAAGAATACTTTTATAGATAAGTTTGCATTCGAGTCAAATATCTATCCAGCAACATCTTTATATGCTGACTCCAAAAACCAATACAGAGGGATCATAGTGTATCACTCTTTTGGCCTGCATTGGAATTTGAAACCGTGCTTCTACTACACCATTACAATTGGCACTTGTCCATCCTGGTGCCTTTAAACTATGATGCATGGAGAGACCATTTTATCCTTGGTATCTTTTTTGTTCTAGTATCTACATCGGTAATATTTAACAAGGATTATTATTGTTCTAGTGTCTATGTCGAAAAATCGAGGATGACATCAAATGCTTACCAATGTCTTGCTACTGTGACCTTTCCAACCATAATTTTTTGATTCCTTCTAAGCATTTCATATAGTGATGGCATCTAACTATAAAAGTTGGTTATATTATTTAATGTGCCGTTCGCAGCTTGCTTGTACCTCAAGCACAAGTTTACTCGTTTTTTAATGACCAGATGAGAAGACTGATATATAGGATAGCGATCAAAGCAATCCTCCAAATTCCTTCGTCCTTGACACATCAACCGGCCGGTCAACAAGGGGACCGGTCCCCGGACCTCAGCCGGTCCAATTAAACCACTGGTCTGACCGGAAAAAGCCGGAGTGCAGCGTCCGTCGGGTTCGGATCGTATCTTTCGCGCGAAAGAACGATTCGCGTCCTTGGAGACGTCGGCCGCTGGATGGTGCAATAGCGGCTTCCAGATCTACGCAGGTGAGGGAAGGCAGAGGCAAGATGTTGAAGAGGCTGGGAAAACTATAGGCCTTCGTGCGGAGTCAATCCAACGGCGAGAAGGAAGGAAAAAATAAAGAATCCGAACCGGCTCCAACCAGGACTCCATGCTCCATATAGAGTTCCCAGCCGAAAGAACAACCAAGGAGAGCCACCCATTGTAACCCGTACTCAAAATCCATGCGCACCTGTCACGATCTTTCCTATATCTTCTTCGCTTCAAATATGTTTCGATCTGTGATACATATTAAATGGTACGACTCGCATGGTATTATGGCGTTCCAGGAAAATTCATGGAGTGACGTCTAACACGGAGCTGTAAACTAGAAAACTGGGACCCACTTCGGAGACCCATTCACGCCTGCTTTTCCCTTCGTCTCGAGTCCTCGTCTCTCCGCAATTCCCCGATGCCGCGCCGCGAGCCTCACTTTTCCCGAGCGTCTTCCGACTACTAGTCTTTCTAATGTCTGCCAAACTTGTATGAACCAACTTCCGAGCCCATCTGGTGGGAGGATGGAAGAGAGTTGGGGGTTGGGGCGTGGGCGGGTGGTCGGGGACTACATTCTGGGGCCGAAGATCGGGTCCGGGTCGTTCTCGGTGGTGTGGCGGGGGCGGCACCGGCAGCACGGCCTGGAGGTGGCCGTGAAGGAGATCGACAAGGACCAGCTCAACTCCAAGATTCGCGACGGCCTCCTCAAAGAGATTGCCATCCTCAGCCAGGTCTCCCACCCCAACATCGTCCGCCTCCACCAAGCCATCCAGGTGCACTACCTTCTTGTAATTAATTGTCTTCGCTTCGTTTTGTTTGCTAATTTTGGAGTGGTGGGTTTGAACAGACGGAGGGTAAGATATTTCTCGTGCTGGAGTACTGCACGGGCGGGGATCTCGCAGCGTATATTCAGCGGCGGGGAAGGGTTTCGGAGGCGGTCGCGAGGCACTTTATGCAGCAGCTGGGTATGTGTTTGGTCTTGTGGGGTTTAATCGAGTTTATGGTTTGGTTTTGGATGGGTTCTAGTCGTGTTGCTGTTTTAAGGTTTGGTGTTCGGGCTTTCGGTTTGATGCGACTGAGAGTTTTGAGCATGTTTGTGCAGCTTCGGGGTTGCAGTTTCTTCGAGAGAACAATCTCATCCACAGGGACCTGAAGCCGCAGGTTAGTTTTTTTTTTTTAAATTTTGGTTGTGATTGTGTCATCTGAAGCTAGGCTTTTGTTGTTTTCTTCTTGTTTACTATTGTCGTTCTTTGATGGTACTGTTGAATGCATTGTAAATTAGAAAGTACATAGTGATAATTATGCCTTGGAAAAGGGTATTAAGTTTCAGTTAGAATCTTGAATTAATTGGTCTCGCTGCAGGGGAGTTACCACGTTATGCCAATATTTTATACAGCAACTAGATGCTAACTCATTGCTCGGTTACTTTTGTCTCTGTGCATACACCTGATTAGAATATACAGATAATGTGGAGCGACTGATTGCATGGCTTTGATCGTATAATCCTTCGCCTGGGGAACCACTCAATGCTGTTTAGTTAGCATACCACTACTGGGCTTGTGTTAGGGAAGTGGGTGAGTTTGAGCAATAACAAAGAACTTTTTTTTAAAAAAAATATATAAAAAAAGACTGATTTTTCGATGGAGACATCATGTTTATTAGACATGTAGAGAAAAAGTAACAAAAAGGTAAATCTAGTTAGGTAGATACATTATATGCTTTCTTAGACAGTGATTTTTCTTATAAGCATTATATACATCAAAATGCTATGATATTGATAGAAAGACATAAATCTCTCTACCGGGTCCTCCTTGATCCCAGTATCCCTCAGTAAGAGGCTCACATAACTAATAAAGGTTGTGACATACGATGGATCTAGCTCTAATAACCAGATCATGGGTGGGCCTCCCTCTCTTGAGTAGGAGACAACTGTGACACGAGATTGGGTGGAGGATATTGTCATAGTCCAAAGGGATGTCCCATAGGTTTATTATCCCAGACCGGTTCTCCACCCAAACTTGTAGGTACGATGAAATAATTAGTCATCTCTGTGATATTTACGTGCATCAGATCAATTATTTTATCATCTATTGAAAATTTTTTTAACTATTTTTCTCAAGGATCACTACGCGGTATCAGGACCCATACTGATTGTCTAGCGTATTGTTTGGCACGCCCCTGTGCCATTTCATGCCAGGCCTATATCAACATAATAGAGAGGATAGGGGAGAGGGAGAACAAGAGAGGAAAAGAGAGAGGGGGGAGGGGAAGGTGGAGGGAGAGGGAGGAAGGGAAGGAGGGAGAGAGGTGGAGGGTGGCGGACATTTGGCGAAGGCTATAGAGGGTTGGGGAGTGGCATGGAGGGGCAACGGAGGGGCTTCGCCCTTCAGACCCCTTTTTTATTTTGAAAATTTTAAGTGAAATGGACAAGAAGCCCTTTTAGGACTATCGGTAACCCCCTTGCCTATTTCACTTAAAATTTTTAAAATAAATAAAGGGCCCATCCAAGACCCCTGTCTCGAACAAAACAGGGGTCCGAAGGGTAGGAGAGGCTCTACCCCTCTACGCCACTCCCCGGCCCTTCGTGACCTTTGTCGGCTACCCACCACTCTCCATCCCTCTCTGTCCCTCTCTCACTCTCTTTTCCTCTCTTTCTTTCTCCCTCTCCCCCTTTGCCAATTTCTCATTTTGAATGTCGGAACCATCCCAGTCCACCACTGGTATGTTATGGTACTTCCTGAATCGGACAGTTCGAGACGGTTCCACATTCCTTAATTTTGCTCATTCACTTATAATTTGTCTCTAAGATTAATGTGATTCCCAATGGCAAACATGGTTTTCCAACTATTGTAGGATTTTGTAATGTTGCTTCTTGACCATAGCTAGAAGAGCACATATTGTGCAATTGATGAAAAAGTCTTGCACTCTTGTCACGTGGGAATGGCGATGGTAGATTCTACCATATCAGTGGGTGCATTGTTAATCAAACATAATCTTCTAGTGGGTTGGTGTTGTGTAATTATATATGCATGTGGATCAATCTCTGTGATTTGACCCATCCAGGTTTTACTCAATGAGCTTTCTAGCATGGTACATTTAATCACAAGGTTGACAAAAAATAAAATATTGGGAGCAATAGAACATAGCAAATCTAATAAAAAAACCTAAATGTGATATGAACCAATTCTTGAGTGCAGGGAAATAATGATTTTAAGGAAAAAAATCCTGAATTCATGATGCTCAACAAGATTACTGTGCTAATCACCAACTGTTTTAGTTACCTCATAAGTTTTTATGGTCGAGTTTCCATGATTCCTTGACATAGTTAGAGAGGGATAGTGACCAATGTTACCTTAAACACTGCTAACTTGGTGACTGCTAATGCCATTCACAATTGGACTTTAGAAGAGGATGTCATGGAAGATGGCAGAGAATAAGGTTTTAGGATAAGAACTCATATTTGTGTTTTTAAGAGTCTTCATCATGAGTTATATATATCCAATGGATAAGACTAAACTTTGTTACAAATGATAATCGCACTTGCTAACAATTTTTCTGTAGCTTTGCCTCTATTGGTAACTCGATGGTATTGATCATGTTGGTATGGTACACCCCTATACTGGCATGTAGTACATTGCTGGATTTGGCATAGTAGCTACACCATGTCACACTGGATGATGGACAGGTAAAGGAATGCAAGGTTAATATTAAAATAGGCTTGCTATCCATGAAGACTCCTCCAAGAGGATAAGAGTAGATAATTCTTATAACATCAAACTTCTAAACCAAAAGGCAACACTTTTAATTCCAAACAACTTGATCCTTCCCTTGTAGAGTACCCCTCAATATAGGCATAAGCACATGACATATCCCCATCTTTATGCAAATAAGATAATTAATTCATTCTTGACTAGAAGGGTGAATGTACAAATTATGAAAATACACTACAAAGTACTAAACAAAACACATAATACTAAAAGTTTCAGATGAAACAAAAAAAGGCCAAACACTTAAATCATCTATAATTAATGACATGACTCCTAATAAATACCTGGCTTAAATATCTTGGAAAAGTGCAAAGGACAACTCACGGGACACTTCTAGTGTCACCATATGTTGGTATAGCTCTGTATTAACCAGTATGGTATGCCTGGTACTGGCTAGTATGGGGCGGTAGTGAAAACCTTGTTTTTTCCCAAGTCTCTATTTGGATGCTTGCTGGCTGAATCAAGGACCCTTGTAGCTGACCTGCTTCAGATTTAGTCAGGCTTCTTGACTTTAATGCAACACAAAGTGGGTCAAAAGTGATTCTGCTGCCAGTTTGGGTCAAAAATAACCAAGCCAATTAGTCTTCAAAACTTTATGGTAGGTGCCTTGCTGGCTCAAGGTTTCCTTGCCCTCAAATCATCCCCAATTCATAATGTTAAATGATAGCAGGCTATGTAATTTTTTGAACTTTGACCGGTTGCACTCAAATTCATAAATTCAACTCTATATGGGTGGGTGAGGCTTGCGGTTTATAGCCAATATTACCTCTACTTGCCATTACTTCCTTTTTCGTTCAAGCTCTAAATTGGGGTTACTGATCTTCCCTTGTTTACTTGCTAAAATTTTGCAGGAGAGTTTAAAATTTCTGTGCATCATGCACTGTAATGAAGATTTAACCATGTTTTACTTATGTGATGAGAGAGTTATGCTTGGATTTCAAATATTATATTTTCACATTAATTTACGTAATATGGGATTTTACAAGCAACCCCCAATCATGGTTAGTATTTTCTATGTATTAACCATCTTATAATAAACTTTGCAGAACCTTCTACTGTCAGGTACTGATGAAACCCCTGTGTTGAAGATTGGGGATTTTGGGTTTGCAAGGTGAGAAAATTGTATTTAGCATTCTTATCTTAGTAAATATCTGAGCTAGATTTTTCTGTGCAGCATTTTTGTAAGATATTTCTATCCTTGCCAGTACATCAATTGTGTAATATATTAATTATCTATCTACAGCTGATGATGTATTATATTGATATTCATTTGTTAATTGATAATTAGCACATTAACTATCTAGATTCTAGAAGATACAAAGCTACAACCTGGCAGAGAATGTGCACAAATTTTCTTTGTAAACATCTTTGTCTACTTTTGTTTCATACTAGAAGGAAAAGCTTGCTTTGTCCATTTAAAAGGACAACTACTTAATGAATCAATATTTGATTTAGGGAAAGTGCTTATCAAATAGTTTTATGGTTCAGATCGGATTATGTAATCCTCATTTCTATGAAACTTTTATAATTGTTTTAAGGTCAATGTCTTTAATTAGTTAGAAATGACGGCCACAATAGATGTCTGCTAGGCCATAATTTGTCATCCTATAAGATTTCCAAAGAAGTAAAAAGGTTATGTGATACCCTCTTGTAAGCGAGACCCTATGATCTCTTATGTTGGAAACTTTGGTATGCTAAAAGTAGACGTGCAGAGAATGTTGTCCAGCTGAATAATATTTATGTTTTAACTCCTTGCATTATTAGTCCCACATGTTTCCATCTAGATTATTAAAATTCTATTTGAATAGGACTCTCTATATCAGAGTTTGTATATTGTACAGGAAGTTTCTTCTATGTTTCTCTTTTCCTTAGCAGAACATGAAAATGTAATTTCTAACAATATGGGAAAATAGATTTCGTTGGTAAAATAAATTCTACACAAAGGATTTTCTGGAAAAGTTGAAGATAATGCCTGGTTTGACTCGAGCAATAATTTTTCTGAGTCCTCTGGCTGATGATGTCCAAAGAAAACCATCTGACTCAATTGGATGTTTTAATACATCTTTCTATTTGAATTTTACTCTAATTTGCTTGCTGTAATTGTAAACTCATGCCTTGGTTTTGCCTTCAAAAGGCTAAACAAGAGTTTCATTATTATTTATATCCCGTACAATAGTTTCTCTTACTTGCTGCCAAATCTTCATAATTAAAGCCCTTCTGTTTACAATGACCATCTTGACCCTAACTTGATTAGTTTTTTGGGGAATTAGTGGAGGATATCATGACCTGAATGTTTTATATTGCCATGTCCTTATGATGCAATTAGTGGTGAAACCTTTTGCAGATTAAGGAGTGTGGCTATCATCCATTTAATGGCCTGCTGTTTGCAGTTCATGGCAAAACACCTTTGTGGGAAATATTATTAGTGGTTAGAAGCTTAAACAAGGAAATAACCCAGCCTGGTGGGCCTTTAGTTTCTATTACTTTTTCTCAGTTGAAGTTTCTATTTTTTTTAATGGTATATAAGAAATTAAAAAAAATGCATTAATGTGTGTTGTACTTCTTTCTCCTCCTCTTTTTCTTTTTGTAGAGCCTAGTAGGGCTCAACTGACCTAGTTTTGGGGCCAACTACTTCAAAGTAGTGAGAGACAAGCTGGGATTATTTGTGTTTGGCTGATGGTAAACAAGAAAAAGAGGCAGAGCTCCTTTTCTTTCTTTTTTTTTCATCTTTGTTCATTTTCTCAGCATAGTTTTTTATCCATTCTGTTTCCTTTCTTTCCATCTCCTAGAATTCACTGCTGCAGAACGGGGCAGCAGACTTTTTCAGTCCTTTTTGCATAAACTTATTCTTAATCATCTAAAACCTTACCTCATACTTCTTAGTAGAATTCATTAATATTGAACCATAATTTCTATGGTCTTGCACCAGAAATCCTCTGGTTATAACTTTTTCTCCGCTTGGCTTCAATTCAGTTCTCATCTTTGATCATTAGACCTGCAAGCAGTGACTGAACCGTTCCTTCTCTTAAATCATATTTTGTTTCTAGACCTCCATTGATTCTGAACTTGAATTCCCATTATTTTTCTTTCCAGTTTTTGACATCAACCCTTGTCTAATCTGCTTTGACACAGATTTGGACAGCAGACCTCTGTCCCTTTATTGCATCCTCTTATGTCTAACATGCCATACATAGATGTAGGTTCAGACGATCCAAAAGAAATATCGAACAAAAGCTTGATGTGAAATAGATGCAATCATCTTTTGGGAAATATTGAACAAAATTAGACCACAGGCAATAATCAAGGTTTGATAGTTTTGGCTTCTTGCTATCTAGATATGACATGAGAAATGGCTTAGTAAATTGGTTATTTTCATTATCAAGTGTTTAGACATCGAGGAAGGTAATTAATATAACCCGTATGCGACAGCTAAGATCTGGGAAGTTTGATGTGACATTTCTTTGTTTAAAAATTCCAAAGTCATAGTAGTAGTAAAAGGTACATTTGGAAGTGGGGTAAGATAATAAAAAATTCTGAGTGATCTGATTCACTCTCACTTCTTGAAAATGCAGAGGAAAGATGATAAAACTGAAGGAAAAAGGATGGATGAAGGGTCAGCAGGAGTTAAAGAAACATAACAAATGAAAAGATCAAAACAAAATCTTTTTTCTTAAATATATATATCATATCCTTTATTCTTGTAACACTGCCAGTATTGGTTGCAAGCCCAGATGAGGAAGGTGGAGGGCTTATGTAAGGTAAACAGTCTTGTATAAGAGAACATGTCAAAATCTTGAATTGAATCTGGATGCCCTCATTATGCTGCGAAATGGTTTAACTAGGAAAGGGATAATTGTGTGAGATACTTTATGAGGCATGTTCAATTTTTTCGCCCATTTTCATACATGTTGGTTATCTTTCATGTTAGCATGAGTTGTTTGACATGGTATAAGTTACACTCTAAGAAAATCAGTTTCATCAGGTAATCGAGGGAGACTTAAGGTTATTATTTGTATGTCACAACTAAGTTTGTGATGAAAGATATATCTTTTTGGACATTCAATGGATTTGTATTGTTCAAGGCTTTTAATGATATGTAACAAATTAAAAAACTATGAAAATAAATTAGCCAATAGAGTAGAGTATATTCTGCTGTTCAAGGCCTGACATTCAGTGGCTTTGTGTTGAAAGAACAGAAAGAACATACATTATTTACAAATATATTAAATTAAAATCAAGTTTCTAATCATTTTAAATGGCGGTATTTACATATCAAGCTACTGTTTTGATGACAATCTAACACATTACATGTTAAGAAATGGAGCTATATGATGGCCAAACCTATGTCAAAAATATGAATTTTTCTGTAAATCTCATTTAGATTGAATTGCAGTCTTTAAATCTACTCAATACTGACATCAAAATCCTAGTTACTTCTCCAAAAAATGCTTCAAGGAATTGGGACAAAAATTTTAATAAATGACAACAAATAGTAATGTAAATAGCACATTTGTTCTCATAGTTCAGTTCTAGTTGGAACTCCAAAACTGCCTTTTGTTTTTGGATTAGTGCTTGGCAAAACAATAACATCTAAGGTGCTGTTTGGCATCACTTTATTTTTTTTTATATTCAAAAATAGAAATTTTGTTTCCTTTTTCTAAATTTTTAGAAAATATAAACATGTTCGATATAGTTAATTATTTTAAAAAGCATCATGCTCAAAAAAAAAAAACTTTAAAAATATAAACATGGTGATGGTAGTGGAGGTGCTAATAATAAAGATGGAGGTAGTGGAGATTCCGGTGGTGTTGGTGGTAGCGGTATGACAGAGGTGGTGATTGATGGTTGTGGTGGCGATGATGGTGGTGAGGGCATTGGCAATGTGGTCAAGATGATAGTAATGGCGACAATGGTGTTGTGGAGGTGGTGCAATGGTTGTGGCAAGCTGTCGACTATGTGGTGGAGGTAGCAATGATTGTAGCGGTGGAGTGGTGGTAGCAACAATGGTGATGTTGGGGCTATTGGTGTGATTGTGGAGATGACAATGATGATGGTGGTAATGTGATGAAGGCAGTACCATTGTGGCTTGATGAAGGTGGCAGTGGTTGCATTAGTGAGAAAAGCATGAGTTTTTTATTTTTGAAAATATTGAAAGTAAAAATTTCTTACTTTCATTTTTTCTGTAAATAATGAAAGCAACTTTTGAAAAATAGAAAATAAAAACAATGGCTCCACATTTTTTTTGTCTTAGTTTCTATGATTTAATTTTTAAAATTAGAAAACAAAAAATAAAAGCAAAGACAAACATGTTCTAAGTTTCAAGTTTGGATTTTTGGCTTGAAAAACAGTAGGTTAAAAGGATCGATGAAAAAATTTTGGAGGTCTGTCAATAGGAGAATTGACAAATTTATTTTAGTACAGTTAGATATATGTAGTAGTTTTATACTTCTAAAATGCTTTATTGGAGGAAGTGTTTCTCCATTATCTGATTGAGTCCCATAACTTAATGGGCACCATGCATACTGTATTGGTTGTGGGTTGGATGTTGTTACGCATGATATCCTGAGGATTTATAAGAGTTATAAGAGGATCTGCATGCAAGTAGTTGTATTGTTGCATAAAGGTACTTCATGATGTCCCAGTCTCTAGCTAGTCTGTAGTAGTATTTGTTGCCTAGATTACTTCTTAAAAACAATGCTTACATGAGCTGTGACTAGTTCAAAGTAACGCTTAAAAGTTAGTAAGCTTTTCACCTTAAGTTGAATTTCGATCTTAGCCTACACACACGGGTCCATGACCTTACTTATTTAGCTATCTTATTCTGGGCCTATGGACCAATTTGGTTGGGACTAGGGATACTAGATGGTGTAGTCTGGTTGAACCCACTACTTTACCGTGTACCCCATTGGAGCACCAAACAGTAGTGAGCTAACTTTAGTAGTTTAGTTAACTCAAAGTGTGTGTAATTGCCCTGGCCTTGCATGTCTCATCATTGCCCTTGGGTCGGTGGGGGAAGGGGGCTTGTGTATGGGCAACAAGTGGGAGTAAAAGAGAAATCTCAACGAAATCTGCCCCTAGATAGAGAGGGCTAACTGCCTATCTCAAACTGCTTTCTTGCTCCATCTCTCCTCTCTCCCTTCCCATCTGGTTGGGCAATTGGAAACCATATATTATATTTTGCATTTCTAGATGATGTTAGTTTGATTCAATGCAAGTAGTTGGAGGTTGGGGTTCGACTTGTAATTGCAATATCCCTTATTCGACACTGTTTGAATCAACAAGCAAGTTGAATTGGAGAAAAAATCTAATGCATGCATCCCTCTGATCATAAGTTAGTGCAATGTTGGAAATTAGCCTTAATAACCATATATACTATGTAGGAGATCATCTTTGGCATTAATAAAGTAGTTCATGCCTTATTTCAAATATCCATCTTTGCAATTATCCTGCTATTGTCCATTTGTTTTGCATCAAATTTAATGCCACATTTTGTATGTGCACTAGTGATAGACCAACTCTATAATTGTGCTAAATGGTTTTTGATGAGCATATTTTGAGTTATTTGCTTTCATGCTACAGATAGCAAAACTTAAGGGAAAATGACCTATAGTCTTTTCCCTCATTCTAAAAGCATGGTCAGGAACAAATTGCTAACCCAAGGGGCTATTAATAAGCTCCTAAATCCTGACTAATCACAATAATTTACATCAGTAAAATTCAAGGATTGGAGTATTCTCCATCATCATGTGTTGTTTAGGGGCCAAAACGATATGTAATGTCCCAATAGTTGGCATGAATTGGCATTGTAATTTATGAAGTATGCAAAAGACTTTTCAAGCAGCAACTAAGATATAAATTTTATCCTACTTTTTAATAAATAGTGATCAATCTTAACTGCTTTATTCTAATTCATAGATTTTTAAACAGAAACATCTAAGTTTTAGCTAATCAGAAAAATCTTGGATCATAAGCCATCTAAATGTCTTTGTCCAATGTTGTTTGGCATGCATATTTCGCAAACTCAAATAATTTCTTACACAAACTAATGCTATGCTAGTATTTCTTTCCAAATTAACCACAGAAAATGAGCACATAAATTTTTTTATGAATTAAAAAGAGATATAAAATGTTAAGTTGCTAAAAACATGATTTAGGTGTTTTACACATTCTTGATACTGTAGGAAGCTCATAAACTTGTATATTATGAGTTACATTTGCTCTAATCTTTTGTTGGATATGGAAGATGACTTTTTATCATTACAATGTCCAGTCTATTCATCAGGTCTTCAGATTCTGAAATTGAAAAGGGGAAGAAAGATTTTCAATTGTCTCAAATAAAACGGGTTTATATTACCATGGTAGGGCATGATTTAGAATGAGAAAGCGAGTAGAAGCGTGTACTGCTACGTACTATCCTGCACCGATTTGCATCACTTTGATACACATTGATACTGGCTAAAGAAGAATGACGTAGGTAGACACAATAGAGTTTTGAGCGCTAGTATCTCACTAATAACTTGTGAGAACTGTACATACTGTAATTACACTGTGATACTTCCAAACACCTTAGTCACTAGCAAGATTGTATTTACTTACATGTAAATAATAAATACTAGCATTTAACATGTGTGATGCATGTGGGAAGCTCATTTAACTTAGATTTTTGTTAGTTTTTTTTTTTTTTTTTGGAACTCTTAAGTGTAGACTTTTCTTTTCTTGGAATTCTCCTGTAATTATAACAGTTGTGAGCTTCTCTTTTGAACATCTCTAACTGCTTATAGTTCTAATCTTTCCTCACTTGCCATCATGTGAGACCATTGAACCAACAATGGACACTCAGATATTTGTATATCTTTCTGTATATATTGAGCTTAATTAAGCTGAAAACATGCAAGTGATGTGATCTTGAGCTTGGCTTGATACTATTTTGAGATCATTCCAGCCCTAAATATGGATTGTTGCTCGTTAAATGAACCTTCTTGATTCAGACATCAAACAAATGCACAGATGTGTCACTCAGATAGCAGCTATATTGAAGTCTTAATGTGTTACTCTGCTGACTTATTGGAATTAACTTTCTTCCAGGTATCTGATGCCTCAAGGGTTAGCTGACACACTTTGTGGTTCCCCTTTATACATGGCTCCAGAGATTATGCAGGATAGAAAATATGGTCCCAAGGTGTGATAAAAGAACTTGTATATAGATTGTACTTGTGAATTTCTGCTACCCATTATATTGTTCAATAATGAAGTGGATAAATGCAGGCTGACTTATGGAGTGTGGGAGCAATTCTGTTCCAGCTGGTCACAGGGAAGCTACCTTTTGATGGAAATACTCATTTTCAGGTTTATATTTGCCAGTTATTTGTAATACTTTATATACAATAGAAACTAGTTCATGCGGTTCGCTATAATTCTCTCTGTTTTTCTTGTCATAACAGCTTTTCCAGAACATATTGGCTTCTAACGAACTGCAATTTCCAGAAGATGTTCTGATGGTCTTGCATGCTGATTGTATTGATCTCTGTAGAAGCCTTCTACGTCAAAAACCAGGTAAGGATGTTCTATTTACTACATGGCGTGTTTAGGATTTCATAACCTTATGTCATCTAAAAGCCTCTCATAGCTGGTCTATGCCAAGAATTCTTAATGCTTGGTTATATTATATTTATGTAATGGAAAGCATATGTGTGGACATCCAAAGGAAGTCTACCTAATTCTTGGATTTGATTCAGTACTTGCCTGTTATCATTTTTTCTGCTAATTACAATATGTTCTATGTTGATTCTGGAGCTTAGATGTTGTTATCAAAAACTAAGTGCACCATAACAGAGGAAAATGTTGTATGTTCAGCTGCAAGTCATCTTGTTTCATAGATAACTGGTCTCGAGACACAGTAGCTGATCTAGTTTAGACTGATAATGATGGGAAGGTGATCCATGTTGTTTAAACTTTAAACTTTTGATGGTTTTCGAACTTGCATCTGACAGCTTGTCTAAGGACTTGGTTTGAGTCAGACCGGACCTTCTTGCTTGGATGACGTATTTGAGAACAACTACATCAGATTCTGAAGGCTTTGTTCTGTGAATTATTTGTCTTGTGTATTAATTTGGTAGGAACCACAGTTTTAAGTTTTCAAGTTTATACCACAATGGTTTGGTTTCAATCTGGTCTGATTTGAACATGACCTCAGTTTTGGAGTTTCAATTGATTTTTAATAGCTTTATCAGATCTAAATGAAAAATGACAGGTGTACAAAAATTATGTATGTGATGCAAGTAGAGGACTGGGAACCCATTTATCTAGGACAAATTGAAGAGATAAATTACGCAGAAGCACAGCAATGTAAAGGATGTGAATGTGATATAATTAAGAAGAAAGCAACTCGGGGTAGCTCTTTAGGGATAACCAACAACAAACAATAACTTGTCACCAAAGTAGTTAAAGAAGAACTTGTTTGTTATGGATATAGCAAGCACCAGAGCCTTGAAATGGAAGACTGTGTGTTTTATTTGTTATCACCTTGTATATATATGGAAGATACTTGCATTTGTTAAACATTTATTTCTTGATTTGTTTTCTTTGTCTTTTACCGCTGTATTATGCTGGGTAGTTGTTGTTACTATTATTGAAAACATGCTGATATGCTTTAATTCAGTCTAAAAGGAAGTCTTTTTTTGGTCTTGAGCCTGACATAGTGGCCACAGTTACACCACAAAAATAAGTTTTGATAATTTCAGTTTTTAATTATTTTGCAGAGGAGAGACTAGAATTTGAAGATTTCTTCAACCACAAGTTCTTGGCACCAAGGTTTACTTTAAACTTCATGTTCTTGTATATTAAATTGTGATATTAATTAAGGGGAAATTAACTTAATTGTCTCTATCAAAGGATTAATGCTTTGAAGCTCCTAAATCTATTTGATATCTGTAGAACCAATTCGATTGAATAGATCTTGATGGTTTAATGTTAACATGTAGGATAAGTGGAACTGCTATAGAGTTACAGAATATCACAGCTATTAACTTAGGAGATAATGATCCATCGAATTCTTCAGATGTGCATACCATGAAGACTGAAAGCATGGATCGAGGTCTTTCATTCTCAAATAGTTCAAAAGGTGAGTTTTCAAGCTTGCTCTGAGTTTTTTTGTTGCTGACTGATCTAATTTCTAGTATATGTCCAGTTGCCGACTCGTTCGACTCTATTGAACAAGAATATGTTCTTGTTCCTGCTAATTTTGCTTCTATGGAGAATTTATTTTCTTCACTCGAGACATCTGTACGAGCTAATTCTACAACTAGACCTCCTAGTTACTGGCAAAAGATGACTGGCAAGGAGGCTGCTGGTCTGATGCAAACTAGGGATAGTTCTATTTGTGGAGTGGAGAGTGTGGGGAGCCATGTTTCAGCTCTGTTATCAACATTTCAGACATCTATTGCATTGGAAGATGTGCAGGAGACATCATCATTGCATCCTTCCACTAGGCTTCAGCTTCTAAGTCAGTATGTAAATGTCCTCACAGAATTAGCACAAGAAAAGGTATGCCAGTTATAGTTGAAGCTGCATGTATTTAATTTCTTATTGAATACTCTAGAATCATCTAGAGGTACTATAAGTTTTGAAATCATGACACCTGCAGCTGTATCAATTGCAGGTTAGCTGCATCTTTTCTAGGATTGAAAATTCTGATGATACCTGACTGTATTTGTTTCTGTATCTGGTTTGGACTGGATTCAGACAGAAGTTTTCATATCCAATTGGATCTCAATGTAGATCCTGGTCCTTATAATTTCTGCTGGATATGGATTTGGACTGCATTATAAGTATTTTCTTGGATCTGAATCCGGATTTCTGGTGAGAGATATATCTAAATAATATTTAGAGCCAGCATTCATGAATGGAGGGTGAAAAAAGGTACTAACAAAATTTCAAAGAAATGAAACCTCGACAAAATATGGTTTGGTAGGAATAAACGAACATATTGTGTCAATTAAAGAGTAGGGCAACATTGTGCACTTGTTCGAGTGTTTGGAACTAGAGAAGGCTAGCACCAAAGAACCCATAACTAAGAAGAAAAGCTATGACAGTCATGTAATTTTGGTTCTGCAATGGTCAAACTACGAGATGCCACATATAAGAGGAAGGCCAACAAACCAGTGATGGGGAGGATGGTGATGATTCGAGGTTTAATATCCTATAGAAGAATGCACAATCACTGCCTGTTTAACTAGTCAAGGAAAGGTATTTATTGAACTATCTAGTTATTGAGAAGGTACTTGATGTTAGCTACCACACGCCAATGCTGGGATGCTGGAGGTTTTAATGCTGACAAACTTCCTAAAAAGTGGATCATAACTATCTCATATTAGAAAGATTGAATGGACATATACTTTGACAAAGATAATTGTATGTCCTTTCTACTCTATTTTTTTCCTAAAAAAATTGTAATCATCTTTGGAAAAGATATAAGTAGAGGAGAAAACCTAAGGTAGCATGGTGGGAAGTTGTGAAGAAGGATATGGCAAAGCTTGAAATAACATTAGAGGCAGCCCTAAATTGGAATTGTTGTTGAAGGACTCCAAAACCTGACCCCAAATAATTGCAACAAAGTTTGATGGTTATGCTTCTAGGCCAGAGTTCTTTCTTCATGATATTAGGTCCTCATATTGTTTTTGGAACTCACTGATTTTTAAGTTCATTTTAAATCCCACCTTTTCAATTCTGGCATAGCATGGTAATAGGTTGTTGTTGAACAAGCTGTCTCAGTTTGGACACAAATTTCATCAAACCAACCTATCATATAAACTAGAAAAAACTTGACATGCTACTATGCGGATGCAGCTCTTACCTTCTCACTAGCATAAACTGGAAAAGAATCTGTCTTCAAAAAAAATGTATTTGATGATGACTTGTGATGGTTACAGCTTCGTGCAGGATTGCATCTGGAATCATTTTCACTTGAACTTGTGATTTTAGCTGTATGGAAAGAAGCCCTATGCATATGTAATTTATGGATGGCCTCCAAAACTGAGACAGATACTTTCAATACTTCTTCCACTAATGAGCATCCATCTCATCAAAAAGTAAATATGGCTCTGAGCATAGCAGAGGGAGTGGATTTCATGAAGCCATCATCTGTTTCCTCATGGACACAGAAGGGATTTGTTGTTGCATATGATCGAGCTGAAGTCATCTCTAATAGCTTGCAGGACACAGGTGGTTTGGCCAATAACTGATGATATTTCTGCCAATCATCAATATTGTTAGCAATTTCAATTAAAGATTGTTATTTTAAGAACCATCATGTGTTTTAGGTGACTTGGAGATGCCAGATGCTATGGAGATTATATTTCAAAAAGCTTTAGCTTCCGGGAAAAGTGGTGCTGTAAGTAATCAATTTGTTCTATTTACTGTCTAATTATCTTGATTAGAAATGGTAAAATGCAAGGCCAGGTGATATAGTTTTTAAAAGGATTTCATGGTAACTGGAGTTTTATAGTACAAATGACATAGACTGCTGTCACTACTTTTGTCTCATTAATAGTCTTTTGCCTGCCAGCCTTTATGTAGGATCAGGCTCAAACAAACACCTATCCGTACAATTCTCCTACCACATTCTTGTCATCTTTTTCTTGCATAAGTTTGAGTGATTTTGTTACTAAAAGTACCCAAACAATAATCAACATCTGAGTGATTTGGATATCACAAATTGGTTTGCTTTGGAAATCTTTTATTGAAATTTACATGAATAAAGGATAACTTATAATCATAGGAAGCCTGCTATAACATATAAGAGCTGGCCACTTGCTCAAAAGTAAAAGGATTGCACTGGAAATAACGAAATAGTGCAACCTGTATTGGAATGTGGTCAGGTTTCAATTTGATTACTGTATACTTTAACACTTTGGGAAGTCCTTGACTGACTCATAATACACGAGATCTCAAGTTTTGGTATATTGATCCTCATTATTAACAATTCTTGTTCATAGTGTATTATTCAAAAAGTACCATACAGAAAAAGTACTATACGCCCATGTGGGCACATGAAATAATGATAATAGTAATGTCATGAAATGTGATATTTTCATGCAGGTTTTGATAGTTTATATAAAACTATGCAATATAACTTGTCGAAAGAGACCTAAAAGTGAGAAGCGTGTGTGGATCAACATAGTCACAGTATTTGGTGAATTTTTGAAAATTTGTGTTTCGCAAATTATTCATGATTTGCTATCAAACCCATGAATTTTTTGTGGATAACAAAAAGAACTCAAGTGCCACGATTGCATGTACGTGCAGTAGCATCAAGGAAAGAAGTTGGGCCATGACATCAGTCTTTAATGGCATGGGATGGACTTGCAGATTAGATTTGCAATGGTAGTAATAAATCACCTTTTTCAGAAGGGGAAGCTAAAGGGCCATTGCTTACATCCCATACTCTTTTCCTTCTCTTTTGTCCTATTCTTGCCTTCATTTCTTTTTTCTCAACCTCCAACATGGGAGGGGCCAGCAACTCTTGTTCACGGTTTTAGGTTCAAGTCATTCTCCCCCCAAAAAAATTGTTCTGTTGCTGGGCTTCCAGACTTTATCATCAGCAATTTTGATTATGAATTTCTATTATTTTATAATATATGTTCTAAATATTTATTTTTGCTTATTCTTTTTTTTTTTTTTCAAATATACTGATTTTTTGCTGAATTTTAAACTTTTCAACATTGCTGAATTGTTCCCGATTGCTGAACTTGTGACTTTGCTGGTCAGAGCTAGATTGATTCTAGATCAGGTATGATGTGGATGATGCAAGAGGCAGTTTCTGGCTTCTGAGTAAACAATGTCGTAATGTCTTGCCTGCAATGGGGAGGAAACTTCTGAAAAAATAACACAAATAGTTTGAGACTATAGTGGCATGACTATACGGCTTCCCCTTTTCTAATCTAGTTTAACATCCTGGTCTTGTCATAGACCTCAGCTGTTGTGGCCAACTCATTCAAGGAAATTGCAACTCCCAGGCTTCTTTAAAAGCTTTCTAAGATTGAATTTGATGACATTTTTCATTGTTTCCTTTGTCTTGTCATTCCTAGTTATAAAATAGATAAAAAGTTTTGGCATTTATGCATGTTTTTTTTATAAGTGTCATCACTATTTACTAGTTTAATGTTATTTTCAGGTCGATGAAGTTAGGGGACAGAGGAGCAGAGCAGCTGCATCATACTGGAGAGCAATCATGTTGCTTACATTTATTATGGTGGAAGCAGTGTCACTCCCATTGAACCCACCATTTTCACTCCCTTCTTCGGATCGGCAACGGATCCAGAGATACATTATCAATTTAAGAAGTCAACTAAACAAGTCTCATATGGCACAACTAACTGACCGACAAACTAATGAATCTTCCAGCAAGTAAATAGATATGACACGTCAAGTAGATTGATATGACTCAAGTGACTGCCCCCAGTATTACTCTGGAAACCATCATCTTGGATAACATTAATCACAAAACCCGTCATTGTTTGTCAGACAACCATATTATAATAAAGTTTTCTTTTAGAGATGACAAAGCTCCTCCATGCATAGTTGGGTTCCCTCAAATTTTGGTTACAATGCTCCTCATATGCAAATGAATGTATATTCTGTCTTATATCTTGATGATGTTGTAAATAAATAAACTATAAACTGTACAGATAAATCATTGTCAATATCAAGTTGAATTTGCAATCATTTTCTTGTTGAACTTTCGGTTTGGGATCATTCCTACTGGTGGTGCTATTTGGATGTTCATTCAGGTTTCCGGTTCATATAATGTTTGGGTGCTCTAGAATGTTCTCAGCCAATCAACAGTCTGTTAGAACAAATGTAATTATTAATGTGAAGTTGCATCAGTCAGCATCCCTATCAATTCGGAGGTCTGCTCTTTTCAATGGCAATTCAAGCAGGCTTTAAGCTCTTTCAGATTGTGTCATCTCACTGTTGGTGTGATAAATTTAATTCAAAACAGAACCACTATAGAGATTTCTTCTTTTTCCTGGTCCTGAATGATGTATGACCAAGCATTGTAATAGAGCCCTTACTTATGGCATGTTCCCTTGTTATTTCAGATTGTGTTACTCTTGATATGTTCCCCTGTTCAGAGCTTCAATCAGTCATCAGTATTTGCTTTTATCCATTGTGTTGTGCAGCTTTCTGCCTCTGAAGCTGGACAGTCATCATTTTACATCTCTGACACACCCTTATGAAAGGATCTAGAACTTTTTGTGCTGGTCCTCTTGCTCATGTCCTAATCCTACTCGGTGGCTAGGTCCTTCGAACGTTGCGCATTGGTGCATATCGTGGCCCCCTTTAATTTACTAGAATGCCTGTTGCTAGAGTATCTGATAGGCGGCTGGTGCAGTATATGGATGGAATTTGGTATAGGCATAGATAGTGTTGGATGTTGGTAAATTCTTTATACACTACTCTCGGTAAAAAAATATATATATATATACCGTTCTATTTGATTGGATCATATAATTTTTATTTTTTAATATATATTTAATGCATATAGATATATTTTTTTATTTAAAATTTTGAATAATGAAAACACCTTTCTTCCTTCTAAAAATGTTATTATGTAACCACATTGTGACATCTTGTGGTAAATTATGGTTTTCTGTGAATATATAATAATAATAATCAACAGGAAGTTATAAAAAGGGGAATATTTTTGTTATTTAAAAATTTTAAAAATTTTTAATTACATTTTTTTTTTGATTTTTGAATGAAAAACTATATTTTTAGAAAGTCATAATTTGTTTTTAAGATATTATAATCTAATCAAAAGATATCATAATTTTTTTGCATAAGGAAAGAAATATTTTTATTATTCTAAATTTTAAATAAAAAAATAAACTTATAAGCATTAAATATGTGTTAGAAAGTGGGGATTTATGTGGTCCGAGTTGTGCTCTTTTTCTTTTTCTCTATAAGGATGATGTTCTTCTGGCATTGGTGCCCTTGGCCTGTCATAGCCTTGGGGAGGACTGCCCCAGCAGGGCCAAAGCATTTCTTGAGCCCATTAGCTCACTGAACTTCATAAAACAAATGAAAGTTTACTTGATTCCTGACATGGAAAAAGTTGGTGCAGATCGTAAGAGTGGTTTCTCTGCCCTGGGAAGGTGGAAGGGCTTTGAGTAAAGGCTTCCAAGATGGTAGTCCAAAACTTTCCCAGGGAGAGCAAATGAAGGGTATTAGCTCTCATTCGTGTAATTTGAGCCAGAAAAGTATCTTAATGAATCTGGTCTAATTAAAGATGGAGAGTTTTTGAAATCTAGGTTCTTGATGTGCCTATGTTTCAGGCCATTGTTCGATGTAACAAAGAATAGCTGATTACTGGTAAATCATGCGTTCTTGAGCAGGTATATTGGCATTTCTTTTCTGACGTTCTAGTTGAACTTTGGTCAAAGTAGCTTACCAAAACAAGGTCTCATTGAAGCAGAAGTAGTTTGATTGATGTCAGTGAGATTTGTTTTGTCTCCTTTTGACCATGCTGTGGCTAAGAGAGGACTATTTGTTCTAAACATTGTGCGAATTATGTTGGAATTCAACGTTCAGACTAAATGCAGTGTCGAGAGTTGGGAGGGTCCTTTATATACATCAATTCCTATCATAAAAATCACCATGTTGCATTATAACCAAGCATTAAGCTACAGGTTGGCATAATAGATCTAACCTTTACTTTTCTGTGCACGAATTCACAATTACAAGGTTAAGCTGGGCATCTCAGCAATAAGGCAAATCCATCAATTTAGCATGGTTTTTCACTTGGTACAAGTCTGTGGAGTACTTAAAATTAAGTTTGTGAATAGTGTTACTGAAAAATATAAGCATATTTCCAGTGATAAGCTAAACGGGTCTTTTGCATTTTTAATTTTATTTTTGGATTTCCGAGGCAACTATAGCATAATTTGTATCAAATAACTTTACAGGTGGTGGGGCCCTTTTAATTTTGGAAGGTCAACTGGCTCCTGTGTTCTGGTTCATCTTTAATTTGTAGCCATTTGTTCTCAGTCGAGAGGCAGTAGGGTTAGAACTAGGCTCAGGTTGGCCCGAAATCAAGCTAGGCTCCGAGCTAGGCCCGAAATAGATCAAGTTGGGTTTAAGCCCTAATAATAGAGCCCATTCAATTTTCAGACTAGGTTTAGGCATCCCTTTGGCCCGACCCGGCGTAAACCTCACCTATCAACTCGAGATATTTAGGTATGATTTTTAGCGGTTCAGAGTAAAACCCCGACCCCTGCTAGCCCATCTCCTCTTTGGTTCTCTCCTCATCTCCAGTTGCTAGAGTTTTGCCATTTGCCGATGTGTGCTATTGTCGTTTCGATTGCCGTCCCGAACTCAAACGATAAACATGGTTGGCTGTTCCGAACTCAGGCCATTCCAATCACCATCTCCAACAGGTAAAAATCTCTGTCACTTTTTTTTAAAATTTTTTGGTGGCTTTTTTCTAATCTTCCTCCTTTATTGTCCATTTTGGTGAGCGAGATCCTTGATCCTAAAGATCTCGAAACCCTTTCAAAATCTCTGTTGCCCTTTCAAAATCCCGAAATCCTTGATCTTAAAGATCCTTGATTTTTGTTTCCCTTTCAAGATCCCAAAACCCTTTGAGCAAGATCCTTGTCCAATTCGGCAAGGAGTCCTTCTTCTCATTCTCCTCCAACCTCCTTCCCCCTTCTCTCTCCCCTCCTCGTCTAGTCATCCCTAGCTAGTTCCATTACTCTAGACCTATCCATCTCTCTCTTTCAGAATTCTAGTAATTCTTTTTTTTTTTATTTTTTTTAATATTGATATCTTCGTTTATGGTCATCTCAGAGGAGGACAAGTCGAGAAGGGCTCAAATTATGGTGGTTGTGAGGATCCCTTCCTCCCTCGTTGCGATCAAGAGCCGTCTATAGCCTGCTATGTCCCGGCATCGAGAATCGGTAAGATGAACCATCCACCACTTAAAGCCCGAAGGGGTTTTGACTTGATTTTTAAAGTTTCAAGATATTTTGACTTGATTTTTTTAAAAAAATAATCGGGTATTTGAACATGCAGATGTTTTGACCTGCTACAAACTAGGATCAAAATACTGAATTTTCATATCTTTGCAATTTGAATTATCTTAATTTTTATATATATTTGATAATTTAATATTATTATTTATACAGAATGTCTCAGTCTAAAATGGATGAAAATGATATCATTGAAGGTATAAGAGATGAAGATTATAAAAATAAGGATAATTCTGAAATTGATGTTGATAAAGGTTCTAAAAAAGATCTTGGATATGGAACTATTTTTTTGAGAAAAGAAAAATTGATAAATCAATAGTTACATGCAAACATGGTAAAATTGTTTTAAGTGGTAGTACAAAAAGAGAAAATAAGTCATCTAAAATGCCATCTTGAAAATATTTGTAAAAAATATATATAAAAAAAAGTTAATTAGATGTTTAAATAGCAAGTTCAAATGATCCGATAAACTAATTTAAATTCAATAAAAAAGAGACAAGAAAAATACTTGCAAAATTTATTATATGTGTTGAGCTTCTATTTCATAATATTGAGCATCTTGTTTTCAAGGACATTATAAGATCTATTCAGCCATTATTTAATGTCACGGGCCATAAGACTATAAAGAATGATTGTATTACTTTGTATCAAGAAGAGACGAAAAAATTATATGATGGTTTTAAGAAATTAACTTTTTGGGTTAGTTTTACTAGCTATTTTTAGACATCAAATCAAAAACTTGATTACATATCGTTCATAGCTTATTATATTGATTCCAATTTTATTCTGCATAAGAAGATAATTAGTTTCAAAAAATTACCATACCCTCATATAAGTTTTGTAATTGAAGATATAATTGAAAAATCTCTGCTTGAATGGAAACTAGATTCTAAAGTATGTGCCATTATTTTAGATAATTGCATTATAAATAATACTATGATCCGAAGTGTCCAAGATCATTCTTATTATGGAATGTTGCTTGGTGGGCAGTACAGTCATATTAGATATTGTAAGCACATATTAAATATTATGGTTCAAGATAAGATGAAAATTATTCACGAAGCTATCAAATGTATAAGAGAGATTGTTAGATATATATCTACAAGTCCATCTCGGATATAAGCTTTTAATGAAATGGCACAATATATAAGACTTTCTATTAGAAAATGACTCAATTTGGATATTGCTAAAAGATAAAATTTTATATATGAGATGTTGCTTGATGCATTTAGCTATAAAGACATTTTTATTAGATATGCAACTAAATATTCATGTATATGCCCTACCAATGATGAATGAAAAAAAGCTGAGATAATTCTCAAATTTTTAGAAATCTTTCTCAATGTTACTAAAGTATTTTCTTGTTCTAAGTATGCTACATCTAATTTGTACCTAAAAGAAGTTTGGAAAATTTAGATGGTATTGATGGATACGAGGACTCATAATGATGAAACACTAAAGCAACTGATGAATGAAATACAAAAAAATTTAATAAATATTAATCTCAATGTAATAATTTATTAGTGATTGCTTCTATTTTAGATCCCAGACAGAAGTTGATATTTGTAGAATTTTGTTATGAAAGGGCATTTGATGTGGAAGAGGGATTAATGAAATTCATGTTTGTCTTCACAATTTTTATTTAGAGTATGCAGTTATAGCAAAAGTACAATCCTCTATAGATTCAAGTAAGCTATCATTTGAAATGGGTATACAAAGTGATATAAACTTAATTTCTTCATTTTTCATGAATATTGTAAAACTTGATATGGATTTGTTTAGTTTAGAAGTCAAAGTTTCTTGAAATGATCAAAGAAATCAGAGTTGGATAGTTATTTGGATGATGATGTACTTTCTACTTTGAACGACAAGAACTTTGATATCTTGATATGGTGAAAAAACAATACAATTATCTATTCTATATTATCAAGAATAACTAGAGATATTCTAGCTATTCCATCTCTACCGTGTCTTTAGAATTAGTATTTAGAACTGGTGGTATAGTTATGGATTAGTATCAGTGTTTTTTGAGTCCATCTACTGTCATGACCTTGATTTGTATACAGGATTGACTTCATTAATATTATGATGAAGAAATATAAATATTTTATATTTATATAATATTTTTATTTATTTATTGTGCTTATATTTTAAAAATTTGTAATTGATATTTATATCAATATTTAATAGGTACAAATTGCTTGAGTTTTGTAAAGTTGAATATAGATAATGGACCTCGAAGTAGGCCGAGTAGTAAATTATTAACTTTTTTTGTGGCTTGGCATCTTCTATAACATGGTATGCAAAGACATATAGCATACGGACATTATAGTTAATATGACAATAGAAAGTAATATATATCATGTAAATGCTTTTGGAAGTCAGACTGGCTTTATAACCACAAAATTGACATGTTTGATTGTTTCTCATGCAGTGGTGGAAAGAATGGCACTTCTTGTCATGTAGATTTTAGAGTACAACTAGGTTGCTGAATGCATTAATTTCAATCAAAATTTTTTTTCTTGCATCAAATATTCAAGTTTTAATTTGACTGTTCTGCATAGTCTAGTGGATATCAAATCTTGCTTATGCATGGAACATGAATTTATAATTTAAAACAGTAAACTTTGGTAGGAAAGAAGTTTTGTTAATGTGGTAACTGTATATGATTAACATCTTTTTGGCCCACTTTTGGTTGCCGAAAAAAAGTTGAATAGTGTTCTTGGATAGTTCCTATGCTTTCTTTTGATAGTCATATTTGTGTATCTAGAATACTAACACAATCTTCAATCTGATTCAACTGATATTTCTAGTAGTGTTTATATATAGATTGGAAGTTTATCTCATCTTGGATTAAGTCAGAAGTTTTCTTTAATCTATCAATTAAATCCATATGGAAACTTAGAGATCTCCATTAGCTCCAAAACCATTGCAGTGTCTATGAAAGTGGAAAGTGATATGGATGACCGAACAAATTTTTAAGTTTCTATTTTTGTTTATGGATTTCTTTTATTTTTTATCCTTTTTTGTATGATTTTGGTGTATGGATGATCTGCTCGTGCATAGAAGTATATATGTTTTATTTCCAAATAATGATTCATGGGTTCCAAATCATATAATGGATCAGTAGATTTTTACCCATTTTCCCTCGTAGCAACTCCTGTATTTTGAATGCTGCAAACTATATTATAAGAGATGAAGTTAAGTCACTCATTTGAACTCCTTTTTGACCTATTTGTATGGTTTTAAAATAGTTATGTGTTTTGCTTATTGCTTCAATTTTGCAGGATATGATGCTTTATGGTGGCTATGTAGCTATTATATCAATTGGTAGTCCTATTGTTCTTGATTATCTAAAATGAATAATCTTTCATTCTCATAATCATTATTTTATTATTAGAGATGAAGCTGTAAGTCACTCATTTGGATATTTTTTTGACTTATTTGTATAGATTTAAAATGGTTATATATTTTGCCTATTGCTTCAATTTTGCAAGATGTGATCCTATGTGGTGGCTCTGATGTAGTTATCATACTAATTGATAGCCCTATTGTTTTTGATTATCTAAAATGAATGGTCTTTCATTCTCAAAATCATTGTTTTATTATTAGAGTTGTATACGAAGCATGCATTTTCTTTGTATTGGACTTGCACATTATAGGATTGGGGGATTGAGTAAGTCTTTGCGCATCGCACGTGGTGCAGCAAATCCAACGTGGCCCGCACCGCCTTAGCTTATTGCTCCACCTGTGTCCGAAATGGCATGACGGGACGGGGCAAGTTACAGGTTATAAGTTGAGCGTGACTAGTATTAATTACCATTTAGCTTTTATTTACAAATTTTGTCCATACCAAAATACCCTTTTCCTCCAACCCCTTTTCCCCTGCCCTATTGCTTGGATTTTGGTAAATATTTCAGTATGAAACATGCTTTGATTTTTATCCAAGAAATCAGTAATGGTTGAAGAAGAATCTCTCTCGCTCTAAGAATGTGCTCTTAGAGTCCTGTCGCAGAAATCAACTTTCAAATATAAATACTAGCTTCTTCCTCAATCTGAAAAAGTGCTCTATTTTGGTTCGAGATTGGAATAAGCCATCGTGAAGTTCTTCTATACATTCAAGACAAAATATTATTTCTAACAGGAAGTAAATCAAGCCTTCATAGAATCTTGTTTAGTTTTCTTTTTATAGTTCCTTAATTACACCAACTATTTTGGTAGTTAGAGAAAGTTAATGACACTCTGGGAGTCATAACTCAGTCCACAGGTTATAGGTATTCCTGGTAGAAGGGGATAATAAATATAGTTTAAGTTTTTATGCAGGGATGTCGTAGGTCTATAACTAGGGTGTCGTAGTGTTTGAACTGGGATGTTGTAATACTATTTCAGCATATATTTATGATCTTTTTGCATCTGTAGTATGTTAGACATCCTAGAAGTTATAACTCAGTTCATAAGTGATAGGTTCTCTAGGTAGTAGGGTTACTATATTTAATTTCATGTTTTATGATCGGGTATTGTAATGTTTTAACTAGGATGTCGTAACTTCTGAATTATGGTATCATAAGTTCTGAACTAGGGTATCGTAACTTCTGAACAAGGATGTCGTTCAATGAAAACTTCTTTTTTTTGAAATTTTTTTCTTCCTGGTCTTTTTATCACAATCTAACAATCTTATTCAAGCTAATGCACAGTTGAAATATCCCATAAGGGAGGATAAAAGCTTTCATTTTCTGTTTTGTACCAAGTTATTCATGTTTCAAAATTTGACACTCAAGTTTTCTTAGAAGCATTTTATTACATTATGGGTATCACATATCAGCAATGCATATCGAAACACTTCTGTTATGGAGGATTAAAATATTCAGTTTAAGTTTTTATGCAGGAATGTCATAGATTTATAACTAGGATATCGTAGTGTTTGAAATGGGATGTCGTAATACTGTTTTAGCATATATTTGTGATCCTTTTGTATCCATAGCTGAGTTATGACATCCTAGGAGTCATAACTAAGTCCACAAGTGATAGGTTCTCTAGGTAGTAGGGGTTACTATATTTAGTTTCATGTTTTATGATCGGGTATCGTAATCGTTTAATTAGGATGTCGTAACTTCTGAACTAGGGTATCGTTTAATAAAAACTTCTTTTTTTTGAAATCTTTTTTTTTCTTGATCTTTTTATCACAATCTAACAATCTTATTCAAGCCAATGCACGGTTGAAATATCCCTTGAGGAAGGATAAAATCTTTTGTTTTCTATTTTGTACCAATTTATTCATGTTTCGAAGTTTTTGACACTCAAGTTTTCTTAGAAGCATTTTATTACATTGTGGATATCACATGTCAGCAATGCATAGCAAAACACTTATGTTACGGAGGATCAAAATATCCGGTTTAAGTTTTTGTGCAGGAATATCGTAGGTTTATAACTAGGATGTCGTAGTGTTTGAACTGGAATATCGTAATACTGTTTCAGCATATTTATGATCCTTTTGCATCCGTAGCTAAGTTATGACATCCTAGGAGTCATAACTCAGTCCACAAGTGATAGTTTTTTCAAGTAGTAGGGGTTACTATATTTAGTTTTATGTTTTACGATCGGGTGTCGTAATCTTTTAACTAGGGTGCCAAAAGTTTAAATTTCCATTTTTTAAAAATATTTGGTTCTATGCCCGTATTATCATACTATCGTGTCATATTATATCCAATGCATAACTCATTATTTATTATGCTATAAATAAAATATCATCTAAAACTATATATATCAATGCTTATGATTTTTATGCAAATATTTTTACATATGGAGTTGAAATTAGAAATCTAGAAAAAGTCCAAGATGATCATTTTGATGAGGTTGCTAATGTTGTTCAGAAGAATTCACATTCTCCTATTATCCCGATTACAGAGAATGAGTCTGTTGATCTTAAAATTGGAATGGAATTTATTTCTGCAAATGATTTATACAATTTCTACAATGGATATATAAGGAGAGTAGGTTTTGGAATCACAATAGTATGTAGTAGATCCAACAACAACAAATAAATATACTTCAAGCACCTGGCATGTTGGAGGCAAGAAAAATCTAGAAAAATCGATAACTCCATGAATCCTAGGGATACTGGCAAAATTGATTGTAAGGCTTCGATAAAAGCAATACTAAATTCTAAAAATGATAAGTGGATATTGGTTGATGTTTTTCTAGAACATAACCTGAGCTATCCATATCATCAGCTGGTTATCTACGGTCCCATAGGATGATCAGTACACTAGAAAAGGCAGAGATCAGCAATTTACATGCCGTGAATATTCCCACAAGTCAAATATACTTTGCCATGGCTAGAAGGAAAGGGGGTAGAAGACAATTAGATTTCATAGAGAAGGATGCTCATAATTTTATCTGTCAGAAATGTTAGAGTTAGCTGAAAGAAGGAGATGCATAGTCAATGGTAATCCATTTCACACAACTGCAAGTAAAAAATTTAATTTTTTTTATACTTTAGACCTGAATGATAATGGATAGCTTAGGACTGTCTTTTGGATCCATCCTAGGTCAAGATTGGCAAGCACTTATTTTAGTGATGTACTAACCTTTGACTCAACCTATTTAACAAATACATATCAAATATCCTTTTGTCCATTTATCGGAGTCGACCATCATGGACAGTCCACGTTGCTTGGTTGTGCATTGTTATCAAATAAGATGACAGAGACATTTAAATGGATATTCTAATCATGGCTGGATGCAAATAGTGGTCAACCACTTAATGCCATCATAACTGACAAAGATAAGGCAATCGAGGCTACTGTTAGGGATGTTTTTCCTAATACACGATATAGATTTTGTCTTTGGCATATATTGAAGAAGATTCTTGAAAACATTGGCCATATTTACACTACAAATTCTAAATTTATGATAGAGTTTGAAGAGACGATATATGATTCAATTACCATAGTGACTTTCAAGGAAAGGTGGGCACATTTAATGAAGAAATATATAGAATGCAAGGCTGTATATTGGTTAAATGATATATATAAATGTCAGAATAAATGGGTTCCAGTTTATCTTAAAGATATATTCTTCGTAGGTTTGTTAGTCATTATGATTGATTAATGTTGATTTTTTAAAAATTTTCAACAAACTTTTTATCTTTAATGTTTCTATTTTTTGAATATTTATGAATAGGGATGTCAACTTCACAAAGAAGTGAGAGTGTCAATCACTTCTTTGACGGATTTATAAACTCCAAAACTACGCTCAAGGAATTCATCGATAAGTACAAAGATGCCTTGAAGAAAAAATATGAAGTAGAAAATGAGGAAGATAATAAAACGTTGCAAACAAATGCTTTCCTAAAGACATCCTCTCCTTTTGAGAGGCAAGCAACCCAAAATATACAAGGTGCATATTTAAAAAAACTCAAAATGAGATCCTTAAAATGGCTGCATCAAATGCCAAATTAGTTTAAGAAGTTGACAACCGTGATATATATTATATTAAATCATTTGAAAGAATTGAAGTTGATGGAATCAAGAAAGAGATTATAAAAAATTATGAGGTTTCATATTACAAAACTTTGGAGGATGTAAAATGCCAGTATGGATCCTTTCAGTACAAGCATTACCTGTGTAGGCATGCCTTATTGGTTCTTCATCAAAGCTGTTGCCCAAGTGGTTACCTAAGAGGGAAGTGAATTGGGATTTTAAAATAAAAATAATTACTGCTGCAGATATGTGCTTTTAGAATTTAACTTCTCTAAGTGAAAGGTGCTGTGATTATGAATGTAGAGCACAATCTAAAAGGAAAGAGAAAAGCAGCAATACAAACACCAAAGATTATAGTGGTTCGGAGCAAATTCACTCCTACATCTACTATCCAAGATACCACTTGGGATTTCCACTATATTCACACCTGAATATAGTAGGATTGTTTTACAGGCTCACAATCCAAACCTATACTAGGTTTTAAACAGGATCACCTAGAACTCAAGTCCCTTTAGTTTTAAAATGGGAGCACCAAAGAAACCCAACACCCTTTGATTTTAAAATGGGAGCACCAAAGAAACCTAACTCTTGGTTTTAACACAGGATCACCAAGAACCTATTTGGTTTTAAATTAGGCTCACCAATAATCCAAACAACTCACAAAGAAGTTGAAAGTAATTGCAATAATAAATGACAAACTCTTGTTGTCGGATAGTTACCGCTGTAGCGCTGATGAAGCCTTCTTTAACTTTGCTTTAATGCACTTGAAAGGCTTCCTTTCTTTTTTCAATAAATGCTTCAATCTTCAGATGGGAGTTGGTGAAGAATGAAGTCTGTCTTGAATGCTGACTTGTGTTTACAAAGAAAACTTTTTTGTATTCAATTAAGCATTATGTTTTTAATCACTGCTTTTGAATCCCTTTTATATGGTCTCTTGTACTTGTTCTGAAGGATATACCCATTGCAGTTCGTTGGGATTCGAAAACTAGCCATTGGAGCACCTTTTTGTATTCAAAAAAGAAATCTGGAATTAGCTGTTATGTACCTGGAATCGACACTCGGGTCGGCTCGATTTCTTCGAGTTGGCTTGCATCCTTCAAGTCGTATGGTCGAGTCGCCACTTCTCCAGCAGGGTCAGCTCATGTCCATTTGGGTCGGCTTGAACTTCCATTGTTGAAATTTATATACTCGAGGAGTCGGCTCGCTTCTACTTGCGTCGACTCGATCTTTCAGAATCAGAATTCTTCACTCTGGAGGAGTTGACTCGTTGTAGTTCGGGTCGGCTTGCTTTCACAGGTCTTCAAAATTTGTTGTGGCAGAGTCGGCTCATTCTTGTTGGGGTCGACTCGCTTGGCTTGTTCTCAGAAAACTTCATAAATGGACTCTGGAAGAGTCGGCTCGGATTCTCTCGAGTCGGCTCGGATTGCTGCGTGCCAGAATCCTCAATGCATGCCACGAGATAGAGTCGGCTCTTCTTCTGGTTGGGTCGGCTTGAGTGAGTTCTTCAGGAATTTTACAATCAGACTTAAGAACACTCTCACAAAAACTCTTAAACATTTGATATAAACCAACTCAAATTAAGTCTAGAGCACAACACTCATAGAAGTAACCCAGCTTCATGATTTTAAAAGGTTTTTCAAGGGGTTCTTCTTTACATAACACTCATACAATATTACTTAACACACTTAATAGAATAAAGTAGGAGCAATTGATAATCAATAAGAATCATCCTACAAAACTTGTGAAATACTTGAGAGTAGTTAGTAATATATGTGAATGCTCCAATATTTTGTTATCATCAAAATCACTCAAGAGATCAATAAAAGCGATGTATTTCATATCCTAGATAAGTACTTCTTGAATAGATGGTACAAGGATATGAAATACCAATTCATCGATCTTGAATGCAACACTCAATTTTATGATAAAAGCATGAAAAAATCACGGTACGCACTCAAGAAATTATTTAAAATCGGATTGTCTTATTTTATGTGTTTCAAAACCCTATCATATGTCATGAAATCCTAATATAAATATTATAATTTATTGATCATAGATATGCTTTGATGAGTCATCGATGATGAAGCTTGTAGAGATAGCCTCCATGTCTGAAGATGCATTCAATTTAGTGATGGAAGATCTTACAACATTATTCAGAAGAGCTGTAGATGCTAACTGTGCAGCTAAGCAAAGCACAGAACTTCTAATTCAAGATCCTGACCAACTTACTATGAAAGGTCATCTAAGAGAGAATATAATTAAGAGTAGAGTCGAGAAGAAGTCAAAGAGATCAAGAAAAAATATGGATAAGGCTTCTATTGACACTTCTATGCAAAATGAAAGAAGAAGTAGTACTAGCAAGAGGCAGACTTCCCATATTGGAGTGGAAGTACCATAACAAGTAATTGAACATACTATACCATCTTTTGATCCTTTTTTAGATAAATTTGATGCTATGTATACAGTCAACTAACACGGGAGAGGATATAAAATGCTGAATTATCATATAGTCTTGTCTATGTACAGTCCTGTGTATATTTAGATTATCTGGAGAAATTTAAAATTGGATGTATTAGAAATGTTATTGAATATGCTTATTTTCAAATATGAGTTTTAGTACTACTTTAAGTGACCAAATACTAAAACAGGGATAACAGAATTATGATGAATCTGTGTATTACGACATCATAGTTCAAAAGTTATGACATCCTAGTTCAAAACCTATGACATCCTAGTTCAAATGGTACAACCATGCATAAAATATAAATTAAACTATTTCTAACACTTTCTACCTGTAATACCTATCATCATTGGCTTGGTTAACGACTTCCAAATTGACAAAAATTGCCACGGGTGCTCTAAGATCTATCAAATATCCTGAAACAGTATTACGACATCCCAGTTCAAAAGTTATGATATCCTAGTTCAAAACCTACGACACCATAGTTTAAATAGTACAACAATGTAGAAAACATAAATTAAACTATTTCCAACCCTTTCTACCCGTAATACCTATCATCATTGGCTTGGTTAACGACTCCCATATTGACAAAAATTGTTATGGGTGCTATAAGATTAATCAAATATCCTGAAACAGTATTACGACATCCTAGTTCAAAAGTTACGACATCCTAGTTCAAAAGTTACGACATCCTAGTTCAAAACCTATGGCACCCAGTTCAAATGGTACAACCATGCAGAAAATATAAATTAAACTATTTCTAACCCTTTCTACCCGTAATACCTATCATCATTGGCTTGGTTAACAATCCTAGATTGACAAAAATTATCGTGGATGCTCTAAGATCAATCAAATATCCTGAAATAGTATTACGACACTCTAGTTCAAAAGTTATGTCATCCTAGTTCAAAACTTATGATACCCTAGTTCAAATGGTACAACCATGCAGAAAATATAAATTAAACTGTTTCTAACCCTTTCTACCCATAATACCTATCATCATTGGCTTGGTTAACGACTTCCAAATTGACAAAAATTTCCATGGGTGCTCTAAGATCAATCAAATATCCTAAAACAGTATTACGACATCCCAGTTCAAAAGTTATGATATTCTAGTTCAAAACTTACGACACCATATTTCAAATAGTACAATCATGTAGAAAATATAAATTAAACTATTTCCAACCCTTTCTACCCGTAATACCTATCATCATTGGCTTGGTTAACGACTCCCAGATTGACGAAAATTATTACGGGTGCTCTAAGATCAATCAAATATCCTGAAATAGTATTACGATATCCTAGTTCAAAAGTTACGATATCCTAGTTCAAAACCTATGACACCCTAGTTCAAATGGTATAACCATGCAAAAAATATAAATTAAATTATTTCTAACCCTTTCTACCTATAATACCTATCATCATTGGCTTGGTTAATGACTCCCAGATTGATAAAAATTGCCACGGGTGCTCTAAAATCAATCAAATATCCTAAAACAGTATTACGACATCCTAGTTTAAAAGTTACGACATCCTAGTTCAAAACCTACGACACCCTAGTTCAAATGGTACAACCAAGCAGAAAACATAAATTAAACTATTTCTAACCCTTTCTACCCGTAATACCTATCATCATTGGCTTGGTTAACGACTCCCAGATTGACAAAATTACCACGGGTGCTCTAAGATCAATCAAATATCCTGAAATAGTATTATGACATCCTAATTCAAAACTTACAGCATCCCAGTTCAAATGCTACGATACTCAAATTTAAAAACTATGATACCCTGTTAATAAACATAATATTCCTATATACTATCGTCACAGCAATGAAGAAATTTGACATTCTAGAAGTAAACATAACATCAAAATACATAAACTACATGTATTGAGAAAATGATATTCAAAACTTTACTATTTGAATGAATCACAGAATTTTTCTTCGGAAATGATGCTTCAAATATAAACATCAATTGAGTTACTAATTTGTGTAACATTTTACAGAAGTGGATGAATCGAAAATAAAAAGTCCATAACAAAAAATTTACTTTTACAAGCTAATTTTTAGTAGCACTAGGCTCTCTCTCAATATTCTTGCTACTAACTGGTGGCGGTACATACTTATATCTTTTTCTATAAAATTCCAAATATCAAGCTTATCCTTGCGAGCCATATAATCCATGTATTTCAAGTAATACGAATCGCCATCTAGTGAGCCTGCAGGCTTGGAAGGGCAATCATCAATCTCTTGCATGGACTAATTCGTTACCTCAGCATTGTTACAGAAGATATGAAACATTGGACCTAGTATCTTGTGCCACTTCCTTGCATTAGCTTTGTACTTGGAATTACATTTTATTGAATTCAGATGTATCAAAATCTTTTCTTGTATGTCAACCGCAACCAGGTGCCGGTGAGAATTGTCTGAGTTTATGATGGTGAAGAGAAACCAAAATTTTTTCTTATCTTCATCATTGACTCCATCAAAAATCATATTTCCGGCTGTTCTAGCAAGTTCATGATACAGTGATGCTGATGTTAGGCACATGCCGGAAGTCATTACAGGTGCAACTATACACTTATGATATCTTTCCGGTTGCTCTGTCTACTTCTTTGTAATGAACTCCTACCCAGCATCAATTATCTGGTAATGCAATATAAACTGATTAATTACAAGTAACTTGATTTCATATAATTCTGAAAATGAATGTAATAATTATTAAAAAATATATCATAACATACATAAAGAATAAAAAAAAAATGATGTAATACTCTATTACTTACATCATCAACTATCATGTCATTGTTTAGCAGATCAAAAAAATATTTCCTGGTGATAGTGCCTCCAAATTTATTGTTGTAGATGACATCTTTGAAATTAATAAACATAAAGGATATTATACATTTCCGACCATAAAGTAGCATACATAATAGAAAAAATAGATATAACTCACGAGTTCATCTTTTCTTTCAAAATGGTGTTGATCAAATTTTCATCATTTTCAATTTGAAGATTCAAATTTGATTCATCGGGCTAAGATGTGCCCACCATCTTCGTCTTTTTTTGAGTTGGCCTGTTTCAAAAGCAGAATCCACTATAATTTTTGAGGCCTTCCACCGCCTAGGTTCTTTTTTTACCCTCTTGATAAGTGAACGGTTATGAGATTTTTCTTTCTTTCCCTCAGCTTCCTTACTTACAAGGTTGTCCTTCAATTTTTCATCTAAAATTTCTTCCACCTCAACCTCAATATCATCTCCCTCCGCTCCTTTGTGCCCTTCTTTATTGGCATTGATATCTTTATTTACCAATGAACTAAGGAGGGTTTCATCTATCGCAAGCCTTTTCTTTATCTCTTCAACTTTAGCCTTTACCCGTGCGCAGCTTGCATAACTTTTTTCTTTTTCGGGGGATGTTGCTGTTACTATTTTTTTAGTGAAAAGTCACTGTTCCATTTTTGTAGGCCCAATAGCTCCCTCTACCTACAAGCCAAGAATAATAACAAAATAAATTTATATTAATCATAATGATATATTGTTCATTAATATTGTAATGAAAAAATATCTTTATTTACCAACTCATGAGACTACAAGTTTGCAAGTTGAATAATCTTTGTCTGCTATCATACCATTTTAACAGCCTAGGTAATTTATTTGGATGTGCTGGGGCTCTTAAGGTACTATGCTCGAGGAACCAAACCTATACATAATAATCATGTATGTTAAATATATGGAAGATTTAAAATATATACAATTACACTTTTGCTGCATATTAATGATACTCACCACTAGAGCAGCTGTACACCCATATAGGGTTGGCTGCCTCCTAACCTTGTCATTTCTCTTGGTTAGGACTGGCTCATCGGATTTCAGACAAAAAGCAGCATCTGGGAGAGACATAAGAGTCAACTCCCTTATTGTAGAAGCCTAGTCGAGTTGACCCAGCTAGGATAATCATCCAAATAATGGATGATATATCTTGGACAAGATTGATTTGACTTTGGATACAAGAACATTGCGAACATATATGCAATCCATAATCTCATAGTGTCATCGACATCCTCTTGTAAGTTTGATGAATGAAGTTGGGCTATTAACTTCTCCAGTTCTTTATTCTACAGATTTATTCCCTTCCAAATCGTCTGAATAACCGACCCTTCTTATCTTGATCTTCCATTGCAATCTTCTTTCGTTGGCAAGGCAGATCCAAAATCAAGGCCATGTCTTCGATGCTAAATGTAAGTTCCTTGCCATAAAAAATAATCTTGTCACCTCCCTTGTAGCATCTAATAATTTCAACTAGTAGTCGCCCGTCGACAACAAATGGTTGCATGTCAATGAACACATTGAAAGTAGTCTTCTAGATGATTTCTAAATGAAGACTCGATAAACCCATCTTCCAAACTTGTTCAACATATATTGCTGGCTTGCAATGGTTTTTAAACAATTGTGAAGCCTTTACTTTAGGCAGCCGAACCATTGCAAGATCACTTGAAAATAAGTAAAACATAAATGTAGTTTAAGCAATAAATTCTAAACAATAAATTTTATGACACTCTGGGAGTCTTAAGATAAGCCACGGTTGACATGTATTAGAGGTAAAGGGATTACAAACTTCTATTTTATAATTTATGCATGGATGTTATAGTTTTTTAACTAAGTGTTGTAGGTTTTGAATTTAGGTGTTGTAATACTATGTTGGCTATTATGAGTAATTATAGCATCCGTGAAAATTTATGATACTCTAGAAATCATAAAACAAGCCACGGTTGACATGTATTAAAGGTAAAGGGGTTATAAACTTCTATTTATAATTTATACATGGGTGTCGTACTTTTTTAACTAGGATATTGTAGGTTTTGAACTTGAGTATCGTAATACTGTTTTGGCCATTATGAGTAATGTTATAGTATCAATGGTAATTTTATGACACTCTGGAAGTCATAAAACAAGCCACGGTTGACATGTATTAGAGGTAGAGGGGTTACAAACATCTATTTTACAATTTATGCATGAGTGCGTAGTTTTTTAATTAGGGTATCGTAGGTTTTGAACTTGGGTGTCGTAATACTGTTTTGGCCAATAAGTAATGTTATAGCATCTATGGCAATTTTATGACACTCTGAGAGTCATAAAACAAGCAACGGTTGACATTTATTAGAGGTAGAGGGGTTACAAACTTCTATTTATAATTTATGCATGGGTGTCGTAATTTTTAAATTAGGGTATCATAAGTTTTGAACTTGGATGTTGTAATACTGTTTTGGCCATTATGAATAATGTTATAGCATCCATAGCAATTTTATGATACTCTAGGAGTCATAAAACAAGCTACGGTTGACATGTATTAGAGGTAGAAGGGTTACAAACTTTTATTTTATAATTTATGGATGGGTGTCGTAGATTTTTAACTAGGATGTCGTAATACTGTTTTGGCCATTATGAGTAATGTTATATTATTCGTGGCAATTTTATGATACTCTGATAGTCATAAAATAAGCCACGGTTGACATATATTAGAGGTAGAGGGCTTACAAACTTTTATTTTATAATTTATGCATGGGTGTCATAGTTTTTAATTAAGGTATCATAGGTTTTAAACTTGGGTGTCGTAAATTCTGAACTACGGTGTCATGATTTTATACTATGAAGACTTAAATTTTTTTAAAAAAATATCATGACATCCCTCTATAGAGATCAATTAAAATAAATTATATTAAAATAGTAAAACAGAAATTACGACATCCTAATTTAAAACCTACGACATCCTAGTTTAAAACATATGACACCCTAGTTTAAAACCTAAGGCACCATAGTTTAAAATCTAGGACATCCTAGTTTAAAAACTACGACACCCATGCAGAAATTATAAAATAATAGCTTACACGCCTAATGTCAACTCCAAGCAGGAATCAAAAATATTTCTTACCTATTTCTACTTCTATAGCATCTTTTGGGATGGATCTTAAGGGGGTCTTATCCCCTCCTGAATAAATAATGATTGCAGTGTTTCCTTCCTCCATCTGCATTTCCTTCTTGCATTGTTTTTGTATTCGCCATCTGCGTTGAAAGACGAAAGCACCTTTTTCCATCTTTTCAAGACTTCAAAAGCATATCAAAGGTTGAAAGAAGGTATGCTCAATAACTGGAAGCTCACCAACGACTTCTCAACCACCAAAGAGGAGCAAAATAATAAAATGGAGGTCTCTGGGATATCCAAAAATAATAGAACGAACTCTGGGATGAGGTATCGTAGTGCAAATAGATTTTTTTCTGTTTGTATAATAAGAATCGATTTTTCGTATCGTAACCTCTTCCAAAAAAATGAGGGCAAAATGATCATTTGTTAGATTTGAAATGACTGCAGACGCGGCGATATCAGATTACGTAATTCTAGAGGATATGAAACCTATCCCATCCCATCATGCCATTTGGATATAGGTGGACCAAGAAGCTAAGGCGATGCGGGCCACGTTGGATTTGCTGTACTGCGTGCGGTGCGCAAAGACTTACTCTTCGGGGATTTTGTGGTATGCATAGCACTTTCACGAAGGAACAATGATCAACGAAAGGTTTTTAATCTTGGGATGTTGTATGGTCACTTTTCCTCTTGATTTTATCTTTAAATTCTTCCTGAAAGATTCCATAGCTTAGGTTCTAGATAGCAGGACTGTGCTTGGTATATTTTCTGATGCTGAATGGGGTTAAGATATTAACATGAAAACATCGATAAATACGATAAGGATCATGTTGGAAATTTCTACTAAAATTGGTTACTAAAACTGAAATATAAGATCTGTGTGATAAAAATCAAGTGTTCATAGCATTTTATGTAATGAATAAGTAAAAAGAGGTTGAGTAAATGTACCTTGAGATGTTTTTAACATTTTCAACAAAGAAGAAGAGATCCATGCTGAGTTTCTAAAAGAAAGCTTTACCTATAATGATTACCACATGAGTCACATTCAAGCCGGCCCAATTAAGATTTAATTCAGGCCGGTCCAATTAGATTTTTATTCGGACCAGTACAATCAGTCTTTTGATTCGTGGTGATGCAATCAAACTCGGATTAAGCTCAAGCCTCATTTTTTAAAATAAATCAGGCCTAACCCAGCCCAAAATCCTTTTATTTTTTTTAAAGCTAAGCTCAGGATGGGATATGACCCGGCTTGGCCTAACCCACTTCCAGCCCTAAGGGGCAGCACCTAACCCACTTCCAGCCATAAGGGGCAGCACCTGAGACAGTAAACTAATTTGATAACTTCTAGGTGATTAGCCATGCATTAACACCCACATAACAAGAGGCAATGCATGCTTATGTCCTAAGGTAATAAAGCATGACAAATTCTTATATCCATGAATCTTAAAAAATCAAACCAACGATTACATGAGAAGATAGTGCGAAGTTTTTAATGCATGCTATTGGCATGGCTCACCCTTCCATACATATTCTCGTCACCTCTCTTCATGAGTAGTTGCTTAGTTGTCCCTGGCTTCCATGGAACATCTTCGGTAAGGTCTAAATGCTCTTTTGACTTGTCAGCTTCCAATGTTTGATTTTGCTTAATTACCGAAGTATCTTCACAGTCAATTGTTAAGTTTGTCACTTGATCTGCTGTATGCTTTTCCCTTGAGATCAACTGGCAAACCCTGCTTTTCTGCAGGGATCAAGTGATCAACATTTATGTGACACCACCCTCTTGTCTATCTTCCTTGAGCAAGAGTTTGAATTAACCAGATGTTTATTTTTTTAAAAAAACAAGAGTATATTTCACTGTAAACAAAATGGATTCTTAGTGGACGAGGAATAAAAGAATCTTTTGTCAGAGGGTTGACAGCAAGGGCAACACAAATATCAGTTCAACCCTGTTTCCAAAATGATGATGTTGGTGAGCAGTCACAAACCCTATTTGGCACAAAAGCGCACCCAAATTATGTTACTTGAGTGTACTTCTGAACTATGCCTGAGCACACCGCAATCCAGTTCTATCACACCACATAGATTGTAGAGGTGCTCAAATTTCCCCTGAAAGCCTTAGAGGACATTGAACAAAAACTTCCACTTTGCGAGGCCAGTCTTGTTTCATCAGCTCAGCCAAGAGGAGTGGTTGGCTTGAGTCTAACAATTGTAGGTGTGGCATGCAACCTGTTTAATAAGATCATAAATAAATAGATATACATAATGTCAGACTGTGTGATTAATTTGACATATTGAATAAGGTTAGAGGCTTATATAGCATATATTTTGGAGCATAATCATAAAAAGACTACAAATTCTCCATTCTTGGAAAAATAACTCTTCCAGTGAATGAGTCAACCTCATCCGAACCCCTTTTGGAGCATGATATGATCATCTGTGGATGCTCAATTAGCTGCTCCATATTATGTTACAATAGATGCTCTTGATTTTTGCAATCAAAGCTTCCCAGAAATCCATTTAGCATATGAAGAATGAAAAGAATATGGTGGCAAGACGCTTACTAGGGGATATTTCCATCTAACAGAAAAAGAAAACAACATCTATTATTAATAATGAAAATACTGAGAATTATTAATGGTACATTGTTGTTCATATAGATGGCTTTACCCACTATCTCCAAATGAGATTAATTATACCAACTAGCTAAATTAAATGCTCTAGTCTAGACTTCAATATTGTCAGCAAATAAAAAGCCACAAAAAAGGATTGATTTTTTTCTCCTCCCAATTGTAATCTATCTCAAAAAGTGAACTCTTGTTTGATGCAAGGGCAGGGCGTTGTACATTGGCAAAAGACTATCCATAAGTAAGAACTCTTGTCCTGAGTAAATTGAATTTAATGTAATTGGAGCATACGTGATCTGTTTAGAGTCATCACCATCCAGGAGGCAAACATTATGCCAAAGCTGAAGAATTAAGTTAAATCCGCTAAACCATTGCACATGGATAGCCTAACAAACATGGAGCAACAACATCTCATAGAAGGACTGTTAGAAAAAGTGAATAGGATTTTTTTATTCCTAAACTATCCTGTGGGAAGGGAAACTATCATGTGGGATGGAAACTATCCTATGAGATGGAAACTTTTAGTCCCACATGGAAAGATTGGAAAAAGAGAAGGCTCTTTATAAGAAAACATTTTTCCAAGCTCTTACTTCTAGGCTCACCATAGGTGGAGAGCTTGAGGGTCGCATCACCCTTGCACGTGTGCGACGGGCGACAAGGATGCAATGGGCGCTTTGTAGGCGCACTTTGTACTTGACGAGTTGACTCGACCAGGATCGAGCTGGCTCGGATCCACAGAGTCGTATCGTGCGGTCTGGATGAGTCGACTCGAGGGAATCGAGCCGACTCGACCAGGGCACTCTCTGCAGCAAGGAGCCGACTCGAGGAATTCGAGTCAACTCGGATAACGGGATTTCAGAATTGTGAAACAATGGATCACGCGTCCGGAGGCGTAATCACGCATCCGTTCACGAATCAACGTTTCTTCTGAGATCAGGAGTGCCATCGGATCGTGAAACGATGCATTGAGAAATGCACTGATCGCGTGATCTAGAGATCACGGTACGAATCAGCATATTATGGCGTTCGATCACGATTGAAGAAACGTATTGATCACGTAAAGGCATATCTCACTACGAAACGACATCGGAAACTCCCTTCGATGAAATCAGAAGGTTGCTTCCAAGGGACACCTTAAGGCTATAAATAGGTCCCCATTCCTCGTTCATTTCATCGCATTAATTCAAATATTTTCCTTCATTCTTTTAGGCATTTGCATACTCTGAAAAAACAGAGTATAGCTATAGTGCATCGTAAGTCTCTCAGGCATTTGCATACTCTGAAAACAGAGTATAGCTATAGTGCATACAAAGAGAGAAAAGCATTCATGGTTTGAATTTCTGGTGAATTGTAGTGCTGCTTTCACCAGAAGAAGACCGTTGTATCCTGGGAGACAATCATCATGAAACCGTAAGCATCATTACGGGACGAAATTGTCTTAAGGACATAGAGTGTAACTCTAGACTCGGTCTTGTCAATTAGGTAGCCATTGTTCATACACATCCTACCACCAACAATAAGGACAAGTTAGGACCTAAACAAGTGATAGAGTCGATAATTTCATAAACAAAAAAGATTAGAAGCACTTCAATAGGGGTAGAACCAAAAGAAAATGCAGTAACTTCATCTAATAAAGTCCAGTGATTCCTGATTAAATATTCTAAATGACCAAACTTGACTGAATAGACGGATTCATATAACATTAAATAATAATTATAGGTGACCAATAAGATGGAAAATAGTTCATCCCATACTTTCAGATATAAGGAACATGGAAAGAGTTGTTTTAATTAGAGCATCAAATTATGCTGTAAAAGTGATGCGGGACTAGTTATGCATGCAAACTATTTTTCTGTTATTAGATCATGAGTTAAGAGTTTAGATCCCGAATTTTGAACCAAGATTCTAAGCAGGAAATTCTACAGAAAATTAGAAGCACATACATGCAGAAAAAGATCCTAAATAATGAAAGAAACAGGACCACCGAGGCTAAGAAGCCCTGGTAAGGCTAGCTCTTCTGCAATACCGTAATTGATGAATCAAGGGGGTGTACCTGGCAGTGATTTGAAGATCAATCTATGAAGAGGTCGCTCTCGGATGTGGCTTGGAAAATTAAGCTTGAGACCCTGCGGATCCGTGGCTTTCGATCCACTGACCCAAAAGCCGGTCGGATGGAATCCTGGATTCGTGGGCTTTGAGGGACCTACAAAACACCTATCAAGGGTTAGAAAACAAAGGAGAAATAGGTTAGATGGCTAAAAGAAGGAGGAAGAGGATTGGAAGAGGGCAGCCAAGAATTAATGCAGGCTGACGGCTAAGGTTTCTTGGGGGCTTTGGAGGTAGGGCGCAGAAGGCTTGGGCAGCGACGGGATCACACGGATACCCTTAGGAGAACAATCACACATCAATTGTAGAAGAACTCAAGAAAATTTCATTAATTTATAGCATGAAAACAATACAAGAGGGGGTGGGATATTTATATATTCACCCAAGTCCCTGGACTCCTTGATAGACTGGGACTACAAAACTTGAGGGCCAAGAAAACTCTCTTGGGCCTTGGACTGGGCATTGGGCTAGGGAGGGCACCAACTAAACTTGGACTAGGAGAGGTGCCAACCTTGTGGGCTTGAATAGGGGCCCAGGTGCATGAAGGCCAGCTCTGGTTGGGAGGGCCTGGTGAATCTCCTGGTCTGCTGACTCTCCTCTTGAACATGACTTGAATGAAAACTACGTGGACCCGATTGGACTTGACTGGACTAAAAACGACTGGACCTAACTAAGTGGACTCAACTAGATTCAGTTGTCTCACTTTATTACATGACTCAATTGGCTTACTTTAGTACAAGTGACTCAGTACTAACGGACTCAAATAGATCATCGGGTCCTCATCATTTTCCTGGAGTGGGGAGAACTCGACTCCGTCGAGTTAGGCTCAGCAGGGGCTTTGATGGGACCGAATCCAAGCATTTCAAAAGAGAAACCCATAAATTAGACACAATCAAATAAACCCAAATATATCCAAATAAACTTGAAATAAAGAGGCAGCTCAACTTTGAGAATTGTGCGACTATGAAATTTGTGCATCTCTAAAATCTGTAACTTTGAAACCCGTGCAGCTTTGAAATCCATGTTGCTTTGAAGAGTGTGTAGCTTTGAGAAGCGTGCAAGCTTGAAGTCGGCAACCGTGAAAGGCAATTGCTTTCACGTTCATGAGGATCATCAGCTCTTGGTCCGATGCAACGTGGAGCAGGAGATGTCTTCGGGGAAGGATGTCCGGTGAGCTTCGCCAGCGACGGCGCTGGGAACGATGACGGCGGCATGGGCCTGTTCCGGCGGCTGGCGACAGAGGAAGGGACTGGATCGGAAGGAAGGAGTTGCGACGGTCGGTGACTTAATCGGCTGTGGTGGTGTCGATCGATGGCAGGAGCGACGGTCGACTTCACGGGGAGATATGGTAGGGATAAGGCAGAGACGCAGTGACCAGGGGCGGAGATGGAGGATTCCAGTGGATGGCTCGGGCGGAGGCGGACACGGTGGCTGGAGGCGAGCAAGACGGAGGGGGATCTTCTAGTGGGGGGGCCATGGGCAGCCTGATCTGCAGTGCGGGGTTACGTCGGCTGTCGGGCGTTGATCGGCTAGGAGCAAGGGTTGAGGGCGGCACAGTAGCGGACGATGTCGCCAAGGGAGACCTGCTTCCAGTTGACCCAGTCACGAGCATAGGGGCTGTCGGCATCTAGGAGATCTGGTGGAGGCACCAATCGGATCTGGGCAGTCCGGACGAGAGAGAGAGAGACTGGCACGAAAGAGGTTCCGACGGCTGATGATGCGGGAAGGATGCAGATTTGGCAAACAACGGCGTTCCTGGTAGTGGCAATCAAAAGGATGAAAATTGGAGGTTCCACGGGAGGCTGCGGGCAACAAGGTTTCAGGATGCTTGACGATGGTTTGATAACAGGCTTGGGGAGGAAGAAGAAAATATCCTAATCCTCTGGCTCTGATACCAAATGATGCGGGATTAGTTATGCATGCAAACTATTTTTCTGTTATTAGATCGTGAGTTAAGAGTTTAGATCCCGAATTTTGAGCCAAGATTCTAAGCAGGAAATTCTACAGAAACTTAGAAGCACATGCATGCAGAAAAAAATCCTAAATAATGAAAGAAACAGGATCGCCGAGGCTAAGAAGCCCCGGTAGGGCTAGCTCTTCTGCAATACCGTAACTGATGAGTCAAGGGGGTGTACCTGGTAGTGATTTGAAGATCAATCCACGAAGAGATCACTCTACGCTCTTGGATGCGGTCTGGAAAATCAAGCTTGAGACCCTGTAGATCCGCGGCTTTCGATCTGCTGACCCGAAAGCCGGTTGGATGGAATCCTAGATTCGTGGACTCTGAGGAACCTGCAAAACACCTATCAAGGGTTAGAAAACAAAGAAGAAATAGGTTAGATGGCTGAAAGAAGAAGGGAGGAAAAGAATTGGAAGAGGGCGGCCAAGAGTTGAAGCAAGCTGGCGGCTAGGATTTCTTGGGGGCTTTGGAGGCAGGGCGCAGAAGGCTTGGGCAGCGATGGGATCACACAGATACCCTTAGGAGGACAATCACATAGCAAATCACACAGCCATTGTAGAACTCAAGAAAATTTCATTAATTTATAGCATGAAAAAAATACAAGAGGGGGTGGGGTATTTATAGATTCACCCAGGTCTCTGGACTCCCAGATAGACTGGGACTACAAAACTTGAGGGCCAAGAAAACTCTCTTGGGCCTTAGACTGGGCACTAGACTGGGGAGGGCACCAATTGAACTTGGACTATGAGAGGCGCCAACCTTGTGGGCTTGAATAGGGGCCTAGGTGCATGAAAGCCAGCTCTGGTTGAGGGGGCCTGGTGAATCTCCTGGTCTGTTGACTCTCCTCTTGAACATGACTTGAATGAAAACTACATGGACTCGATTAGACTTGATTGGACTAAAAACGACTGGACTTAACTAAGTGGACTCAACTAGACTCAGTTGTCTCACTTTATTACAGGACTCAATTGGCTCACTTTAGTACAAGTGACTCGGTACTAATGGATTTAAATAGACCATCGGGTCCCCATCAAAAGTGCCAGAATATGAATTCAAGATATCATCATTTGTAGAAAATTAATTATGCTTATGTTGTTGTGCAAACTAAGGTAGATGAATTGAAAGCCTTATATATAGGATTACCTAGACATACTAGAAAATGCAACAATGTTGGTAGTTAAAGCAGAAGCATGAGCAGCAGCATAGAAAAAACCAAGCATGATACCTGCGGTGGAGTATGCATGAAATATGATGTTCTACAATTTATAAAGTTGCTCGACAATCAACTTAAGTCCCAAAACTAACACATCTCAATAAACACTGACATAAGCTAGAGACGATGATTGATACTCCAGAAAATAGGCAGCAATACTACAGTGCTGCCTGTGAAGTTAACATGCAGAACAACAGTAGAAAAGAAAATCAATTGTAACCGGTGAAGATTCTCTAGCAAGCTTCAAAAACTCAAATGCCATGCCCCCAAGCTTAACAATAGCAGCAGATGGATCAGTGAGCGGAGCAAACCTCTGAACAATAGCCAGGGAAGGTGGAATTGTTGTTACAGAAATGACAACAGGACAAGCAGAGCATTCAAACCAAGTATGAGGTAATTTCTGCAATCTAAAACTTAGAAGCAACTAAAATCTTCAAAAAATGATGAACATAGAAGCATAAGAATGAGAACAGAATCTACTAAAGTGATTGGAGAAGAATAGAGAGCTTCAAGTTTTGAATCTGACAATCTAGTAAGATAAAATATGCTTTGCAAAGTCATTATATAAGCACATAATTGTGATAAAACCATAACGTGCTTCCAGAGAGCTTCTTTACTTCTTCGTAGATAGCTCTCTGCCTTTTAGCAGCGAAGCTCCTCTTTTTTCTGCCGGATGAGCCTGTAGGTCGGATCCATCTTGAGCTAGTGAGTGATGACATTCGATGGTATACCCGGCATGTCCGACGCTGACCAAGCAAAAACATCGGCGATACTTCTCAGGAAGCTGATCAGCTTTGACTTGATATCTTCATCGAGGGAGCTTCAAATCTGGAGGACTTTGGTCGGGTCATCCTCTCGAAGGGGGACAAATAGGATTTTTTCATCTGGCTGACCATGACTGTCGGCTTCGGTCTCAGGTCGAGCTGTTCTAGAGTAGGACGGCTCTGTGACTGCTGGTTCAGAATAATTAAGCATTGTCTGGCCATCCGATGGTCTCCCCTCATAACTCCGACCCCGTTCTTGGTTGGAAACTTCGTCAATAGGTGATAAGTTGATACAATGGCACGGAACTTGTTGAGGGCCGGTCGACCCAAAATGGCATTATAAGCTGAGGTCGTATGGACGACCACAAAGTTGATTGGAAGAGTTTTCTGGAAAGGCTCCGTCCCGATCGTCATGGGGAGGACTATTTCCCCCTCAACTCCGATAGAATTCTCCCTGAAACCTGTCAGCAGTATAGGGGATTCTTGCGGTATCGACCGAGACAAGTTCATTCTTACAAAAGCATCATACAGTAATACCTCCATGGAGCTTCCATTATCTATAAGTATCCTTTTTACATCGTAGTTGGCAATTACTGCCGACACGACTATAGGATCATTTTCAAAAACATGGGACTCCAGGAGGTCCTCATCGGAGAAGGTGATGGCATTGGAGCCCCTCGGCCTCTTGACGATGTCTGGACCATCTTCATAGCTCCAATCGGACCGTCGATGCAGCATGTCGACATCCACCCCGGTCGGCCATTGATTAGGAAGCTCCGCCTCCTCTAGAGGGTTTCTGGCAGCTGAGGCTTCGCCCCAATCTCGATGGGGTCGGACATATTTGTGCAGGTACCCTCTCCTGATGAGGTCTTCAATAGCATCCTTCAGCTGTAGGCACTCTTCGGTGCTGTATCCATGGTCCTTATGGAACCGATAGAATTTATCTCTATTTTTGGATGCAGAAGGGCCCCTCATCGGTCGAGCTCTCTGAAGGAAGGTCTCGTTCTCGATCTCCAGGAGGATATTCTTCCTCGGAAGGGAGAGGGGCGCGTAGGTCTCGAACCTCCTAGGAAAGTCTTTTGGCTTAGGACTTCGGCGTTAGGCCGACCGGTGGCTATCGTTCGGGGGTCGGACTTCGGGAGCCTTGTCGCTCCACTTCTTGGAAGCCGGCCTTCCCTCTGCCTGGCGACGACTGGCCACTTGCTCTTCCACCAGGGCGTATTTCTATGCCCTGACCAGCAGTTCACTATAGCTTGTCGAAAATCTCTTGTCTAGGGAGAAAGTAAGCCTGGACGAGCGGAGCCTTCGCTTGAAGGCCGACATAGCCACATCTTCATTTAGGTCCGGGATCTCCATGGCCGCTGAGTTGAAACAGGCTATGAAATCCCGGAGAGTCTCTCCCTCCTTTTGTAGTACAAGGAAGAGGCAGTCGGTGTTCCTTAAGGTCCGACTGCAGGTCCTAAAATGGAAAAGCAAAAGATTTTCAAGCTGAGAAAAAGAGTGAATCGTACCTTTCCAGATGGCGGAGAATCACATCCGGGCGGCCTTCTTGAGGGTGGCAGGGAAGAAAATGCAGTGGAGGGAGTTAGAGGCGCCCTGTACCATCATATGGGCTTTGTAGATGCCCAGATGGTCCAGCAGGTCGGTGGTGCCGTCGTAAGGGCCTACCTGAGGGATTTTGAAGTGGCGGGGAATCGTCTCTACTAGAATCTCATCGAAGAACGGTGAGCGGGAATCGTATACCTGCCCCCCTTCGGCCTTCTGTCGGTGAACAATTTCAGCAATGCGCTCCTCCATGCACAGAATCTTGCTGGTGTAGTCTCTCGAGAGTTCGGCAGTAGGCCGAACACCAGCAGGGATGGATTCAGCGTAGAAGGGTGAGGTAGATCTCGCCCTCTTGCCATCAGCACGAGCGCCTAAGGACCTTCGGGGCTCCACAACGGTGTGAGAGCAATGCTGAGGGACCTCCGGCTGTCGGCTTCCCTCAACGGCAGTTGGATGGTTAGTGCAGGAAGTAGCAGGTGGTTGCTGTTGGTCGTCGGTCACCTCTTGGAAATGCCGAATCGCAACGGTGAGGGTGTCAATGCGGTTCATTAGCATTTGAAACTATTGTAGCCCTAGGGTAATGGTGGGCTCAGCGACAGCGGTGGTGGCGGCGACGTCGTTTTCCCTGAGAAGTCCTTCGGACCTAGACGGGGAAAGACCTCCTCTGGTAGAGATGTTCTGGGCTCTTCCCTTAGCCATTGCTTGGCTGAGCAGATGGATTCCTCCTTTTAGAGAAGGGTAGCACCCTTCCTCTAGCGCCAATCTGTTGCGGCGACTTCTCCTGGACCGGGCTCGGTCGGTTGTGCTGGAGTTCTTCTCGCTCGGTCGATCTACAACAAAGTCCCCGGGGCGCTGGTGGTGTTTCGGCGGGGGACCCTCCGATGCCTAAGTTAGCAGGAGCTTGAAGGCAACAGAATGGAGGAATCAGAGAAGCAGCATATGGAGAAGGGAGAGTGTACTTAGCTCAAAACAGGATCCCCTGGGCACCTTATATAGGCACGGAACAAACCAAAATCTGTTAAGGAGGAGTCCAAAAAGGACTGATTTGCCCCTAGGAGGATCTGGAGATTGGCCACGTCGCACCCGGACAGGGCGGCGTCGTGGGAGTAGTGGTGCGGTACTGCTGATGTGGCAGAAGTTTGTTACAATAGAAGAGGTTTCTGGACTTCTCTAGACCCTGAAGTGGGCCGGTCGGACGCCGACCGAGAGGGCCAATCGGTCCTTCGAAGGAGGGTGTCCGAAGGAGAGCAGTGGGCCGGACCTCAGCAGGAGCGGGCCGTCAGACCGCTACTCCAGTGGGTCGGACTTTCGAAGGAGAACGGGGGGCCGGACCTCTACAAGAATGGGCCATCAGACTCCTACTCCAGCGGGTCGGTCCTTGGGCAGGGAACATCTGTCGGGTCACCAATAGGAGGGGCCGACGGACCTCAGTAGAGGTGGATCGGACCTCCGGCTGAGAACACTCGTCGGATCTTCAATAGGAGGGGCTGACGGACTTTAGCAGAATGGGTCGGTCGTGCCCCTGAAGCGGTTTGGTTCAGACGGTGAGCCGGTGGGGTATAACAGATCTCAATGTTGCAAATGGATCGGATTGAATCAAGATCCAATCCAACTCAAATGGCTTAGACAATTCATTTTAAAGATCCTTGAAGCCAGGTTGGATTTTAAAATTGAATCTATTTCATTTTTTGGATTAGTCCTGGATTTACTGTATTCTAACTCCACTCGACCCAAATCCAATATATTATTAAAATCCGAATCCATTTAAATCTCAAAACTATGATTTAAAATTTATATGGACAATATTTTTAACATAAAGATATGTCTAAAATTACTTTTATTTTATTTTGAAAGCTATCTTATTTATTATCTATTTGTATGGTTGATGGTATTTTCTTATAAGCTAATTAAAATGTAGCCAGCTATATTTTAATTGAACTTGATCTAGATCGAATCTAGATCTAATTTTTTTTTTTATGGAGGCCAAGTTATACATGGACCTTACCCGAATAATTCATTTGGTTAAAAATTTTAGCTATAAATATGATCTGATTTGATCTTTTATTAGATTGAGTCTAGATTTAATATTAAAACCCAATTAAAGAACCAAGATGGGCCGAGATCACTCATCACCCCTGATCCATTTGCATGTTTACATATCTTTGCATTATCACATATAAAGAAGTTGGTACTTGGAAGGGACCGACAGTAGTATCAAGGAGTAAACATTTGGATAGCAATGGTAGTAATTTTTATTCTCTTATTTTTATTTTTTTAAGAACTAATATAGGAAGAAAAAACCATTTCAAGATTGTATAAAAGTAAAACCCAACAACTAGTCTACCATAACTCTACTAACCATACTGGTTAAAACCTTCTAAGCAGTGGGGTGACAATTTGGTTGGTTGAACACACATCATACCAAAATTTTATCAGCTCAAATCTATTTTATTTATTAAATATATCAAAATATAGATTTGAAACCAATATTCTTATTAAATAGGTAATCAGATTGGGGCCACATAACTTATTTATTAAATGGCTCAAATCAGGTTAAACAAATCAAACAAGTTTAGTGAGTTTTTATATATTATATGATTAGATATGTTAAGCATGGATTGGATTAAATAGCTTTGAAATAGGTTAAGTAGATTCTAAATGGCTTAAATAAGTCTTAATTGGATTAAACAAATTAGGTCGTTACCTGACTCAATTATTATATAAATAAAAAATATAAATATAAATCTAATTTTTTACTAAATATGTAGGGCAAGTTGATCCATTTATGATGCAGACAAATTTATATCAAATCAGCTTAAAATTAATTAGTTGGTTATAGACTAGGTTGGCACGTTGGGTATCCTTATTGAGAAGCGATCACTAAAAACTAGAGTCCTTCATAGTGTGTCATCATTGAGGTATGCTAAGGTTGCATTTGATAGTAGAGAATCTATCTAGATTATCGATAATTTAAAAGATCCCACCACATTACTGTATTTGGTATGTATTTTTTTTATGACAATCCATATTATTAAGTAATTTGGATAAATCGACAATATTATCCTTCCCTTCTCCTTTCATCTTATAATATAATATAATATAATATTATAATATAATAATATTATATTACAAAAAATAAATTTATAAATTTATAAATTTTATAAACTATATAATAATATAATATAATAATATAATATTTTATAATATAATATATTAATATAATGTAGTATATTTATATTAAATATATTTTTATATATTTATATATAATACAAATATATTATATTATATTTAATAATATAATATATCAACTTAATATATTATTTGACATATTTAAATAATATATTAAGTTAAGTATATTATCTATTTCATATATATTTTTTAAAATAAATTTATTTATTATAAAAATATAAAAATAAAATATTTTATAAATTTTATAATATAAAATATAAAAATTTATATTTTTAATAAATAAAAAAAATATAAATATATATATTTAATTTAGAAATATTTTAGAAACTTGATGTTATATTATGTAACATTATCCGTATGTATCAAATATAATAATTCACATTATTTACAATCTATATTGCTGGCAATTTACTTTACCAGTAATCCATATTATTTTCAAGATTGCCTAGCAATATACTAAATACAACCTAGCAGTCATGGGAGGCATTTTCATGGAGTGAAGCATTATCAAGTTAAAAATGGTGTGGCACCACTCATTAATTTATTGTAGACTGATTCTATAAATGTAAAATGATGAGGCTAGAGTGCAAAAGCTGGCATGTACTTGATTATCAAATGGCTCCCATGCTCATCTTGGTCAGCACATTGTCAAAGAAATTTAGATGAACACTAGTCTATGTAAGAAAATTTTTATTATCTCAAAATCTTATACATGATTTCTAGAATATTAAAAATAATATTATTTCTAAGAATTGATTTGAGCAAAAAATAGATCTGTAAATCCCATAGAATAAAATAATAATTTTAGATTTGGGATGCATAACTGCTTTTGTCATTAATTTCCAAATCTATAATATATGAGGAGTGGAGAGGAGATCTAGCCTATTTATAAGCAAACCCTTAACAAGCCTTTCCATCATGGATCAAGTTGGGTCAAGATCTACAGTATGCCGCCTCAACCATACCAATCAATATAAGGCATTCCTAGCCCAAATACAAAGATCACATATAACATTGGGCTGTATACATGTTTATCAATATAGACCATATAATCAACATATTTTTAACAAATCAAAATAAAATAAAATAATAATTAATGGTAGTCCATAATTAAAAAAACTCTTACATTCTCTTACTTGGATAATATTAATTATGATTTTAAAAATATTTTATTTTAAAATGACTCTCAGGCTAAACACAGTATATGGCCACTAAAATATATAATATATGGATATCACCTATATATGACTCGATCCAATAATATCAACCATACCGAATCATAGGAGTCATTACATCCTTTATTTGATGTAAGATCTATTCATGGTTACAAACATCATCAATACTATCGATATGAGTCTTGGTAAGGTAGTGTAGCAAGAAAATAGTATCCAAAAGTGATCCAAACAATATAACATATTATTTTTATTATCGGTCCACCAATTTCTTTTCAATATGCTTGAAAACAAAATAAGCAAAAGAAATTTCAATGGCTTCAACAATAACAAGCCATTCTATCTCACTTACTTAATGTGGTGTCAATGACGAGATAGCACAACATATCTGATGTGATAATATTTGATGACGTAGAGTTCGACGTGGAAACATCCGCTCACGTGGAGCCTACACAGCCGCCAACCAATGACCGCATGGGTGGGGCCTGCCACCTGGACGCGGTTCTCGGGTGAAAGGCCGAGGCAAGCCCCCTGCCGAGGTCAGCTCCCAACCGGGGTTGAGCTCATGAAGCGAGCCCCCTGTCTGAGGTCAGCTCCCAGACAGGATCATGTTCACGCGACTAAAGTCAGCCCCCCTGCCGAGGTCAGCTCCTAGCTGGGGTTGAGCTCATGGGTGAGCCCTCCGTCTGAGGTCAACTCTCGGCTGGGGTCAAGCTCATGCTGCTGAGGGAGGACCCCTTCGTGAGGTCCCTCCAGGCCATGCAAAGGCCAGAGTTCCCGCCAGTAGCGGAAGAGGGAAAGATCAGTGAGAATTCAAACCGCGATCCCTATCCACCTGCAATCTCCGAGAAGTGGCGCATGCCCTGCCACCAGTCCTAGTTCTGCAATACGCCACATGCATGCCCTCAACAAGGCAAGCTCTATCAGACCCGGGTTCCAACCATACGCCGCCATGTCCACCACCGTACGGTCGGGGGATGCTGGCTCGCACGGTGCTGGACCCAGGATCCCCCCAGAAGGAGAATTCTATCCAAGCCACAGGCACTGCAACGCTTAGACGGTCCCTTCAAAAATGGAAAGATCTTGCCATGGCACGAGGCTCAGCGGCCCAGTGCCAGCCCCTCATAAGAAAAGCAGCACAAAACAACACCATGGAGAAGAAAAAAAAGGAGGAAGGCTCCCGAAGAAGAGGCTCCCAGGGAGAGAGCCAAGTGAGCAAGGTAAGAAAGGTAAGAGGTAGACGCAGGAGGAGTAGGGAGAGAGGCAAGAGAATGAGCTCCCCGAGAGCTCAGCGGCCAAAGAGTCGACCGGAGAACCTCCCCGATCTCCATTCCTGCCTTCTGCTGTTCAGGCATCGTTATCCTGTTCTTTATATTATTTGAATATCTTAATCATGTCACCCCCTGAGACGAGGGAGTCCCCCAAGCTCTCCGTCTCAGAGATCTTTTATGTTCCCCTCGATCGTCCCACTACCAGATCGTCAGAGTGTCATCACTGAAATCCCTGGCTCGGGTCTCCTCTATTTTACAGGCCGAGCAGGCCGAAAAGCCGACGCGCCTAATAGGGAAGGGCACCCCCGACGGGAGGAGGAGGCACCCAATGCAGCGGGGATGCGCTGGAGCTGTAGGCCACGATGATTCGGACGGCAACAGATTAGTGCACCAGGTAGGGAAAGGAAGTGCGACGATCCTGCCGACCATAAATTGGCATGCTAGGAAGGGAAAGGAAGCGCGACGATCCTGGCGACCACAGATTGACATGCCAGGAAGGGGAAGGAAGCACGACAAACCTGGTGACCACATATTGGCATGCCAGGAAGGAAAAGGAAGCATAACGGACCTGACGACCACAGATTGGCATGACAAGAAGGGGAAGGAAGCATGATGGATCTAGCGACCATAGATTGGCATGTTAGGTAGGGAAAGGAAGTGCGACGGACCTGGTGACCACAGATTGGCGTGCCAGGTAACTCTCTTCCCCACTACCCTTGTAATATGAAAACTGTATGATAGTCCTGGAAAGGCCTTGCATCACCATCTAAGGCAAGCATCACGGCCTCGCTCACAGTTGGGAGATGGTAGAGGGATGTCATCCATCGCATGACCCACGCCCAGACAGACCACCAAGAGATGGGGCCTAACCTCTGGGGATAGCCCGCTGGTGGAAGATGGCACGTTATCGCAACCCCCGTAAAGGACCCTAATGAGGGAGTCAAGATCCGACCAGATGAAGCCTGCACCTCGCCAGCCTCGACACTCACGGGGACATTCCCGTCCAACTCAAAGTTCGACGGGCACCATGCGGGCCCCTCATCGGGCCTACCCTCATAGCCGAGCTCACAGCCCGGAGGCGGCACCAAGTTACCGTCTACCGCATGACTCATAGTTCGGCATCCTCATCAATAATGCGGGCCCCTCCATCAGGCTCGTGCCTTCCACAACTGTGCTCACAGCTCGGAGGTGGCACCAAGGTGCTGTCTACCGCAAGACTCACAGCATGGCGACTCCTCATCAGTGAGCCGGGCCCACTCCATGAGGCTCGTGCTCCCCACGGCCGAGCTCACAGCCCAGAGGTGGTACCAAATTACCGTCTACAGCATGACTCACAGTTTGGCATCCTCATCAACAACATGGGCCCCTCCATCAGGCCCGCACCTTCCACAGCCGAGCTCACAGCTTGGAGGCGGCACCAAGTTGCTGTCTACCACGTGACTCATAGTTCGGCATCCTCATCAACAATGCAGGCCCCTCCATCAGGCCCGTGTCTTTCACAACCATGCTTACAGCCCAGAGGTGACACCAAGGTGCTGTCTACCACGAGACTCACAGTATGGTGACTCCTCATCAGCGAGCCGGGCCCACTCCATCAGGCCCGCACTCCCCACAGCCGAGCTCATAGCCTGGAGGCGGCACCAAGTTGTCGTCTACCGCATGACTTACAGTTCGACATCCTCATCAATAACACGGGCCCCTCTATCAGGCCCATTTCCTCCACAGCCGTGCTCACAGCCCGGAGGCGGCACCAAGGTGCTGTTTACCACGAGACTCACAGCATGGTGGCTCCTCATCAGCGAGTTGGGCCTGCTCCATCAGGCCAACACTCCCCATAATCGAGCTCAATGCCCAGAGGCGGCACCAAGGTGCTGTCTATCATGAGACTCAAAGCAGATGGCTCCTCATCAGCGAGCCGGGCCTGCTCCATCATGCCCGCACTCCCCACAGTCGAGCTCACAGCCCGGAGGTGGTACCAAGTTGCCGTCTACCGCGTAACTCATAATTTGGCATCCTTATTAGCAAACCAGGCCTGCTCCATCAGGCCCGCGCTCCCTACAGCTATGCTCACAGCCCGGAGGCGGCACCAAGGTGTTGTCTACCGCAAGACTCACAGCATGGCGACTCCTTATCAGCAAGCTGGGCCCACTCTATCAGGCCCGCGCTCCCCACAACCAAGATCATAGCCCGGAGGTGGCACTAAGTTACCGTCTACCGCGAGTTCGGCGTCCTCATCAACAACATGGGTCCCTCCATCAGGCCCACACCTTTCACATCTATGCTCACAGCCTGGAGGCGATAAGGTGCTATCTACCTCAAGACTCATAGTGTGGCAACTCCTAAACAAGCCAGGCCCCCCATTAGGCCCGTGCTAGCCAGTTCAGCCCGTAGCCTGGGGGTGGCGGCAGGGTGACCGACCACCCGTCGTACGAATCACGGCTTTGCCCTCCTAGACCAAGCCCCCTCCATCAGGCTTGCACTTGGCCAGCTGCACGGCCTCGAGGCGACGACAAGGCAACCCACCATCTACCAAGAGGCCCGCAGCTGGGCAGTCTCCAAGTCGGGTTCTTCTGGCAGACCCACGCTCAGTCACCCCACTCACAATCTTAAGGTGCAGTTAAGGATTCCTGGAACCCTTTCATCTACCACGAAACTCACAGTTTGGTACTTATAAGCCAGAAAACTCAAGAAGCCCCGCATCCACCGCCTTACTCATAGTTCGGAGATGCCTGCCGGGAAACTCCAAGAGTCCCATCATCTGCCCGTTGACTCATAGTGTGACGAACCGAGCCAGGATACTCCGGAAACCTTATGGCGGATTGCCTTACTTATGGCTCGGGGATGTTGGTGAGGAATCCCTGAAGTGGTGGGGACACCAGGATCAGACACAGATTCTTGGATCCCATATGGTTTACTGATTTGGTTTTTTTTAGAATCTTAGTCATGTGTCACAATTTTGTAAGCAAGTAAGATTGAGTCCTGTAATAAATTGAGACTAGTTGATTTGTCTCAACCTAGTCCAGTCCATTGAGTCCTGTATTTAAGTATGAGTCCAGTGAGAGTCCAGTTTTTGTACAAGAGGAGATGATACTCTAGTTTGGAGTTCCACCATGCCTCATCCGGGAGCCAGAGGCATTTATATTAGTTTATGGGATCTTGTTTGACACCCCAGAGCCCTAGATACCCTCCAGATGCTCTCCAGATGCCCTGATTCCCTCCAGATGCCAGATTCTCTCCAAATGCTCCAGAATATGCCAGATGCCTGGTGCCCCATGATTCCAGGAATATGCCAGCATCCCAGGCCAAGAGATTCCAAGCCCAGGAGTCAAGCCCATGAGCTCCAGAACCAAGATTCCAAGGAATATGTTGATACCAGGGCACCCCAGCTTCCAGGGCCCAAAGCCCATGCACCAATCCAAAGGAGGATGCCCCTTGCTGCCCTAAAGCCAAGCCCAACTCTATATTGGTGCCCAAGCCCAAAGAGAGCCCTTGGACCAAGTCAAATAAGGAGAGATATCCAAGTAGAATAAGGAGAACTAGTTTTATTTTGATTCAAAGTGATTCTCCTAGTCTTAAGCAAACTTGTAATCCCTCTCCCTCTCAACTTTGTAATCCTATCCTAACTAGGAGAGGATTTGGGGAACATCTATAGATACCCCACCCCTTTCCCTCTTGTAAGCAACTTTTATCTCATGAATTAAATCTTTGCTGAAACTTTAGTTTAAGAACTTGTGTTCTTGTGTTGGTGTTGGAGTTTTTGTGTTTCTTTGGTTACTTTGTATGCCCTAATCATCCTTGCTACCCTAGCATCCTTCCATGCCCAAGCTTCCTGCCATCCAAGCCTTCACACGCCCAAAGGAAAAGTGCCCTAGGCCGCCCAAAGCAAAGAACAACATCCTTCTTCAAGCCGCCATATACAAACCCTGATTTCAGATTTCTACAAAACCTAATCTCCTTTATTATTTTGTTGTTGCTATTTTGATTGACCCCTGACGTTTGCAAGATCCCCGAGATGTTTCACCTCCCCAGAGGAGGCTTTCCTTGCCTCCGCCCAAATCAGTCATCAAATTCAAGAGAACCGAGCTTCATCATCCAGGCTCCAATCAGAGTGCTGTATGATCTCTTCATCGAAAGTTCTTCAAATCACTGATTGGTAACATCCTTCCCTTCTCTTGATATCTGATTTGATAAAGATTAGCTATCCTAAACTGGGAGTTTCTCAATTTCCAAGTCCTGACTTTCATTATCTTGCATGAGTATGCCTGCGATCATGGTGATTCTTTGTATTGCTACTCTTTCTGCTAGTTCTTACTTAATTTTGGAAATCTAGCCTACAAATTAAATTATAAAAAAATAAAAAAAAAATTAGTTTACTATTTTTCCTGTATGTTTAGCAATCTTAGAGTCATCCCGCATCATGAAGTCCCATCGTTGACCGTCCGATTCATAGCTCGACAAGCTAAGGAGATCCCCTAGAAGCAATTCAAGCCGGAGAAAAGTAAAATGATAAGCAAAGTGAAGGGAACACGAAGTGTTCCGACTAGAGGAGAAGAAATAAAACCACCCTCATCGGAACATCCCTCACTTCAGAAAGAGACTCCCAGCAGCCCGGAAAGACCGAGCTGAGACCCCTAGTAGTTCGAGAAGCCGAGCAATGAATTTAGGCTCAAAAAAAAAGAGAGAGAAGAAAAAAAAGAAAAAGGGACGACAGAACAACAATTATAAAAGAAGGGACGTTTACATTGATCAAAAGTCTCTTACACCCTATGGAGGCTCCCGACAGGCCAGGAGGCCTCCTGAAGTTCTAAGATACAAGATGAAAGGAAGACGGGCTGAGGCCCCATCTCTGCTTCTGCCCGAGCATGCTGGTGCCCTTCCTCAAGAGTCTACCGGAACTCTAGAGCCCAGCATCGGCTCCGTCTCTACTATGCCATCCTCCTTGGAATTCACCGATCCCGTGATTCCAAGGGCAGCTGCAGCAGCTCCGTATCAGGATGGCCCTACTAGCACCGCAGCGACCGTGGCCCCTTCCACAGTGACCACAACCCGGGCCACCACCTCCTCCCGTAAGATCTCCGGTCTCGTGAATCGGGAGGTGGCTCCGACTGCCCCTCATTTTTGAGGCAGCTTCTTTCTTTGCCCCAGCAGTGCAATCGAAAGATCTCTCCCTCCACATTCAGGGAAGAAGTTTCGAGCTCGGCAGATTTCTTCTCCGAACTAGATGCCTTTGCCTTGGCATTGACCGGTCACTCCTGGAAAGCTTCCACTTGGCCCTCCAAATCTCGAACCAAAATCCTGAAGTCCACCAAGAGCCCTCCTTCAGTGCAAGCCAAAGGAGAGGGATTGAAGAAGGCAATATGGAGGCTAACACCAGAACCAGAAGGGTGCTTAAGAAGAAGAAAAGAAGCTTTGTGGAACCCTGGCTCCTTGCACCCGAAGGCCTTTCAAAGGCCATGTGGCTAGTTGGAAGTCACCACATGTCAGCCCCAGGCGCCTCCCGATGCTTCGGTTCGCGGAACAGGTGCCTTGACCTATTTAGGGCACTAATAGTCCTTCCATTGGAAAATTGAGCGTAGCACCCTATTAATGTAAAGGCACGATCCTCGGGGCATGACCAGTCAAAGCATTAATGGTGCTGAAGGCGTGCCAGCCCATGTCAGCGCAGATGTTACTTCCATTGCCCGAGCAATGCTTCGTTCTTCGAGCTCGGGAGTGGGGGGCATCTGATGTGGCAACATCCACTGATGTGGAGTTCAACATGGCAACATCAGCTCATGTGGAGCCTACACAGCTATCAACCAATGACCGCATAAGTGGGGCCTGCCACCTAGACGTGGCCCCTGGGTGGAAGGTAGAGGCGAGCCCCCTCCCGAGGTTAGCTCCTAGTCGGGGTCGAGCTCATGAAGCAAACCCCTCATCTGAGATTAGCTCCTGGCTAGGATCGTGTTCACGTGGCTGAAGTCAGCCCCCCTGCCGAGGTCAGCTCCCAGCCGGGGTCGAGCTCACGGGTGAGCCCTCCATCCGAGGTCAGCTCCCGGCCGGGGTCGAGCTCATGCTGCCAAGGGAGGACCCCCTCGTGAGGTCCCTCCAGGCCATGCATAGGCCAGAGTTCCCGCCAGCTGCGGAAGAGGGAATGATCAAAGAGAATTCAAACTGTGGTCCCTATCCACCTGCGATCTTCAAGAAGTGGCGCATGCCCTGCCACCATTCCCAGTTCTGCAACATGTCGCCCGCATGCCCTGAACAAGGCAAGCTCTGTCAGACCCGGGTTCCAACCATACGCCGCCACATCCACCACCGTACGGTCGGGGAACACTATCTCTTGCGGTGCTGGACCTAGGATCCCCTCAAAAGGAGAATTCTGTCCAAGCCACAAGCCCTGCAATTCCTGGACTGTCCCTTCAGAAACGAAAATATCCAGCCATGGCACGGGGCTCAGCGGGCCAACGCCTGCCCCTCATAAGAAAAGCAGCACAAAACAACACCAAGGAGAAGAAAAAAAGGGAGAAGAAAAAAAGAAGAGGAGGCTCCCGGAGAAGAGGCTCCTAGGGAGAGAGCCAAGTGAGCAAGGTGAAAAAGGTAAGAGGCAGATGCAGGAGGAGCAGGGAGAGAGGCAAGAGAACGGGCTCCCCGAGAGCTCAACAGCCAAGGAGCCGACCGGAGAACCTCCCCGCTCCCCGCTCTCCATTCCTTCCTTCTGCCATTCAGGCATCGTTATCCTGTTCTTTATAGTATTTGAATATCTTAATCGTGTCACCTCCTGAGATGAGGAAGTCCCCCAAGCTCTCCATCTTAGAGGTCTTTTCTATTCCTCTCGATCATCCTACTGACTTGATCATCAAGGTGTCCTCATCGAAATTCCTGGTCCGGGTCTCCTCTATTTTGCAGGTGGAGTGGGTCGAAGAGCCGACGTGCCCGGTAGGGGAGGGTATCCCCGGTGGGAGGAGGCACCAGACACGGCGGCGATGCACCGGAGCTGCAGGCCACGATGATCCGAACTTTAACAATATCTAAGATTAGATACCTGGTTTCAATTTTTATACAATAGATACATTGACAAAAGATATATCATAATTTAAAAAATATATATAAATGTACCATTAACTATGATTTTTCTTTAACCACATGCTTTATTACAAACTATAAAAATTTCACGACTTCAAAAGAAGCCTGTATATCTTTAATCAAATATATTGAGAACTCTTAATTAATAAATAAGATATACCTATACAACTGTCATTCTCAAGATAAATACACATTCTTAAGATATTATGTTGTATTTTATTTCACATGCACATATAAACCATATAAAAATATAATCCATCAACTATCATGTCAATAATGTATGTAAATAATCATGATATATTTATTAAAATAAAATAAAGGTTTATCAAATAAAGCATAAATATAAAATCATTCTCACTAACCAAGTACATCAAAAAATTCAACATGTCCATATTTTAATAAGCTTTGTAAAGTATACGGGCTTCAAATTCTTAGTCAAAGGATTAGCTAACATGGACTTTATGTATATGCACTCGATAATTATTTCTTCTTAGATTACAATTAATCAATAAAGCAATCAATGACAAATAAATTTTGTCAATCAAATCAATGCATATATACATCAAACTCCTACTAATCCAAAAAAAATTCTAAAATGCCCATATTATAGACATATTTCATAAAAACTATGAATCTTATTTATTCGATTAGGGGATCAACAAACATTAACTTTGTACAAATATATTTTATAAAATATCTTCCTTTTAACTAAAATCTCTGACTGTCAAATATTCAATATTACATAAATAAAGATAATAAAATTTTTTATTATTCCTTAAAGAATATAGTTGCACTATTTTTATAATAAATTTTAAGTAGTTTTATAAATAGAATCAATAATTATAAGATCCAGAATAAAGTTCCATAATCACAAGTAATATAAACTATGACTTTGCAACATGCGATAAACTTTGCCTGTATATCCAAATAATGCTACCAGATTTAATTTTCATGCCTTTCTATGAATTAAACCCTCCAACTATTCACATCTTAAAAAATAAAATTATCATAATAAATAACATATTTTTATTTCTTATTATATAAATTTATTACTAGTGCTACAATAACTAGTAATAGAGGTACTATAATTAGTTTGTATATATGATGTTGCTCTCCCACTATCCTCTAGTAGGATGAAATATAATATTTCTTAAACAAAAAAAAGTAATAACTTATTTTTTCTTTAATATCATATTTCTAGCATAAGAATATCTAATATTATGTAAATCAGAATATACAAATATGGCATGATTTGATTTAATATTCTTTATACCCCTATTAGGATAGTAGAATTTGTATTCATTTAGAATTATCTGAATAATAAAATAAATAATATATTATTTTAAATCCAAAATTTATTCACTAATGGAGTAAAAATGATTAAGTGTTGTAGAACAGCTCAAATGTAAAATTAAATAATATTGGGCTTCCTATCAACCTTCAACTCAAAAAATATCATGTATAATTTCTTACTAAGAATTTTATTCAAAAATATAGTTGGCGGTCTTTAGGATCTTATATTAAAGATATCATGGCAAATTACTCCCATTAATCACATTTTAAACCACATCCTTTAGAGTATAATTTTGCCTCTCAGTCATACTATTTTACTTAGAAGTTTTAGGTACAGTGTATTAAACAACTATTCCATAGTTATACAAATATTCAATAATACTATTTATGTATTATATGGATCCTAGAATATGACTGATATACTATATCAATAATATTATTCTTTTCTCAAAAGTATCAAAAACATTTGAATAAAATAGGATAAAATTACTAATAATTTTACTTATATGGTTTAAGTTCACTAAACCATATAGCAATAAATTAAAAACATAATGAGTAACTAGTATATTAGAGATAGAGATCTCATAATACTTAGTTTTGGTGCAATACTATTTAGTTTCATGATATAAGTCTAACACCATCATATCATCATACCTCATATTAATTTATCTATCCATTAGCTATTTTGACTTTGTTTTATCAGATTCCACATACATTTTATTAATGAGATTATAAATCATATTATATCACCATTCCTAGATATAACGCTGAGAATGAAATAATTATATATATTATAAGAAAAATAATTCACTTTTACCATTTTTATAAGCAGTTTTTATTTTAGAGTACTCTTATAAGTCATCCAAGATGGACGATCATTATATAATATAATATCCATAATCCATCATACTTAGTATTAGCATAATTTTAATTTTCATATTTTATAAATTATTCCAGTCAGAGTCATCATAATGGGAGTATTAACTCTATTAAATATAAATATATTAACTGCTAAACAATTTTTATACAGTTAATCAATAAAGAAACTTAGACAATAAATATGCCAGATAATTTTTATAAGTATTATTTTAATGAGAGCTCTTGGTCTAATGTTACAAGACTTTCTTTAGAAAAAATGATCCACCTAAGGAATCTCTCTTCAATGTATAATACTACTCAATCCTTTATAAATATCTTATAGAATAATCTTGTAAATTTCAATGAATGAACTACTTTGGTGGCCACCATTTATTGAAATTCATAACCTTCCAATTACGGATCATCAAGTCATGACCTCTAAGATGGTGTAAGATACATAAACATCAATCAAGATCTTAAACAAATGCTACATGTTAGAGGTACAAACAATAAATAAATAAGTAAGTGTTTTAAACATAATAATAAGAGTACCAGTTACATCATCATAAAACTATTCTTCAGACAAAGAATATGATGTACTTTTAAGCATCAATAATGATGTCAATATAATAGGAATACAAGATTTTTAAAAATCTATCCCTTTTGGATAGATAAATTTTTTAGGCCCAATATATATATATAATCATTTTCAAAGATAACAAAGGTTAACATATTGAGGATAAAGGTATTCAAGAATCTGTCCCCTTTAGGTAGATAAATTTTCTAAGCTTAATATACCTTCATCTTTAATAATTTGATCCAGTTAATACCTCAACAACAATATTGTTATTGTTAACAAAAAAAATGACTATATAATCAAAGATAGCAGGAATGCAAAATATTAGTCAATGGGCATATACATAAATGATATACAATAGTCCAAATACAATATCACATATTCTCTTCTAAACAAAATATGTAATATATATAAGTACTCTTTACATGAAGCCACGAGCAAATAAAATATCCTAACTTTCACGAATCTATCCCCTTTGGATAGACAAATCCATGAAAGCTAGAGCACCCTTATAACACAATGTTCCATGCAACCTTTTTCAGTTAAAATACATAACAATTCGCTTTGGACAGGCGATTGCATGCCATAACCAGAAAATATCTCTCTTATAATGAAAAAAATTATAGATAATATAATTAAACAACTTTGATAATAAATATTTATACTAACCCACAAAATTATTCATATAAGAAAATAAATATCCAAGCAAATATAAAATGACATACTTTAACCATATGTATGCCATAAAGGATCGGTCCAAAATAGAATACTGAATAAAATCTACCACACTGATCAAATTATAATAAAATATTATATTTTAACACCACTTCTATCAATAAAACTTACTATACAATTATAAAACACCTTTGAGCAAGAATTATAGCATATAATAAGTGTCATAACTAATTATAGTCATTTTTAGGATCAACTGTAATCGATACATCAATATGTAATTTTAAAATATAATAAAAAATAAAATAATTAGTTCTCAATTACTTAACTATTCAAAATTTATAAAATGCTCCTGATCCTTTGAGGCTACGTGAAAATATATTTGAATTATATAATAATGAGTGAAATTACATGTAAATAATTTATAAATTATTTAAATATTTTATCATGCATGAAGAACTTAATCAAATGTTCTTCAAATCAGTACAAGTCTAACGGTTCAAAAAATATTCAAATCGAATGTAAAATAAACAAGTTACATTGATCTTATTAAAAATAATAATAGATGACTAAATCATAAATTACAGAAATATAGGGACTTTTCTGAAAAATATATTTTTAGAAAATGACAAAGACCTAAATGTAAAATTTCAAGAACTGATTTGTAATATTTAAAGTTTTAAGGACCTATATGTAATTTTACATGGATCTATATGTAATTTAAAATTTTGATAGGGGTTTAAATATAATTTTTTTTAATCCAAAATTAAAAGTAACCCAATATAATTGGGTTCAATAAATTTCTTCAATTGGGTTTAATTTAATTAACAGGTTAGTGGATCAAAATCGGATAACCCAAATCCAAAATCCAACAAAAATCCATCTCCTTTCTCCCTTTTTTTTGTTACAAAACTCAGTTGATACAAACAACAATTTCAGTCAGGGAAGCCCAGAGGTAGGGGGTTTTCATGATGCCTTATGCGTTCTTAGAATGGTAAACCATGACAAGAACAGGGTATAAGGATCACGCTTGTAGAGCCAATGAGGACTTTCGGCACAGCATTCCATGCAAAGTGCAAGTAGAGCACCAGGAATGACAGATACCCAAAAGCAGACTCGCCACTACCCTTCAACTTCCTTAACCGGGATTCCAATAAAGAGAGCACCTATAAGTCCAAGACATGTTGCAAACTGAATAAAACATCCGGAAGTCGGATTCTTTTTAAATAATATAAAAATATATATATATATTTATGGATATAGGTGTTCGAAAGTATATTTACGAAAATAGATATTTTTAGATTATGTGACAGGAAATAAAGTATTTTTGAATTATATGATAGGCTAGTATGTCATGAAATCATCTTTATCAAAGACGATTTCAAATAAATTTATTTTTTTTAAAATTTAATTTGAAAATTGATGTGATATTTTTAAATTAAAAAATTTTTGATGTGATATTTGAAATCATCTATGCCATAGACGATTTCAAACGATCATTTTTTTTCTTTTCAAAGTTTAATAAATATCATTATTTTTTAAAAATCTAATTAGTAAATTTTAATTTTAAATAAATAAATAATAAATAAAAGATTAGTATTAATTAAAATTTTATATATTATTTTTTTGGTAATATTAATTATTATATTATTTTGAAATAACATTAATTAAAGATACTATAATAATATATTATAATATATTTTTATATTATAATATATATTTTTATATTTTAAAATATAACAAATTTATTATAATTTATTATAGTATATATTATATATTATAATATAGTATAAAAAAAAAAAAAAAAAATTAGAAAAAAAATTAGAAAAAAAATTTAAAAAATAAAAATAATCATTAGGTCGATACCATCCGGTCGCCAGCCCGGTATCAGTTCGGTTGACAGCCCGGTGTCAGTTCGATCCTTGGCTTAGGACTGCCGGCCGGACTGGTGGTAGGACCCTGATGGCCAGACCGGCGATCGGATCTGTGACATGATTGGGGGTTGGACCAGTGGCAGGACCGGCGATCGGATCGGTGGTCGGATCCTAGGGGCCGGATTGACGGTCAGACCGATGGTAGGACTGGGGGTCGGATCGGTGCCAGGACGAGAGGTCGGACCTTGGTGGCAGGACCGGCGATCGGACGGTGGCAGTACCGGCAGTCGGACCGGTGGTCCAGCCAGGGTTCGACTACTCGTCCGACCACCAGTCTGGTTGCCAGGGTTTGGTTACCTGTCCGACCACCGGTCTGGTTACCAGGGTTTGTCCATCAATATGATAATATATATCCAGCAACATGATGCAAATGCGTACACTTAAATGCATCCGATATAAACACGACACGTCTATGGATGATCAACCATTTCTTTTACTCTCCTAGTCCCTTTGACTATGGCCACGATCAGCCCGTGGCTCGTCCCACAAGAGATTAGATCCTGATTCACATACCGAAACCGGTCATGTGCCAGTGATCGCCCCACTGGAGGCCCACAAGGAAAACTAGCTCTGAGTATCATACGAGAAACATGCATCCTCTGCATGTGCCTGCCACGCATGGCTAAAATAAGGCAACTAGCTTCTGACTCACATACCGCTCATCGGTCATGTGCCAGCGATCGCCCCACTGGAGGCCTACAAGGAGACTAGGTCCTCGTATGATCATAGTCGGACTAGAGAGCGACAACACACAACACCAACCCAATGCATGCAACCCGATGCAAGTCGGACTAAAAAGCACCCACATCGATATAATGCACCCACACCAACACAATGCACCCACACCAACACAATGTACCCACACCAACACAATGCATGCACCCAATGTAATCCAATGCAAATTAAAATATATTACACGTATTTAATAATTCATAAATATATAACATATTTGGCATATAATATCAGAGGTCAAGATAACTTACCGAAAAGCATCCACCAACTATGCACAATTCAAACACTAGACCTGATCTTCCAAGGACAACAACGATCCTGACCAACAATTTAAATATATAATTAATTTCTATTTGATAAAACTAAAAAGAAAACTATGTTATCATGGACACTCTCAATCCAATTCCAATTCTTGTCCAAAATTTACCTTTCCTCCCTTTCTTTTTTCTCTCCTCTCTCTCCTCTTTCTCTCTCCTCTCTCTCCTCTTTCTCTCTCCTCTCTCTCTCTTTCCTTGCCCACGATGGTGGGGGACCTCGCGGGTGAGCCACTGACGGTAGCTCCAGCCACCGGAAACCACCCGGCGATGGACTCTCAGGTAGATTTCTCTCTGTTTTTTTTTATTTCTTCTCTCTCTTTTTTTTCCCCACGGAACTTAGGCCCCTGTTTTTTTTTCCTCCTTTTCTTTCTGCATTTCTTTCTTTCTTCCGAACCATCCCCCGCCGCCCCTCGGCCTCAATCGAACCGGTCTCCCCCCCATGGTTGCTGACGGTGGCCATGGGAGGTTGTTGCCAGGGAGACCTCGACGAACTTTGATGGGATGGCGGTGGCGCAGCCACAGTGATCCACGGCCCCAACCCAAAAACCAAATGAACAATCCAAAATAAAAATAAACTAAATGAAATCCTTCAAAAAAATCTCATCGGACCTCAACAATCTCTCGGATGCTCATTGGAGAGGAAAAACAACCGCGTGGGGAGGCTCGATGGCCTCGAATCATCGGTGGTGAGGGGGATTTAAAGGAATCAACTAACGGTTCCCATCGTTGTTTAGAAAACAAACTCCGTCCAATCGAGTCCCAATCCCTCACGGACTCATCGCCGGCCAGTTCCCTCTCCCCTCACGACTCCTCTCTCGAAAACACTGGCGAGAATTCCGATCGGATAAGGGAGGATCGGGTTCCCCTGTTCCCGTTCTTCTTCTTCTTCGTTTTTTTTTCTGGGTTCCGGATGAAGTCGACAAGGGCTGCCGACTTCAGCCCACAACGGCCCAGTTATGGGCGGGCCTCATATTCTCCCCTCCTAACAAAAATTTCATCCTCGAGATTTAAAAATAAATTTAGGTCTTTCGAAACTCAAATATACATGATCCAAAACTCATAAATACCATTTGGCCCAAATTCAATAATCCCAATAAGAGCCTCACATTCACCTATCATAATACACTTTAAATTGATCATAATATCTTTAGTCACCACACTTCTGCTGCACCCTCTGATTATCAAATCCTCCAACTCCATTAGATGAATTTCAGACAAGGATGTCCCTCATAAACTAAACTCATATAAGTCCTTCAATATCCATCTCTTTGCTAAATGAAACATCAATAGCCAGATAATCTAAATTTTCTCACAAATCTTAAACTTGACTTGGAGTTTAACATATCCAATAATCTCCAACATATATATATATATAGGATCAAATAATCCAATCCAAGACTACAAACATAAGTCATCAAAATTTTTTAGCAAGATATACATGCCATGTCCACATTAAATCCAATAAATCTACACCTTAGTCCAAACACATTTTTCATTACATAATTTTAATAATAATCCACATACAGGTTCACCGAAAGATTCTCCTTCTAATATCATTAAACTCCTACATCATAAACATATTGCAATAGTCCCCAAATTTATAATCCAGAATTTAACAAAACTTGCAAGCTATCATAATCTTCATCCATATCAAATTTAGGATCCCAACATTATTTAATTAAGAGCTGAATATACATATTCAGCATAACATAACATATTATACTTCTTGGTCAACTCTTCTGAAGCTCGGTCTAATCCATTTATCAGAGATAAAATACATCTTATCTAGCCCTTCAATATCCATGATATGCTTATTTATCATGATCAAATAGTATCAACCATTCAGTCCCATCCAAGATTAATCTCTACAAAAATTATATTCCAAATCTTATGCACAGTACCTAGGGTTAGAAATCCAACTTTGAATCCATTCCAATTGGTCATAACTTTAAGTTCAAATATCATAATCCATAGTGATCACAATCTAAATTTTAATCACTCAATCATATCTTAACTACTTATATTGGTCTCAAGTAATTATAACACAAACTTCGATATCAATCAATCATGCCTTAATAATCATCTTATTAATTTCTAATCACCTGTATCACAGTCTTCAATTTTATCAAAATTATATTCCCAAAATAAATCAATCCATGACATAACTCAAAATATACCTCCATATATTCATTTTCTAGTCTTAATGACAATCTTCCAAAAAAATTAAGCTAGGGGAGTTTAAACCAATATTTTATTCAAGCAAGCCTCCTATACTTAGCAAAACCCTTGAAACTATAACATACACATATCAAAGGGAATTAAATAAATTCTCAGTATCGATAATTACTTTGGAATATTCAATCAAAATCCTAATTCTATCCCACTCTCACTAACTAGGTCACTTGATCTTAAACCTTTGCTCTGATACCACTATGTCACGTCCCGATCCAAAACCTAGATCGGCTACGCGACCGGCCGCACAACTCTAGGTATCATCCTAGAGATCATGCCAGGCCTAACCTTCAATTCAATATCCAAGCACTCAAGAATTAACTCCTATACCCTAGCTCCTCACTGACTGATCCCAAAGCCCGATTTATTTTCCAGATCTGCAACAAAAATATAGAAAAACAGGGGGTGAGCTATACAGGCTCAATAAGTTATCAACACCTCCAGTATACATACACAAATACGCCATTAACAAATAACAAGCACAAATACATCAAACAACAAGATGTCCATCAATATGATAATATATATCCAGCAACATGATGCAAATGCATACACTTAAATGCAACCGACACAAACACGACACGACTATGGATGGCCAACCATTTCCTTTACTCTTCTAGTCCCTTTGACTATGGCCATGATCAGCCCGTGGTTCTCCCCACAAAAGACTAGATCTTGACTTACATACCGAAACCGGTCATGTACCAGTGATCGCCCCACTGGAGGCCCACAAGAAAAACTAGCTCTGAGTATCATACGAGAAACATGCATCCTCTGCATGTGCCTACCACGCATGGCTAAAATAAGGCAACTAGCTCCTGACTCACATACCGCTCATCGGTCATGTACTAGCGATCGCTCCGCTGGAGGCCCACAAGGAGACTAGGTCCTCGTATGATCATAGTTGGACTAGAGAGCGACAACACACAACACCAACCCAATGCATGCAACCCGATGCAAGTCGGACTAAAGAGCACGTACACCAACACAATGCACCTACACCAACACAATATACCCACACCAACACAATGCATGCACTCAATGCAATCAAATACAAATTAAAATATATTACATGCATTTAATAATTCATAAATACATAACATATTTGGCATATAATATTAGAGGTCAATATAACTTACCGAAAAACATCCACCAACTGCGCACAATTCAAATACTAGACCTGATCTTCTAAGAACAACGACGATCATAACCAATAATTTAAACATATAATTAATTTTTATTTAATAAAACTAAAAAGAAAACTATGTTATCATTGACACTCTCCTCAATCCAATTCCAATTCTTGTCCAAAATTTACCTTTCATCCCTTTCTCTTTTCTCTTCTTTCTCTCTCCTCTCTCTCTCCTCTTTCTCTCTCCTCTCTCTCTTTCCTCGCCCACGATGGTGGGGGACCTCGTGGGTGAGCCACCGACGGTAGCTCCAGCCACCAGAAACCACCCGGTGACAGACTCTCAGGTAGATTCTCTCTTTTTTTTTTTTCTATTTCTTCTCTCTTTTTTTTTCCCCACGAAACTTAGGCCCCTGTTCTTTTTTTCTCTCTTTTTCTTTCTACTTTTCTTTCTTTCTTCCGAACCATCCCCCGCCCCCCCTTGGCCTCACCCGAACCGGTCTCCCCACCATGGTTGCCAGCGATGGCCATGGGAGGTGGTTGCCAGGGAGACCTCGACGGACCTCGATGGGATGGCGGTGGCGCAGCCACGGTGATCCACGGCCCCAACCCAAAAACCAACCGAACAATCCAAAATAAAAATAAACTAAATGAAATCCTTCAAAAAATCTCACCGGACCTCGACGATCTCTCGGATGCTCATCGAAGAGAAAAAACAACCGCATGGGGAGGCTCGATGGCCTCGAATCGTTGGTGGTGAGGGGGATTTAAAGGAATCAACAGACGGTTCCCATCGTTGTCTAGAAAACAAACTCTGTCCAATCGAGTCCCAATCCCTCACGGACTCATCGCCGACCAGTTCCCTCTCCCCTCACGACTCCTCTCTCGAAAACACCGGCAAGAATTCTGACCGGATAAGGGAGGATCGGGTTCCCCTGTTACCGTTCTTCTTCTTCTTCATTTTTTTTTTCTGGGTTCTGGATGAAGTCGGCAAGGGCTACCGACTTCAGCCCATAACGGCCCAGTTATGAGCGGGCCTCACACATAGACATGAAAAAATCTATCAATCCCTTCCAAAATCATCGAGAAAAGAGGCATGATGGAAAAAGAAATCGAAAAAATAAATTAAAATAAAATTCAGTAAAATAACGGAATAATTTCTCATGAACCAAATTCTAAAAAAGGTTTTAGATTATGCACGATACCAATTATAAGAAAATTTTTATTATCTCAAAATCTTATGCAAGATTTCTAGAACATTAAAAATAATATTATTTTCAAAATTGATTCGAACAAATAATAGATATGTAAATCCCATAAAATAATAATAATTTTAGATTTGGGATGCATATCTATATTTGCCATTAATTTCTAAACCTGTAATAGATGCAATATTAAAGGCCAAGTCCTTCTCTCCAGCATCTCTATCAACATACCATTGAATAGCCGTGAGAACAAATCTCATGTAAAAATAATAATTATATAAGGAGTGGGAGAAGGGATCCGGTCTATTTATAAGCAAACCCTTAACAAGCCCTCTCATCACAGATTATGTTGGGCCAAAGCCTATAATGTGTCGTCTCCACTATACCAATTAATATAAGATGCAACTAGTCCAAACATAAGGATCACATACAATATTGAACTATATGCATGTCTATCAACATCGATCATATAATCAACATATTTTTAATAAATCAAAATAAAATAAAATAATAATTAATGATAGTCTATAATTAAAAAAAAATTATAGTCTAATTCTAACATTACTTGTGTATCAGTTTTTTTTTTTTTTTTTTTTTAAAAAAAAAAAAAAAAGAGAAGAAGGAGAACTACTCACACGATCAAATTTTTTAATTTCTTTTGAAAGTTGGAGATACATCATTTGCTCGAAAATTATTGATGTTAATAGTTTTAACACGTGCTAAAATCGATTTTTTTTTTTAAATAAAATTATTTTAATCATAATTTCTTCTTCTGCTCACGTAGCCTGCCGAGGACATCCTAACGGCCCCAATGGATGCCTCTTGCACTCTTTCTGCGATACGCCGATACCTGCGACCATGGCCCACGGCCTGCCTTGAACTAGGGCACCGCCTTAGATACCTCCAAACAAAGATGTACCTTTTTTTTTTCGCCGCGTTGTGTTGACCGTTGAGGATATTACTCAAAGGCAGGACCATCTTTGTAGTTAAAGTGGAGCCAGTTTTGGTCAATTTGTACGTATTAAATTGGTGCTTGGAAATTATGTATCAATAACTTAAATTCTATAAGGTGAGTTGTAAAATTGGAAGAAAATTCCTGATTATAATTTGTTATATATGTTGTGTATGAATATATGTGATATTTTGTTTAATAATTTAGTTGTTATGACAGGTACTATGATTTGTGTATGAATTATATGATTTTTAGATTATTTTGAATTCATTGATATATGTAGAATGTCTTGTATACATATTTGTAGAACTAACTTTTATAACTTTACATCCGTTGCTATGCCCTTGAATTATAATTTTAGGGTTGGGTGTGTGACACTATCCTACATTGTGATTGAAATTTGAAACTTATTTTAACCATGCCGACAAACCTACTTTGAAAGATGACTAGTCATTAGTACGTTTATTTTCACTTGCACCGTGTCAAAGAGAGTGCTTGATTTTTCTTTCATTTGCATCGTATCAAGGACAATGCTTGATTTTTCTTTCACTTGACAATAAAAGTGACAATATCAAAGGACAGGAGATCAGTGACTTGCCTATAGAAAATTGTATAAAAAAAAGACTTGTAGCTTGAAAATATTGAAAACTCCATTAGAATTTAATAAAAAGACAGATTACTTATTAAAAGGATAAAAATTAATGACAGGATGATTAATAGATGCTAAACAAGTCAACAATGGATAATGGCCAGTTTATCCCATGGATTCTGTCGTAGCAAGTTTTTAGCTAGCGTCAATTATTATTATTTAGGTTAGAATCCTTGCTCAGCCAGGCTTTCGGCTTACTCATACAAGATTTTGATACTGCCATCATTAATTATTTGATTATTAGTTAGGATATTCAATTGCCATATATAGTATGATCATATGTGGTGATAAGGCATAAATTACTATTAAATTATTAGTGATGGTTGTTGCCCAGTGATGATGTAATTCAAGAAGGGGGGTTGAATTGTATTTTATAAATTATTAGAACTATTTCAACAAGTATGTGCCAATTCAAATCAAGTGCTTATGTTTTGCTAAAGTGTTTGTATGTTTAATGAAAATATGCAATGAAATTAACAATATAAATGCAAGAGTAAACAAGCAATAAACAATAACAATCATAAATACAAGAATATATAGTGGTTCGGTGCACTCCAAGACATCTACATCAACTCCACAAAATCTTCTTGGAACAAGGCATTGTCGGTAGTGGGAGATAGCAACAAGGCATGCTGCAACAAGCTTGGCCTTAAAAAAATGAAAATTAAAAAAAAAAAAAACACATTTAGAGTCCATTGGTGGATTAGCCTGAGTTAATCTGATACAAAAAAATAAATCATATATATACAACATTACTATATTTGATATGAAAAAAGAAAAAAAGAAAATTAAAAAAAAATTTAAATTTATATTTAATTTTAGAAAGAGAAAAATACTATGAAAAGATCAGTATTTGATAAATTTTTAGATGATAGTAATTAATAGTTGATAAAAATAATTTAATAATGAAATACAAGGACAATGAAAATATCAAAAATGATAAATCTCAAAAAACAGAATACACGTGTAATTATTAAATTTATTTTGATATATTTTTAAATTTATTTAATAAAAATTTTTTATAAAAAAATAAAACAAATATAATATTATGTAAAAGATAATATAATTATAGCCACTGTATATAAGAATTGGTCAGAGATGAAAATAAAAATATTATAATGATATTTAAAAATTCATTATATTGATGAATATATTTATAATTTTAATCATCACATGCATTCAATCAAATACAATAATTTTATTCCAATGCTAGTTTTAAAAATAATTATTTTGATCAATCAAATATAATATAATTATTTTTTATAATTATTTTATATCAAAAAAATTAAAAATCGTCGGATGATCCCCGGATGTCCCAATCAAAAGCGGTGCCTACTCCACCTTCCCGCGTTTTCATGCGTCACCTTCCCGCGTTTCTTTTGGTAATGCCAGCGTCCGAAGCCCACATCACGGTGGACGCGAATATTGGTAAATTATGGCTGATGTCATTATGCTTGCGTCACTAAACTAGATAACAATAAACAAATAAATCTGGCCACGTCACTCGACAAGCTGTCACTGATAACAACAAATAAATAAAAACAAAAATCTGGCCACAAAAATATTGCTAGAAGGGATAAGCGAGGAATTTTTTTCTTTTTTTTAAAAAAAGATAAATATGTGAGATGGAGTTTAAACATAGACTCAGAGAGATGTCGAGAAAAAAAAAAAAAAATTGTAGCTTAATAATATATATCGTCAGCATGCTAGAGCTATCAATGGATTGGGTTCGGATTCGAGATTCATGGATATTTATCCAATGAATCCGGATCTGAATCTAAATCTGAATCCGTATACTCGGATCCGGATCCGGACCTATTTAGTCATAATTAAATGGATCCAAATCCGGATATTACGTAGATCCAAGATCTGATTATATAAAATAATATTATATATATTTATATATATTTATATTATTAAGGACTATCAGATCATGATCCAATGATTTGAAATTAACCCTTCTTTTACTCTAAAAACCCTCCTCCATCATGCCCTAATATTTTTCCCTTCCACTCGCCGAATCCCCAAATCCCCTCAATGCCCAGGATTGACCCGTCAATGGTCGACCTCTTGATGGCCAACACCTTCCCCGTCAATGGCCGATGCCTCCTCCCCTCGACAGTCAATATCGTCCCTCGCTAGCCTCTCTGCTGCTCGGACATCAGCCTACGCGGCTATGCCTACCCCTCCAACAGTCCAGCTCTCCCTTCCATAGCTCTGAGCCGGCGAGCCCCGCCGGCCATCGACATCGTCCCTCGCTAGCCGCTTTACTGCTCCGACATCGGCCACCGCTTACCCTTCTGGAAGTCCGGCTCTCCCTTCCTCAGCTTCAAGCCCCTCAGGCAGTCCGGATCCAAGCCCCGTCGGCTGTGCTACCCCAGCATTGACCCCCGCAGCTACTGTTCTTGGATCTGAGCTCCGCAGGCCACCAACATCGTCGATCATCCTCCGCCGGCTGCCACTGCCCCTGTCCCGATATTGTTCCTAGGTTTTGTTCCTCAAATCCGAGTCCCTGTATAGTGCCACAGTGCCTCGATTTAGTCGGTTAGATACTCCTTTGTTTTATATTGATAGCTGAAAATGTTGTTGGCTATTATATATGATTTTCTATTTTTGATTGTGTTTTCAATTGGATATATTTATACTTTAGCTACTTTTATATTTCTTGAATGAGTTTTAGTAGGTTTCATATTTCTTGGATGGCCTGTGCATTGGAGATTTAGCAATTAAGTTTCAGTTTTGATAAGTGTTGGGATAAACCGGTTCAAAGACCAATTGTTAGTTCAAGGATACATTTGAACCCCTACTAGACCACTCGTGCAGGTCCGGAGGCTTGAAGGTGCCAGAAGGCTCAAAAGTGACTCCACAGGCTGAAGAAGCAACAACTCAACATTACCGTTTCAGGTCTCTTCACTGGGTTAGTCTTCGGCCTACGCCGAAGAGAGTGGTGCCGAAGTATATCTTTAATCTAGGTTGTGTCATGTGAGCCGGTCTTCTTCATACCACTCCGAAGAAGACTGGTCTGAAGAAGCTGGCTGCTTCATCTCCAATTTGCTTCAAAGAATAACTACAGTCCACTCCGAAGAAGGCCATTCCAATGTGAATGGCTGTGATGTCTTCAACCTACCCCGAAGAGGATAGGTATAAGGCAGTCAGTCGATTCGGCCTCGGATCCTTCCGAAGGAGCGGCCCTAAAGTGAATCTCCCGTTGATCTCCAATCTTCAGACGTGGATATGGTTGTAGTAACTAACCATGTAGCCACTAGCTCCAACAACATCGAGGTGGCCAGGATTAGCCACGTGGTCACTAACTCCAGCATCAACAATATCGTCAGAATCAGACAGCAACCGCTTATATGGTTATGAAAGGGTTAAGCTAACCAACCCCACTTAACCTGAGGTGAGTGGGCTTTACTGTGTTCTTGGCACATCTCCCATTATAAATACTGGTAAGAGGGGACACTCAACAGGTTAAGCTAAGCTAAGGCAAGTAAGCCAAGCAAAAGCCAAACTCTTTGAGTCTCTTTCTCTCTCTCTCTGAGAACTCTTCATTCTGTTGCTCGAGCCTTCACTGTGACTTAGGCATCGACGTGTCCACCACTAGAGAAAATCCGGTCAGGAGGTCTGTTTTGCAGGACTCTCGGAGGCGAGCCGGCGATCCAGCAGCTCTGTCCGATCCATGGAGGTTCAACACCAACAGTAAGAGTTGTTTTCTGCTATTTTAATTTCTGGTACTTTATTGGTAAGTAATGATGATATAATTATGCAATCTTTTATTAGCTTTCTTATAATCCTATGTTAGTTCAATAATCTTGTTAGCAGGTTCTTAGAATCCTGTAATCCTATTATGATGATTATAGTTCTTGTAGTATTGCTATGGTTGTAGCCATTCTTTTAAAATAATTACATGATGGACAGATGGGGTTGGTTGTTGTATCCTCATTTAGTTTGTCACATTTTTATAGATTGATTATTGTTGGCACATCTTATGTAGCGGATTACGATTGTCATGCTAAAAGTTTTTAAAAAAATATCAAAACAAGTAGTGGAGTTTTCTTTTATTTTACCTATTTCAGTTTTGCCACTGCCATCCTGCTATTAGAGAATGAAAAAAAAGAATATACTTTCCCACTCTTACAAGCCCATGATAGTACCTACCATTCGGGTCCGGGTTCGAGTATGGATATCCGAAATCCATTCAGATCCGAATATGGTATTTTGAAGTTAGACCCATTGGGTATTCGGATCTAGGTTTTGATCCGGTAGTTAAAATCGGGTCCGAATCTGAATATTTAGATTTCAATCCGAATTCGACACGTTGACAGCTCTTCAGAATACAGGCAGAGTCCGAAACCACGTGTGAACGCAAGAGATGTTTTTCCGGTTCTTGCCAAAGAACAAACCTGTTGGGGTGTCCCGGTCCAGGTACGAACTGAACATTAGTTCGGCTGGCTGAAGATCTCTTCTCCGGACCACTGACTTCGGACCAGGAAAGGACAGGCCAACTACAGGCAACCCAAGGCTTCTCATCGGTCTACGACATCCGAAGGCCAGATCTTCGGATGATGTCTTCGGCCCTAACTGAAGACCAGGCTTCTCGTCGACTTCCGAAGATACGCTCTTCAGTCCCTGTCGAAGACACGATCTTCGGTCCTGTGTAGACACCAAGTCTTCGACCCACGCAGAGGACAAAATCTCCAACCAAGAATCTTCCTAAATAGTGGAAATCTGAAGATGGGACCACGATCTGGCCCATATAGGCAATAGTAACCAACGGTTACTATCGATAATCTCAATGCCACGATTATGGCACGCAACTCCAGCTGCCACACCTCCAGTCTGGCCGGAACCGTCCAATGACAACCCACGATCGCCAATCATGGAAAGAAATTAACTCTCTATAATCGCCGGGAAAAGAGCGGGGTTGCAGGCCGGAGGCCTCCTTTTAAATAGCGGTAAGAAGAATTGCTCGGGAGGTACGCACACATACATACACTCACGCCTATTCTAAATCTAAAAGAGCCTTTCTCTCTGCTTCTCGAGAATCTTCCCCATTCTGTGGCTGGGATCCACCTCTGACTTAGGCATTGGAGTGTCCCCCGTCGGAATGACTCCGGCAAGGAACTTGTTTTACAGGTAAACCAGGGAGCGATCCTGTGGTGCAGCAGCTCCGACCAGCCGATACAGGGACTCCACGCCAACAGATTGGCGCGCCAGGTAGGGGAGCAACACAGCACTCTTTAGGCTCCCTCCCAAATAAGGGGAAGTAAGAGGTTCCTGATGGCGAGATGAAAGACTCAGATAGCCTCCACAAGTCAAAGTCGTGCTCCGTCCCAAGGGGGCGCGCCCCCGGGGGAGAACGACATCCCACCTCCCAGAGTTGTTGTGGGATTACAGCAGTTTGAAGCCCTGGTGAACCAGGTCACCAACCTCATGGCCACGGTTCAGGACTTCCAGAACAGAGCTTTTCCGGTGGGAAACCCACCGACCGCCTCCAGACATAGTTCTCGGTCCCAAAGGAAGAGAGCCCCACGGGAGGATCCCACACATCTCTCCCCCCGTTCTCAGCCCTCTCTTGAAGGTCGAACTTCAAGATTGCCTAGGTCCGTCGATTCCCCGCAGAAAGGGAAAAGGCCTAGGCAAGCTCCCTCACCCTCCTCCGAAGACTCTACTTCCGTAGAGAGGGCGCCGAAACAGACTACCGACTACGACGGGAGATTTAGAGCTATTGAATCGAAAATGACGAAGGTGCGGGAGCAGAGAATGCGGGATCTGAAGGATTCTGATGATTTGATTGTGGGTGATCTACGCCCACCCTACACCGACCGTATCATGGCCGAAGTCATTCCTCGGCATTTTAGGGTTCTCCAGATGGAATCCTACGATGGCACCTCCGATCCCCTCGACCACTTGGACAACTTCAAGGCCCATATGATGATCCAAGAAGCTTCAGACGCGATGTACTACCTCGCATTCCCGACTACCTTGAAGAAAGTCGCTCGGATGTGGTACTCGAGTTTGCACCCAGGTACCATCAATTCTTTTTCTGAGTTAGAGAAATTGTTTGTCTTGCATTTCAGGATCTGTCGCAAGACCTCTCGAAATACGGACACACTGTTCCTCCTTCACCAGAATGAGAGAGAAAGCCTGCGAGACTACATCTCATCAAGAGAGGGTATTTGGGGCTGTATATTGGTTGCCAAGGATCCCGGTCGGAGGCTACCATTCCCTAGCCACCTCCTGAAGAGGCCGAACTGCCAAATCAAAGGCCCACTAATGGAGGAGTGGGGATGATACACTGACCCATCGACTGGAGGAGGGATGAGGACGATGTCCCAAAGCGACTCAAGAACAATAATGCTATTCTCTTCTCTGATGATGACCTTGCGGGAGTCCGACTCCCGCATGATGATCCCCTTGTAATCTCGGCCGTTGTGGCCAACTATGATGTACAACGAATCCTTATTGATAATGGAAGCTCGACTGATGTCATGATTTACGTTGCATTCTCTAAAATGTGTTTGCCTAGACATCAACTACGAAGATCCCCAATACCGCTCACTGGTTTCGGGGGCAATCAAGTTCATGCCGAGGGAGAAATAGTGTTGCCTGTGACCCTTGGCACTGAATCTCGATAAAAAACATTACCGATCAACTTCACGGTGGTCCGGACCCTGGCTTACAATATCATTCTAGGGCGGCCCATCTTGAACAAGTTTCAAACCGTGATCTCCTCTCATTATCTCCTAGTATGATTCCCCACCAGGAACGATGTCGGAGAAGCTAGAGGAGACCAGAGGGCAGCACGACAGTGCCTGATGATTCAAGACAGGCACTTCAACGATTCTGCAACTCCGGATCAGCTGGATCCGAGGGATACAACTACAAGCTCTGGTGAACCCATGGAGAGAACTGTCCTGGTACCTTTGACAAAGGAAGATCTCACCAGAGCTGTGCAGATCGGGAGTACACTTGATGAGAAAACCAGAACGGAGCTGATCCATTATTTCAGAGACAACACCGATGACTTCGCCTGATCGGCTTCAGATATGCCTTGGATTCCTGCCGAAGTGATCACTCATCGGCTGGAAGTACCCCTGGGTACAAACCAGCACGACAGAAAAGAAGGAGTTTCGCTCCTAAAAGACTGAAAGCCATGGATGAAGAAGTCGGCAAGCTCGTTAAAGCAGGGTTCATCCGAGAGGCCCACTACCCCGAGTGGTTGGCCAATGTGGTAATGGTGAAGAAAGCTAGCGGTAAGTAGAGGATCTGCATCGATTATGCATACCTCAATAAGGCTTGCCCAAAGGATAGCTTTCCTCTTCCAAAGATTGATCAGTTGGTCGACGCTACTGCTGGTCACCAACTGTTGAGCTTCATGGATGCTTTTTTCTGTTATAATCAAATTAGGATGGATCCACGGGATGAGAAGAAGATGGCCTTCATCACTGATAAAGGTCTCTACTGCTACAAGATGATGCCATTCGGCCTCAAGAACACCGGGGTAACATTTCAAAGACTAATCAACAAGGTATTCGAAAAGCAACTGGAGAGAAAAATGGAGGCCTATGTTAACGACATGATCGTCAAAAACCTCCTCCGAAAGGATCATATCCATGACTTAGAGGAGTCATTCAATGCTCTGTGACGCTACCGCATGAAGCTAAATCCGGCAAAGTATGCCTTCGGGGTTACTTCGAGAAAGTTCTTGGGCTTTCTTGTCACCAAACGAGGGATTGAGAAAAATTCTTAGAAGATCCAAGCCCTAAAGGATATGAGACATCCCTCCTACAAAAAGGAAGTCCAGCAGTTAACAGGGAGAATCACCTCCCTAAGCAGGTTCATTTCTCGGTCAGCCGAGAAATGTCTCCCATTCTTCAAGGTACTTCAGCAGTCAAAGAGCTTTGAATTGTTTGAAGACTGTCGCACTGCCTTTGAGGAGTTGAAGAAGTACCTGGAAACCCCGCTACTACCTCCAAACCTCAAGAAGGCGAGGAACTTTACCTATACCTCTCTGCTTCAGATGAAGCAATCAGTTCGGTCATTGTCCAGAGAGATAAAAATGGATCCCACAAGCTGATCTACTACATTAGCAAAGTTCTGCATGATGCTAAAATGCGATATGTGAGGATGCAGAAGCTGATCTACTCTCTGGTGATTGCGGCAAAGCGACTACGGCCGTACTTGCATGCCCATGCTATTGTGGTGCTAACCGATCAGCCCCTTAAGGCCGTTCTCCAATCTTCGGACACCTCTGGAAGGATAGCCAAGTATACCGTAAAGTTGAGTGAGTTCGACATCAGCTTTCAGCCCCGATCGGTAATGAAGGCCCAGGTGCTCTCTGATTTCTTGGCTAAATGTACCTGGAGGTCCAAGGATGAAGCATCTTCGATAGAAGATGAAGTCCCGAAGGAGACGAAGTCTGTTTGGGTGCTTTATGTCGACGAAGCTTCCAATGCTACTGGATGCAGGGCTAGACTTATGCTGGCCGAACCTGACGGCCATACCATAGAGTACGCACTTCGATTCTCCTTCTATGCTTTTAACAACCAGGTCGAGTACGAAGCCTTGCTCGCCGGACTTCGGATTGCCAAAAATTTGGGAGTTCAGTAACTCCGGGCCTTCTCAGACTCCCAGCTGGTTGTAAATCAAGTTAAGGGAGAATATGCAGCCAAGGATCCAACCATGATGCAGTACCTAGAGAAGGTACAGGCCTTATCCTTCCAACTAGAATATTTTGAGATTATCCATATCTCATGATCAGAGAATTCCTGGTCAGACGTATTGTCTCGACTAGCAACTACAACATCGGAATCTCTCGGGCGCACCTTTGTTGAACATCTTGAAACTCCAAGTATAGCTGAAAAGGTTGTGGAGGTGCGCCAGATCGATGCCGAGCCAAGTTGGATGGATCCTATCATCAAATTCCTTAATAAGGGCGTGCTACCAGAAGATAAGACAGAGGCCAAGAAAGTCTGCTGGATGGCATCCCAATATGTTATTTTAGACGGAACCCTCTATAAGAGATCATTTTCTTAACCACTGCTAAAATGCTTGGGACCGACAGACGCAGATTATGCCCTGAGAGAGGTCCACGAGGGCATATGCGATGATCACTTGGAGGGTAGGTCTTTGGCATACAAGATCATTTGACAGGAGTATTACTCGCCCTCCGTCCAGAAGATTCGGCTAACTTCGTGCATAGGTGTGACCAGTGCCAGAGGTACGCCAATGTTCAGAGGCAGCCTGCAAGTCACTTGACTCAATTGACAGCTCCTTGGCCTTTCGTCCAGTGGGGAATGGATATCCTTGGCCCATTTCTGCCGGCATCTGGGCAAAGAAAGTTCCTCCTTGTGGCCATCGACTATTTCACAAAGTGGATAGAAGCCGAACCACTGGCCCAGATCACAGAGGACAAGGTGGAGAATTTTATGAAAATTTTCATCATATTCAGGTTTGGCATCCCACATGTCATAATCATGAACAATGGGAGACAGTTCAACAATCCGAAGTTCAAGGACTTCTGTGCTTGGTATCATGTTCAGCATTGGCTGACCTCTGTTGCTCACCCCCAGTCCAACAGAGAAGCCAAAGCCACTAATCGGACCATTCTCCATGGTCTGAAGATGAGGTTGAACGCCGCCAAAGGGCTTTGGGTCGAGGAGCTGATCTCTGTTCTCCAAGCATACCGAACTATCCTAAGAACGGCCACCGGTGAGTCTCCGTTCAACCTAGCCTACGGTACCGAAGCCATGCTACCTATTGAAGTCTCCTTGCAATCCCTGAGAATTGACAACTACGAAGAGCCTGGGAACTCCGATCGTAGAAGGATCGACCTGGATCTGCTGCCAAGCACCAGACTTCAGGCCTAGGTAAGAATGGCGGCATACCAACAAAAGATCGCAAAATACTACAACTCAAGAGTGAAGGAGCAGATTTTTCGTACAGGGGACATGGTATAATGAAGGGCGGAAGTATCCAGGCCGACAAAACAGGGTAAACTCTCTCCCAACTGGGAAGGTCCATATCAAGTTGAAGAAGTTATTCGACCAGGAACATATCGACTCAAGATCCTGGATGGGAAGACTCTGTCCTGTCCATGGAATGTACAAAACCTTTGCAAATATTATCAATAAATGAGTTCCTAAAATTTCTGTGCAAAATTACTCAATCCTACTCAACTCAGAATGGCTTGTTGCATCGACTGAACGACAACAGCCTAAGTGGCCCGATCTGAAAAATCGGTCAACTGCGCAAAGGAGAGTCTGATCCACTCGCCTTATCGGTATGCCAGACGAGCGCAACGGATGGCCTAGTCAGGCCACCAAGGAGATCAAAGGTGCATGGATGGTTTCCGTAACCTACCCTATGGTAAACCCAAAGACGTGCCGGGACAGGCCTGAATAGCCTACCTTGATCACGACAGAAGTGCACAGGGACGGTGTAAACACCATACCCTACAATAAATCTGAAAACGTGCCTAAAAGGATCACTATCATCCTTTCTGTCGATAACAAATATTTCAAGAATGGTCCAACTGACCTCATATCTTCCTTATAGATCGAAAATGGTCCAAGAAATTTACACTCTAGATAAAACGTGATACAACATATCGCAAGGAACACATGGGAAGAGGTAAGAGAAAGATATTTCATTTCATTTTTTTTTTGATTTTTATAAAAAAAAAGAGGAAAAACTCTCAAAAAGAGAGAACAAAAAAAAAGAGAGAAGACTCTCATGGAGAGACCAAAAAAAGGAGGTATATGTAGAAGGATGCGGGAAACATTTCAATAACCTCCCGCCATCTTTTTTCCATACCGATGGGGGGAGATCTTGAGGGACGACGAAGGGGCCCCGGGGTTCCCATCCGAACAAGAATCCGACCCCTCATCAGAGTCGGAATCAAATTCATGCCCGGAAAAGGGAACGGAGGGCTTGATATTATCCAGGCCCTTCAAGTCATAGAACTTGAAGGCCTTCTTCCTGCATTCCCAGAACCCCTGGTGGTAGGAGTCCAGAGCCGCTTCGGTGACCTCCTCCTTGAAGGCAGCGGATGCCCTGAAGTCTGAAACGACGCTCGCCGCCTCCTTATTGTCCTCCTCCACCTCCGCGACTGTCGCCGCGACTTGGGCCCTGGCCTCCTTCACCTGAGCCTCCAACATGCGGTCCTTCTTCTCTAGACGGTCCACGAGAGGCTCATCATCATCCCCCGGCTCGAAGAACTCCGGACTCCTCTTCCTCTTTGGGTCGATGGCCCTCCTCTTCGCGGCTCGATGAAGCTCGGAGGTGCTGAACCTCATTTTCAACTCGAAGAAGAAGTCTGCGAGAATGGTGGCCCTTGACAGCAGAAGGCAAGGTCCTATTTATAGAGACCCTGCACCCATGACCGACTGCGGGGAGGCATGCTCCACGTCTTTTTCTAGCCGCATCAGAGAGCTTCACGTGTCCGAGCAATGCTTCGAGAACTAGAAGGCTGCTCGGGGGTCATTCCTAGCACAACGACTACCGGTGCTTCGAATCCGAAGGAATTCTCATCGTGCGGCGGCAACATTAATGGCTCCTCTTTGGAAAAAGGAGACCTGGTGGCACACAAGGCGCAAGAAATCATGACTGTACGAGTATCAATATGCCACGTGGACAAATCACAATCAAACTTCCCTGATCACCGGATGATGGGGAGTTGATGCCTGTCCACCTCAACGGATAGATTTAGTATCGAAAGGAGGGTGACACCAGCCTAATCAATTATAGACGGTCTTCGGCAATAGAATTCTAACCTGTTCTGGAGTTCGTCTTCGTCAATTACCAATCAAACGGCCTTCGGCCATGGCCGTTCGACCAAGCAGAAGAAAGAATAGTAAAACTAGTTCAAGCTACATCTAGAAACGCAACATTGCACATGCAGAAGGAGAAAAAGCCACTTTAAAATCTAGAGAAGTTGTCATGCAAAAGCCATTGACAGTACAAAAAAGAAAAATAAGAAAATACATCTAAAGCTACACGGATTATTCAATATCAACAGGAGGAGACCCAACATCACATGATTGAAGCAACTTGTCAACCTGTGCAGAAAGGATCTCGTCAATTTCGGCCGGGGCTGGAGAACCTTCGGCTTGGCCTCCCCCAGCCTGAACCTCCTCCTGAACCAAGATTGGAGTTGGGGTCACCTCCAGATCTTCGACTGAAGCAAAGGCCTCTTCTCCCAGGCATGGCGCCTCCTCGGCCTCCACTCCCTCCTCCTCTTCTTCTTCGGCTATGTTGAAGGGAGGGATGCCAGAAAGATCAAGGTGGGGGAAGGCCTCCTTTACCTTAGAAAGTCCGTCATTAAAGCCATGCTGGCAGCCGTACAAGGATGCTTCATTCGTTTCCTCTTGGAATTGTGAAGACTTCCTGAAGTCTGCTACAGTATCATCCACCCGCTTTCTCAGGGACACGGACTCTCTCTTGGCTGCTTCGGACTCCATAATTGCCTCTTCGGCCCTCCTGGCAGCCTCATCCGCTACCTTGGTCAAACTCTCTATTTTCTCCTGATTCTCCCTGGCAGCTTGCTCCTAGGAGTCAACTTGTTTTCTACTTTTCCTCCACCCTGCCCCTTGCTCCGCTATTGTCAGATGGGCACTCTTTAATTCACCCTTCAGTTCATGAACCTCGTCGTTCACCCGGACAAGGCGGTCCTCCATAGACTGTCTCAACTCTTTAGCCACTTGTTTTGCAGCCCTGGTAGTATGGAGCTCCTCCTTGAGGTCATGGATGAGGCTGCCAATATTTCCCAGGCCCTCCTCCATAAAGGTAAGGTCGTAGACCAACTGCATCAAAAACATGGAGTCATGAATCGAACAATTTTCAAAACAAAGGAGACGGCAAGGACCATACCTATTGCAGGGCAAAAAAGGCAGAATCGGACACCTTGGGAATGTTCCGATTTTGAAGAACTGCCAAGTCATGAGGTAGCAGTGTGCTCTTCAACATCTGCCTAGCTATGGCAAGGACCAGTAGTCCCCCCGTAGGTGAAAGATTCGAAGAATTTGCCGAACGGCTTCCAGCTGGGGAAGCCCCACGAGTGAACTCTCCATTGACTTGCCGCGTTTTGCTCCTATCCACTGCAGGGGGACAAAATGGTGGCACATCCGCCACCTAAGGTGGACTCCCCATTGTGCGGACTGGGGAAATAGCCGCCGGTGGAGTTTCGATTGAACAAGGCCTTGACAGGGCCCCTTCCACGGGTGCCGCATCTTTCCCTGAGGTTCCCCGGGAAGATGAAGTGCTCCGGTCCCCCTCAGGACCGTCCCTTCGAGCCTTCTTCTGAACCGCCGACCTTGTGAGAGGGGCTTGCCCTACCCTCTTCTCAGAAGTCTGACGGAACCAGCTCACATCGGGCTTCATTTTGCCACCTACAAGCAGAAGAGCTCCTTTCAATCGACTGAACTATAGCAAAATCGAGGGAAAGGGAGCAGAAATTTCTATTACTATACATAATGCAAAGAATTTACTAATCCCTGCAAGATGGAGATTTCTCTCCTCCAATAACTCTCGGATAGGGGCGACTTCTGAATTAATCAGAAGATCATAATCCGACTAGTCAGCCGCCAAGACCTTCTTCCCATCATTGGTGGTTAAACGAGGCTTCTTCCAAACAGTGTCGAAGCCCCATGGATCAAAGGATAATACAAACACAAAAACAGGTTTCCACCCATGGATGGCGCTGGGCATGTCCTTGATGACCTTACGGCCTGGTCGAGGGCCGATCACCCACCACCCGTCGCTATGGAAGTCCTTCTTGAGTACAAAAAGGGCTGTGAATAAATTGGTCCTAGGTTCTATGTTTGCAATGCTACACAGGACCAAAAATCTGCAGATGTTCCGGATGCTGTTCGGAGTCAACTATGCTGGCACCACTTGGTATAGACGGAAGATTTTGATGAAGAAAGGGTGCAGGGGAAATCAAAGACCAGCCTTTAGATGATCTTCGTATACGGCTAGGCACCAGGGGGGAGGTTTGTTCATCCGTTCCTCGGGTGCGGGGAGGATAAAAGGGAATCCCTCGGGAAAGCGATAGCGTCCTCGAAGAAGGGCCATCTTTTCCTGAGAAACCGAGCTAGGGATTGACTCTGGACCTACTACGTCGCCGGCCCCCGAGGGCCCAACTTGTTCCCTTTGACTTTCTACAGTTTCTCCCATGATAAAGGAATGAAACAAAGAGGCGGAAGGAAGATTTTACCTGCGGAATAGACTGGTAGTCCAGAACAAGGAAAGCTGAGCGAAGAATGAGACGAGGTTGAAGAAGCTTCTTTAGCCAAACTTTCTCCCTTTTCCAAGAGGAAACCAGAGGTCTCTGAAGTCCCACTAGGTTGATTTGACCAAAGGTTACCCAGGGAGGTAACCTCCCTTCAACTAACCGCCAGGATCGAGAGCATCCATCATCCAATGGACAGGGGGAAGCCACCATAACCATCCATATCTCAACCGAAAGATTGGTTGAACCATCACGTAATAGGAAAAAAAGAGACGGTCCCAGGGTTGCTCGCTCTTTTCTTCTCCCCCAACTAGGGAGTGACAGCTGCCCACCACCTGATTCTCAAATCACCCAGCAGTCCAATCAGAGATCCCGTAATCATCCACTATACTATCCCCTGGGAGGAAAATGACAAAGCATTAGTACTCTCACTTCTCGAGGCAAACCTTCGTGGTGCGGGCACCAGACTCAGAAGAAGACTTCAGAGCTCCATCTGGATCTCTGATTAACCTTGCCCGAAGAATTAGGGTTTTTGGTTTGTAATAAGAGTTGACTAGATCAACTCAATTTAGCTTGAGTCTACATTACCTGCATTTTATTTTGTTGAGTCATGTTGACTCAGTAGTGGACTAGGGTTTCAACCAGGGATGTTACATTTTCTCCCAAGACCAGGCAAGTGGACACCACACTCCCAGCCAGTCCAGGGGGTGCCATATCCACATCCAGCAGCCTTTGGTCCCCACTCCACAGATGGCAACTTCCTTCTTTCATGCACCAGATAAAGAGAAGAGCACAAATCAAGGGGGCAGCCAAGACTTTCCCAAGTGATTCCAAGCAAAGAAGGGAAGAAGTTTTTCTTGGAAGAGAATATCAAGGGGCGCCCATTACCTGCCAAAAACACCTAAAACAAAGATGGGAAGAGCCTTGACTTAGGGAGGAAGAAAAGGAGGAGTCCAAAAGAGTTCATCCAGGAAAGGAAGAAAATTTTCTTGAAAAGTTCCAAGCAAGGTGGTGCCATCTACCTGCCATTTATAACCCAAATCCTAATTTTTGGTATTTTGGCCAACCATATGTAAGGGATTTGCCCTAATTAGGAGATCCCCTCCTTTAGTCCCACATGGGAAAATATGAAACCCTTCTCCCTTGTAAAGCATTATAAATTACATCCCTCTTGTAAGTTGCAAACAATCTATGAATGAAGAAAAAAATTATTTTTGCTATTCTCTTGTGTTGAGTAACCTAGGTTTCTCTTCTTCCGCACTATTCTAAGTGTTGAGCTCTGTGAGAGGGTAATCCGGGTTCCATTGGAGCCTTGAGGAGGTGAGAGATCTCCATCTTTATCCAAAACCCTAGGTTAGCCACTTAAAAATCCAAAACCCTAGCCGCCCATCATTATTTTCAATCCATCAAACCCTAGCTCCTTCCATCTCCCACGGCCTCTCTCTCTCTACAAGTCCAGGCCGTCCGCCTTCATCCAGATCCAGTCCGGCTACTTCAGATCCAGAGCAAGTTCCAAGGAAAATCACATCAGCTTCCAGGAGAATCCAGTTTTCAGCAATTTCAATCTTCAAGTTCATCAACCTGGTAAATTTTTCCCTTGACTCTCTGATTCCATCAATTGTTTTTCTTCTCTTCCAGATCTTGAGTTCAGGAGAAGCCAACCCGCCAAGGACCCGTATTGGAGGATCCATTGCGAAGATATCTGAATCCGAGGATCCAACAATCTGCTCGGGAAAGTTCTTCCACCAAAATCTGTGAAGATCATTGTCTGGTTAGGTAAACCATCTCTTCTCTTTATTTCTGTTCTGTTGAAAGTTCGGAGCGAAACCCTAGGTCTGGAAGTTTCTCAACCCTCAGCGATCCGTTGCTTCTGAACTACTCTGATAATTTAGTTTCCTTAAAATTGTGCTTTCAATTATCATATTAGTATCTTTCAATGTTAGGTTAACTTTCTTTGATTTGAAGCCAACTTCTACAAACATATAAAAAATAAAAAAATTAGTTAATCTTAATTTACTTCCGCATCGCATCCCTTTATTTGTTCTGCATCACTTCGCTTTGAAAATTGAGAGCAGGGAGGCAACTTTTGGGGTATCCCGGTCCATGTACGAACCGAACACCAGTTCGGCTGGTCGAAGACCTCTTCTCCGGATCACTGACTTCGGACCAGGAAAGGATAGGCCAACTACAGGCAACCCAAGGCTTCTCATCGGTCTACGACATCCGAAGGCCAGATCTTCGGATGATATCTTTGCCCTAACTGAAGACCAGGCTTCTCGTCGACTTCCGAAGACACGCTCTTCGGTCCCTGCCAAAGACACGATCTCGGGCCCTGGGTAGACACCAAGTCTTCGATCCACGCAGAGGATGAAATCTCTAACCAAGAATCTTCCTAAACAGGAGAAATCTGAAGATGGGACCATGATCTGGCCCAGTAGGCAACAGTAACCAACGATTACTATCGACAATCTCCATGCTACGATCATGGAGCGCAACTCCAGCTGCCACACCTCCGGTCTGGCCGGAACCGCTCAATGACAATCCACGATCACCAATCATGCGGAGAAATTAACTCTCCATAATCACCGAAAAAAGAGTGGGGCCGCAGGCCGGAGGTCTCCTTTAAATAGCGATAAGAATAATTGCTCGGAAGGTATGCATACATACATACACTCATGCCTATTCTAAATCTAAAAGAGTCTTTCTCTCTGCTTCTTGAGATTCTTCCCTATTTTGTGGCTGGGATCCACCTTTGACTTAGGCATCGGAGTGTCCCCCGCCGGAACGACTCCGGCAAAGAACCTATTTTGCAGGTAAACCAGGGAGCGGTCATGTGGTGTAGCAGCTCCGACCGGTCGATACAAGGACTCCACTCCAACAAAACAAAACTTTGGATGCATTATTTTCTCGAGTTCCATTGCTTACTTAGATGGATGTACAAAAATTAAAATATAGGTTGGAAAGAAAATAAATCATGTACGTAATATGCATCTCACCAAACTCTATCCACCGCTGAGACTGGGCCAGTTGGCCGCCAGATAATGATAAAGTTTAGGTATGTTTTCCTGGCTAGCAAGTCTTCTCCAATGACGATCGATCACCAACCTTGTCCTAACCTGATCTTGTTTCTTCCCTGGCTAAATACGTCCCCTCCAAATACATCCGGACAGCGTCGTACCATCCTGACCTGTTCAATTCTACTAAGTAGTCGAAGAAATTAGTTTAGCATGCCAGAATGATGAATTCTTCCTGGTTTGGAAACGGTGTTTAAAGTATCAAGTGTCCTTTTAATACTCTCTCTCTCCCCCCTTTAGTCTATGGTGGATCGTGGGGAAGAAAGGATGGCTAACGGATTTTGGATTTTGAGTTCAAATCCAAAATCCAATAACCCATTAACTAATAAGTTTTTTAAAAAATGGGTTTTTAAATGGATTTGGACATTGGGTTATCGGGTTTTAACCCGTTTAAATCTGGACCCATTGATGAATCCAACCCAATTATGAAATTGGCTGAACCCAATCACATTAGATCAGTTTAATTTGGATTAAGGAGAATTTTGTATGTTAGCCCCTATAAAATTAATAATTCCAAATGGGTCTAAATAAAATTATAGATAGACCCTTAAAGTTTTGATAATTATAGTTGAGTCCAATCAGCCATTTTGCATTTAGACCCTTGGATTTTTTAATATTTATATTAATCCTTTCTGCATTCAAGTCCTTGAAAAAAATATATATTTTCATATTGATTAAAAAAAAAATGACCGGTAGTGATGGGAACCACCAAGCCCTACTCTTCCTCCCATACCTCGTTAGAAGCATCTAGGAGTGATTGATTGGCGATCATTCAGACGGTGGCGACTAAGGCTCGTCCACCAATGTTGGTGCCGAGCGGTGCTGGGCCTTTGGGATGCTGCTCCTGGCTTTGTTTTTCCAAGGACCTCCAAGTGATCCTTCGCTGTTCTACTGCAAGATGGATCCTGTTAGATTTCGATGATTCATGGTGTCTCATCATAGGGCTATCATCCAGAAAGAGATTGTGAAGGCTATTGCTAGATTGCTGGACCCTGCTTGACTTGTGATGAATGCCTTGGCAGACTTTTTGGACAACTAGATGAGTGGCCGATGGCTCTCTTGTGTCGCTCCGTTCTTGTCTTTTCCTGAACTTGGATCGTCGGTGGCCAGGAAATGGCTACTAGTGGTCAGTTTGGCCAGTGGCTCTCTGTGGAAGAAGATTCCAAGCTCGGAGAAGCCATCAATGGAGTTTTGGAAAGTCTCAATTGGGATGATAAAAGGGGGAGAAGAAAAGAATGTTTTAATTTAAAGGATTTTGGGTTGATGGGTTATTGGGTTACAACCCACTTTGAACAGAATTTATTAATTATAAATTTAGCCAAAATTGAAGAACTGGCTGGATCCAATTATAATGGACCTGTTTTAATTTTGGGATTAAGGAATTTTTTATACTTAATTCCCTATAAATCAAATATGAGTCCATATAAATTTCTGAAATTTACGGTTTGGTCTTTTACCATTGTTTTTAATAAAAATTGCTGTAATTTGTTTATTTTATATTCGATTTGAGCAATTTTTGGACCGTTGGACTTGTAATAATTTGAAAATATTTTGGTAGAGTTCTTTATATTTGATAAACTATTTAAATAATTTCAAATTATTTATGAACAATTCTACTCACTATCATATAGTTCGAGTATGTTTTTCCGTAGCCTTAAAGGGTTTGGAGCACTCTATGAATTTTGAATAGTTGAGTTATTAAGAATTAAATATTTATCTTTTATTTAGAATTGTATATTGACGTCTTTATAACAATTGACTCAAAATTAACTGTAATTGATTGTGACACTTATTATATACTATAATTCTTATTCAAAGGTGTTTTATAGTTATGTAGTAAGTGTATTGATAGATGGAGCAGTTAGAATGCATTATCATATAATATTTATGATCAGTGAGGTACATATTATTAAAGTATCCCATTTTGGACTGATCTCTTTTGCGGCATATATGTCGTTAAAGTATGTCATTTTATTTTTATTGGGCATTTATCTTCTCTGTATGAATAATTTATGGGTTCGCATAAATATTTATCATCAAAGTGGTTTGTTTGTGTCAGTCCATTGAATTTTCTCATTATGATAGGGGTTCTGGTTATTGCATACAATCGCCTGCTCAAAGGGGTTTGTTATATGTTTTAATCTGGAAATATAGCCTGGGACATTGTATCGCAATGGTGCTCTAGATTTCATAAGCTTATCTGCCCAAAGGAGATAGGTTCGTGACTGTTAGGGTATTTCATTTGCTTGTGACTTCGTGTGAAGAGTACTTATGTATTTTACATGTTCTGCCTAAAGAAAAATATGTGATATTGCTTTTGGACTCTTGTATATCCTTTATAATATATGCCCATTGACTAGTATTTAGCATTCCTATCATTTTTGATTATACAGTCATTTATGTTAATAATAATGTTGTTATTCAATTTTGACCGGATCAAAATATAGAGGTAAAGGTATATTGGGCTTAGAAAATTTGTCTGTCCAAATGGGACAGATTTTTGAATGCCTTGTATCCTTATTATATTAACCTTTGTTTTCTTTGAAAAAAGAAACATATTGGGTATAAGGAATTTGTTTACCCAAATAGAGACATTTTCAAAAATTATATTGACCTCATTTTCGGAGCTCAAAAGTACATCTCATTCTCTATCTATAAAAGAGTTTATATGATGATGCACATGGTATATTTGTTGAAAATGACTTATTATATTCAAAGTCTTTATTGATTTATTGTTTGTACCTCAAGTATATTGCATCATACATGAGCTTGATTGATATTTTATACCATTTTAGAGGTCATGACTTGATGATCCCTCTTTGAAAGGTTAGTGATTTTTGATAGATGGTGACCACCAAAGTGGCCCATTCATTGAGATTTACTAGGTCCTTCTGTGAGCTTTTTAGGAGGGATTATGTAGCATTATATATTAAAATGAGATACCTTATGCGGATTATTTTCTTTCTAAAAAAAGTTTTGTTGCATTGGATCAAAGGCTCACATTAAAATAATGCTTATAAAGTTTTTCTGAGATATATTGTTATATTTTTTCTATTGATTAACTGTATAGAGACTATTTAGCAGTTAGTATTTTTGTATTTAATAGAGTTAATGCTCCCATTATGATGACTTTGACTGAAATGAAGATATGAAAGCTAAAATTGTGCTAGCACTAAGTATGATGGAATATAGATATTACATTATGTAATGATCTTTCATCTTGGTTGTCCTATTAGAGTACTCTGAAATAAAGCTGCCTATAAAAGTGGTAAAGAGTAAATCATTTTGAAATATATTTATATAATTGATTCCATTCTGATTGTTGTATTTAAGAATGGTGATTTATTTTGACCTCATTTGTGATAGATATATAGAATTTGATAAAAGAAAGTCTAGATAGCTGATGGATAGATAAATTAATATGTGAGTTGAATGGTATGATGGTGTTAGGATTTATATCTTGAAACTAGATAGAATTGAACTTAAAATTAGTATTATGAGATTTCTATCTCTAATATATAGGCTGCTCATCATATTTAGTTTTCCTGCTATACTGTTTAATGATCTTAAAATCATATATGTAAAATAATTAATGAATTATATCCTATTTTATCTCAGAAGTTTTTTGATACTTTTGAGAAAAGGATAAGGATATTGATAAGGTATATCAGTCACATTCTTAGATCCCATATTTAATAAATAAATAGTATTATTAAATATTTGTATAAGTATGGGATAGTTGTTTGATACATCATGCTTGAAATTTCTAAGTAAAATGATGTGACTGAGAGGCATAGTACACTCTGAAAGATATGGTGTGAGTATGATGAGTAGATGCAATTCACTTTGATATCTCTAGTATATAATCCTAATGGTTACCATCTATATTTTGAATAAAATTCTTGATAAAAAATTATACAAGATATCTTTTGAGTTAAAAGTTGGTAGGAAGCCTAATATCTTTCATCTTTATGATTGGAGCTATCTTGCAATATTTAATCATTGATAATCCATCAGCGAATAAACCTTGGTTTTGTAATAATACATTGTTTATTTTAATTATCTAGATAATTTTAATTGAATACATATTCTACTATCGTAATTGAGAGGTATAAAGAATATTGAGTCAAATCTTGTCATATTTGTAGATTCTGATTTGCATAATGTCAGATGCTTACATTGCAAGAAAATAAGTTTTTGTTCTTATAAATATTTTATTTCATCCTACTGAAAAATAATGGGAGAGCAATATTAAATATATAAACTGATGATTGTACCTCCATTACTAGTTGATGTAGCACTAGTAAAGAAATTATATGATAAAAAAAAGATACATGTCATTTCTAATGATAATATAAATGCTTGGAGGTTTTGTTTTATAGAATGCTTGAAAAAGAATCTAGTGGCATTCTTAGATTTACAGGCAAAGTTTGTGACATATTGCAAAGTCACAATTTATATTGTTTTATTGTAAAACTTTGTCTTGGGTCTCATAATTAGTGATTGTCTTAAAATCACTTATAATTTCTTATAATCATAGGCAGCTATGTTCTTTAAAGGAACAATAAAAATTTTCATTTTTTCTATCTATGTGAAGATAGAATATTTGTCAGTCAGAGGTTGTAGTTGAAAGGAAGATATTTGTGCAATATACAAAGTCAATATTTGTTGATCCCTAATCAAGATTAAGATCCATAGTTTTTATGAAACATGTCAAGAATATGGATATTTTATAATCTTTTATTTTTGGATTAGTGAGAGTTTGATGTATTTATACATTGACTTGATTGACAAATTTTATTTATCATTGATTGCTGGACTGTAATCCAACGACACATAAGTGTCGAGTGCATGTGTATAAAGTCCATGTTGGCTAATCCTCTAACCAAGAATTTTGAAGCCCGCATGCTTTACAAAGCATGTTGAAAATATGGGCATATTGAATTTTTATTGGGCTTGGTTAGTGGGAGTGACTTAATATTTGTGCTTATTATCATAAAGCTTGGTTTCATTTATTTTTTATCATGTGTATTTATATATATTGTTGACATATTAGTTGATGGATTGCATTCCTATATGATTTTTTATGTGCACATGTGGAATAAAGTACAACATAGTATCTCAAGAATTTGTTTTATCTTGAGAATGACAGTTGTATGTGTATGTCTTATTTTGATAATTACGAGATCTCATTGTGTTTGGAGACATACAGACTTCTTTTGAAGTCGTGAGATTTTTCTAGCTTGTGATATAGCATGTGGTTATAGAGAATTTGAATGAGGGTACATATGTTTAATTTATTTTGATTATGAGATATCTCTTTTGCTTATATACCTGACTGAGACCTGGTGTCGAGTTTCAGATTTGTTGTGCTGTCTCGTCATTGACACCATTGTTGAGTATGTAAGACATGATGGCTTGCTGTTTGATGCCATCATGATTTCTCTTGCTTATTTTATCTCTAAGCATGTTGACGAGAAATTGGAGGACTGACAATGAAAAATAGCATATTTAATTTGATCACTTTGATACTATTTTCTTGCTACACTACCATACCTAAACTCATGTCGATGGTGTTTATGATGCTTGTAACCATTGATAAGTCTTGTATCGGTTAAGTAGTACAACAGCTCCATGATTCGACATCATGGATACTGTTGGACTGAGTCGTTTGTAGGTGCTATCTATGGATCACATAGTGGCCACATGTTGTTTTTAACCCGAGAGTTGTTTTGAAAAATAAAATGTTTTCAAAATTATAATTAATGTAGCCCAAGTGGGAGAATGTAAAAATTTTCTTAAATTGGGCTAACATTAATTAGAATTTTATTTTATTAAAATCGGATTGATTTTATGGTTCATGTTGATAGACATAGGTTGAGCCCATTATTATGTGATCATTGTTTGGGCTAGGAGCACCTCATGTGGGTTGGTGTGGTTGAGGCGTCACAGTGTAGGCCTTGGCCCAACTGTCCCGTGATGGGAGGGCCTGTTAGGATTTGCTTATAAATAATAGGCTAGGTCCTCTCTCCACTCCTTATGATATATGACGTTACGTGAGATTGGTTCTCACAGCTTGCCCCATCGATGAGTCGCTTGTTGGATTTATGGCAATTACAGGTATGTCTTGTAATACTTTTTTTTGGATCTATTTAGCATGATTCTAATCATTTGATCGGTCCTAGGATTGAGAAAACATTTATTTCCTACACATATATGGTGATAAGGCATAAATTACTATTAAAATTATTAGTGATGGTCATTATATTCATAATAATTATGTTGCCACTAAGAGTTATAATAAAGATATTTAGATATTTGTTGATAAAGCAAAAAGATCATACCCCATGGGTATGAATATATTTAATAAAGTAAATCTAAAATATCATATAAAGCACGAGGCATCTCCTCCAACTTTATCCACAAAATCGCTCTTGAATGATTTGTAAAGTAAGATGCGACCCAATCTACCATCCTATTGCTCTCCAAATAAATATGTCTAACTTCTAGGAGAATGCATTCTCTGGTTGCCCACCAAGAATTATGTAGAAGATGATAAGTTTTTAGAGGCTCCGTTTAATTCTGAATCCACCTAATAACCATGGTAGAGTCTTTCAAAATTATGCGGTCATCTCTAAGCACCCTCGTCGTATAAGAAAATTCTATTCAAGTTGCCCATAGCTCCATTCCTGGAACTATGATATCTAGCATCCAGCATCCTTTCATTACCATAAAAGAAAAGTCCAGCGTCCCAGATAACAAATGCTACTTCACCTCTGTTGCCGCTATCCAAAGCATTACCAACAAAGTTGGCTTTGAAAGCACCAAAGTGAAGGTTCCCAAATAATATATGCCAAGTGGGATGCTAAAGTAGCAGAAAAGGAACTTCATATGTCTTCCCTATTGCCATCTCTCTAATAAATAAATGCTAGATAACCTCGTGCAACTGAATCATCTCTCTCTCCAAGATGAATCTTCTAAATAATCTAATCCCCTCAAAATCAATGCATTCTTGGAAAGCTAGATGTTATAAACGATATAAGCTGCCTGAATGCTCCATGATTTTGTAGTCTCTTTGACCATGATCTCTAACACCAGATATCCAAATCTTTTAGCGATGACTTTTGATATATTACTAAAAAGCTAAAATCATGTAGTATAATATCACAGACACAAAATTCAAATGGACTTCACCTTCTAGCTAGTGGGCCATGAAGCTCGATAAAAGTGGCTCCATTGATGAGATGCCCTCCACCACCAAAACCGTGATGCCATTGTCGGTGGTGGGAGATAGCAACAAGGCATGCCGCAACGAGCTTGGCCTTAAAAAAATAAAAATAAAAATTTTTAAAAAAAAACATATTTAGAGCCCATTGGTGGCCTGAGTTATATCAACATATTATATTTGATATGAAAAATAAAAAAAGATGATAAAAAATTAATAAATTTTATATTTAATTCTAGAAAGAGAAAATATTGTGAAAATATCAGTATTGATAAATTTTTAGACGATAGTAATTAATAGTTGATATAAATAATTTAATAATAAAACACAAGGACAATAAAATTATCAAAAATGATAAATTTTAAAAAATAGAATACACGTGTAATTATTAAATTTATTTTGATATATCAGGTGCCTACTCCACCTTCCCGCGTTTTCATGCGTCACCTTCCCGCGTTTCTTTAAATTATGGCTGATGTCATTATGCTTGCGTCACTAGACTAGTTGTCACTGACAACAACAAACAAATAAATCTGGCCACAAAAAAATCTGGCCACGTCACTAGACAAGCTGTCACTGATAACAACAAATAAATAAAAACGAAAATCTGGCCACAAAAATATTGCTAGGAGGGATAAGCGCGGAATTTTTTTCTTTTTTTAAAAGAAGATAAAGATGTGAGATGGAGTTTAAACATAGACCCAGAGATATTATGATTGGATGCCGGTAATTGTCAAGAAAAAAAAAAAAAAAAAACTGTAGCTTAATAATATATATCGCGAGAACGCTAGAGCTATTAATGGATCGGATTCGGATCCGAGATTCATGGATATTTATCCAATGAATCCGGATCTGGATCTAAATCTGAATCCGTATACCTGGATCCGGATCCGGACCTGTTTAGTCATATTAAATGGTTCTAAATCTGGATATTAGTAGATCCAAGACCCGATTATATAAAATAATATTATATATATTATATATATTATATATATTTATATTATTAAGGACTATCAGATCATGATCCAATGATTTGAAATCAACCCTTTTTTTACTCTAAAAACCCTCCTCCGCTATGCCCTAATATTTTTCCCTTCCACCCGCCGAATCCCCAAATCCCCTCAATGCCCACGACCGACCTGTCGATGGCCGACCCCTCGACGGCCAACACCTCCCCCCGTTGGCGGCCGACGCCTCCTCCCCTCGACAATCAACATCATCCCTCGCTAGCCTCTCCGCTGCTCGGACATCGGCCTACGCGGCTACGCCTACCCCTCCAACAGTCCAGCTCTCCCTTCCATAGCTCCGAGCCGGCGAGCCCTGCCGGCCACTGATATCGTCCCTCGCTACGTCCCTCGCTAGCCGCTTTGCTGCTCCGACATCGGCCTCCGCTTACCCCTCTGGTAGTCCCGCTCTCCCTTCCTCAGCTTCGAGCCTCTCCGGCAGTCCGGATCCAAGCCCCGTCGGCCATGCTACCCCAGCATTGACCCTCGCAGCTACTGTTCTTGGATCCGAGCTCCGCCGGCCACCAACATCGTCGATCGTCCTCTGCCGGTTGCCACTGCCCCTGTCCCGATATCGTTCCCAGGTTTTGTTCCTCATATCCGAGCCCCTGTATAGTGCCACAGTGCCTCGGTTTAGTTGATTAGATACTCCTTTTGTTTGATATTAATAGCTGAAAATGTTGTTGGCTACTGTATATGATTTTCTGTTTTTGATTGTGTTTTCAATTTAATACTTTTATATTTTAGCTACTTTTATATTTCTTGAATGAGTTTTAGCAGGTTTCATATTTCTTGGATGGCCTGTGCATTGGAGATTTAGTAATTAAGTTTCAGTTTTGATAAGTGTTGGGATAAACCGATTCAAAGGCCAATTGTTAGTCCAAGGATACATTTGAACCCCTATTAGATCGCTCGTCCAAGTCGGGAGGCTTGAAGGTGCCAGAAGGCTCGAAAGTGACTCCACATGCTGAAGAAGCAACAACTCAATATTACCGTTCCAGGTCTCTTCACTGGGTTAGTCTTCGGCCTACGCCGAAGAGAGTGGTGCCGAAGTATATCTTTAATCCAGGCTATGTCATGTGAGCCGGTCTTCTTCGGACCACTCCGAAGAAGACTGGTCTGAAGAAGATGGCTGCTTCATCTCCAATTTGCTTCGAAGAATAACTACAGTCAACTCCGAAGAAGGCCAATCTAATATGAACGGTTGCGGTGTCTTCAACCTACCCCGAAGAGGATAGGTGTAAGGTAGTCAGTCGATTCGGTCTCGGATCCTTCCGAAGGAGCAGCCCTGAAGCGAATCTCTCGTTGATCTCTAATCTCCAGACGTGGATATGGTTGTAGTAACCAACCATGTCACTACTAGCTCCAACAACATCGAGGTGGCCAGGATTAGCCACGTGGTCACTAACTCCAGCATCAACAACATCGCCAGAATCAGACAGCAACCGCTTATATGGTTATGAAGGGGTTAAGCTAACCAACCCCACTTAACCAGAGGTGAGTGGGCTTTACCGTGTTCTTGGCACATCTCCCATTATAAATACCGGTAAGAGGGGACATTTAACAAGTTAAGCTAAGCTAAGGCAAGTAAGCCAAGCAAAAGCCAAACTCTTTGAGTCTCTTTCTCTCTCTCTGAGAACTCTCCATTCTGTTGCTCGAGCCTTCACTGTGACTTAGGCATCGGAGTGTCCCCCACCGGAGAAAATCCGGTCAGGGGGTCTGTTTTGCAGGACTCTCGGAGACGAGCCGGCGATCCAGCAGCTCTGTCCGATCCGCAGAGGTTCGACGCCAACGATAAGAGTTGTTTTCTATTATTTTAATTTCTGGTACTTTATTGGTAAGTTATGATGATATAATTTTGCAACCTTTTATTAGCTTTCTTATAATCCTATGTTAGTTCAATAATCTTGTTAGCAGGTTCTTAGAATCCTGTAATCCTATTATGATGATTATAGTTTCTGTAGTATTGCTATGGTTGTAGCCATTCTTTTAAAATAATTACATGATGGACAGATGGGGTTGGTTGTTGTATCCTCATTTAGTTTGTCACATTTTTATAGATCGGTTATTGTTGGCACATCTTATGTAGCTGGACTACGATTGTCATGCTAAAAGTTTTTAAAAAAATATCAAAACAAGTAGTGGAGTTTTTCTTTTATTTTACCTATTTCAGTTTTGCCATTGCCATCCTGCTATTAGAGAATGGAAAAAAAGAATATAATTTTCCACTCTTATAAGTCCATGATAGTACCTTTCATTCGAGTCCGGGTTTGGGTATGGATATCCGAAATCCATTCGGATTCGAATATGGTATTTTAAAGTTAGACTCATTGGGTATTCATATTTAGATTTTGATTCGGTAGTTAAAATCGGGTTAGAATTTGAATATTTAGATTTCGATTCGAATCCGATATGTTGATAGCTCTACGGAATACAGACAGAGTTAGGCAGTAACCGAAACCACGTGTGAACGCAACGACGTTTTTCCGGTTCTTGCCAAAGAACAAACCAAACTTTGGATGCATTATTTTCTCAAGTTCCGTTGCTTGCTTGGATGGATGTACAAAAATTAAAATATAGGTTCGCCTGGAAAGAAAATATATCACGCACGTAATATGCATCTCACCAAACTCTATCCACCGCTGAGACTGGGCCAGTTGGCCGCCAGATAGTGGTAAAGTTTAGGTACGTTTTCCTGGCTAGCAAGTCTTCTCCAATGACGACCGATCACCAACCTTGTCCTAACCTGATCTTTTTTTCTTCCCTGGCTGAATACGTCCCCTCCAAATACATCAGGACAGTGTCGTACCATCCTGACCTGTTCAATTCTACTAAGTAGTCGAAGAAATTGGTTTAGCATGCAGAAACGAATTCTTCCTGGTTTGGAAACGGCGTTTAAAGTATCAAGTGTCCTTTTATTACTCTCTCTCTCTCCTTTTAGTCTACGGTGGATTTTGTGGGTTAAAAAATCATAGCATCCCTAAGGATGGTAGAGAGCCCTTGTCTCGTTATCAATGAATTATGGATTCAAGATATGATTCTGTAGATGACTCGATTAAATCTAAATTTTTTTTAAAGTCTACAATATATCACTAAGGATCTCAATGATATCAGGTTGCGAGGGACTGCTTTTTATTTCTCAAAAAAAAAGAAAAAAAAAATCCTTTCATTTGCTAGTCTGGAAGGTTGAAGAGCTACTCCAGCAATCCTGAGAAAACAAATAGGCTCTCTGACAAACCTACTTTGAAACATAACACGCCATTGGTATCTCTATTTTAATTTGTCGACGATGCTTCATTTTCCTTTCACGGAAGAGACATCATCAAGAAGCCAGCAGTTACCTGTCTATAGAAAATCATATAAAAAATTAAAGACTTCCCGAAAATACTCGGAACTCCTTCATGTAGATCAACAAGTCGACTAGATTATTTATTTTAATAAAGCCAAATTCATCATTAAAATAATAAAAATCAAAGACCGGATGACTAATAGATGCCAAACATATCACCAATGAATAATGGTTAGTCCATCCAGTGAATTCCCTCGCAACGATTTTTTACCCAACATCGATTATTATAATTTAGTATAAAATCCTTGTCCAACCAAGTTTTTCTCTTGGCTAGCCCTTGACTAGCTGTCTAGCAACAATAGCTAGCTAGGATATGATGATAAAAAAATTTGATACTATTAATAATTTGGATATTAGTACAGTATTCAATTATCATATATAGTATAACTGTTGTATCTCTCTCATCCAGTCTTGATAAGGTAACAATCAAAAGGCTCAAAGCCCACAAAGATCCATAAAATCCCAAGACCCACTAAGGCCCATGACCAACCACCTAACCATTATCGGTTATTTGGTTACAACCACTTCGGTTATTCGGTTATTCGGTTACAACCACTTCAGTTATTGTAACTGTATTCGGTTACATCTACGAGGGGACCTCCCAAGGATAAGCAAGATCTAAGGCCAACAGTAGCCAAGCTAGGCTACCTCATACTCTCTTTTCCATCTATGCTATTTCTGAATTCTCCATTCTGTTTCTGCCTAGACCACTCATTGACTTGATCATCGGAGTGTCCCCCAAAGAAAATCCGGTTCGGGGTCCTTTTTGCAAGTCTCCATCCGCGCCCCAAGAGCTCGGTAGGAAGAGCAAGCGAGATGCCCGACACCCCGAAGCCTCAGCCCTGGGTGATCTAACCACAACAGATTGGCGCGCCAGGAAGGGGCCCGTGATTTCCCTCTTGAAAAGGAGAATTTTAAGAAATATTAGATGGGAAAGCCCATTCAGGAAAGGAGGCCCAGTGGATCTTGTGGAAGGAGAATTTCTCCTTGCTGTACTTGAAGGCAGGGATGGGGGGTTCCAGAAGAGCCTGGTGACCCCTAAGTAGAAGAGGCCCCTAAGGTTCTCGTCCTCTCGGAGTTCCTAGTAGGCTCCACCCTCCAGCCACAAGGACGGCACCTCCTTCTTCGCTCGTTCCTTGGGCGTCCGCTTCCACCGCTCCTCCGCGCAGGTCAAGCTGTGGCTGTTGGATGTCGCCGAGCTCCTCTGCCTCGTGGCGGAGCTCCAGGAGAAGGAGTCTCGCCTCCGCACCCAGCTCCTCGAGCAAAAGATCCTCAAAGAAACCGCCACCGTCGTCCCCCTCCTCGAGATGGAGATCTCCTCCAAGAATGACGAGCTCAGCCAGCTCAAGAAGAGGACCGAGCATTGGAGGGGAAGAGGGAGGAGCTGAGGAGGACCACCTTGGAGCAGAGCTCCGGCGAGTCGAGGAGGTGCTCGGGCTGGACAGTGAAGATCGACGAGTGCTCCTCGTTCCAGAGGTTCCAGGGATTTGTCGATGCCTCCGCGAGATCAAATCCTCCAAGAATGAGACTAGATCGATGCCACCGGCCACCACCATGAGGACTCGGACCTCCGGCTCGAGCAAGCCGTGCACCAAGATCCGCACCGCCCGGTCCTCCATCTAGATCATCTTCGCCAACGAGCGCCACCTCCATGGTGCCATCTTTGACCTCTTCAAGAACCGATCGCCGAGGTGTTCTGCTCCCAATCCTCCGAGTCCATCTACACCCAGGCCATGACCCCTGCAGCGACTTCGTCAGCATCACCTATGGCCCCTTCGGCACTGTCAAAAAGATCCTCGAGCTCTCCGGCCCCGTTTCGCCATTCCTCGGCGACTCCCATGGCCTCCGCCTCCTCGATCTCTCCACCTGCAACAAGATCCAGCCACGACCTTGAAGATTCCGACTCGGATTGACGACCACGAGGTCCCTCTGTTCCACTCCGATCAACCACCGTGGCCTCTCCTCTAGCTCGACGGTCGAGGGAAACCTGCCAGTCTTCGCCTCTTCTCCTCCCCGTGGGAAGCTTCAGGGAAGCCGTCGACCTTTGTCTCCTTTGCTCTAGCGCACTAATCAAAGACCTCATCAAAGCCAGCGACATTGATGATGTCGACAACGCCACCACCACCACCACCATCATCCTCCAGCGCGTCTAATGGGCCTTCACCGTTATCATGCTCCACTATGCCTACGGTGTCATCAAGAAGTCCATCTAGGCCTATGTCACCCGCACCGACGGTCATGTCATCGAGGTCCCCCTGCCCTTCCTAGTGACCTCCAGCGACGAGATCATTCAAGAATTCTACAAGGTGTTGGAGCTTGGGAAATCTAATGGCCGGAAGGTCCGATTGGCCGTGATCGACCACATTACTTCCATGCCGAGCATCGTGATCCCTATTAAAGAATTGACCAAGATCTGCCGTAAGGAGGGTGTAGACAAGGTGTTTGTTGATGCCACGTATGCAATTGAGAGCATCAAGGTTGACATAAAGGCCCACGAAGGCCAAGGCCGATGAAGGCCCACGAAGGCCTAAGGCCCACGAAGGCCCACAAAAGGCCCATAAAGGCCAAGGCCGATGAAGGCCCACAAAAGGCATAAGGTCCATGAAGGCCCACAAAGGCCAAGGTCGATGAAGGCCCATAAAAGGCCTAAGGCCCATGAAGGCCCACAAAGGTCAAGGTCCATGAAGGCCCACAAAGGCCCATTGAAGCTCACTTGATCCATTGAATACGACAAAAAGCACAAAGGCAGGCCTAATCAGCTCACCTTATCAGTATGTCCGACGAGTGCAAAGGTGGCTCTAACCAGCCCACCTTATGATCAATGCCCAAGAAGTGCAAGGCTGATCAATGCCTAAGAGGTGCGAGGCCGATCAATGTCCAAGAAGCGCTAATCCAACAAATTGAGTTGGTCTGACCTACTATCTCATCGGTATTCATAATTCGGTATAAATCAAAAGGTTATCTTGATAAGCTGACCATAATCCAACAATTTGAGTTGGTCTGACCATCCATCTCATCTGTATTCATAAATTGGTATTTTCGATAATCAAAAAGGTTGGCCTAATACGCTAACCATGATCCGACAGAGTACAATGGCTGTTATTTATGCCAATATCAAGATCGAAGAAAAGAAATTACTCCCTTCGCTGAAAAAAGAAATAAAAGCAGTTCGCTATCAACATTTTCTCAGCTCGAGAGTGGGGGGCTATGTTGTATCCCTCTCATCCGACCTTGATAAGGTAACAATCAAAAGGCCCAAGGCCCACTAAGGCCCATGACCAACCACCTAACCAGCATTGGTTATTCGGTTACAACCACTTCGGTTATTCGGTTACAACCACTTCGATTATTCGGTAACAATCACTTCAGTTATTGTAACCGTATTCGGTTACATGTACATCTATAAATAAAGGTAAGAGGGGACCTCCCAAGGATAAGCAAGGTCTACGGCCAACAGGCCCAAGCTAGGTTACCTCACTCTCTCTTTTCCATCTATGCTATTTCTGAATTCTCCATTCTGTTTCTACCTAAACCACCCACTAACTTGATCGTCAAAGTGTCCCCCGCCAGAAATCCGATCTGGGATCCTTTTTGCAGGTCTCCATCCGCGCCCCAAGAGCTCAGTAGGAAGAGCAAGCGGGATGCCCGACGCCGCCTCAGCCTCAGCCTCGGGTGATCTAGCCACAATAATAACTATTCCAAGATTGCAAGCTAGAAGGCATGGTAATCATCGTATATTCATGGAAAACTTTCCCTGCAAGCATACAAAGTATCTTTTCATACTATCATCAAGCAACAATAGAATAATTAGTCAATAAATTAAATCAAAATTTTGCTAACTAAAATTTAGCATTAATATTTAAATAAATCTAGTGATATTCAAAGATTTTATGTTCAATTCTATAAATTTTTTAACTTAAAATAGGACATCGAAGATCTACTTTTAATTACTTTTCCAATCATATTTATGTATCAACTTACTTCTCAAGATTTGTAAAATTAATAAAATATAGGATAATGAGCTAGATAGTCTAATAAGAAAAGAATAATTTAACTAGATAATTTATATAATAATATAAAATATAGAAGTCAAAATATAATTATCATAAATCAATATACAAACATAATCAAATTTATTTTCAAAATATAAATTTAGTAATTCGACTATCTTTTAAATATACACATACATATTCATAAATCTGATTTGAAAAGCTAATCATATTTTATAATCTGGTTCAAAATAAATTTTATTCAATTCATTAGCTTTTAACCATGACCATACTTGTACCATGTGGCGGGGTAGGAATACGACATTTATACCCTATAACTAGGGATGGCAATGGACCAGGTTCAAGTCAGGTTTTTAACAATCCAAATCCAAACATGAATATCCAATAAGCTATCCAAACCTAGTCCAAATACTATCGGGACTGGATCTTTTTATCCAAACCTCCAAACCCATCTTAATTGGATATCGGATAATTCAAATTTACTCGACCCAAATCTAATTGAATCATATTAAATATTTTTTTTCATTTTTGTCAACTTTAAAATCATCTACTATTCTATAAATCATACCTATATTAAATAAATAAAATTCAACTACATTTTTACTTCAACAATACTTAATTTTATATTTAATCAAAATAAAATATATATAATAAAATATATATTAATTATATATATATTAAAATATTAAAATAATTTGAGCCAGGTTCGGGTCGGGTGCATATCTATCCAGTTTCGGTCCAAATCCAAAGTTAAGCATTCAGATTTTATCCAAATCCGGTCCAAATCAAGTCAAAGCATTGATTACCCGACCCAATCGGGTCGGGTCGGGTATCCATGGATTTAGATTTTGTTGCTATCCCTATCTATAATCAGCTTAGAATATCATGCTTCTATTTTGTGAAGGGTTCAAAATACTATATTTATATCATGTGACAGTGCTAGAATATTATATTTATATTCTATGACTAGGTTAAAATATTATATTTATATCCTATGACAGGATCAGAAATAGAATCAAGAGTTCAAAATGGTAATGTATAATTCTTAATTGACATATTTCAACATATAGTCAGGCTAAAAGTCCAAATTTGATTCGCATCAAAATTCTTTTTACAGAGTCCAAATTCGATTTATATTAAAATCTTTTTACAGAATAACATAATTTATTATCAATTCTAAAATACATATATATGGTATTAAATCAATAAACAATTATAATAATATCTTGAGAAATATTACTTCAAAATTTTATATAAATTTTTATTCAAAATATATTTTCGAAGATTCATAAATAACATATAAATTAATTAATAATTTATTCAATATTTAAAATAATATTATATAAATGAAAAATTTAGAGAAGTTTGAATTATTATCATCTTTGCAAAAATGATGAACTAATAATTCAATTAATCCGAAGATTCTCCTTCAAAATCTAATATCCAAATATTATATTTTTATTAAATTTTTTCTATGATTATTTAATCATAAAAAAATTTAATTCTGATACTTTCATAGGATTAGCTAAGTAGGGGTGTCTGATATCCTAATTAATCTTGATATGGCAAGATCGCTAAGGTGGAGCGCGCGTCAGACCCAATTGGCGGCCAAGCAGCGCCGCGTCGTGTTCCCTTCCGAGCTCCCCTGCCAGGTGGCCTGATCAACGGTCATGCCCACCTCGAGTCGAGCTCGGCACCTCTGCTCCTTTGCCAGGTGGTGCCCCCAGGTGGGGTCCACCTCGATCGAAGTTGAGACTGCCTCTGTTCCTTCGCCAGGTGCACCCCTAGATGGGTCCACCTCGGTCGAAGTCGAGCTTGCTCTTGCTCTTTCGCTAGGTGGCACCCCCAGATGGGTCCACCCCGGTCGAAGTCGAACCAGGCACTCCTGCTCCTTCGCTAGGTGGCGCCCCCAGTTGGGGTCCACCTCGGTCGAAGTTGAGTCTGCCTCTGCTCCTTCGCTAGGTGGCACCCCCAGATGGATCCACCTCGGCCGAAGTCAAGCCAGGAACTCCTGCTCTTTCGCCATGTGGGGTCCACCTCAGCCAAAGTAGAGCCTGCCTCTGCTCGTTCGCCAGGTGGCACCCCCAGATGGGCCCACCTTGGTCGAAGTCGAGCAGGCACTCTTGCTCCTTCGCCATGTAGCGCCCCCAGGTGGGATCCACCTCAGTCCAAGTCGAGCCTGCCTCTGCTCCTTCACCAGGTAGCACCCCTAGATGGATCCACCTAGGCCAAAGTTGAGCCAGGCACTCCTACTCTTTCGCTAGGTGGCACCCCCAGGTGGGGTCCACCTTGATCGAAGTCGAGCCTGCTCTGCTCCTTCGCGAGGTGGCACCCCCAGATGGGTCCACCTTGGTCGAAGTCGATCCAGGCACTCATGCTCTTCGCCATGTGGCGCCCTAAGGTGGGGCCACCTCGAACGAAGTCGAGCTTGCCTCTGCTCCTTCGCCATGTGGCATGCCCAGATGGGCCCGCCTCAATCAAAGTCGAGCCAAGCACTCCGGCTCTCTCGCCAGGTGGTGCCCCCAGATGGGTCCACCTCGGCCGAAGTTTCGCCTTCTCCATGGAACATCGGGAGGACCGAGGGCACCAGCTTCGAGGACACTACTGAGGCCAGCGCATGTGGTGCGGCGTGCCCAGTACGGTGCCCTCAGATCTATAATGGTGCACGTATCCTCGTTTTCACCAGTTTAGGAGGGACACCCTGTTCGAGATACCAGATCCTGCGACCGGTGACCTGGAACCCCTCGAAGGGGAGGGCCGCGGTCAACGTCTCAGATCTAAGGGCACCTGTGCCTGGATCGAGGTCCCGCCTAGTTCTCCCTTCATGACAGCACGGCGGATGAGACAAGCTCACCACTTAACTCCTAATCGTGATGGGACTTATCCTCGAGAGAGCGGCCAACGAACATCGTTGACCTCCAAGCCCCCCCATAGGGGGAGAATCGAGGCATCAAAGCACCTGGCAATTTAAAAAGGCACCCATGGGCAAAGAGTAAGGTAAGCAATCAAGAGGGCAAACACATGGAGGGAGAAAACAAGTGACCTAGAGGCAAAAGCTCTGAGGGGATTCCTAGGAGCGAATCCTGCGAGCCCACTTGCAAGAATCGGAGTGTCAACTTCCTCTCGTTCTCTCCCATTCTCACTAATCCCCTCATCAAGGATTCCTCTAAGCACGGAGACCCAATTGGGATCCGTCTTAGTGGGTATGTTCCCCTTTGCCTCTCGCTGACTTGATCGTCGGAGAGCCCACGCTGGGATCCCCGGTCCGGGTCTCTAACCTTGTTTTGCAGGTCTGGAAATGCTAGGATTCCGGAGTAAAGGGACTGATGTCCGGCGCCAATTCACAGCTATAGGCCACAACGGTAAGGTCGACAATAGATTGGCACACCAGGTAGGGGGATGAAAGCACTTGTACGAACAAGCCCCCCACGAGCTTGAGAATAGCTCAACTCCAAGCATGGTGGTGAATCGCGGACGTGAAGCTTCTACCAGCCGAGTGGGAGAAGTCCCCTCTCCCCCGGGCCCTCGTAGCCCGGAGAGGGAACTTTCTGCTCCTTCTCAGCTATCCTCGGCAGACGGTCAGTACGCTGCACTGGTCCAACAAATGCAGGCATTGACCGTGGCCATGAGGTAGTTGCAGTATCATTAGCGCTCCCTAGCCACTCAAGCTTAGCTAGGGACCCCAGCGACCTGAGCCGCGGGCCCCCACGGAAGCTTGCACTCCATCCAAGGCAGGCCATCCCATCCACGGACAGTGACCAACTCCCGCGGGAGTCACTAGATCCCTGCAAAGAAGAATCACACTGGGTCAGTGGATCGTGAGAGCCGATCCCCGGTGGACGAAAATAATGCCGCCAAGCGCAGCAAGCACCACTGGGGCAAGGCCCCTCACTGCGACTTGTCAGCCCCTTCTTCTCCAATGGCCTCGGTGGAAGGTTCCACTGATAAGGCCATCAGGCGCCTCACCGAAAGGTTCTTAGAAGAGCAAGAGTGCAAACTGGCGAAGATCTCCCGTCGGTTTGCCAACATGCATGGCTCCCCCAACGAGCTAGTAGGCTATAACGCCCGACCCCCTTCTCCCAGGAAATCCAAGAGGAACCGATTTCGAGTCGGTTCCGCATGCCTCAGGTGGATTCCTACGATGGGACCACCGATCCCCTGGACCACCTGGAGAGCTATAAAGCCCTCATGAGAGTCTAGGGGGTGACAGATGCCCTCCTGTGCATCTTCTTTCCGGCTACCCTCTGGAAGGCCAATCGAGTCTGGTTCACCCGCCTCGAGCCCGAAAGCATTGACTCCTTCTAGTAGCTAGAGAAGAGGATTGTGGCCCACTTCGATGCCTGTCGAAAGGTGCCAAAGGAGGTGGATAGCCTCTTTTCCATCCGGCAGCAAGACCATGAGCTCCTACGGGACTATATAACCCGTTTCAAGATCGCTACCCTAGAGATCTATAGCCTGGACGAGCTTGTCGCCATGCTGGCATTGAAGCGAGGGCTCAGGACCTCCCATTTGACATATTCCTTGGACAAGAAGCCACCCAAGACGTACTCTACCTCCTCCTTCGCGTTCACAAGTACATCCGCACTGAGGAGGCTGACCGTATTAGGAGAGAACTGGATGGGAAGCCTTTGAAGAAGCCTACCCCACGGGATGTGCCTGGAACATGGAGGCCCGGGCCACCTGCAGACATCCAGTCAAGATCGAAGCCGAAGAATGGTCCCATCCCCGAGCAGACCTTCACTCCCCTCCTAGCTCCAAGGACAAAGATTCTCATGGAGATCGAGGGCGAGCACTACCTTCGCCGACCTCCCCCTCAAAAGCCATCAAGCAGTCACGAGAAGACTAAGTATTGTCAGTTCCATCGCGACCATGGCCACGACACTGCCGCAACTTGAAGAGGAAGATCGAGGACCTGATCAGGAGGGGCTATCTCTGGAAGTTCTTGAGAAAAGAGGCTCCGGCGGAAGATCAACCACTTGCGGCCCTTCCCCCTGTTCCTACAGTCGACAACCATCCCACGGAGAAGCTGGTGGGCATGATCTCGTGGGGAATAGGGCGCACATCGAAGAGAGCTCGGAAGGGAGGAGATCTAGAAAATGTACTCCCCTTCGAGAAAGGGAAGGTAGGTGAAGAAGAAAATATAAATAATGATACTGTCATGATCGAGATGACCATCGCTAAGCATCCTGTATGTCGTATTATGGTTGATAGTGGAGCTCCATGGACAAGCTTTTTTACGAAGCTTTCTCTCGGATGAACTTGTCTCATGATCGTTTAAGGCCAGTGTATACCTCTCTCATAGGTTTCACCGGAGATTCTGTGGGAGACGAGGGAGAGATCATCCTCCCTGTCCCGCCGGGACTCCAACCCGGCAGAGCACAGTCATGATGACTTTCACTATCGTTAGACTCCCGACACTGTACAATGCTATCTTGGGCCACCCTGGGCTCAACCAGCTCAACGCAGTCATTTCCACCAAAAGGTTATTGGTATAGTTCCCTACCATTTATGGGGTGGGAGAGATGAGGGGGCAGTTCAGCCCATCCCGCATTGCTTGCAGGCTATCCCAGGAGCCCGGAGTGTCGAGCTCGACTCTGACATCGATGACCTCGACCAAAGGATGCAGTACCCCAGGGGTGGCCCCGTTGAGTGCCTGCTGACGTACCATCTTGGCTCGAACCCACTGAAGATGGTGCATATAGGAGCCCAACTCCCAGAATATGAGCGGGCTCGCTTGATGAGTTTCCTTCGAGCGAACGGGGACGTGTTCACCCGGTCTATGATAGATATGCCAAGTATCCCCCCGGATGTCATCATCCATCAGCTGAAGACTGATTTGAAGTGCCGTCCAGTTCGGTAGAAGAAGTGAAGTTTTGCCGCAGAAAGGCAGAAGGTGATCAACAACGAGGTAGAGAAGCTCCTCGTCGCTGGCTTCGTTTGCGAAGTGCAGTACCCCAGCTGGCTAACAAACATGGTGATGGTCAAGAAGAATAACAAAAAATGGAGGATCTGTGTGGACTACACCGACCTCAACCGTGCTTGCCCGAAAGATAGCTTCCCCCTCTCGAAGATCAACCAGCTCGTGGATGCCACTTCGGGGCATCGCCTCCTCTCCTTCGTGGATGCATTCTTCGGGTATAATCATATCTGGATGCATCTGGAGGACGAGGAGCATACCGCCTTCATCATGGATCGTGGGACATACTGCTACAAGATGATGCCCTTCGGTTTGAAGAATGCTAGTGCCACATACCGGTGGTTGGTCAATAAGGACTTCAAAGACCAAATAGGCTACAACATGCAGGTGTACATGGATGACATGCTCATGATGAGCAAGTGGACCTCGGACCATGTCAATGACCTGATGGAGAGCTTCCGCAACCTTCGCCTTCACCAGATGAAGTTGAACCCGACGAAGTGCACTTTCGGTGTGGCGGCGGGGAAGTTCCTTGGCTTCGTGGTGACCCAAAGAGGATTGAAGCCAACCCAGAGAAGGTCGAGCGATCCTTGACTTGAAGTAGCCCACCTCCAAGAAGTAAGTCTAGCGACTTACCGGTCGGATAGCAGCCCTGAGCCGGTTCATCTCACGATCTGCTGATCGTTGCCAGCCCTTCTTCAAGGCGTTGAGAAAGATGCATGACTTCGCCTGGACAAAGGAGTGCCAGGAGGCATTCAAGGAGCTAAAGAAGACCTTGGCATCACCACCACTGCTCTCCCAGCTAGAGGAGGGAGAAGAGCTCCTCCTGTATATAGCGGTCACTCCAGTGGTCGTCTGCTCGGTCCTGGTCTGAACGGATGATGGAGGGATCCAGAGACCTGTGTACTATACAAGCAAGCTTCTCCACGATACCGAGCTCAGGTATTCTCGATCCGAGAAGTTAATTTTTGCACTCATTATGTTTGCCCAGCGCCTTAGGCCTTACTTCCAAGCACACCCGATCACGATCCTGATGGATCAACCGCTAAAGGCCGTGCTCAGCTGACCCGACACATCCGGATGACTGGCGAAGTGGGTGCTGAAGCTCAGCGAGTTTGACATCGCCTACCGGTTGAGGTCATCCATGAAGGTGCAGGTACTGGCTGACTTTTTAGTTGAGTGTGCAGGCCTGGGCGAGGGGCCGAAAGAGAGTCTCCAAAATCAACAACCAGGACCTGAACCGGAGGAGGACATCTAGGTCCTACATGTAGACGGAGCCTCCAACTCTGGTGAAAGTGGAGCCGGACTCATCCTCGCTAATAGCGAGGGAGTTGTCGCTCTTCGCCTCTAGTCCGCCGTCACCAATAACCATATGGAGTATGAAGCGCTCCTCGCGGGACTGAGAGTTTCCCGCAAACTAGGCGTGACCAGTTTGAGAGTCTTCACCGACTCATAGTTGGTGGCGAGCAGGTCTCAAGCGAGTTCGAGGCCCGGGACCCTCAAATATCGAAGTACCTGGAGTTGGTACGTGCAAGTGTGGTAGGTTTTAAGTGCTTTAGCGTCTCCCACATTCCACGTGGAGAAAATCCTCGTGTTGACGCCCTCTCCCGGCTGGCAACCTTGCCGGACTCATCATTGGGTCGTGCCTACATCGAACACCTTCAGGTCCCAAGCTATGAAGCCCCTAGAGAGATCTAGTAGGTCATCCTGGAGCCCAGCTGGATGGACAAGTACGTCAAATACATCACCGACGGTACTTTGCTAGAGGATCGGATAGAGGCTGGCCTCATCAAAAGGAAGGCCGTGCACTTTGTGCTGATGGACAGATTGCTCTACCGGAGGTCCTACTCTTATCCACTCCTCAAATATTTGAGAAAGTCGTGCTCCAGGAGATACACGAAGGCCTTTGCGAAAATCACGTGGAGGGCAGAACTCTAGCATACAAGGCCCTCCACCAGGGAAACTTCTGAGAAACGATGAGAGAGGACACAGCCAACTTTGTTAAGAGGTGTGACCGCTATCAACATCATGCCATTATGCAAAGCCAGCCGACTGCGTCGCTCTCCCAGCTTTCCACCCCCTGGCGATTTGCCCAGTGGGGCATGGACATCCTTGGTCCCTTTCCTCTCGCGTCCGGGCAGCGTAAGTTCATGATAGTCGCCATTGACTACTTCATGAAATGGGTCGAGGCTGAGCCGTTAGCTCGGATCATGGAAGCAAATGTCAGCGGATTCTTCTGGAAATCAATCGTATGCCGCTTCGGGCTCCCTCACACCATCATCACCGACAACAGACGACAGTTTGATAATCGGGAGTTCGAGGAGTTCTACAACGACCTTGGCATTTATCATCGTTTCACCTCGGTAGCAAACCCTCAGACCAATGGGAATGCCGAGGTGACCAACCGGACCATCCTTCAAGGGCTCCGGACCAGGTTGGATCAGGCCAAAAGTCGATGGGCCGAAGAACTTCCTAGTATCCTATGGGTGTACCACACAATGCCAAGGACAACCACGGATGAAACTATATTCAACCTCGTCTTTGGCGCAGAAGCAGTGATTCCGGTGGAACTCAATTTGCCGACATTGCGTGTAGAGCAATACGATGAAGCCGAGAACCGAGCACGGCTCCTGCTCAATCTATATCTACTTGAAGAAACGAGGGACAAGGCTCGGGTTCGAATGGCAGCCTATCGGCAACGGGTGGCCAAATACTACAACTCTAGGGTGAGACCGAAGTCCTTCCACCCGCGAGACCTGGTGTTGCGACGTGTCGAAGCCTCCCAACCATGAGAGTGCGGTCAGCTCTCTCCAAACTTGGAAGGCCCTTACAGGGTGGTTGAAGCACTCCCTGACGGTGTCTACAATCTCGCCGAGCTCGATGGGGCATGATTTTCGCAAACATGGAATGCTGCAAACTTGAGGATGTATTACTAATGATGTAAGACTTCCTGAACATTAATAATAAAATTCTCTTTAATGCAATGCTTGTTTCTGTCTCGTAGGACTATCGTCGTCCGACCTTCGGTCTGGGAGCAAAGTTGAGGCAAAAGTCCCTCAAGCAGTTCATGGGAAACACAAAGCCTAAAGTCCAGTCCGGAAGATCACACGGAACCCAGTTCCGGTATGAAAGCCCGGAGTCCAGTCCGGAAGATGTGACGGAACCCAGTTCCAGCATGAAAGCCTGGAGTTCAGTTCGGAAGATCGCACGGAATCGAGTTCCGGCATGAAAGCCCGGAGTTCAGTCTGGAAGATCGCATGGAACCCAGTTCCGGCATGAAATCCTGGAGTTCAGTCCGGAAGATCGCACGAAACCCAATTCTGGCATGAAAGCCCGAATTCCAATCCGTAAGATGGCACGGAACCCAGTTTTGGCATGAAAGCCCAGAGTTCAGTCCGGAAGATAGCACGGAATCTAGTTTCGGCATGAAATCCCGGAGTCCAGTTCGGAAGACCGCACAGAACCCAGTTCCGGCATGAAGTCCCGGAGTTCAGTCCGGAAGATGGCATGGAACCCAATTCCGGCATGAAATCCCGGAGTTCAGTCCAGAAAATCGTATGGAACCCAGTTTCGACATGAAATCCTGGAGTTCAGTCCGGAAGATTGCACGGAACCCAGTTCCGGCATGAAAGCTTAGAGTCTAGTTTGGAAGATGGCACGGAACCTAGTTCCGGCACAAAGACACGGAACCCAGTTATGGCAACCAAAGTCCCGGCACCAAAGACTTATGAAATGCAAGCCAGAAGCTCCAGGAATCCCACTCTGAAGCGTGGGGGCCTCCTGAACCTGATTTCTAGCCAAGAGATAGAGTTGAACTTCAAATCAAAGTCACAGACTCGGCTCCAACAAAAAAAAAAGAAGAAAGAAAAAACAGGGGGTTCAGACCCGCCATCAACAAAGGAGCAAAGCAAAGAGTTGAAGACAAGACACAAAGCTATAAAAAGGAAAAAGAGCTTCATTTGTGAGTATAGAGGTTTCATACAAATGAAAGGGGCTCGAAAGGCCGGGCGACCCAAAGGAACAAAATGAAAACCCCACACTAGGATACAAAATGAAGGGCCCGAGGTCACTCCATCGCTGGCTCCATCCTAGGTTGGGAAGCCTCCGCGTTGCCGGCTGCCTCCCCAGCAGGTCGCCCGGCGGTCCCCTCGTCGGCTACTCCTAGCGCCGCTGACTCCTCGGGCTGCCTTGTGGGGCCGCCAAGGATGACTCAGGCTAGATCGAGCTCCGGGAAGAGGGAGGCCACCTTCTCCCAGTAGACCCCAATATCCTTCAGAAGGAGTCCACGACAGCCTCATGGACCTCATCCTTGAACTCCTGGGAGGCCCAGAACTTAGGCACGGCCTCCTGGGCATCTCTCTGCGCGGCCTCCAGTAGCCCTGAGACGTAAAAGGTTTTCTTTTTGGCCACCGTCAGTTTGGCCAGGACCTCATCGACCCGGCTCTCCAATGACCAGGATCGCCCCTCCAAATGGGAGATCTCCGTCACGTCCTTATCAGCACGGTGCTAATTCAAGACCCTCTCCTTGAACTGGGAGACCTCAGGTCCCTGATGCACCCTTCAGCATGGGCTAGGTCTCCTCGTAGAGCCTGGTTGCTCTCCCTCAGCTCACGACCCTTCTCTACCAGGTCATCCACATCGGTCGTGAGCTTGATCAGTTTCTTTTCCCTTTCGGCCTCTTTTCTCATAGAAGAAGTGAGGAAGTCGTGGAGAAGGAGCACATCAGTCCCGATCTGCATCAAAGATGAGTTCAGAACTCCTTAAAAATCCAGCTGGAACATTAAGGGGAGGTGCTGGATACTCACCGTGAAGAGCTGGAGAAGGATCTCAAGCAGTGCGGCCGTGTAGTCCCGGCCACCCCTCAAGCGGCGATACCGAGGCTAGGCCGTGTACTCCATCATCCTTTCCGCTAGGCCCTGGTCCCGGATGACACAGGCATTACCAGGAAGCCCTGCCGGAGCGAGGCGGGGCTCGGAGGAGGGCTGAGCAGGAGTCCCTTCGGCATGCGAAGCCGTGGTCTGCGAGGTCACCGCCATAGTCATGGCTAACGTCGGGGCACTGGTCACCACGACCGTCGGAGGAGGCACCGGTCGCTCCTCCTCCTCGCTCCCTTCAATGTCGACGATCTATGGGGTGGGAGTTTGCTGCTGAGGTGGCCGAGGGGTCGTATCTACCGTCCTCTGCTCCGAGGTCGGAGTGGGCCTGGGCCCCTGATCCATCTCCACCCGAGCCCTCTTCGGTGGAGTGTCCTGGGCCCCGGCCTAAGCGCTTCTCTTCTGGGCCAACTCCACCAGGCTATCCACGGAGAACTTCATCCCTGGAAAAAGAGAAAAGTCAGAGGGGATTCCGACAAAAAAAAAGAAAAAGAGAAGAAGAAAGAAAGAAGAGAGAAGGCCTGGAGCCCCACCAATCTTCCGGATCGGGCTAACCCTTGCCTCAAACAAATTCTGCTCCGAGAGCAGAACTTCGAGGGAGGGAACCACGTCACCTAACAGCTTGGAGTGGACCTCTCGGTCAACTGGCTCAACTTGGGAGTTTCGGTTTGGGGACCGGTCTGACTCACTCCAGACCCAATCAACGTCCCCGATCGAGGCAAAGAAGAATCGGTTCTTCCACCCCTTGATGGATGTGGGGAGGTCGAACTAGAGGTATCTAGGCCGAGGGGAGAGGTACCACCAACCATCATCGGTAGAGTAGCGCTTCAGGATAAAGAGAGCCCTGAACAACAAGAAACGAGCAACAAACTGGTGGAAGTGGCAGAAGACGATGAAGGTGAAGACGACCCTGATGGCATTAGGAGCCAACTAGGCCGAGACGAGGCAGAAGTTGCTGAGAAAGGAAAGGAAGAAAGGGTGGAGTGGAAAATGAAGACCCCCGGCAATGAAGTCCTTGTAGAAAGCAACCCGGCCAGGGTCGCTCAAGGTAACTCGCTCTCCCAGGCTCGGGAGCGAGAGTTGGATGGAATCCAGAACCCCATACATGTCCCGGAGAGTCCAGAAGGAGCCTCTGCCACTGAAGGGGTGACGGCAGAGATGGGAGGAGCAAGGACAGCAGGAGGCACCCTAGGGGCCTTAGGGCTTCCAATGGTTATTCTGCCCGGATGCAACCGCCTCCAGATGTCGAGGGGAACGTCGTCCTCCGATGAGGAGGACGATGGAGTCCTTAGCCGAGAGGGGCCTGCCTCGTTCAGATTAGAAGAGAAGCGAGGATGATGACTCGAAGGAGCCATCGAGAATGAGGAAGTTAGAGAAAGGAAGGAGGAGGACAAGAGCCTAGAGAAAAGACCGGTTCACCTAAGATGGGAGAGAGGATTGCAGTTCGAGAAGAAACATAAGAGAAAATAAAGGTCACCGGGCACTCACCAGATTGTTTTAGCGAAGAAGGGTGACCTGGGAGATGAAGAAAGACCGCTGCAACCGCCGGCGAGGTGTGAGAAAGCCAAAAGACCTTATTTCTGAAAAGTTTCCTCTCTTTTCAAAGCCAATCGATAGCAGCCGTACAACCTCTTTTTGCCTGAGCCATCGGATGAGCACCATATGTGAAGATGCCCGACGACGATGCTTCGGTTTGTTGGAACCATCTCGAGTCTGGCACGGTGCAATTATGGTCCGTCGAACTTGCGGACGTGGCACCTACACATTAGACCTCGGGTGCGATAAGCGAAGCAGTGGCAATCATGGCAATATTACACAAGATTTTTGTCCTCCCACGTCATCTATACATTAACTCCCCACATCCCAACCGCGATGCTTTGATGGGACTTGGGAGTGGGGGAACTGATATGGCAAGATCAATGACGTAGAGCGCGCGTCAGACCCAGCTAGCGGCCAAGCAGCTCCGCGCCATGTTCCCTTCCGAGCTCCCCTGCTAGGTGGCCTGATCAACGGTTACGCCCACCTCGAGTCGAGCTCGGCACCTCTGCTCCTTCGCCAGGTGGGGTCCACCTTGGTCGAAGTTGAGCCTACCTCTGCTCCTTCGCCAGGTGGCACCCCCAAATGGGTCCACCTCGATCGAAGTCGAGCTTGCTCCTGCTCCTTCGCTAGGTGGCACCCCCAGATGGGTCCACCTCGGCTCAAGTCGAGCCAGGCACTTCTGCTCCTTTGCCAGGTGGTACCCCAGGTGGGGTCCACTTCGGTCGAAGTTGAGCTTGCCTCTGCTTCTTCGACAGGTGGCACCCCTAGATGGGTCCACCTTGGTCAAAGTCGAGCCAGGCACTCCTGTTCCTGAGCCAGGTGGTGCCCTCAGGTGGGGTCCACCTCGACTGAAGTCGAGCTTGCCTCTGCTCCTTCGCCAGGTGGCACCTCCAGATGGGCCCACCTCGGTCAAAGTCGAGCTAGGCACTCCTGCTCCTTTGCCAGGTGGCACCCCCCAATGGAGTCCACCTCGGTCGAAGTCGAGCTTGGCTCTTCTCCTTCGCCAGGTGGAACCCCCATATGGGTCCACCTCGGTCGAAGTCTAGCCAGGCACTCCTGCTCCTTCGCCAGGTGGCGCCCCCAAGTGGGGTCCACCTCGACCAAAGTTGAGCCTACCTCTGCTCCTTCGTCAGGTGGCACCCCCAGATGGGTTCACCTCGGTCGAAGTCAAGCCAGGCACTCTTGCTCCTTCGCCAGGTGGTGCCTCTAGGTGGGGTCCACCTCAGTCGAAGTCAAGCTTGCCTCTACTCCTTTGCCAGGTGGCACCCTCAGATGGACCCACCTCGGTCGAAGTTGAGCCAAGCACTCTTGCCTCTCGCCAGGTGGCGCCCCTAGATTGATGCAGAACTAATATGCATGCAATTATTTTTATGTATTTTATACGTGGGGTGAGGTAGTTAAATCCTGAATATCAAATCAAAATAAGATGTAGAGAGTTCTATATAAATTTCAGAAACTACACAGGTAAATTAGGACCTAAGAAAGCAGTAAAAGGGGATCTAAGGCTGAGAAGCCTCTGTTAGGGCTAGTTCACTTACAATAAAACTACTGGTGGCAGAGGAGGTGAACCTGGCAACATCTGATGTGCCTGGTGAAGATCGCAGCAAAGAGATCACTCATTCCTCGATGGATGCGACCTGGAAAATCGAGCCAGAGACCTGCGGATTCCCGGCTTTCTGCTCGGTGGTCCGATTATGGCCTGGCTGGAGTCGTTGGATTCGTAGGAACTCGGGGTCCTGAAAACAACCGTTAAAGGTGAGAAAACAAGGCTGGAAACAAGAATAATTTCAGAGAAATGTAGCAAGGGCTTGTTGGAAGAAGAGGCTTGGAAGAGGGTTGGTTAGCTGGCACTTCGGCAGGACTTCAGGCTCACAAGATCCCTTGATGCATACAGTAGGGAGGCACACAGCAGTTGTAGAAAACTTAATTGTATTTCATATCAAAAATTAAATTTCATACAAGAGACTAGGGTCCTTTAAATAGGCTCATAGTTTTGGGCTCCAAGTAAAGGTACAATGGTATTTACCTAGGAATTCTACTCCCACCCAAACCCTAGCTAGAAAATAAGAAACCTAGGTAGAAAAATTCCAAGAATCTCTCTCCCTCTCCTTGCCTTGGTCGGCCAAGAGAGGTGACTTTAAGTGGCCGACCAAGGGGAGGGTCACCATAAGCCTATGGCGCCCTAACTCCTCTCCTGGGCCTGGATTGGCCCAATTGGCTTCCAGCTACGGTCCAGGTCTTCAGGGTTTCTAATTTTTTCTCCTGAGATCTTCAAATCTTCAGGTTGGGTTGGACTTGAGCTTCACTTCCATATCTTCAAACTGGTTGGACTTGGTCTTCACTTGTATGATGTGGTCTTAAGTCTTCGTGTACTTGGACAGGACTCAAAATAAAATTAGCTCAACATAAGCTGACTAGCACTAACTGAACTAACTCAACATGAGTTGACCATACAGAACTCAAGTAAAGACAACTTAGATGAACTAAGCTTTATTACAATGGACTTGAATGTAACTAAGTGATTTACAGAGGGTTGAGAAGCTCTGTCTATTCTGGTGCCCCTGGTGTCCGCAACATAGATGGATCCACCTCGATCGAAGTCGCGCCTTCTTCATGGAACGCTGGGAGAACCGAGGGCGCCAGCTTCGAGGACGTTGCTGAGACCGATGCACGCGGTGCGGCGTGCCCAGTACGGTGCCCTCAGATCTATAACGGTGCGCGTAACCTCGTTTGCACCAGTTTAGGAGGAACGTCCCGATCGAGGTACCAGATCCTACGACTGGTGACCTGGAACCCCCCGAAAGGGAGGTCGCTGTCAAATCTCAGACCCAGGGTGCCTGTGCCTGGATCGAGCTCCCGCCTAGTTTTTTTCCTTCATGACAGCACGGCGGACGAGACAAGCTCACCACTTAACTCCCCCATTGTGAGGGGAAGCAACCTCGGGAGAGTGGCCAACGAACACCGTTGACCTCCAAGCCCCTCCATAGCGGGAGAATCGAGGCACCGAGCACCCGGCGATCTAAAAAGGCACCCACGAGTCAAGAGTAAGGTAAGCGATCAAGAGGGCAAATGCACGAAGGGAAAAAAGCGACCCAGAGGCAAAAGCTCCGAGGGGCTCCCAGGAGCGAGCCCAGTCGCAAGAACCGGAGTGTCAACCCCTCCTCATTTCTCCCATTCTCACTAATCCCCTCATCAAGGATTCCTTTAAGTACGGAGACCTAGTTGGGATCCGTCTTAGTGGGTCTGTTCCGCTTTGCCGTTCGCTGACTTGATCGTCGGAGTGCCCCTGCCAGATCCCCGGCCCGGGTCTCTAACCTTGTTTTGCAGGCCAGGAATGCTAGGATTCCGGAGTAAAAGGACTGACGTCCGACTCTAATTCACAATTACAGGCCACAGCGATAAGGTCGGCAACAAATCTAAATCAAGATAATTTTCTCAAACATGGATGACTTAGGATATAGATAGTTCAAATAAAATAAAAAATGATCGAATCTATATAACTCAATCAGGCTAGGATGAATGTTGATATGATGCTTGGTGACCAAATCAAGATTCTCTTAATATGATCAAATCAAAATTTTTGAAAGGAAAATCTTATTAGATCAATTCTAGAGAAAAATAATTCTAAAAAGAGCATAGGGAGGGACTTTTTAGAAAGAAGAATTTATAGGAAAGAACATACGAAAGAGAAAGGAGAGAAGGAAGAAAGAAATTTTTTTTTTTTTTTTTTTTTTTTTTTAATGTTTTAAAAGACTCCTGCAAATTTTTTGAGCTGCTCCTCCAGTTAGCTAGGCCGGTCAAGTGGTTCGGGCCCGGTTTCAAAGTTGAATCCTTTGGACTAGGATACCATAATAACTTTTTATAATGATGAGAAGGCATAAGCCACTTTTAAAATTGTTAAGAATGATCATTTTACTAATAATTACCATGATCGCCATTATCAGTCATGGCGGAGATATTGAGAGTTTTTATTGATGACCTTTGATACTATTAAGAAATTAAAATTATGCGGTGTGAATCTCATGTCATAAACCGCTGGCGGCCATCAGTGTCGGTACAATTGGCAGTGGGAGCCAGAATGCCCAAGCGGTGCCGACTGCACCGACCGTGCATGCCTCGCTTCCCCGTTCATTATTTTGCTGATTAATGCTGACGTCAGAAACCCACTTCAAGGTTGACACAAAAAATGATAAAGTCCAGCTGATGTCATCACAGTTGCGTCTCAAAGCTTTGGTTGTCGCACGTAACCAAAAAAAAAAAAAAAAAAACAAAAATCTGGCCACAAAAATATCTATGGAAGAGATAAGTGAGATAATTTTTCTTTTTTAAAGGTAGAGAAGTGCTGCTCTGACATCGTAGCAGTGCCGCGTTGACGTCTTTTTTTTTTTAAAAAAAAAAAAAATAAGATATATAGAGTTAATCATGGAGACATTATGATTGGGTTTTGGTAATTGTCACGCATTAAAACACACTCGCGCACACACACAAAAACAATAATCATATAATTTCGGCAGAAGTCGGGTAGAGTTCGGCGGTAGCCGACACCGCGTACGAACATCGGAGCCGTTTTACGGTTCTTAATCGCTATCATGCATCTCAGCAAAAAAAACTCTATTTATAGGAGAGACCGAACCAGTTAATCACAAGAAACATAGTGATAAAGTTTAGGATTTCCTGGTTAACATGTCTTCTTTAATGGCCACTGATGCTACCATGCTTCTCCTGAGCGATCTTCTTTCTTCCCATCCTGCACACGTCCCCTCCAAATACATCAGGCCAGAGTCTGACCGTCCTGACCTGTTCATTGCGGAGACTTCGAATGCGACGATCCGTGCTGTAGACCTCCAAGGCCTCGCCGGTGCCGATCGCTCTCAAGTAGTTGAAGAGATTGGCTTAGCATGCAAGAACGACGGATTCTTCCTGGTAGTACTCTATTTGAGTGTGAATCTTCTGCACGATATGATGCACTACATATATCATTCATCACACGATGGACGCTTATACATAGATATGAGCTATGCGGTGCATGTTATGTGTTGGTGCACAGCCATAGATCGTGTAATGGATGGTGCACATGATGCATTTAATGTACCAGTGTCCTTCTGATGCTTTCTCTTTTCTTTTTGTCTACGATGGAATTTGTAGGTCAAGAATCATGGCATCTCTAAGGATGTCGTTGAAGGCATGCTACATGTTGCGAAGGAATTCTTTCACTTGCCGGCGTCCGAAAGGTTGAAGAGCTACTCTGACGATCCTGAAAAAAAGGCCAGACTCTCGACCAGCTTCAACGTGAAAACCGAGAAAATTAGCAACTGGAGAGATTACTTAAGGCTCCATTGCTACCCCCTCGAGAATTTTGTAGACGAGTGGCCTTCCAACCCTCCATGTTTTAGGTACATAAAAATCAAACTTTAATTTATGCCATTTGAGATTACTTAAGTCTTTTCTCGTTTTTTTTTCACTTTAAGAAATCCAATTTCGTTGAAATCATGTTTGATATACGTACACACATCAATAGAAGTAGGCAACATTTTTTTTTTTTTTATCATATAATTATTTTATTTTATTTATCTTTTGAGGGCCGGTAAGAGAGCGAGCTAAAAAAAAATCCAAAAATTTTTATTGTTACATGATTACAGATCAAAGTAGGGGATTAGATAATGTTTCAGCACGTCGTATGTATATCTTCCCCAGAACAAAATTTCCATCCAAAAGCAAGACTCCAATCCTGCCAAATAAAATAACATTCTTTGCTCACAAAACATAAAAAAGGGAAGCCGGACATATATTATATGTCCATCATATAATTATTTAATGAGAACAAATTTATACAGAGAAAATAATAACTCTTAGTTACCCTTTAATTACGTACCAGATGGATCAAAAATAATATTTCGTAAATATGGCTGTTGCTTTCCTGTTATTGGCCATTAATTATCTGTCTCCTTTTTTTTTTTTTTTTTGATAAAATACAGAGAAAGTAAGGTGCTTCCCTCATCCAATTTAATTAATTTAAAATAAAAAATATAAAAAATGAAAAAGTAAAAAGAGGAGAAAAGAAATTAAGATAAAACTAAAAAGGATATATCAATCTAAATTGGACGATGTCCTCCCCCATCATTTTCTTAGGCACCAAGTGTTATCAGATATGAACAGGATATAGGGCCCTTTATAGAGCAAAAAGAACGGATGCAGTTAAAGAAAGCGAGTCAAATATATATGCCAAAACATAAACATCAACAATAAATAATGACCATATAATAATAATAATAATTATTATTATTGAGATAAAGATAAGGAGTAAGATTTCTTTGCTAAATTAATGAAAAAATAAGAGCACATATCCTCTAGGGCACCATGATGTATGATGCATGGATGCCGATAAAAAAACGAGTCAAATATATATGCCAAAACATAAACATCAATAATAAATAATGACCATGTAATTATTATATTATTATTTTTGAGATAAAGATAAAAGCAAGAACTTTTTTACTAATTAATAAAAGAATAAAGAGCCCCCTCCCGCCAAACCCATCAAACTATGTTTTATTCGGATCGCATATTTTCACGTGCCCTTTCCATCATAGATGAATACATGCGCTTTTTTTTCATCCCGGTTACGTGTTCCAGGACGCATCCTGGATTTAATCGAATCACCAGCAGGGATCATGTCTCGAATCCATGATCGATAGATGAGAATTTAAATCCTTACCAATCGGGCTACTATCTTAGCAGTAATGCTGTCATTACTTTAACAACGCTTTATAAACCCTTTCAGAACCTATTCGCTATGGTGAAATGATGTGGTTAAAGATAACGTGGTTGAACAGGACGTTGGGCAGCTTTCAACCTTTTTTTTTTTTAATTTATTATTTCCTTTTTTCCCCGCTTTGCTTTCAAGTTTGAAAAAAAAAAAAAAAAGAGAAAAGAAAAGAAAAGAAAAACGAAGCTGGTCCTTAACAAAAGTCAGAAATTTGTCATTGATAAAAAGTCTTCTGAAAATCCTAACATATACCAACGTTTGAACAAACAATTGACTTGCAGGCAGGTTGTTGGCGAGTACTGCAAGAACGCGAGAGAGCTGGCCTTGAAGCTGTTAGAGGCCATCTCTGAGAGTTTGGGGCTAGAAGGAGACTACATGGTGAAGGCACTGGGCAAGCAGGCACAGCACATTGCTATAAACTACTATCCACCGTGCCTCCCAGCCGGAGCTGACCTACGGCCTGCCAGGGCACAAAGACCCCAACGCAATCACCATTCTTCTCCAGATGGAGTCTCCGGCTTGCAAGTCCTTAGGAACGGGAAGTGGATGGCCGTCAAGCCAGTTCCAGATACCTTGGTCATCAACATCGGCGACATGATACAGGTATATATCGACTTTTTCTTCGTTCCATTCGTCTCCTTTTTTTTTTTTTTTAATTTTTTATTTTTTGATAAATCATATGAATTAAATTAAACGAGAAAAAAATATATTTGTGAAAGTCTGAAAATAAAATATTAAAAAATTTCGATAGAAAGATCCACCAGGTAATTTCATAGAATAGATCTTTTATGATTGGCCACGTATATACCATCAAATCAGCAGCAGCAGTATAGTTAGCTCCCTATAAATTATGAAACCTCAATAAATAGTGATAATTACGTTAATCTCCAACAATTATGTAGAAATGCTATGAATGATACTTCTTTAATATTTTTTTAAAAAACAATAAGAAGCATCCTAACCACATATTAATTAGGTGGGGATAATTAAATTTTTTCAGTTTCAATATGTCACCGAACCGGTTAACCTTTATCGATTATTTTATTATTTTTTTTTTTGAAAAAAGGATCAACTCCCGTAACCTGTTTTCCTATCCTCGAGCCACCTCCCTCCCTTCGCCGCTCCCCTCGTCGCCGCCTCGTATTTTTTTCCATGCCAGTCGCCGTAATATGTCGGCCACCTATTCACACCGGCTACCTTTCCGTATTTGCCGCTTCCTCGATTTACTATTATGCCCACCAAGACATATCTCGCCCCCATACCATCCTCTTCTTCGCATTTGCTAGCTCATTCATTTTTCTGGATAGGTCCTGGATATGAAAATAATTAGTTTGACCCGGTCCGATCCAATAGATAATAATTATCTTGGTTCGGTCTGATCCGATAAATAAAAAGATTTAAAAAACTAGAACCGAGCCTCGACCGCAAAGATAAGTCCAATAATCAAATCAAGCCAGATTTGAATTGAAAAATAATTTATTAATATCTTAGCAAGGTTCTGACCCGTCCAAGCTCATCCATTGCTCGGATTTGGTGACAACCCAACCTACCATCCTCTTCCTCCACCTCCTTTGTCCCGTGCAATGACTCGACTAGCCCCTCCTTCTTGGCCTTTTCCTGATGGCAACAATAACTTGTCTCCTTCCATCGGCGATGATTCGGCCACACTCTCCTCATGCCGGCAAACATTCGCCACCACCACCTACCAATCATCGAGACTTTGGATCAGGGGGAAGGAAGGATATTCAAAAAGCTCCTTTTTAAGTTTGAGTTATGAATCGCACCAACCATGCATATGATCGGCTACGATCGGTTTTCGATGAAAAAAATCTAAGCCTTCTGCATCGAATCCGAGAACCAAATATAAGATATAATAAATAAATTAAAATACTTTTTAAAGTGCTGTAGCAAAAGTTTATAAGTACACAATCGCCAAATCATTACCTGGGAATCTTCTTTTCCCAGCACCAGGACATTGTCGTACGAATTCGGGGAATGATTGGTGTGTTACGTGGCTTACTATTTGGACTATCTTGCGTTATTATGTAAGGCCACGTGCTTATCTACGGCACAAATTATTAGTTGTCAGTATCTTAGGAGCTACGACGTGTCGCTTACGGATTGGATCGTGCTATCGGACTAATCAGTGAATGGTACACGTTTCGTACAGCACCAAGTCTCCAGCTTGATCCGGAACAAATCATTTAGAAGAGAAGGTTAGTTAATCTAAGCCAAGGTGGGATTTATATAGTTAATCGTTGCGGTTGCTGAAGAATTGGGGGCGGGGGTGTTCGTATCTTTCGCATTAAAGCAGGGTTCACCTTTCTTCACGCGAATTCACTTTGGAATGTAAGACTTTAAGATCCGTATTACGGGTGATCCAATGGTGAATTCGTGTAAAGAAAGGTGAATCTTACCTTTGCGCAAAAGATACGATCCGAATTTATTGCTGCATCGGAATCAAATCTACCTCTTTTGGAACCATGTACAATAATACCACACGGGAGATTCTTTGGAGGGGTTAATTGATTCTCTTCCTGCATGTGAGGGAGTACTTGGCGGGGCAAAACTAGTTTGTAGCCCAATTGCTGCATCCCTTGTTCACGTGAGTTCTTGGTTTTAATTTTGGCATGTCTTCTTAAGTATTTGAGACCAAGATAATTTTGATAATTTGATAACACTGTAATATGTTCTATAAATAAATGAAAAGATAAAAAGCATATGGTTTGAAAACATGGATTGTAAACTAGCGGCACCTAGGAGTGCCAAAAAAAAAAAAAAGCGAAAACAAGAGAGTTCATTAATTAGAACTCCACTTAATAGTTCTATCCTCTTCAATGGAACTAGGCTATTATGCTTCTAGCTAGTTGATCAGAGTTATTATTTTTGTGTAAATTACTATTAATTTATCCAAAAAGAAAGATGAGCAAGATGAATATAATATACATGATTAAATAACTTTTTCAAATATGTGGGCACGTAGAATTAGCTATGTTTGTCTATTGCAACCTTGGGGCAATTTGTGTACTTACTGTATGTAATGCATATAGAACTTCAACACATTACTATCATGAATATTTATTTTACACATTTTTGTATATTTCATGTAGGTTCTTAGTAATGACCGTTTTAAAAGTGTGCTTCATCGTGTGATTGTGAATAACACAAGCGAGAGGATCTCTATCCCTACTTTCTATTGCCCATCTCCGGATGCATTAATTACACCAGCAAAAGAGGTAGTTGATAAGGAGCATCTGCCCATCTATACAAGCTTCACATATGATGAGTATTTTAAGAAATTTTGGAATCAAGGACTCCAATCTGTAAGTTGCCTCGATGCATTTAAAGTCACTTGATGATAAATTGTTGAATATTTGGTTACTTCTCTGAGCTATATCTGTTAACAACGGAAAAAATATTTCGAGAAGAGAAGAACCAGTTAATTGTATCACACCAAGAATTTTTTCGAGAAGGAACTGCCCAGCCTTTTTTTAAACAATAGAGCAGATAACTTATTTTTTGTATCAGCCTAAAGGGTGCATGCATGTCTATGCATATTTGTTCACGGCATTCGGAACTTACATGGCCCGAGATGCATGACGTACATGTCTCGGTTAAAGCTAGTATTCAAACTAAAATGTAAAACAGAGTTCTAATTTTTACAGACTCTTAGTAAAGACAAAAAACATAGTCTTAAACAGAATTCTAAAACAGCAAAACAAACAACGGAAGACTTTGACGATTTGCACTATATTTGAGTTATCCATTAACAAATTCCTCCCTTAAACTCAAATTTTTCCGTCATTTATTCCAATCATCATTTTGCACTTTTTTGAATAACTCTTTTAGTAGCGGCTTTGTAAAGATATCCGCCACTTGGTCATGACTCGCAATGTGACTCATTCGTACATTTCCTTCCTTCACATGTTTTCGAATAAAATGAAAATGAACATCTATGTGTTTGCTTCTCTCATGGTGCACCGGATTCTTTGCCAACTCAATTGCCGATTTATTATCTACTCTGATTTTCGGTTGCCTCATGTTGCTGAAGTTTTATCTCATAAAGAAGATTTCTTAGCCATATTGCATGGCATATACACCAAGATGCTGCTACATACTCTGCCTCACATGTTGACAATGCCACTATTGGCTGCTTCTTTAAGAGCCAAGTGAAAGCCGTATCTCCCATATAAAACACATATCCTGATGTGCTTTTTCCGATCATTTGTATCTCCGCACCAATTACTGTTGGAGTAACCCACCAGTTTGTAATCATTTATCTTCGAGTAGAATAACCCGAGTGACTCCGTTTCTCAGACATACCGAAGAATTCTCTTGACAGCCTTCAAATGCGAATATTTTGGTTCCTCCATGAATCGACTTGCTATACCGACACTATATGCAATATCCGGCCTTGTGCACGTGAGATACCGTAGGCTCCCAATTAAACTTCGATATTTGCTTGCATTTACTCGATCTCCTCCCTCAAACTTAGAGAATTTCAAACCAAGTTCCATCGTGTTGCTATAGGATTGCATTCCTGCATCTTGTTTTTCTTCAAAATATCTTTTGCATATGCCTCTTCTGACACAAATATTTTTGATTTTTCTTGTCTAATTTCAAGACCAAGAAAGTATTTCATCAACCCCATATCTGTCATCTCGAACTCCCGAGTCATAGCCTTTTTAAAATCTTTTATTATCTTCTCATCATTTTCCATGAAGATAAGATCATCAACATAAAGAGCAAAAAACAACAAGTTACCTTTATCTTTCTTTATGTACAATGCATGCTCGTATGGACACTGGATAAACCCGTTCTTCTTGAAGTAGGTGTCGATACGGGTGTTCCATGCTCGAGGCACTTGCTTCAGCCCATATAGTACATTCCTTAACTTCAACACCTTTTATTCTTTTCCGGCTTTCATGTATCGGGGTAGTTTCTCCACATATACTTCCTCTTCAAGCACATTATTTAAAAACGCTGATTTTACATCCATTTGATAGATTGGCCACCTGAATTGGGCTGCTTGGGATATAAGAAGCCGGATTGTTTCCATTCTTGCAACTGGAGCAATGACTTCATCATAGTCAATCCCCGCCTTTTGCCTATAGCCCTTTGCAATTAATCGGGCCTTATACCTTTCAATCTCGCCTTGGGGATTCATCTTTTTTTTATATACCCATTTTACTCCTATAGGCTGATATCCTTTCGGCAACTCCACCAGGTCCCAAGTTTCATTTCTTTCAATCGCCTTTATCTCTTCATCCATTGCGTCTTGCCATTTCTTATCTCTTACTGCTTCTTCAAAACAAATATCCTCGGTATCTGCTAGAAGACATACCAAGTAAACTTCGTTTGTTGATTCGTATAAATCTTGCAGGTTTCGCATCCTTGATTCTTGGTTTTCCATCATCATCAGATATTGGTAGGCTTGACGGTATGATTATTGGTGCAGTAGTTGAGGATTCTCCTTTTTTTTTCTCTTGCACTACCTTCTTTTGGTTGTTCCAATCTCATGCATCTTCATTTACTTGTACATCTCGGCTTACCACCACCTTCTTTTCAATTGGGTCAAATAACTTGAAAGCTTTTGTCTTCTCATCATACCCGATGAACACGTACTTCTTGCTCTTATCATCCAGCTTGGTTCTTCTTTGATCCGGTACATGTGTGTAGGCCACACTACCCATATTTTAAAGTGTGATACTGTAGGTTTCAGTCCGCTCCAAGCTTCCTACGGTGTTTGATTCACTAATTTTGCATGTGGGCATCGATTTTGCACATACACAGCACATTTTACCGCTTCTGTCCAAAAATCTTTGGCATGTCTTTGGTCTCAACATTGATCGAACTATGTTAAGAATGATCCGATTTTTTTTCTCGGCCACACCATTTTGCTGAGGTGAGTAAGGTGCGGTTAAGAATCTCTTGATCCCTTGTTCCTCGTAATAGCTTGCGAAGGCAGTTGACGTATACTCTCCGTCTCTATCCGACCGTAGAGCCTTGATATAAAAGCCCGTCATCTTCTCTACTAATACCTTGAATTTCTTGAATACCTCGAGTGCCTTGGACTTCTCTTTTAGAAAATAAATCCATGTTTTTCTTGTAAAATCGTCAATGAATGTGAGAAAGTATCTCTGAATGACTTTGGTGTGATCGGGCCACATATGTCGGTGTGTACTAACTCAAGAGGATGCCTTGCACGATATTGCGCACCTTTTCAAAAAATGCTCCTTGCTTGCTTGTCGAGTACACATCCCTCGCAAAACTTTCTGGTGTAGACTATGTCTGGTAGTCCATGGACAATATTCTTCTTTGCTAACTTTCTTAGGCCATCGTAATGCAAGTGTTAGAGTTGTAAGTGCCACAGTAAAGCTTTATCTTCTATGTTGACTTGCAAACACTTTTCTCGGATGTTCCTCAGGTTGAGTTTGAACATCCGATTCTCGGTCATCTTCACATGTGCAAGCAACCTACCTCTTTTGTCCTTCAAGTGCAACATCCGGCCTTTCATGAAAACCGAATATCCCTTCTCTATCAATTGCCCCATGCTGAGGATATTACTCTTCATATCGGGCACATAATAAACGTCCTCAATAAACCCTTCTTTATCATCATTTTCAGAAAAACAAATTTTACCTCGTCATTGACTTGAACCTTCGACGCATCACCGAATAACACGTGCCCATCTTCTACTTCTTGTATCTCCACAAAGAGGTGTTTGTGCCCGCTCATGTGATTACTAGCGCCGGTGTCGAGATACCACACCGTATCGCTGTCATGAGCGGTGTCTTCATCATAGTCATCATGAGAACACCATCATCTCTTGTCTCCTCTTCCATAACTAGATTCACATTTCCTTCCCCACCATTTTATTAGAATAGCACTCTTTTGCATAGTACCCATATTTGCCGCAGTTAAAGCATTCGACATTTTGTCGATATAACCGGCCGCCTCTCCCACGACCGCGTCCTCGGCGATGCCAATTTTGTTGGCTTGACTGGTGCTTTTCTTCGAGTTGTCTCCATGTCCATGAACCTCTATTGCGTTCAACACCATGACCTCCATGGCCATGTCCCCTTCCTTGGTTTTGATGTACGTACATCGTCTTGTCTTCTTTGATAGTTGCCTTAGTTTGTAAGGCCTCCTCAAGCAGCTCTTGTTTTTTTTTCTTCTTCCGTTGTTCATGCGCTTCAAGTGAACTAGTGAGATCATCGATGGTCATCTCTTCCAAATTCCTTGATTCCTCGATAGCGCATACAACATTCTCGCTCTCGATTAATGATCGCAGAATTTTTTCAACAACCCTTGCATCGGTTAGGATTTCTCCATTGCATTTGAGTTGATTTACCACCGTCTGCACACGCGTGATATAGTCAGACACTCCTTCTAACTCCTTCATCTTCAAGGCCTCCAACTCGCCTCGCAAAGTTTGAAGCCGCACTTGCTTAACTCGGTCGGCGCCTTTGAAGACCTTTTGCGGAATCTCCCATGCCTCTTTTGAAGTTGTTGCTCCGGCAATCTTCTCGAAACCCGACTCATCCACCGCTTGGAACAAGAAATAGAGAGCGGTCTTGTCTTTCATACGTGTTTCTTTCATCCTTTAATTGATTTGCCATCATGTTATCAGTATCTTCCGGCTCTATGTAGCCATTCTCGACTACATCCCACGCATTTTGTGCATGAGCAACGCACGCATCCGAATACTCCAGTTGCCGTAGTTCGACTTCGTGAGTTGGGCAGTGGCATCTGCCCCAGTGATGTACTCCCGGACTTCATCATCGCTCTGATACCAGATTATTAACAATGGAAAAAAAATATTTCGAGAAGAGAAGAACCAGATAATTGTATCACACCAAGGATTTTTTTGAGAAGGAACTGCCTAGCCTTTTTTTAAACAATAGAGTAGATAACTTATTTTTTGTATCAGCCTAAATGGTGCATGCATGTCTATGCATATTTGTTCACAGCATTCGGAACTTACATGGCCCGAGATGCATGACGTACACATCTCGGTTAAAGCTAGTATTCAAACTAAAACGTAAAACAGAGTTCTAATTTTTAAGACTCTTAGTAAAGACAAAAACAGAGTCCTAAACATAATTCTAAAACATCAAAACAAACAATGAAAGACTTTGACGATTTGCACTATATTTGAGTTTATCCATTAACAATATCGAGAAGATAGAGTTTGTGATTTGTTGAACATTTGATAACATCTCTAAGTTATATTAGGAAGATAAATGTTTGAATTGAAGGCTTGATTGATTATGAAGGATCCTTTAAATGTAGTTATGAAAATTGAGCACCTACCATATATATATTATAATTGATTAATAGTTTTCTACATTTAAAATACTTGTAAATCTTATATTAAGGGAAAGAATGCAGCTCCCGTAACTACAAGAAAAATTATTAGCAACAGCTATTAGCCATCGCTAATACTGGTATATAATGATAATAAAAATGATAGTAAAAATTCCCAGCACTAATATTATTAGCAATGGCAATATAACTATTAGAGACAAATTTGTTGTTGCTAATAATTTTTAATTTTTTTTAAAAAAATAATTTTTGAAAAAAATGATGACTTATAAGCTATTTGAGATGGTAAATTACCATCATTAATAATTTTTAATTTTTTTTAAAAAAATATTTAATAAAAAACTATTAGCAATACCTTTTTTTATTATTAACGATGATAATTGCCATCACTAAAAGTTATATGAAAAATGATGTATTAAGGATGGCATTTTGGTTATTAGCGATGGTAGGCTACCATCACTAATAAATTTTTGAAATTCCAAAGACCTTTGTTTATAAAAAAATATTAGCGACATTATTTTGATTAGTAGAGATTGTATTTTGTCGTCGCTAATACTTGTATGAAAAATGATGCATTACAGATGATATTTGGTTATTAGTGATGGCATTTTGTCATTGCTAATAATTCTCCTACATATTTAGCCCATTCTAATTTCATTCATTCCCATTGCTTTGGTTTCCCTCCTCCCTGTGGCACCTCTCGTTCCCCCCGGGTTTCCTCTCTGCCATAGGCCATTGAGTCTCCCCCTAGTTTACTCACTGTTAAGGCTGCAAATGGGTTGGGTCAGATCGAGTTATGCTTGATCCCAACCCAACCCGATTCCTTGATCGGGTCTTGATATTGGACCCAATATCAATCTAATAAAAGATCGGGTCAGGTCGGGTCGGATCACGGTTCCATTCACAAAATTTTACTTGAATTAATAATGGAACACAATGCATGGCAAGTTGTTTAATTCTCAGCAGTGCAGTGCACCATGGGCTAATCTCCCACAAATATTCCTCAAATACTTTCTTAGGCACATGTGTCACCCCCAAAATAATAATCATTTCCATATACCACCACTCCTATATGCCTGTTATTGTTCACCAATTGCAAAAATAATTAGGATGACTCCCCATGGACTCGAGATCAAAGTCAAGTCCCCCATGGTAGGCATCATTCAACATTTATATACTTGATGGCTATCTAAAGGAAAACACTGGTACAAAATAGCTAAAAGTAAGCTACAATATGATAGCGCTTGCAAGACATCATAGTAGAGAAGCTCCTGACTCATTAGTTTTTTCTTGGTGTTCTCTTGGATAGATATTTGGTTACAGGGTCCAAGGTTTTGATTGTACTCTAAGTCAGTTCTATACACAATATATCAATCAAACTATTATGATATATCAAAAGTCAGTTGTGGTTGGATACAATATATTAACCAAACTAATACAATATATCAGTCAAACTAATATGAGATATCTTGACATAGACAAAGATATATAGTCTATTGCAAAGAAGAGGAATAGTTCATGTGTATTTTCAGAATTCATATCGATCATGTCATATGTTTCCTTGGATTTTGTTTCCTTAAAAGTCTTACAGATCCTTATGCATGTGATATCTATCTTGATCATTTCAGTCTTTAGATTTTATATGCAATGGTTGATTCATGCGAAGGAAGGTGAATCCTTCTTTCCTGCAAAAAAAATGGTGACAACATTGTATTAATACATTCCCTTTATGAAAAATATATAAATATATGTATACATCATTTGCAGTAACATCAGCTGAATAGGGTGACCAATAGAGATATTTGCAAACTTAGAAGTAGGTATTTAATGATCAAAATCAGTATATATGTTATTAATCAATTGTGGTTGTTAAATTAAAACTTGTTCAATATTGATTAAACCTAAATATTTGTGAAACAACAAAATACACCATACACAGAAAATATCAAACATACTTAAAATCATTATAAGATAATAAAGTTTTCCTATATGTTTAACCATGCATATTGAAAATTGACAAGACATTTATGCTATATCTATCAGGAAACTAGGGATATTATTTTTTTCATATCCATAAACTTTTACTAGAAGTTATCAAATTAAAAACAAATCAAACAAATAAACAAACATAAGCCTGCTGTCTGACACCCTGCTTCTCCTTGCCATATAAGAACAAAAATCATATGGGGCGGGCACCACATATAGAGCATCTGTCTTGATCCCTATGCATCCGAATATTGTTTCAGTGCTTATAGATTTACCCAAATAGTCAACACTTTATATTTTACCTTTCGCAGCGCATATATCTTCGTCCATATCAAACAGGGTCTTTTTTAAAATCAAGAGACAAAGCAAGAGAGAACTCTCTGTCTTTGGTTAAGCAGTTTTACGATGATGGAAAAAGTAGTAGTGGTATATTCTAAGAATTTGTAGGTTCTATAAACTCTTTGAGATTATCATGAAAATCCAAAATGCTAAAATTGGCAATAAATTACAGTAGCCACAAACTATCATCTGTCATTAACAATATTCATATATGGCAACACATGAAAATTCAGAAACTGCAATTGACTATTCTAAAGTTACATCTAAATTTGTAGATGGAGCAAAAGAGCATGGTGGCATCTTCAGGGAGAGAAGCTTACTATATGCTTTCTCCTAACATCATAAAAATCAAATATAAACCGTAGTGGCAATGCAAAAAGCAAGATAACTGCAAAAAAGTCCTCAATATCAATAACAATTATATAAAAGTATATAATGTAAATATAATAACGAGAAGATTATTACCAAGATAAGCTAACCATCAATATCATAACAATAGCTATTTTATAATCTTCAATCTTATAGTTCGTATGAGAAGGTGGGCCATCTATATATAAAAAAATTTAAAAAATTAAAAATTATAAACTCTAGAATGCCCTAGTAGTCTAGTATATAATAAAATTTATGAATGTTCTAAAAATTAAACCTGCAAGATGAGGCAAGGTATCTTGAAGCCAATCTTGGATGCATATTAATGCCTTAACCCTATCAGGAGATAGGCTGCTACGAAATCATCTAAAATCCTTTCGGCGATGTTGAAGGTAGACTCAAATACAACAGTAGATACTAGAATTACTAATATATCACGAACTATCTTAGACAATATTAGATATTTTGATTCATTAATTTTTCAATAGTTTAGAATGTCAAAATTCTGATCACCTAAAGAATGAACTTGTTTAAAAAATAAAATATATTGTAAGTTATTTTATTACCAATATTGAGCTATATCTTAATGCATATATATAAATTAAAAATTATAAAATACATTCTCTTCTAAATAGATCTCTAATTCTGATTTAGATGGTTGAGCAACTTCTTCTTTTTGGATAAATTCTTCATAATCTTGCATGAAAAACTCTCATTTCCTTTATCTTGAGATGTAGACTCTATCTCCTCCACTTGAACATGAGAGCCATATGCGCCATATAAAACTGTATAATGATCATAAAGATTTTGAATAATATCATGTACCTTATTGATCTCAATTGAAGCACGATCACCATTATTATAGATTTTCTAAAAGCAATACTTAATAATCTTCATCTTATGTCTTGGATCAAGAATAACCCCTATGGCAAGAATGTGAAAGCAATTTTTCTAATATTTATCAATCTTTTCTTGCATTTTTAAGGCCATTATCATCACAACTACATTTGAACTTTGAGATTCTTGAATGAGAAGCATTTGTATTCTCCAGATTTTATAAAAAAACAAATCTGAAGTTGTGCTTTTTGTTTATGAAAATAATTCAGTTATATGATGGAAAACCTTTAAAAAGTTGCAAATAATGGTACCTTGAGACCAATCTTCCTCAGTTGGGGCATTTTCAAAATTAGGATCTCGAGTCTCAAGTCGTACAAACACATCCTTGAATTATATAGCATCATTTAACATGAGATATATAGAATTCCAACGGTAGGTACATCTATGCATATCCTTTTCTTACCATTCATTTTTAATTATCTAACATTTTCATAAATATTTCTAATCTTGCTTGAGATGACTTTATAAATTTAACAGCCTTTCGAATTCTAACTATAACACCTTCCACTGCCTTCAAGCCATCCTTCATAATCAAATTAAGAATATGTGCATAACAACGCACATGAAATAACTTGCCATCCAAAGTAAGCCTCTTCTAAATTGCCTTTGAAGGTCCGTAGCCACAATTGTGTTTGCTAACAATTATTAAGGATGATTGAACCTAACATTCTTTCAATATTCCAAGATGAAATGCAGCTTGTAATACAATCACTAATGACTAAGCCTGTATGTGATGAAGGCACCATCTTAAAATTGATAATATGCTTTTAAGTTTCTAATCATTAGTGATATAATGTGCAGTGAGATACATGTATTCTAATATTTGAATTGATGTCCACATGTCTGATGTTAAGCTAATTCTTTCACAATTTGCATTAAACAACTCATGCAATCTTCTTTTTTTCCTTTCATATACTTTCAAGCAATCGGATGCCAATGTTATCCTTGAAACAACATGAAATTTAGGTCTAAGATTTCTAACAAATATCCAAAAAGCTGGATATTCAACTATTGTAAATGGCATCTCTTGTAGAATTATCATTCTTGTAAGGTCTTCACGGCTTTTCTCTTGATCAAATGAAAGGGAGTTAACTCATTCAATGCAACACCATCTTTAGATGTTACATTACCAATTAATTATTTCTGCCTCTTCTCAAGACTTTTTTTGACTTATAATTCTTTATATGCTTGTGAAGATGACTTGTACCATTTTTAGGATCAGCTAAAAAAATTACATGACAATAATTGCATTTAGCTTTATCTTTTGGATTTTCTATCTTTGAATGATGATTCCATTTCTCTGATTACCTTTTCTTGCTCAACTTAGAGCTATCTGTATTAGAAGGCTCTGCCGGTTGCAAACTACTACAACCCAGTGCACTTGAAACTTCTACTGTATTTTCATTACTACCCATCACGGACATAAACCTATTTCATATCGAATTAATTAAAAATATATAAGCATTAATTACAACTAAATAAGATAGAAATATAAACTCAAATAAATCTATAAAATATAAAATTATAAAAAATGATTGCAGCCTGCAGACATAAAATCATCTTTTTCATCTATTTCATCCAATCATTAGGATTTGGGACTACATTTTTCATCTATTCCATCTAATTTTATCATTTAAAATCATCTTCTTAGCATACTTTCCACTTCATTGTAATTTTCTTTTTAAGTACATCGACTTTATTTCTAATTTTCTATACTATAAAGGAAGTTATAAAAGAAACTTTCATGAGTGGATGTAGACAATTGCTCCATTATTCAAATGATGTATGCATTAGCGCATGCACACATGTACTAATACTATGTTATAAAAACTCTCATATCTCAACATTGTGACCATTCATGAATTAATGTGCATAATTTGATGAAAGGATTCATTAATCAAAACAATTTACTCAAGAAAGTTTTCACATTCACAAAAGTTATAATATATTTCTTAATCAACGACTGAGACAGTACAAGGATGATTTTTTTGTGCACTTTATAATTTGTCAAGATGTAATTTTCAATTCCTTATTTAGTCTCAAATAGAAGATGGGCACAAGAAGTTATCCTAACTCTCACAGCATTAATGAATATAAACAAACACTGTAACAATAGAGATCCATTGATTACATTGACAAATTAAGTTGAACACTAAGAGATGAGGAGTTGAGCACACATGTCAACAAGTAATTAGTGAAATATCAAACAGAGCTTCATGAACATAGACAAAAAAGGCATGGTGCTAAGAAAGATCATGGTATGCCCTATAACTGATGAGATTCATTAAACCTATGTAACTAAAAAGCTATAAGCCACAAAAAGAAAATAAAAGGCATGTATCATACCGAAAAAAATCCAAAATAATGAATAAATCCAACCAAAAATAGTTGTTAATGACTAATGAGTGACAAATTGAAATTACCTATTTATTCTGAACTGATTCGAGCTAGACTTGGAGATTTAGTGTTTTGCTATTTGGGAGAAAGACTTACCTAGAGCCGTGAAAAGGACAAGATCCACGAAGGAGCTACTCGATCTTAGAAATAAAATGGAGAAATAGGATCCTACTTCCAACTCGATGATACCCAGCCAGAGAGAGAGAGAACGGAAAGCAATCAACATCGGATTCGGACCTTTGCCACCATTTCATACCCTTCACTTTCTCTCCAAGAAGAAGGCCCAGTTCTATTTCTCCCGCGATGGAGAATAACAGACAAAACCCTTAAACTCAAAATCTGGGGAGTAAAAGCTCTGGAAAGAGAAATCAAGGTGGCTAAATAAACTCTGGAAAAAGGACCGAAAGGAGAACTCGCTTGATCGAATGATGAAGGCTTTGGGGATCCTTTCTAGGGTTTCATCGCCGGAGTTCTTCTCACCGAGCACCGAGCCTTGAAAAGGCGGTGAAGTTTCTTCGATGAACTCTTCTCCTCGCTGGCCATCGTTATTGTTCACCGGACTGAGATCGATCGGACAAAAGAAGAGATCTGGCGATGAGAGGAGGGAGGAGATTGAGAGAGATGTGGAGGTGGAGGGGGATTTGGGATTAGGGCTGAATCGAGGATTCAAGAAGCTCGGCATTAATAAAAGTTTAGAGTATTTTATGAGTCCATTGGAGACTTTGGAGTCGGCCAGTGGCCTATTTGGGACTCGAGAGTTAGAAAATGCATTGAGCGATGGGTTTGGCCCAAGCCGGAAACCCATTAGGCCATTACATGCATAAATAAGAATTGAAAATACAGAGACCCAGAGCCCATAAATAGATATTAAAAAAAGATTCAGGTCCTATATTTGGATTTGGGTCGGGTCGGGTCAGATCGGGTCATATATCTGAAGATCCAAATTAATCCAAAAATCTTTATGGATCAGGTCGGGTCGAGTCAGGTCCGAATTCAGTAAATTCAGACCTGATCCAAAAAATGAACGGGTCTAATTTTTAAATCCGATCTAGATCCATGGATCTTTTAAATGGATCTAGGTCATATCTAATCGGGTCAGGTTGGGTCTGGTCATGGATCAACCTGACCCATTTGTAGCCTTACTCCCTGTCACTGGCCACCGAGATTCCCCCTCCTATAGAGATTTCCTTGGGTTTCCTACTTGCGCGTCGCCACCTGTCGAGGTTCCCCCCAAGGGCTTCATCCCTCTCCCCTGCCTCGGTGGTGCTCTCGCTAATGCTCCCCCTCCCTCGTCGGTAAGAACTTCCCCCCTCCCACCTCCCCTTCCCTCGGTGCTCCCCCTACCCATGCTCTCCCCTCCCTCACCGGTGCCCCCCTTCCTCCCTGGTAAGAACTTCTCCCCCTCTCATCTCCCCTTCCCCTGGTGCTCCCCCGCTGGTGCTCTCCCCTCTCTCATTAATGCTTTCCCTTGCTGGTCACCACACTCTCCCACTCCCACCCTCCTCCAGAGTACTCCCTAGTCGGGGTGCTTAAGCTCGGTACGGACTCCATATTGGATTAGAATTTGAGCCAAGTTGTCCAAGGCTAGTATAAACTTAGTTGCCAAATATAAATGTAATGTAGTGGCCGACATGCCATTTGTGCAAGGGCCTTCCTTTATTCAATATTGAAATTCTTACCCTTTCTTCATCTTTTTATTGACCAATTGATATATCTAGCTTTTAATTTTTTTTTCTATTTCTTTTATAATCATTTTAAATATTGGATTGCCACCCATAATTATATAATTAATTTAATAATTTATTTAATTTTATTTTTAGAGATTATACATCATATCTTCTAGAGATCATACTCATGCTAGTCGAGGAGAGAACTCTAAAGGATAGAGCTCTTGAGGAGAGAGTAATCATGCTGCTAGCTCGTATGGCTATGCACCCTTATACCATGTGATAAACTCTAAAAAATTAGATATATATATATATATATTATTATTTAATATAATATTATTTATATTAGATATTCTCATGGGAGCTTGTTGGCTGGGCCAGCTCGCACCCTCGTGGCGTGTGTCCAGTGTAGGGTCTGGGCCCACTGGGTGTGGGTACCATCGGTAAGTCGGGTCTGGTGCCACGTCGACATCCCTTGTTGGTGCTGCAGTGCTCGTCTCCAGCGAGCCGACTCGAGGGTGATACCCTGGGTTGCTCTTGCGGGGGTCGGCGGGGGGTCGACTCGAGTGCCCGGTTGCTGCGCTGGTTTAAGAGAGATAAACCTGCCTCTTATAATAGGGACGTTCCTTTTGTAAGAATGGTTAGGGCATCGATCCAACAATTGGTATCAGAGCCGGAGGTCTCGGGTTCGAGTCTCCGCAGGGGGAAAACTCGGTCGTTTCGCTGGGGGGGGATTGTTGGCTGGGCCAGCTCGCACCCTCGTGGCGTGTGTCCAGTGTAGGGTCTGGGCCACTGGGTGTGGGTGCCATCGGTAAGTCGGGTCTGGTGCCACGTCGACATCCCTTGGTTGGTGCTGCGGTGCTCGTCTCCAGCGAGCCGACTCGAGGGTGAGTACCCTGGGTTGCTCTTGCGGGGGTCGGCGGAGGGGTCGACTCGAGTGCCCGGTTGCTGCGCTGGTTTAAGAGAGATAAACCTGCCACTTATAATAGGGACGTTCCTTTTGTAAGAATGGTTAGGGCATCGATCCAACAGAGCTCATCAGTGATCCCATAGTCACAAGCAGTAATGTTGGCTTATCTCAAACTCGGTATTGTGGTCGAAGACCTGCCTGGTTAACAATACCTCTGACTCGGCCAGAGGATGGAGAGCTAATTCATATTCAGAACTGTTCGTAAGTGCTATATCTTTATATTAATATATATTAAATTTGATCCTTATAAAATTAATATTTATTGTTAAATTTTAATTTATAGTACATTCAAAGAGCTTGGAGATTCTTGGGTGATTATTGATATTATTCATTGATTTATGTTGGGACTAGTGAACGAATTCTCTAGTTAGCCATTGGGGCTCGTGATGTAGCCTAGCAAATGTTCATGGTAAGTCAAATATGTATAATTTTTAAATTCATGAAATGATTATATTTTATTTATTAAACACAAGTTTGCTTTTATTTTTAGAAGTATTACCAATTTAATGCTTCTTAGGTTGAGGAGGTTGGCTATCCGATCTTCGAGAATGTAGCCACGTATAGGTTCCGGGATGAGTTACAGCATCTCAGGCTATGTGCCATAGAGCATCCGATTCCTAGGCAGCATTAGACTTGAGGACTTTCAAGGATCACTGGATACGGGCGGATATATGGGAGGCCTTCTATGATCTATGGAGTATCGAGAAGTACTCCGATAGGTGATAGAGGGCATGATAGATCTTACCGCCTACCAAGATCTGATAAGCATACCAATGGCTCTATTGGCATGCATGTAATGGCTAATAGATTAGTAAGAATTCTGCACTTAATTATATTAATTTTAATTTAAATTAATAATATATATTTTAATTATTTTTTTATTATAGATATAATAGCTGGATCGTGTATCATACCAGCTACAGTTGTGAGGGGCCACATAATAATCTAGGAGAATTGATGATTACTTAGATTCGAGATCTAGGTAGATCGCGGTAAGATTTAAAACTTTAAGTATTAATTTTTATACATGTATTGATATGTATAGTTTGACTAATCAATTTGTAAAATATATAAACAGATTATGCAGAGTACATTATAGTGTGACATGGTGAGGATCAGTCCTCTCAGCCCCTCCTTGACCTCAAGAGATGGCTTAGGGCCACAAGAGGGGTGAGTAGGAGCTGGGTTATAAGATTTAGCCATAGCTTCGACCCTCTGATAACTCAATACTCTTTGACATCCTTATTTTAGGACCTAATAGCCCAAACATAGAGTGATGTTCACATTGAGGACATCAAGACTTGAGTACTTGGCCAGCAATTGCCATACATCCAGGATGCCATTCATGATGCAATCATCGACGTTCTTTAGGACCTGCATTTGCAGATTAGCTGGCTCATTATCACAGTAATCATAGTAGGTAATCTATTAATAATTTTTTTACTTATTTTAAATTTTTATATTTAAGTTTTTTAATAATATTTTTTTTCTTTATAGAATGTTAGGATATTCGGTTCTCATTCACCGGTTGCTAGATAGGACATACAGGAGGAGGAGGATGATGACGATGATGATGCAGATGATGCATAGGATCTCGAATGATTTTCTTTGATTTTGATTTTATGTATTTTTTACTAGTAAATAAAATTATACAATTATAAAATTTATACTTTTTAATATAATATAATTAAGTATTTATTTATAAATGTGGTTGTTAGCTGTTAATTTATCTTTAATATGGTTTAAGAACTTGTTTGTTATTATAACTAAAATATTTTTTTAAAACAAATAATTACTACTTTTTAAAAATTTAAATAAAAGTTTGTAGCGATGGCTACTATCATCGCTAAATATTTATTATCAATAGTTTCCATTTTTAGCAATGATATATTTTTGGTCTCTAATATTTTTAAATTTAATTATTTTTTAAATAATAAAAAAAATATTAGCGATGGTGGATGCCATCACTAATAGCTATTTCTAATAATAATTATTAGCGATGGTCGAAAAGCCATTGCTAATAACAATTAGTTGCAACATGGATATATGCGATAGATTATTGGCAATGATGTACCATCACTAGTAGCATTAGTGACGACAAACTCACTGTTAGCAATGGTAATTAGCCTTCGTTAATAATACTTTTTTTGTAATGAATGTATTATTCTAAATTTTTAATAAATTTTTTACTATTTTTTAGTCCTTTCTATTTTCTTCAATTCTTTCATGGTATTAGAGTATTCAAGATCCCTTCAAATTTAAGTTATCGAGTGTAGAGCTTGAACGTCTATGGTGTGATCTTCAAGCATTCAAGATCTTAAATCTAGTCAAATGGTGACCTCAAAGGGTGATACCAATGGTAACATAGTTATACAAGAAGCTCAAGACTTGCTAGAAAATCCATGCTTATAGATAATGCTATTCAAGTTGAATGGAAGTAACAACTTCCTATCATGGTCATAATCAACTATCTTTTTTTTTTTAAGTGAAAAATCAAAACCTGGATTTGTGAATGGTAAAATCCCTCAATCCTTTAGTGATGCTATTAAGTATGATGAATAGAAGCCCAATAATGATTTAGTTATATCTTGGTTGTTCAACTCCATGGAGTATGATATTAGAAATGACTTCTTATATTCTTAACTACTATAAAAGAAGTTTGGGATATATTAACAAAAGTTTATTCAAAAAAAATAATGTTGCTCTTGTTTATTAGTTGAAACAAGAAATTACTCATTTTTGTAAAGGTGACAAAACCTTCAACGAATATCTTGGCACTCTCCATGGAATGTGGCAAGAACTAAATTATTATGTTCCAATATCCACGATCCCAAAGTTATTTGAAAAAGGATTGAGCAAGATCAAATTTTTGAAATGCTTGCAAGGCTTGATTCTAACTATGAGACAGTTCAAAGTTAGATTCTGATGCAACCTAAGCTTCTTTTACTCAATGATGTATGTGCTCTCCTACAAAAAGAAGAAAAGAAAAGAATAGTTATAAAGCCAGGTGAATCATTTATCTATAAGCACTCTATCTTTGTTTCTAACTCCATAAATTCTCGAGGGCATGGAGATCGTGGCCACGGCCACGTAGAGGCCATGGATTTGGATATCAACCTCATGTAAGAATTTCCTTAATTTGGGCTAATATTAATTAGAATTTTGTTTTATTGAAAATCGGGCAGATTTTATAATCCATGTTGATAGACATAGATTGAGCCCATTATTATATGATCATTGATTGGGCTAGGAGCACCTCATATGATTTGGTGTGGTTGAGGTGGCATAGTGTAGGCCTTAGCCCAACTTAACTCGTAATAGGAGGGTCAGTTAGGGTATTTCTATTTTATTAGCTAGGTCCCCTCTCCGCTTCCTCTATTTATATATCACGTATACCGTGATTTTGTGGTACGGTGATTTTTTTCCATCGAGAGCCGCCTTTTCTGAGAAAGACCGAGGAGAAGGACTCTGCCTGCGATGTTCATGTGAGCATCGAGATGAAGGACCAAGACCTGCATTATTGGCGATATAGGTAAGTATTTATTTTTCAGATCGAATATAGGATTCTATATTTTGATTGATCCTAGGGATTATTTTTTCTATATTTGGTATCAGAGCCTGGGATTAGAATCATGTTTTAATATTTTAGATCTGATTAAACCTTTCCCACCGATCGTTATGGATCTTAGCATGCCATGTTTCCTGCTGTTGCTTGTGACCGGAACTTTCCTTCTTTTCTCTTCCCGGCGGCGATCCGTGGTTTTAATAACCACTCATGGCCGATTGAAGGAATCAAAAAAAAAAAAACAAAGGAGGATGAGGGTGGCTACCATGCGATCGGACTTTCCTGTGCTATCACCGCCGGCCACGTATCCGATCGTTTCATGATCGGAACCCCCCTCCCCGCCTCCTCTTGCCGGCGGCGGCGACCCGTGAGCCGCTGTCTCACCGGTGGCCGATCGAACAAACAATAATATAAAAAGTTACTGATCTCTCTGTTGGGCACCGGTGATTGCACCGGAGGCCGCGACTGGCAGTTCTCGATCGACTGTCGTGGTCGTGCGGCCGGTCCGGCACCGGTGATGGGGCATTTTTGGAAGAGAGGGGTGGCGGATTCAATAAAAAAAAAAACTGTTACCCACTCATCGTAGGGCATGATCGGATGCCGGCGACACCGCCGGAGGCATCGATTCGTTCTCCCCGGTCGGTCATCGTGGCTGTCTGACTAGTCCGGCACCGGCAGTGGCTGCCTTGGAATCAAGGCCGGTGGATTTTTTTGGGGAAGAACCCTATTTTTTTTTTTTCCGTGGGTTTTGGTCTCGTGAGGAAGAAGCTGATTTTGGGCCAGCAAGTTTCGGGTTTTGGGTTTTAACCCAAAATCCGTTGACCCATTATCATTTATCAAAAAAAAAATAACATTTTACAGTTAGGTCCCTCGAGAATTTATAATTGACTTTTGGTCCAAATGACATTTTGCACTTTGGCCCCTGAATTTTTTGAAATTATAATTTGGTTCTTTTATAGTTAGGACCCTGAAAAATTTATAATTATTTTTGGTCCAAAATAAAATGTTGGAGGGGCATGGGGGAATTCTTGTGGTTATTTTTATCTATGATGTACATTTTGGAATGTATTGATATTTTTTAAATGGATCAGGGGATACATGTTGATTAGTATCCTATTGTGACTGATCGTATTGGACATACATATATATTTAATCATATCCTTTATTTTGGCTTGGATTTTTATTCCCTGTATACATAATTTTGTGGGTTGGCACAAACATTTATCACCAAAGTGGTTTGTTTGTGTCAGTCCATCGAATTATTCATCATGTGAGGGATATTTTCTGGTTATGACATACAACCGCCTGTCCAAAAGGGGTTGTTGTGTATTTTAACTAGAAAATGTGGCATGGAGCATTATGTTGCTAAGGTACTCTAGCTTCCTTGGGCCTGTCTGCCTAAAGGGGATAGGTTCAGGAATGCTAGAATATCTTATTAGTCCGTGGCTTCATGTGTAGAGCACTAATACATATGACATATTCTGCCCAAAGGAGAATGTGTGATATTGTGTTTGTGTTCTTATTTGTTATTGTATTGTGATATGTTTGTAGTATGTCCGTTAATTGATGCTTACATTCCTTATTTTGATTGTATGTTACTAGCATTGTTGAGGTGTTTACTGGATCGAACTGGAGGCAAGACCTAGAGTTTGCTCTTGGAATTGCTGACATTGATCTTGCATTGAGTGAGGTTAGACCCGATAATTTGAATGATCAAAACACCATTTGTGCCTAAATTACTAGATGGACTCTTTCCTTTTGAGGGTTCCATATTTTTTTTTTAAGTAATGATTTCCCTTATGGTCACATGCATTTCTAATAGAAATGAATGCTATAATCAATTTATAAGGGCATTGATTTGCCATGTTTGGTCATTTGTCATCCCTGGTGTTATAGTCATGCTCACAGGATCTTTAATATGTTAAGACTAACATCGAGGTGAAACATCCTATATCTCTGGTATATCTTCTTATTTGTTAATGTTTCCAAAGATCATGGAGGTCGATATTTGTCTCATTTCCTTTGTTTGATGATGGTTGATTCATTATCAAATAGAAAGGGTTGTAAGAGATAAGTATTGAGTGGACTTTGGATTTTGGATAATCAATTTTGTCCCATTTAAAACTGAAACCATTAATTATGTTAAGCCCATATTGATGAGTTAGCTGGATCCAACTTCATTGGATCTATTTTTAGCTTTGGGATTAATAAGATTTTTAATCTTAACCACCTATAAATTAAATATGAGTCCAAATTATTTTTTTGAAATTTATGGTTTGGTCCTCTACTATTGTTTTTGATAAAAATTGCTGTAACTTGCTCATTTTATATTCGTTTTGAGTAGTTTTTTGGACCGTTGGATTCATAATAATTTGAAAAATATTCTGATAGAGTTTTTCATGTTTGATAAATTATTTAAATAATTTAAAATTATTTTTGTGCAATTCTACTCACTATCATATAGTTCGAGTGTATTTTTCTGTAGCCTCAAAGGGTTTGGAGCACTCTATAAATTTTGAATAGTTAAGTTAATGAGGATAAAATGACTTATTTTTATTTGAAATTGTATATTGTTGTCTCTATTATAATTGATTCAAAATTGACTGTAATTGATTGTGACACTTATTATATACTATAATTCTTGCCCAATGTTGTAAGTGTTATTGATAGATATGGCAGTTGAAATGCATTATTATGTAATAATATGATAAGAGAGATATATGTTGTTAAAGTATTTCAATCTGTACTGATCGTTTGTGGCATACATGTCGTTAAAGTATGTCATTTTGTGTTTAATGGGTATTTATCTTCTCTATATGAATAATTTATGGGTTGGCATAAATATTTATTAGCAAAATAGTTTGTTTGTGTCAGTCCATTGAATTTTCTCATTATGAGAGGGTTTCTGGTTATTGCATACAACCGCCTGCCCAAAGGGGGTTGTTGTATGTTTTAATCAGGAGGGTTGCATAGGGCATTGTGTTGCAATGGTGCTCTAGCTTTCATGGGCTTGTCTGCCCAAAGGGGATAGGTTCGTGACTATTAGGGCATTCCATTTCCTTCTGGATTCGTGTGAAGAGTACTTATGCATATTATATATTCTGCCCAAAGGAGAATATGTGATATTGCCTTTGGACTCTTGTATATCATTTATGATATATATCCATTGACTAGTATTTAGCATTCCTGTCATTTTTGATTATTCAGTCATTTATGTTAATAATAATATTATTATTCAGTTTTGACTGGGTCAAAATATCAGAGGTAGAGGTATATTAGGCTTAAAAAATTTGTCTGCTCAAAGGGGATAGATTTTCGAATGCCTTGTATCTTCATTGTGTTAACTTTCTTTTTCTTTGAAAAGGAAACTATTGGGTATAAAGAATTTGTTTACCCAAATAGAGACATTATCAAAATTGTATTGACCTCATTTTCGTAGCTCAAATGTACATTTCATTCTCTGTCTATAGGAGAGTTTTATATGATGATGCACATGGTACATTTATTGAAAATGACTTATTATATTCAAAGCCTTTTATTGATTTATTGTTTATACCTCAAGTATGTTGCATTATGCATGAGCTTGATTGATATTTCATACCATCTTAGAGGTCATGACTTGATGATCCCTCTTTGGAAGGTTAGTGGTTTTCAATAGATGGTGACCACCAAATAAGCCTGTTCATTGAGATTTACTAGGTCCTTCTGTCAGTCTTTTAGAAGGGATTATGAAGCATTATATGTTGAAGAGAGATTCCTTATGTGGGTCATTTTCTTTCTAAAGAAAGTTTTATAACATTGAACCAAGGGCTCTCATTAAAATAATGCTTATAAAGATTTTCATAAATATATTATTATTTTTTTTCTATTGATTAACTGCATTGAGACTATTTAGCAGTTAGTATTTTTGTATTCAATAAAGTTAATGCTCCTGAAATGTCAAGATCGCTGACGTGGAGAAATCTGCAGGCGCCATGTGGAGAGGGACGCCACGTCGACCCTCTCGCTCGGACCCAATTATCGAGATGAGCCGAACTCCCCCATGGTAGCAGATGGAGCCCGGTCCTCTACCAGGTCGAGCTCATGAGCTCGGCGCCTAGGCCGGAGCCGACATCCGTCCTCCAGAGGAGACCCTCAGAGGTTAGTGCCCTCCGGTCGAGGTAGAGCCAAGAGCTCACCCGTCGAGGTCGAGCCTTTCCGAGTGCGCGCCCTTTGGACTGGGTCCGCCGACATCCACCCTCCAGGGGAGACCCTCGGAGGTTAGTGCCCCTCGGTCGAGGTCGAGGCTCTTCGAGTGCGCGCCCTCTGGACCGGGTTCACCGACATCTGCCCTCCAGGGGAGACCCTCAGAGGTTAGTGCCCCCCGATCGAGGTCAAGCCAAGAGCTCACCCGCCAAGGTCGAGCCTCTCCGAGTGCGCGCCCTCTGGACCGGGTCCGCCGACATCCGCCCTCCAAGGGAGACCCTTGGAGGTTAGTGCCCCCCGGTCGAGGTCGAGCCAAGAGCTCATCCATCGAGGTCGAGCCTCTCCGAGTGCGCGCCCTCTAGACCGGGTCTGCCGACATCCGTCCTCCGGAGGAGACCCTCGGAGGTTAGTGCCTCACGGTCGAGGTCGAGCCAAGAGCTCACCCGCCGAGGTCGAGCCTCTCCGAGTGCGCGTCCTCTGGACCGGGCCCGCCGACATCCGCCCTTCAGAGGAGACCCTCGGAGGTTAATGTCTCACGGTCGAGGTCGAGCCAAGAGCTCACCCGCCAAGGTCGAGCCTCTCCGAGTGCGCGCCCTCTGGACTGGGCCCGTACTTCGCCCTTCTCCACTTGGCCGTCCCCGCAAGCCCGGGGCACCTAGGATGGAGCGATCCCTTTCGTCCCAGTTTGGCCCCAACCCGGAAGAAGTCCTCACCAGCCGAGGGCACCGGCGAGCCTCCCGAGGACCGTACCAGAATGCCTCTCAGGCCGTACTGACTACCTAACACCACCAGTTACACCAAAAAGGCAAGCAACACGCCGATTGAGGTGCCACATTCCTCACCAACCACTCGGATCACCCAGGAAAGAAGACCATCCGGGAGATTCGAACCCCGCGGGCGGTGGCCCGCCATTCGAGACATCCCCAATTTCCCGGAACAAGTCAATCATGAAGGAGTGTCAGAGCGCCTGACAGCACCTTATCATGAATTAGGAAAGGGCTTCCTGGGACACCGCCGCGCGTGTCTGACAGCCCGGCGGGAATCTTGAGATAAGCTCCAACGGCCAGTCTTCGACTACAAAGAACGATCGGCACCCCCCAAGGGGGGGAGGTAACAACAAAAAAAACAAAACAGAATGACCACTCACCACCAAGACAGGGCAAGCTTAACCAAAAGAGCAAAAGGCCATCACCACCACGAATGGAGGGAACCGAGGGGCTCAAGGAGAGGCGGAGGGACAGAGCATCCCTCTGTCCCCGCTACCAATCTCCCCCTGCGACGTTCACACCTCCACACACATCTTTCACTCCTCCTAGTGCGGAGTCCATCAAGAGGGGCCCGGCCAGGAGGATCTGTTCCCCTATACCATCACTGACTTGATCATCGAAGTGCCCCCGCTGGAAACCCCGGCCCGGGTCTCTAACCATTGTCTCGCAGGCCCTGGAGCAGAGGACCACCGGACGGCGAGAGGCGGGGACCCGGGAGCCGAGTGCGGCAGGCGGCGGGAGGAGCGCAATCCGACGAGGCAGCTATGGGCCATGACAGTCTTGACGGCAACAGCTCCCATTATAAAGACTCTGACTGAAATATAGCTATGAAAGATTGTGCTAGCACAAAGTATGATGGAATATATATATGACATTATGTAATGATCTTCCATCTTGGTTGTCTAGAGTACTCTAAAATAAAGCTGCCTATAAAAGTGGTAAAGAGCAAATCATTTTGAAATATATTTATATAATTGATTCCATTCTTATTATTGTATTTAAGAATGATAATCTAATTTTAATTTCGTTTGTGATAGATATGTAGAATCTGATAAAAAAAAGTCTGGATGGTATGATGGTATTAGGGTTTATATCTTGAAACTAGAGAAAATTATACCTAAAATTAGTATTATGATATTTATATATCTAATACATAGGCTACTCATCATATTTAGTTTTCTTGCTATGCTATTTAATGATCTTAAAATCATATATGTGAAATAATTAATAAATTATTTTTTATTCTATTTCAAAAGTTTTTTTTGATACTTTTGAAAAAAGGATAAGGATATTTATATGTGTACCAGTTACATTTTCGAATCCCATATATAGTAAATAAAAAGTATTATTAAATATTAGTATAAGTATGGGATAGTTGTTTTATATACCATGCCTAAAATTTTAAATATAAATGATATGATTGAGAGGCAATGTGCACCCTGTAAGATATGGTGTGCGTATGATGAATAGATGCAATTCATTTAGATATCTCTAATATATAATCCTAATGATTACCATCTACTTTTTAAATAAAATTCTTGTTAAAGGTTATACAAAATACCTTTTGAGTTAAAGATTTGTAGGAAGCCTAATTTCTTTTAACTTTTTGGTTGGTGCTATCCTGCAACTCTTAATCATTGATAATCCATCAACGAATTAACATTGGTTTTGTTATAATATGTTATTTATTATCTAGATAATTTTTAATGAATACATATTCTACTATCTTAATAGAGCGGTATAAAGAATATTGAGTCAAATTATGCCATATTTGTAGATTCCAATTTGCATTATGTCAGATGCTTCTATATATTAGAAGTATGACATTGAAGGAAAATAAGTAGATGCTCTTATGCTACTAAGAAACAGTGGAAGAGTAATATTAAATATATAAACTAATTATAGTACCTCCATTACTAGTTGATGTAGCACTAGTAAAGAAATTATATGAAAAGAGAATAGATACATGTCATTTCTTATGATAATATAATTGACTGGAGGTTTTGTTTCATAGAAAAGTTTGCAAATAGAATCTAATGGCATTTTTGGATTTACGGGCAAAGTTTATGGCATGTTGAAAAGTCACAATTCATATTATTTCATTATGAAACTTTGTTCTGTGTCTTATAATTATTGATTATATCTTAAAACCACTTATAATTTTATAATAATAGGTAGCTATCACTACAAAAAAACTGAGCTAAACCCACATAGAAAATATGTAGATAAAAGCTTAAAAAATGTGGATATATGTCTACACCCACATTAGTACACACGTTTGGTTAAACGTGGGTATGTCCGGCATGGCTATAGCTTATATCCACATTTTTTTTTCCGTGTGTGTAGACATGCTTTACCCACGTAATATCTAATGTAGGTAAGATTATATACGTGGGTATAAATATAGTCTATACCCTCCTTTATAAAATGTGGGTATTTAAATACATACGAATTAGAAACGTGGGTAATTAAATATATATGAATTAGGTAATTAAATACATACGAATTAGAAACATGGGTAATTAAATACATATGAATTAGAATTCATTGGAATTAATAAAGTGTAGGTATAAATGAACCTGTACTAGCAATAATAAAACGTAGGTGTATAATTAAATATAGTCATGCTCAATCCAATTTCAAAATATGGATCACCTGTAATAACAAATAAAAATAGAAAACAAAAAATAACTATAAACAAGATAATTTTCATCATTATATTAAATAAAGTTTAACATACATAGTGTTAGTCTTACAAATATATTGTCTCAATAACTTTATTAATTTCATCAAAATCCAAAGAACAACAAACAAAACATAGTATTGATTTCAAAAGAAAGTAAATACTAGAACTCAAAACATATCATAAAACAAGTTCCAACTATTTTGCTACACCATAAAGAGAATAAAGATATATAAAGTAAACTTTGTAAAATCTTCATTTCTTCCTTGACACCTTCCATTATATCACCTGCAAAAACAAATAAATCATAAATATACATAATTTCAGAGATAATATAAACCATTATTAAACCAATAATGTACACAGATACATACATAATCTTTCCACCAAATAATGTGAGTGCCCACAGCATGTTTCATTAAAGATCAACGTTTGTCCTTTACAAGCAATGGAGCATCGGGCTCAATTGCATAAGAAACAGAAACCTCACAAAAGACATCTCCCAAACTTTTGTCCATCAACATCTTGTGTTTATCATTAGAAATAAATATTCCTTTGCCTATTTCTTTCTGTGAGATATCCAATAAAATTACTTCTTCACCTTGCAAGTATTGATTTCATATAATATAATGAATAAGTACTGATGATCACCACTTAATAACATTGAACCATTTTATTTAAATCTACAAATTCATTAAAATAAATTTCACTTATAATTTTAGATGATTCAAGAATGGATAATATGTTCACTTGAGATGACTTTAGTTCAACTCTATCACCATTCTAGAAATAATAGAGAGTTAGCCAACTTTCTTAAAAAATATTAAATTACAAATATTGCATAAAATAATGATATCATAGATACCTCAGGAATATGTTTGCTACTAACAGATGATATTTTATCTATTTTTGGTGAATGATCATCAACTTCTTTCATGTTTGCAATACCCTATTAATAAATAAGTACAATAACAGGTTAAATTCATCAATCAAATAGCAAGTAGAATGAATGATCATAAGGTTTTTCCATGACATTTTTATATTTTCAAAAAAATCAAAATAATTTTGAAAATAAATATTAAGTTATCCAATCTCATTCATATAGAAATAAAAAAAAATTAGACATTTAACTAAAGTACTCACCGAAACTGTTGAACCATAAATATTTGCTACTTGAACTTAGAGAGTTCTAACTTGACCTGCCAAGTCATTAACCATTTTATGCAAACTCTCATTTTCCTTTTTCAAGACTTCATTTGTTGCTTTAGAGCCCCACAATGAACTGGGAGTTGGTCCTATCCCTAAGCAATGGATCATGTTTGGTATTTCTTTGCCAAACTATTTAGAAAATACTTCATCCCCTTCTGCATCTTTAAACATTTCCTTTTGGTTCCAGTAAATATATATGTATTAATTACAAGAAATAAATATTATAATAAAAAATAAGATAGACTTATAGTTTAATTGACTAATAAAGGATACTTACAACTAGTTCAGCAGCATCATTATTTACAGGTTTACCATTCTTTCTAGTACGAGTGTTCCCCCACATACTGGGACGGCTCATTTTTTTTTCTGTTCTTTTGAACTGAGTATACAAAATAAGAAAAAATTAGTTGAACATAACATATATATTTATCAGAGCAAGCATTTAAAAAAATTTGGATGGGTTTCACATATAGGTGATTGATTTGCGCGAAGCTCCTTGTTCCTGCACAATGGGGATACTTGTATTTCTTCTTGCAGTCAATGTTGATATCTGCCCTTTTTTGTCATTGTTCCATATATACCAAAATTTAAAACTGACATTAACTATTATAAAAAATTGATCTCAACCAATAAAAAATAATAATTTCTATATACCTGCCATTGTAAAGTAGACCAACTATCTATAGCTTCCTTCCATTGAGCCTCTAGGACATTCTTAGGTACTTCACTTTGTTTTTTCATATTCTTATTACAATTTCTTATTAAGTACTTTTTTCTTAAATGGTACTTCATTCCTCTCCATTTTCCTGCCAAAGTCTTCATTGCAAAATTAAATGCTCATCTCTCACATCATACTTTTTTTGAAATAAAAAAATATTATTAATGCATTATAAAAATAAGTGCCAAATCATAGATGAAATAGAAATCAATATCACCTTCGTGTATTTCCAAAGTTCAAGTTTAGTGGTCTTAGATATCTTTCGCCAATCATTCATACTAACTAGCAGCTGCTCATGAAATTTTGTTATGCTAGTCAAAAAGCTCATAAATGATTGCCCACCATCTCCAATTGGCTATCCATACTCATTCCACTCTACATGAATCATCTTGTCAGAATCCATCGTATGCACATCTTTCATTTGTGTCTCACCACGATACTTTTTAGGAGGTGGCTCTTCAAGTTGGAATATCTCTTCCTTTTCTAAGGCTACATCAGTATTATCTTTATGTACAATACTCTGCTCATCAATGACTTGCCTAGTTGCACTCTTTTTTGCTCATCCAACAGAATCTAAACCAGTTAAAAAGGAATCCAACTCCACCATTGTAAACCAGTGATCATTAAGCTGAATAAATAAAAATCAATAAATAATTTTGAAATGCATATAAAAATTTGGTAAGAAGTTAAGAGGATTAGAATATACAAAAAAGGAATCTTGTTTGGAAGATAGTTGTGGGAGCATCCTGCATAAAATGATGGATATAATATGAAACAAAATATTCATAATCATTTCTATTTGGTTGCATTGGTACCTGTTATTATTGAAATATAAACAAAAAGATTAATAACTATTATGCTCTATATTTCATATAAATAAATTATTTTGCTTTAAAAATATAACATAACTACCTTTGGGGCTATCAACGGTATATTCCATATTGCTCTTGCATCTTTTGACTTTTTTCACAATCATATATATCAAAAACTAGGCTGCAAATCAAGAAATATAAACAATCTAAATATATTAATATGAATCGACTATGAAAACCAAAGTTAAAAATATAAATCATATTTATTTGATTACTGTCTTACTTTAGCTTCATATCTATCACAACTATTATTTGGAAGAGAATCCAATAGCAACATGCAAGGTGGACTGGTTGAAGTAAAGTTCTCACCAAAGTTACAAAAAATCATGACAAGCCAATGATCCCTAATGTTAGAAAAAAAATAAGTACACAACTCCTATACAATATTTGATAAATTGGAAATAACTAAACTTAATAACCCACCAAATGCAAATAGGAAGGATAAGATATTTCTTTTCAAAGACTTCTTTGTTCTTTATCCACTTTGAAACTTTCTTTTTTGATGGCTTACTCACATATAAGCTAAACAATAAGCAATCAAAACAATGAAACCATGATTGTCTCTCTGAACTTAGCTTGCTCCATATATACCTAGAAATAATAAAAATAAATATGTCAAAAAAAAAATAAATGTTTAAAGACTATTACAAACTAAGCATCATCCATCCTTGATATATTAAATGTAAGAACATCAAGAATTAAAATCGTACTCACCCCATATAAGTAGGAAAGCAACTAGTTGTCAACCTCTTTCGTCTTGAATTATTTTCTGGTTCAAGTAACATTCCCTCATTTGAATGTTTATCTTCAACACCACTATCTTGTGTCTCTTCAAGGTCAACTACTTTATGATTATTATCCAATGTTGGTTTAGAATCTACTTCACGATAAGTAGATCTTGTTCTCGGTCTATCCCGAGCCCTTACAATTACCAGATTTTTCTTTCTAGCCCTACAAAAAAAATTAAAATAGTCATCACTTTTGTTTATATAATAAATATCAGATTAAGATAAGAACTAGATCACTTACATAGACTTTTAGTTGAGGTAACAAATATATTTGTAACAACACCTATAATTAAAAGAATGATATTAGTACAGTAAAACCAAGCAATAAATAGAAACATTATTTATATATACATCAAAATATAAAAAATATTAAAATAAATAACAAATATCATTCAACATAACCAAACAATCTTTCCAATATAGTTAACAAAAAAAGTACGAACACCATTCGATATATAGTTAAGAAAAATAACTAATACAACTGAACATAATCAAACAAGTCTTCCATACATAGTTAACAAATATTCAAGAAAATACATTATTCATATATATGGATATATATGCATGGATAACTACGTTACAATCTCAATTCCTTGAATATCATCTCTTTCCCATGTTACATTCTCATCATCTACATCGATCTCATTGTCATAATTGGTAGCATGGAGATCTATTTGTTGCTCAATTTCCAAGCCTTCATCAGCATCATTGAAGTCATCGTTCATATCAAAGTAATCCCTTGGCTTTGTCTTTCTAACTACATGCCATCCACTTTCTTTTGGGTCTTTTACATACCATACTTGTTCCACTTGATTAGCTATTACAAAAGGCTCTGAAATACGCAATTTATAATTAAAATTTACCAGTATCAACTCCCCGTCTTGTTTGACACCTGATTAATATCCACCTATTCACATTTAAAAAGCAGAAATTTCATCTCATCATAATAATTTATCTCTATAATCTCGTCTAAGACTCCATAATAGATAATATTAATATGTATTGGATTATTATCTCTTGTACTAGAGAAGCTTGCTGTTTTAGCTGACATCACAATGCCACTATTTTGAGTTTTCCTTCCTGCTCAGCGCTCCTTGTATGAAATCTAAATCCGTTAATTAAACATCCATTGTATTTCTTGACTATATTAACTAGATGCTTTGTTAGACAATGAATAATAGCTGGTAGATCTTCTTTTTCTTGATCTTGTAGCCCCTGAACCTATAAAAAAGATCTTATATTATTCAATTAGTAATCATACACCTTTTTTCATAAGGCAAAAATTAAGAAAATAATGATACATTACACACATGTCTACAAAACCATTGTGGAAACTTGCTCATATGAACAGTTTCAATATCCATTTTTGATGAACGAGGTCGTTCTTTTTGGATCAACTCGAAGTGCATCCTTAACATAGAAAACAATATTATGTAAGTTTTGTAGTAACAACTACAAATTTCACAATATAATGAAATAAAAAAAATACTTTTTACTTACAATGCATATGACTGAACCTCCTCTTGATTGAATAATATATATCGATGAGCTTGATCTAACTCCACATTATCCATCTTATAAGAACTCCCAGCACCTAAAGGTCGACCTATGTTAATGCACATATGTCCCAGAGTATCAACTTCGGTACAATCATCATTTCTTCCACGTCTATTTAGCCATGTCTCAACATCATCATCTAAGAATCTTGATACAAAGGCTACTGTTTCTGTAGCGAAATAACTATTTACAATTGAACATTCTGGTTGTGCTTTATTACGCACATATGATTTCAATTATGTCAAGAACCTATCATCATGACCACTAAATTTTACTAGTCTACAATACATAAAAAATAAAAAATACAATAAACTAAAAACACATCAAATTTAAAATATACCTTTCAATTGGATACATCCATCGATAATTAACTGGACCAGCAAGTCGAGCTTCATATGGCAAATGAACAAGCAAGTGAACCATCACATCAAAGAAACTATGAGGGAACAACATCTCCATATGACATAAGAGAATTGAAATCCTTTGATCAAGTAAATAAAAATCATTTGCCGAAGAAGTCTTTGAGCACAATTGCAAGAAAAACTTGCTCAATTCAGTGACTATTCACTTAACTTCCTTGCTTTTTATAGACCGAATTGCTATTGGAAGTAGTTGTTGCATAATTACATGACAGTCATGACTTTTTAGCCCCCATATCTTTCCATGAACTGTGTCAACATGCCTAGAGATGTTAGCTGCATACCCATTAGGAACCTTCACATCTTTAAGAACTTGGCACATGCTTTTCTTCTCCTTTTTACTTAATGTAAAGCGAGCTGGTAGCAACAAGATCTTTTTCGGACCTACAAATTTGGGATGAAAAGATGGTCGTATATTTAATTCGACTAAGTCTTGTCGAGCTTTCAAGCCATCCTTACTTTTACCATCAATTTCTAATAATGTTCCAATCAAACTGTCAAAGACATTCTTCTCGATGTATATTACATTAAGGTTATGCCGAACAGGTAATAACTTCCAATATGGCAAATCAAAAAAGATACTCTTCTTTTTCCATGCCAGGTATTTATCTTTTTCAACATTATCAGGCTCTTCTATAGTATTTCTCTTCTTTGATTTCTTTTGCTTTGGTTCTCTCTTCAAATTCTTGCTTGACTTTCTTTTTCTTTTTTTCAAATTTTTAGAAGTTTCTGAGATAAAAATAAGACCCTCTAATTGCTGGAACACATCACTCCCAGAAGGCAGAATAGGTGCATCTCTCATATCTTCTTCCTTATCAAAAAATCTTGACTTCATTCATCAAAATTTATGGTCCTTGTCCAACCACCGTCTATGACCGGCATAATAATGTTTCCTACATGAATGTAAACAATCAGAATATGTATCTTTATTATATTGTGGACATGCCAATCATCCTTTCGTGCTCCAACCTGACAAGTATCTGTATGCAGGAAAATCATTTATGGTCCATAATATTGTAGCACGCATGTTGAACCTCTCGCCTCTCGAAGCATCATATGTGTCAACCCCATTCAACAAAATATTTAATTCATGAATGAGAGGTTGTAGGTAAACATCAATGTTGTTACCAGGTCCATGTGGATCTGGTATAAGTAAGGATACGAATATATTAGGCCATTTCATACACTCCCATGGTGGCAAATTATAAGGCAGCAAAATAACCGGCCAAATGCTATAGCTTACACTCATATTACCAAAAGGATTAAACCCATCGCTTGCCAAGCCAAGATGAACATTTCGAGAGTCAATTCCAAAATCATTAATGACATCAAGAGATTTCCAACAAGATGAATCAGCTGGATGTCTCAAGATACCATCTACTTTTCACTCTTCTTTATGCCACCTCATTTTTGCAGCCAATTCAGAACACAGGTATATCCTCTGAAGTCTTGGAATTAATGGAAAGTAACGAAGAATCTTTTTAGACTTTCTTTTCCCTTTATGGCCATAACAACTTTCTTTTTCAATCCATCTATCCTCTCCACATTTTGGACAACTTGTACTATCTTTATTCTCCTCCCTCCAATACAAAATGCAATCATTCGGACATGCATCTATCTTTTCATAACTATAACCTAATGCGGCAACAATCTTTTTAACTTCATTATATGAATTTGGATGTGCATTGCCATCTGAAAGAAGGGATTTATACAACTGCATCATCAAATAAAAGCCTTTTGGGACATTCCAGTCATGCACTTAATGTTGAATAGACGGAGAACAAAAGAAAGTTTCTTGAAACTCTTACAACCTTCAAATAATGGTTTTTGTGTATCTTCAAACAACTTCTTTAATCCATTTAAAAATTCATCTCCATCTGCTAGACCAGTATCACCATATTCAAATTCGTTGTCATCATCAGCTGCAGCTTTAAGTGCATCTAGTATCATTTTATATATGCCATCATCCTTAGTGCAATCTCCACTTGTGCTATTTATATTAGAAGAAATACTATGAGCTGAAATATCAGAATGCAATTCCCAAAGTCTCTGATCTTTAATAACTCCATTAAAAGCTAAATGTACTTTAATTGTATCTTTGTCATGGGTCAGACCACAAACACACTGTAGACAATGATACTTAAATGTATCTCTTCCTAATCTCCAACATGCATACTTAATAAATTCATCAACTCCCTTCAAGTACTCTACTGTTCCCCTAAAAAGAAAAATATTGAGAAAAATGAGAATCTAAGTATTATGTATATACAAATTCTAACCTTAAAAATCAATCTTCGATACCTTGGTAGATTTAACCAGCTCCAATCTATGTCCATATATATATGTATCTAAAATAAACATCAAAAAATAAAAATAAGTAAAGGATATTGAGAAATTTTTTTTGAAAGGCTAACATACAATGATCACTAACAATAAGCGAGCATACTTTAAGTTGCGCTCCTCCGCTTGGTGATAACAAAGCAAGGAGAATGAAGGTCTTGAATTTGTATTTAAAACCTATTTATATTTAAAAGCCTCCTGATGGAAATCAGACTCGGGCGAGTGCCGAACAACCTCACCTAGTAGATAATTTGAACCATCACAATGATTGCCACATCATAGCCGTTCATCCAATTGATCAATCAAATTGCAAAGCAAATGTACGATAGATAACAGGCATCTCTCAATAGATTTTGAATTATTTGCCTAAGACTCGACTCATTGTAACCATTATTTATTAGTAGCATTCCTATAACAATAGTGACTTTATTAAACAAGACATGCTCCACTTGCCTGAACTCTATTCTTCCACTGAAGAATCCTTCAGGGAAGTTCAAATGCCCTAATATGCTATATGGCATCCTGTTCATTATAGCTCTTCACAGAAACCAGTAAGAGTCAAGTATGTGATGGTGCAAAAAATAATAAAAGGGATAATATAAATGCACATCTAGAAGATTACAATATCACTTACATATAAATTGGAATTAACATTCTCATTCCATATAAATGATAAATATACCACAACCACTGAACTGCTATGCCATGTTATCAAAGTCAAACCAAATTCTTGGAGTACCCAACATATCTTCGCTGCATTTTTAGGCTATCAAATGTTCAATATTAAGCTAAATCATGCAGATTTCACATTTTTTAAAAATATTTTTCATGTATTTGTTGTTGTTAAATTTGTCAAACCATTGTAACCATCATTATTTTGTGCATAAATATTCTTGTACTTCAAAAAAAGTTATACTGCATCAACCTAATACTAACGGGCACAAATGAACTCTCTCTCTCTCTCTGTATATATATTCTTTTTCTGTCTCAACTTAAATCAGCCAAGGTTTATGACCAGCTGCCAGCCTCACATCAACCCTCTGAACTGGTGACTAATTTACCCAAAACTTTTGGCAAGAGAGTGTTGCCCACCAAGAAAGTTGGTAGGCTTATTGATGGTTTGAAAACACCCAATAAATTATATAATTCAAAGTCTGGGTCTATGCAATTTAGAACACAAATTATTAGGCATCTCTGGACTTGACAAGCATCTGGACGAAGTTGGAACACTGCAAGTAGGATTGGATGTATCATATAAGCAACAACGAATACAAGGTGTTTCCAGCACCTGGGAGACCTCTGCATGCAGGACTTTCCTGAGCACCTGGGAGACCTCTGCATGCAGGACTTTCCTGAGCCTAAGTGCTGGAGTCTGGAGGTCCTCAAGCCATCAAGCACATATATGGGGATCATTTATCACAGATAAAATGAATCCTGACAATGCTCAGCGAGGCACGGCCTCCTTTGCAGTTCCAGATGTAGCAGCCATTTCACAAAGCTTAAAATAAATTTCTTCTCACCTTTCAAAACCTCCCAGAAGAGTCGATCAAGACTCCCAATCGCCGATCATAACCTCCCCGCTCACCTCGTCGTGACCCGACGAGCCTCGCCGCGCCTCACTGAGCCTCATCGAGCCTCATCGCGCCGTGCCTTGCCGAGCATCGCTGCGCCTTGCCAAGCGTCGCCGAGCATCACCGCGCATCACCGAGCATCGCCGCGGGTCGCCGAGCATTGCCGCCCTTCGCCGAGCATCTCCGTGCCTAGCCGAGCGTCACCGCGCCTTGCCTCGCCGCCCTTCGCCGTGCCTCGCCTCGCCGCCCTTCGCTGAGCGTCGTTGCGCCTAGCCGAGCGTCGTCGTGCCTCGCCTCACCGCCCCTCACCACGCTCTGTTACGAAGGAGAAGTTCATAGCCTAGGGTACCATAAATCGCCGCGCTCCATGGAAAATACCCTTGCTCCATGGAAAATACCCTGGCAACGATTTATGTTACTATAAAGAGATGCGTGAAACCGGGAAAGTTGTTAAGATGGGGAAGTTGTGGTAACTGATTCAACTTATCGAATCCGGATCCAAATTTGATCGGGCTTATCATGTTTGGGTCCAAATTCAATCAAATTTAATTTAAAAAAACTCTACAGTTTGAACCCTGCATCAAGCTTGATTTGTTTACGATTATACTGAACTTAATTTAATTTTAATTTTAAAGAAATTAACAAATTAGTTTAATTGAATCAAAAATTGAACTATAACATGCTAACTTGACTCAAACCCAAAATTTAGATAAGCCTACCCTAAATCCAACAAAAAGGCTGCAAATGGATCGGGTTGACCCATGATCCAATCCGATCTGATCCATTTAGACCCGATCCAACCCATTTTTATGGACCCGTGGATCCAGGTTGGGTCCTAAAATTAGACACGTTTATTTTTTGGGTTGGGCCTGGGTTTACTGAATTTGGACCCGACCTGATTTGAACATACTAATAATGTTAAAATTATATCTATTTGGACCTTTAAATTATAAGTTAAAACTTGTATGGAACTTATTTTCAACATAGAGATAGAGTTATAATTATTTTTGTATCTTAATTTAATTTAAAAATAATATTATTTGTTATCTATTTTATGGTTTATAATAGTTAGCTATTTAATAATTAAAATATAGTTGTCTATATTTTATTTGGATTATATTTATATTCAAACTTTTTAGAATAGAACGAGATTATTTATGAACCTGATCCAACCCAAATGACCCGTAGTTAAAAATATGGACATATTGAATTCTTTTATTATACTTAGTTAGTAGGAGTGACTTTGTAAGTATAGTATAATTATAATATAGTGTAACTATATTTTTAATATTTAAAATATAAAATTTTAAATAATATATTATAATAAATTATAAAATATATCATATTACTTTATATTATATTACATTATATTATATTATATTATATTATATTATTTAAATATATATTATATTATATTTTTAGTTAGGTCTTGAGTTTAGATATTAAATATCAAGATCCGATCTATTTATGTTAAAGTTAATCAGATCCAAGTTTGGAGTAGCTCCAGACCTGGGATCAGTATTAATTTTTTTGGACACTCTTTTCTTGGCATACCAATGTTTATCCATTATATTTTATTTACTCATGTTTAATAGTTGTAACGTAAGTTACAAATTGATTATAGCATTTTCATGTTTGCCAAATGTGGATATATATAACATTTTTTTAGAACTTGAACTTTTACTCACGTATGTATTTTACGTGTCTAAAAAGCGTGGGTGTATATGACTTTTTTTGTAGTGTATGTTCTTTGAAGGAACAATAAAAGTTTATTTTTTTTTCTATCTATGTGTAGATAGAATTTTTATCAGTCAGAGGTTAGGGAGATATTTGTGCAATATATAAAGTCAATATTTGTTGATCCCTTAATCAAGATTAAGACCCATAATTTTTTTATGAAATGTGTCATGAATATGGGCCTTTTAAATTCTTTTGTTGTGCTTGGTTAGTGGGAGTGGCTTTATATTTGTGCTTTATTACTATAAAGCTTGGTTTCAATTGATTTCCTATCATGTGTATTTATGTACATTGTTGACATGATAGTTAATGGATTACATTTCTACATTTTTATGTGTACATGTGGAATAAAGTACAACATAGTATCTCAAGAATATGTTTTGTCTTGAGAATGACAGTTGTATGGGTATGTCTCATTTTGATAATTATGAGAGCTCATTGTGTTTAGAGACATACAGACTTTTTTTAAAGTCGCGAGATTTCTCTAGCTTGTGATATAGCATGTGGTTATAGAGAAATCTTGATTGAGGATATATTGTTTAATTTATTTTGATTATGAGATATCTTTTTAGTTATGTACCTGATTGAGACTCGGTGTTGAGTTTCAGATTTGTTGTGATGTCTCGACATTGACACTATTATTGAGTATGTGAGATAGGATGGCTTGTACGTTGTTTGATGCCATCACGATTTCTCTTGCTTATTTTGTTTCTAAGCATGTTGACGAGAAATTGGAGGACTGACAATGATAAATAGCATATTTTATTTGATCATCTTGATGCTATTTCCTTGCTATACTACCATACCAAGACTCATGTCGATGATGTTTATGATGCTTGTAACCATGGATAAGTCTTGTATCGGTTAAGTAGTACAATGGCCCCATGATTCGGTATCATGGATACTATTGGACCGAGTCGTTTGTAGGTGCTGTCTATGAATCATATGGTGGCCACATTTTATTTTCACCCCGAGAGTTGCTTTTAAAATAAAACATTTTCAAAATTATAATTAATGCATCCCAAGTGGGAGAATGTAAGAATTTCTTAATTTGGGCTAATATTAATTGAAATTTTGTTTTATTGAAAACCGGATTGATTTTATGATCCATGTTGATAGACATAGGTTGAGCCCATTATTATGTGATCATTGATTGGGCTAGGAGCACCTCATGTGATTTGGTATGGTTGAGGCGGCACAGTGTAGGCCTTAGCCCAACTTGACTCGTGATAGGAGGGTCAGTTAGGGTATTTCTATTTTGTTGGCTAGGTCCCCTCTTTACTTCCTCTATTTATATATCACGTATACCATGATTTTGTGGTATGGTGATTTTTTCCATCGAGAGCCGTCTTTTCTGAGGAAGACCAGAGAGAAGGACTCTGCCTGCGATGTTCGTGTAAGCATCGAGATGAAGGACCAAGACCTGCATTATTGGCGAATATAGGTAAGTATTTATTTTTTAGATCAAATATAGGATTCTATATTTTGATTGATCCTAGGGATTATTTTTTCCACACCTCAGTGATCTTATTGCAATATCTTGGGCCATATCAAAGAAAGATGCTTGGATTTTCATAGTCATCCTACATTGCAATCTAAAGCTAATGTTGCCAATGCTTCAAAAGAAATAAGTTCCCAAATCTCACTAAAGAACTCTCTAAATTTCTTGATGCATATAATAAAATAAAATCCCCTTTTGTTCCCCTAGAATCAAGTAAATTATCTTTGTATAGCTAGTAGATTTATCTCCATTAATATGGATTATTGACACTAGTGCAACGAATCATATGATAGGGTCCTTTACTAATTTATCTTCAATACAACATGTAGTTGGTAAGCACTTCATTATCCTTGCTGATGGGTCACAAATCCTTGCCCATGAAATTGGTAATGTTGACATTTTCACCTTTTATTGATCTATCATTTGGTTTATTTTTATACCTTTTTTTTTTTTTTTCAAATTTGCTATATGTGAGTAAGTTGACCAAAGCATATAATTGTTTTATAACCTTTTATCCATATCATTGTATTTTTCAGGACTTGATAATGAGGAAGACAATTGGTGAAGGACGCAAGAAAGAGGGGCTTTATTTGGTAGATCAGAATGTGCATGCTCTAGTCAGTTGCAAAAATGATAATCATGAGGAGAAATGGCATTCTTGTTTGGGTCACTCATTTGATCATATTCTTTGTATCATTTTTTCTTCTTTAAAATCTTTATATAATAATTGTGAAACTTGTTTCTACTCTAAACAACACCACCTTCATTATTGTAATCATCAAAGTTTATGTGATTCTCTTTTTCAATTAATATCTAATGTTTGGGGTTATGCACCTGTAGAATTTTATTTTGATTTTAAGTACTTTGTTAGTTTTATTGATGACTTCTCTTGTATGCTTTGGATATACTTATTAAAATTGAAAATTAATGTTTTTGATACTTTCAAAACTTTTGTAAGTTGGTTATCACATAATTTGATATAAAGGTTAAAATTCTTAGAATCGATAATGGGACTGAATATATTAACCAAAATTTTGTTAACTAGTCACGTGAAAATAACATTCTCTATCAGACCATATATCCTAGCTGTTCATAGTAAAATGGAGTTGTTGAATACAAAAAAAATGACTTATCTTAGAGGTAGCAATATCATTACTTTTTTAAATGAATATGCCTAAAATCTTTTGGTTTGATGCCATCCTAATAGCATGTTATATCGTAAATAGATTGCCAACAGTCATGATTAAAAATATTTCCTCAATCGAACATCTAACCAGTAAAAAATCTTCGATTTCACATCTTAGAGTTTTTGGATGTTCTTGTTATGCTTATGTTTATGAACAACATAGGGATAAGTTTGATCATAAGTCCATTAAGTGCATCTTTCTTGGATGCTCTAACACCCGAAAAGGAAAAAGACCTATGTATCTCATGATGTACAATTCTCTGAATCCATTCTATATTATATTAATAAAGATGATTGTACTCTAGATTTTGTTTTTATTAGGGAGAATACATAGGAGAATGTCCACTTTGCTCTAATCCTCAACTATCTATTATATTTTATATCTCAAAGACCATAATTTTTCTACATTATCTTTCTCTTATCTTGATCAAGAAACCATACAAATTGATCACCAAGATCAAGATCCATCAATCTTACCACCTCACCAAACGAGATCCTCGGAATCAGGTTCAGTAATGAACTCCATTCAGGTAACTCAAATGCAAAAACTTCTTCTTTAATTGATCTAAATTCGTTACATATTGCTTTGAAAAAAGGGAAGCATAATGCATCCAAAGTTTCTTATCCCATCTAAGACTATATCTCCTATCATATTTATTCCAATAAATTCGAATCTTTCAACGCATTGATTGATGTAAATAGTGAACCTTCTAGTTATGTAGAGGCAGTAACCAGGCCCGAGTGGAGGAAGGCAATGAAAAAAAGAGTTGGGGGCGCTTAAGAAGAATCATATATGAAATTTGGTATTGCTTCCTAATAGCAAAAGATTTGTTGGTTGCCGATAGGTTTATAAAATCAAATATCATCTGGATGGTCACATAGAATGTTACAAAGCCTGCTTGGTGGCCAAGGGCTTTACTCAAACATACAGAGTTGACTATAAGGAGACTTTTGCCCCTGTAGCTAAGATGAATATAATTAGAGTTTGTTTATTTGTTGGTACTAATATGGGTTGGCCACTCTACCAATTTGATATGAAAAATACATTCTTATATAGAAAACTATATAAGAAAGTTTATAAATCAATACCTCCGGGATATCCAAGTGAGGGAGAGAATGGCTTGGCTTGTTGGCTCTAAAAATCAATCTATGGATTAAAATAATCTTCAAGAGCATGGTTTGACAAGTTAACGTATGTTATGTTTAGCATTGGTTTTCTAAGTAGTTGTGCTGATCATTCAATATTTATCAAAAAGAGGTAAAAAGTACTACCATCATGCTAGTTTATGTAGATGGCATTATTCTTATAAGTGACAATCAAAGTACTATAAATGATGAAAAAAAATAGTTAAAAACTATGTTTGATATCAAAGATCTTGGAGAGCTAAGATACTTCCTTGGTATTAAAGTATAAGGTCAAAGAGGGGAATCTTTATCTCTCAAAGAAAATATATCTTAGACTTGCTAAAAAAGATAAGAAAGGTTGTCTCAAAGCCTGTAGAGACCTCAGTTAATGCTCGACTAGATTTAGAAGGAGGGAGTTTGATAAAAGATATCGAATTATATCAAAGGTTAATTGGGTGTTTGATATATCTTACAACTACAAGGCCTAACATCTTTTATGCCGTAAGAGTGGTTAGTTAGTTCATGCATTCTTCAAAAATTACTTATATGAATTTTGTGAATAAAATATTGTGCTACTTAAAGTGCCATTCAGGAAAGTAAATCTTAATATTAAAGAATGGTAATTTAGGGATTGTTGGGTACTCAAATATTGATTAGGCAGGATGTTCTATTGATAAACATTCTACTACTAAATATTGTGCTACTGTTGGTGGTAATCTTGTGATATAAAAGAGCAAAAAATAGAATATTGTATCATGGTCAAGCACAAAAGTTGAATATAAAGCAATGGCATCTACTACTTACGAGTTAATATAGTTGAAAGCATTACTTAAAGATATGGAATTTAATCAAGATACTCCTATAGAAAAAAAAAATGATAATCAAGCTACCATATATATTTCTTCAAATCCAATCTTTTATGAGAGGATCAAGCACATAGACGTGGATTATCATTTTGTCCAAGAAAAGGTACAAGACAAAATTATTTCTACTGAAGATCAATTGGTAGATATATTTACTAAAGCTATTGAAAGGATAGATTAAAAAGTTTATTAATCAAGTTGGACGTGATAAGCATCAATGAACTAACATGAGGGAGAGTGTTGAATATTTAATGACTTCTCTAAGTCTAAGCTATGCTGGGAAGATAGCATTTGTGATTTGTTGAATATTCGGTAACTTCTCTAAGCTATATTGGAAAGATAGTATTTATGATTGAAGGCTTGATCAAAGACTTGATTAAAGATTGGTTGATTATGAAGAATCCTCTAAATATAGTTATAAAAATTGAGCACCTACCATATGTACATAATTGATTGATAGTTTTCTATTTTTGTAAACACTATAAATCTTATATTAAAGGGAAAGAATGTAGCCCCAATATATTATTATGAATTTACAATAATTTTTTCACTATTTTTTAGTCATCTTCTATTTCCTTCAATTCTTTTATAAATGCTTGGGTAAATTATAGGAGCCCCCCTCAATTTTGGTTCAAATTTATTTACATCCCCTTGACTTTAAAAATTATCAAACTAGCCTTTGAAGTTTTCGAGATATCACAAAATAGTCCTACCATTTATCTCTGTTAATAAAATAATATCATGTGATCATCACATAATACTATCATTATATAAAATGACCAAACTATCTTTACCTCACCTCCTATGTCCTCCCTCCTCTCCAATTGCTCCCCTCCTTTTCTTTTTCCATTATCAATGTCCCTCCTTCTCCCTATTCCTCCTTCCCCACTCTTTTTCCTCATCACCCCCCTTCTCCTCTCTCCATCGTCCTCCTCCTTTAACAATTAGAATATTAAACTTCAACAATTTTTGGCAAATTTTATGTAATTTACCATTTTTTTTATCCCCCCATTTTTTGCTCCAACTTTCGCAATTTCTATGCTTTTGAAATCTTTTTTTTTGCTTTTCTTAGCTTCTATCTTGTCCTTGAGAATCATGTAATAGAGAAAAAAGGTTAAGATCAAGTTCTTTGTTTTGTGATTTTTTTTCTTTTTCTTGCTTGGATTTGGTTGGGGTTTTGATTTTTAGGGGCAGTAGAGGGAGAGGGAGATGGAAAGATAATGAGGTGCTAGCAGGGTTACTTGGCTTCCATCTTGTTCTTTCTACCCTACTGTTACAAAGGGAGAGGGAGCTAGAGGCATGTGCTTATAATATATTATGCTTTTACCTCCTCTAATCTTTCCATTCTATTAGATCTCTTCCTATATGTTTCATTTTCTTTTGTATTTTATTTCTTGGTCTCTTATCTTGAGATCATACCTCTAGGAAATTAAGAAAATTTAGTTGGAAAGAGACAGCTCCTTTTAGATCTAAGGTACTATGACTAGTATTATTATGAAAAAATAAAAGTAAAAGTAGGCCATGTAACGGTGTAAGGACAGGAGTTGGTGTTAAGATTCCAAGGCACTGATCCCACTTAGTGGGAGATCCAGACACCTATATGCAGCGGAAATAGCGAGGAAGAAATCAAGAATTAACCTTCTTGATTCAAGAACGAGCAACAACCTGTTCTTGGATTCAATATCATGCAACAAAGGAGATATAAAGAAGAGATGTAGAAAAAAAAGAGATTGTATTCATTTGGAGAAGAACCTTGTTACAAAACAAGAACCGGACACCAGTCTTCTCTCATAAACCCGAGAAGAAGCCCCACCTGCGGACAATACCTCACCGCTGATTCTCCTCTCCAAAGTTCCATGGAACATCCCACGGCACCAAGCCCTCCACATGATATCTCCCTCACGTGTGCCTCTCTGCAAGCCCAAGCCATGACCATGCCTCCTCTCATCAGAAAGAGCTCCACCTACGGACTACCTCACATAGAATCCTCTCACGACCAAGTCCCTATGCAAAAAGTCCCTCCACATGGTCTCATCCCAAAGGGGGGCATTCCAAGATTAGCCCCTCATGATCTTCTCATGACCATGAGGTATCTTCACGCTCCAAGCCTTTTTCGGCCTCTCTGCAAACTGAGAGACCCCAAAGGGGTCGGCCCCTCTTGGATGCACTCCAAGTTCATGCATGCCCCCTCTTCTTATAGAAGAGTGGATGGTGAAATCCTCCTCAAGTTGGGCATCAACCATCTTGGACTTCTTGGACTCATCTTGGGCTAACAACTTCTTGAATCTGTAAGGACTCAATCATATAGGCGGTTAAGACTTGTCATGGGCCAATAACAACTTATTAGGACACCTCACATGGTTGGAATTCCTAATTGGTTACAACCAACCAACTGGCTAACCTCCTAACCAACTTAAAAAACCTGGACCCAACCCTATAACCCAATTGAATTATGTTATAATCTCTCAAAAAACTTTTTCCAACAATCAATGTGAGAAAACTCTCAACCCTAAATCAAGCCCCTTGACCCAACATGACTCTGGGGCCCTCCTGAAATACCTCCAGGACCTCTAGAACACTTCCAGAAATCGCTTGGGATACGCCTCCAAGCTCCAGGGATCACCTCCAGCATTCCTGCCATGGTCTTCCATGTCTCTCCAAGGCTTGGGAGTACCACACAAAACCCTATAGTTGGGAAGAGAATAAAAGGAGGGGGTTCAATGATGAGTTTGGGTGATTTGTTGAACAGTGGTTCTGATGGCACTCGAGTCATGGCTCATATCTTGATAGCTCCATGATGCTCCAAGTGCCATCCCCTAGCCCCCTCCTTCTCCAAGCCTTTGCTTAGCTCCCCCGATCACTCTCTTACCCTGGTGACCTCTCCTTCTTTCTCTCTCTCCCTCCTCACATGTTCTTAAAGATTTTTTTTTATGAGTCCTTTTAGTTGATTTTTGTTTTTTGTCTTCTTGGCCAGTAAATAAACATGGACAAGAAAGGGAATGGGAGTCTATCATCCATTATTAGTGGTGCAGTCATTGGGGATGACGATAGAGGATGGGATGTAGATATAATGGATAGGAACAAGGAAGATGAGAATGAGAGTTGATAGAGTGACAACCTTGAAGGTGGCTTTAGCAGCGATATAGACTGGGATAGAGGGTGGGATGGTCGGTGGTCACCAAAAATTGACCAGGAAGATAGAAGCAAGGAAGCTGAAAGGAAGAAACCTCAGAATTAGAAGGGGTGTAGTCGAAATCCATTTCAAATTGTCTATATGAGAAAGGGGCAATTTTGTCCAGTGTAATGGCAGGCTAATGCTATTGGTAATTAAGTGACATCGAGACCACGATGGAACATTTCAATAACTATAAGGGCCAATTTGATACTATTTAAAGTGAAGGGGTGTAAGCAAAATCAGCTTAAAATTGAGAGGATATTTCTATAATTTATCCTAAATACTTTAAATGAAATAAGATAATTCTGATTGCTAGGATCTTCACTATTATATATTCTATAAATAAATAAAAGAAAGCCAGTATATGGTATGGAATCATGGACTATAAATTATGGAATTGGGATAACAAAAGATAGAGTTGATTAGTACTCTACATAATAGTTTTATCCTCTAAATTGAAACTAGGTTATTATACTACTCCCATGGTTGATCAAAATTACTATTTATAAAATATTTAGATTTTTTTTTGCATGTATACCTTTAAAAATATGCAAATTACATGATACTCTTATAAAATTATTATTTATGTGTACCCTCATAAAATATGTATTTTGCATGTATATCCATCATTATGATGAAATGGAATATAGGCAATGCTTTTTTTGGTTCTTAATGATGCTTATATGTATTACAGAGTGATTCTACGATGCTTTTGAAATAGGGCTGAAAATGGGTCGGATAAACTCCGACCGTATTCGAATCCGTATCCGAATTGGACCGGATTTGGATATTTATTTTTTAGTCCGATCGGATCCGGATACGGATTCAGATATCTAATTCAAAAAATAACCGGATACGGATACGAAAACGAATTTATATTTTTTTTCGGATACGGATACGGATATCCATTTTTACAAAAAAAAAAAATTAAATAATAAAACTTAAAATCTTAACTCTTAATAATTAACTTAACATAATAAGAGTCCCGGGAACTTCATTTACTTTTCATTTATTTGTCCAATTTCCTTTTCCGACTCTCTCTTTTGACCATTGGTCAATGGATTGATATATCTTCCCATGCCTATGATTTTAATACGTTCTCGTTCTTTTGACTGCCAACAATATAATATGGTGGTGTTTTTTTTTTTTTTTTTCTGGCAAGAAAACCGAGGAAGGTGGGAAAGATCTAGGAAGGCCGATTGGCCGAAAGGTGAGCTGCGTACTGGCACGGTCCCACTCCCCGCGTGGCCATGGATTGACTCCTGGGCTTTTCAAATATTTTGTGCGACGGATGCCATTAGCTTCTGCAATTCCCGTGCTACTAATAATAATATCCGTGACTTCCCCCTTCGTTTCATCTTCCCCGCTTTTTAGCGTCTTCTCCTGCCCGTCTCTCTCTACAGGAAGCTTTTTTTTTTCTTCATCTTTATTGGAGTTCTCTATTCTCGGCCTTTCCCAATTACCCTTCTTGTTAATTTTGGAAGTGAATAGGTATGCGAACTCCTCTTTCATGCTCTTATAGGAAGATCTTTTTGTGAGTCTTATCTGATATTTTTATTTAATTTAACAGGATCTCCTACGATAAAGATTGTCGAATTTATATATCCCCAAAAAAATATATCAAAGAGACAAATTGTTTCTTAATATAATTTTTTTAATGTAATTATATTTATTTATTTACTTATTTATATATTTATGTATATTAGTACTTAATAACTAGTGTCGCAGTTTATTGACTATAATGCCTAGTGAAATGTTTTGATGATGCTTAGAACTCGAATGGGTTGCCTTTTCTTTATTTTGTTTATGGATTTTTTTATTATAATTTCATTACCTGTATTTTGAATGCAGTTGCTATATATCATGTCTTCTAGTGGGATTATTAAAGATACAAATAGCCAATCAGTTGAGCCTACAAATCAAACAGAGGGGCAAAGAAAAAAGAAAAAGCTAACATCTAAAATTTGGGATGATTTTACAAAGTATGTACTAGAAAAGGAAGTTGATGAAAAAATTATTAAAAAAGAGGAAGCAAGATGTAATCACTGCAAAAGAATATTTAATGGAGCTAGTAGTTTGGGGACATCACATCTGAAAAATCATCTTGATAAGTGTCATCCATTTTTGAAGAATGCTAATGTCAAAGGCCAACAAATATTACAAACATCATTGCAAAAAGAGGATGGCACTTGTTCTTTGGACATATATACATATGATGAAGATGTTAGTCGTAAGAAGCTTATATAGATGTTTGTTATGCATGAATACCCATTTTCTATGGTTGAGCATGAAGGATTTGTTGATTTTATTAAGTCTTTGCGACCATCTTTTGAATTAAGAAGCCGCATAACTCTAAGAAAGAGGATTATGGAAACATATTTAGAGGAGAAGAAAAAAGTTTATGATATGTTTGGTCTGCTTTCATGTCGGATAAGTGCAACAATGGATTTATGGACTTCTAGACAAAACAAGTCTTATTTATGTGTGACAGCACATTTCATTGATGATGATTGGAATTTGAAAAAAAAAAAAATTAATTTCATGCATATGGGAGGAAGGCATACTGGAGTCAATTTGTGCAATACATTTATCAAAAATATGTTTGATTGGAACATTGATCGTAAGTTATTTGTATTAACATTGGATAATGATCGTGCCAATGATGTGTGTGTCATAGAAATCGTGGATAGGCTTCAAGGGACACTTGTATGTAATGGCCAACTCTTTCATGTGAGATGTGCTGCACATATTATTAATTTAGTTGTGCAGGATGGACTAAAAAAAATTAATATGGCAATTGAAAATATCCGGGAAATGGTAAAGATTGTTCGAAGCTCTCCACTACAATTAGAGGAGTTTGAAAAGAGGGCTAAAGAATGTAATCTGGATACACGTAGAGGTTTGTCAATTGATGTCCTAACACGGTGGAACTCTACATACATGATGCTTAGGGATGCTTGTTATTACAAGGAGGCTTTCAAAAGATTGCAGTGTATTGATCCATACAAATTTGATATGTGCCCAACAAACGATCAATGGACAGAGGTAAAAGTATTTTGTCAAGCTTTGAAAAATTTTTATAACGTCACTGAGCTTCTTTCAGGCACAACATATCCAACTGCAAATCTCTTTTTTCAAGAATTTTGTGAAATTCAATTACAAATTGTTGAATGGTGTACAAATCCTAAGGATCAACTTTTTCTCTTTATGGCATTATCAATGAAGGAAAAGTTTGATAAATATTGGCAATAATCTAATCTCATGCTAGCAGTGGGTTCATTCCTAGATCCCCGTTACAAAATGAAGATGGTAGAATTTTATTACTCACAGATTTACTCTTTAAATGGAGAAAAAGAGGTCAATGATGTTCATAATGTTATTCGGAAACTTTATAGTGAGTATGAAAGAAATTTTTTTCCTTTTCTATTCCAATTACTCATGATATTAGTTCATCGAGAGATATGGGATATATTTCTGATGACTTTGGTGAGATGGAAGGAAGAAAAAGAAAGTTTGCACAATTTATGAAGAAGAATGCATAGCAGCAACAAATTAAAACAGATTTGGATATATATATGGAAGAATCTATTTGGCCATGGGTTGAAGGTGACGTTTTTGATATTTTAGGTTGGTGGAAATCTAATGGTCCAAAGTATCCTATCTTATCTCGGATTGCAAGAGATATTTTAGCAATTCCAGTATCTACTGTAGCTTCAGAATCAGCATTTAGTACGGGTGGACGAGTGATAGATGCATTCCGAAGTTCATTAGATCCTGATATTGTTGAAGCTGTGATTTGTTTTCAAGATTGGCTGAGATCTGAGAAAAAAGGTAACTTATTATATTTTATACAATATTTTTGTTAGATTTAACTTATTTATAATATTTTACTAATTTTTTAAAATTTTGTTTCAGGTCATATTGCATATGTTATTCATGATCTTAATTCTTCTGCTATGTTGGATAGTTATTCTATTTCCGTTGAAGATTCAAACAAATCAATATCAACCCATATGTTATAATAAGGTAAATGCATATAATATGTAGTTTTAAAAATTAGTTATTATTTTTATTTTTATATATATTGAAATTTTTGTGCTAATGTTAATATTTTTATTTTTATTTCAGGATGACTAGAGCATTGAGGATTGTCATATGATATTATTCAAAGACTTGTGAACTTTCTACTTAATAGTTTATGAAGCACTTCTAAAGACATTTGAGTTTATGAGATGTATTTAAGTTTTATCTTTAAACGAGATTAACTATGATGGATGGTGATTATATTTTTGGTACTATTTATGCATTTAAATCCATACTTTTATATCATTTATTTTATAGAGATTATGCTACTTATTTGAATTATTTATCATTTAAATTTTTGCTCTTTTAATATTGAATGGCATAGATCTAAAATAATATCATGGTTCTTGTTATGATGAAGTCAAAATATAGAAGAATCAAGGAGAAAGTAAGTATATATTTATTAATTTTTGAATGATTATTATTTAGGATTATTATGCATCTTAATTAACTTTATTGTTTTCTCATATTTGTATTTAGGTACTTTTGTTATGAGTATGAACAAGCACACATTCATATTAATTAGGGACCGAAAGAGTATTGGTGATCATTTGGATTCTCAATATAAGGTACATATTATCTCTTTTTTTTTGAATATTTTAGATTTTTTTTATCTATTTCTTACTTTCAATGAAGCTTTGAATTATAATTATCTTTCTTGTATATAATTATGATTATCTTAGATGTAATTATGATTATCTTAGATTCTTTACATCATGTCATTATATTTCATTTTCATCATTGAATTTTATTTAAAATTTAATTAATATATAAATAGTACCAAATTTATATCCGTATCCAGATAAACAAATATGGATATCTTGATATCCGATTTGTATCTATATCTGTTTATAACAAATGGATATATTTAATATCCGATTTGTATCCGTATCCGTATATAACAAATATGGATATGTTTGATATCCGATTCGTATCCGTATCCGTTTAGAACAAATATGGATATGAATTTTAATATCTGTTTAGTATCCGTATCCGTATTCGTATTCGTTAAAAAATATGGATACAAATATGGATATACTACTATCCGATCCGTATCCAATCCGTTTTCAGCCCTATTTTGAAAGCATTGTGATAGCATCGGCTTTTAAGAAGTGTCGCTAGATAACGACACTTTAAAGCGTTGTTAGATTGCTAACTAACAATGCTTTAAAGCATCACAAATTATATTTTGAACAAGAAAAATATTATATATTAAAAAAATATAAAGCCCGTATCATATCATATAATAAATCTACACATTCCTTAAAATTTACTTATATGTAATAAATATTAAAGAACTCCAAAAATTCTTGTTATATAACAAGAAGTCACAAAATAATATTTGTATTGCATATGAAAATGACAAGTTTTTATATTGTCCAAAATAAATGAATCCATAAAACTTTAAAAAAACATAACAAAATACAAAATGATACATCATAGATAAAACACAAAATAAAAGACAGAGGGCTAACCCTAGCTGGTGTCGATCGCTGGTCGGTCCTCACTCATCCTTGACCATCTACAAAAAATACAAAAAGAGAGTTAATCAAAAGTATTAAATATGCATCATACAAAAATAATATATTTAAAATAAAATTTTATAATGAAATATGTATAAAATTTATTCATTTAAATTATTCCGAATGCTAAAAGTCTATATCCTTGAAATGTTTTTGAGGCGTGACTTTCCTAGCTGCACATATGAATTCAATATAAGTTAATAAACTTTTTACATAAGAATTGCTAATAATAAATACTGTTTATTAAATGAAAACATATATCTTAAATATTTTAATAGAATACAATATATTATCCATGGTTTCAGTCTAATTCTCAAACACCCTTCAACATTATTCTATCCAAGCTTCGAAAAAATTACATGATTTTGTAAAATCCTACATAGATTTAACCTTTGTATCGGTAGCCACTAGCCAAAAAAATCCATGAATCACAACGGGACATTGTTAAAAAGAGTAGGATATTAATAGACCAAACTAAGACATTCAAATCTGCCAATTTAATCACAAGGAAACAGCAAGACTTTTGAAAGCTCCTCTTCTCTCAGGCACCTCATGCATTCATATCAACATTGACTCCCAAGTAGTAGTACATAGGATCTGCATTACAATAATGATCTACTCGAAAGGCTTAGGTCTTGTGTTAATGTTGGGTGTAGAGTCCAATCCACCCAAAAGGCAGTTCAAAAGGAGCAAAAAAAAAATCAAAAAAACAATCTAACAAGCCGTGATCCAAAAACTAAAAAAAAGAGAAAGGCCTAGAACACCCTGTATGGCCTAGACTAGCCACGGCCCACGGCCTAGTGTGTAGTGCGCATTGGTGCGTGGCCCAGCACACGTGCGCATATGGGCGCAGGCGGCCGACCCAGGCCCGAGCGACCAAGCGCGCGGGTGCTCTTTCCTTCCCAAGTCACGGTCCACGATGGACCACCGGTCTACATCATGGTCTATGTTGTTCGTACACCATTGGATGGATCAGAGTGCCCCAGGCATGCGATCAGATGGCTCCCATCGCTTTTCACTTAGAATTAGAGTGTTCGACGGTGTTTCCAGTGTATTTCGCACGTTGATGGATGATCTGATGGCTGGGATTTTTTCTAAGGATCTAAGCCTACTGGAAATGGTTTTGAAGCATTTTTGGACTCCCTGCAATAGATTTTTGGCCTTCTTTTGAAGAGAGGCCACAGACGAGTCCAATGAACGTGAACAGCAGCAAACAGAGGCAGCCATGAATTTTATCGAGAGAGAGAAAACAAGAGAGAGAGAGTGAGAAGGAGGAAAGGTAGGGGTTTTCATCCTAGGGTGCTTTCAAACTTGAGGAGCATTTTTAGAAGATTTTTTCTTCCGTTGCCTGCTGTCTTTTGCATCCAGAAAGGTTTTGTTATTTTTTACTTCTTATAAATAGGAGGATAAATCCGGTGCAGCTGCCTCGCAGGCTCCTACCCTGCCGAAAAATGTTCTATTTAAGGTACAGGATTTTAACAAACCTTTTTCCATCCAAGGATGAGTACGTTAATCTGACACCACCAAGATGCCAGCTAGTCAGAACATGAAAGAATAAGATCTCTGGCCTCTCACTTATTCAATCATCATGAACTTCTCACGGATGAATACGTCAATCCGATACCATCAAGATGTCAGCTAGTCAGAACGGAAAAGAATAAGAATCCTGATGTTTCATTTATTCAACCGTCACGGGTTTCAAGAAATAATTCCTGAATTTAATTGAGTCTTTTGTAGAGTCACATATCGAATCCATGATCTATTGATTGTGAAATAAGATTTTAATTAGCTGGGCTATTATCTTGGCGATACTGCATTGCTTTGGTTGCTTTCTTATTCCCGTGCAATTCATAGACCTTCTTCAAAGACGGAGAACCAAAATAAAATTCTATCACAAAGACCTATCTCTCAACTGAGAATTCCACCAAAACGGATAATTGAGATAGTTCTGCTTCATGGAAGGGGAAACCTGTAAAAAGCTCAACTAGTGTCATGGCTGATGCATTAACTACTTGGATGAAGTCATCAAAAGAGAAAAAAAAGGGTTGATAACCGGATGGCTGCATGTAATTCCGAGGTTGAAAAAATTGGGATCAGTTCTGTACCGATGAACCATAACATTGTAAATGCATCAAATGATGTTAGGCATGCATCGCACACACATACTCGATCTAACTGAATTACGATATCATGATTTTATATTATAAAAATTTAATATTTTAAAAAATATATTGTGATATCTCTTTATATAAATAAATTTCAAAAATTTATATTAATAATAAAATAAAATCTACGATGTCCTAATTTAAAATCTACAACATTCTAGTTTAAAATCTAGGACATCCTAATTAAAAAACTACGACACCCATACAAAAATTGTAAAATAAAAGTTCACATGCCAAATGTCAACTCCAAGCAAGAATCAAAAATTTTTCTTACCTATTTCTGATTCTGTAGCTTCTTTTAGGACGAATCTTAAAGGATTCGCATCATTTCCTTTCCTGAATAAACAACAATTGCATTGCTTCCTTTCTCCATCTACATTTTCTTCTTGTGGTATTTTTGTGTTTGCCATCTGTATTGAAAGACAAAATTATTTTTTTCAATTTACTAAAGATTTCGAAGACATATCGAAGGTTGAAGAAAGGTAAGCTCCAGAATTTTCAAGTCACCAGTAGCTTCTCGATGCCGAAGAGGTGCAAAAACATTAAATGAAGGACTCTGTGATAGCCAAAAATAATAGAACGAATTTTGGGATGGAGTGTCGCTTTGCAAATAGATTTTTTTTTCTGTTTATAGAATAGGAATTGGTTTTGCATATCGTAACCTTTTCCAGAAAATATAAGGATAAAAAGATCAATTGTCATATTTGAAATGACTGCATATATGATGATATTCAGATAATACAATTCCAGAGATATGGCTCCCGTCCCGTCGTATCAAGCCAATTCAAATATAGATAGATCAATAAAAAAATACGATGCTGGCTATGTTAAATTTGCTGCACCGCACGCGGTGCACAAAAGACTTGCTCATTGATTTGCAGTGGAATCTTGTCAGTTGGGATCCATATATTTCAACGACGGAATCCAAAAATTATTGGTTGGTCGATGCATAAAAAAAAGATTTTTTTATTCAAAATAGTAAAAATTATCAGCTTTCATATAATTTTTTTTTCAAATTTTTAATCAAGCTTCAATAACAATGCATCTTTTTAAATAAAAATAATATAATAATTTTTTATTGAATTATTCAAAAATAAATATGATATAACTGTTCAAACTAATAATTTTTTGATTTATTGGGATGCTGAAACAGTAACTTGATGTACGGACCAGCTGTGCGCATGGGCTTGAAGGAATCCATGCTTGGCCAAAGCATGACTTGGGCTCATCGTAATATCATCATGAGCTCAGCCTATGGGCTCGTAATGTCACACGGGCTCAGCCCAGTAATATCATTGCAGCCAGGGGTAATTCTTCGTGCACCGCGTGCGGTGCAGCAAATCCAGCATGGCCTACACTGCACGCTCCTATTAGTCCAAAAATATTCACTTTAGCATGATGGGACGAAAGCTGAGATGACTAGCATTAATTAAAATTTTCGTCCAGACCAAAATATCCTTACGACATCCTAGTTCAAAAGCTACGACATCTCAGTTCAAAATCTACGACACCCTAGTTCAAAAAATGACCTGAAACAGTATTACGACATCCTAGTTCAAAACCTACGATATCCTAGTTCAAAACCTACGACATCCTGGTTCAAAAATGACCTGAAATAGTATTACGACACCCTGGTTCAAAACTTACGACACCCTAGTTCAAAACCTATGATACCCTGGTTCAAAAATGACCAAAAATAGTATTACGACATCCTAGTTCAAAACCTACGACATCTTAGTTCAAAACCTACGACACCCCTGCAGAAAATATAAATTAAAACCTGAAACAGTATTACGACATCCTAGTTCAAAAGTTACGGCATCATAGTTCAAAACCTATGACACCCCTACAAAAAATATAAATTAAAATCAGAAACAGTATTACAACACTCTAGTTCAAAAGCTATGACACCCTAGTTCAAAACCTACGACATTCCTGCAGAAAAATATAAATTAAAACCTGAAAACCTACGACATCCCTGCAGAAAAATATAAATTAAAACCTGAAACAGTATTACGACACCCTAGTTCAAAAGCTACGATATCCTAATTCAAAACCTACGACATCCATGCAGAAAATATAAATTAAAACATGAAACAGTATCACGACACCTTACGATTTCCTAGTTCAAAAGCTATGATACCCTAGTTTAAAATCTACGGACACCTTGGTTCAAGGGACTAGAGAGAAGGGTATTTTGGTCTGGACAAAATTTCAAATAAAAACTGAATGATAATTAATGCTAGTCACGCTCAGCTCCCATCCCGTCATGCTATAGTCGATACATTTGGACCAATAAAAATATGTGGTGAAGGCCACGTTGAATTTACTGCACCGCACGCGGTGCACAAAGACTTTTCCCTGCAGCCGGAACTACAGATGGTACTTAATTTTGGCTCCCAAAGATCCATGTTTAAAAAAAAAAAAAAATGACAAAAACTCTACAATATAGGCACATGACAGACAGCTATGATCAATTGGACTCATTTATTAAATATTATAGACAGTCAACCATATATATGTCTTGGAATCAACTAGGTAGTTAGGATTGATAATGATAATCCAAAATTAGTTTTGATTTAGAATTTTTTTAAAATTTTAAATTTTGGTTAGTTGATTTTATCTCATCCAAAATTTATTTAGTTATTAAGTCTATTTTAATTATTTATTTTTATTAATATTATACGGTTATTATAAAAGGAAAGGTAATGTTATTTATGAAATACAAATTTATTTATTTTTTATTCCACTTTCAAGTCTTTGCATATTTTTTGTTCTAATAGAATTGGTATTAGAGCTTTGTTAATGAGAGTTGTGAGGGCCACCATAAATAGCGAGGTGTGAGAGCCATCGTGATATTATTCGTAACTGAAGATTTGCCATCGCAAATTCAAGTATCACTAATAGTTCATCTTCTTTGTCTCTATCTATTTTGGATAGAAAAAACTACAACAGATAGAGTATCTAGATTCAGGTGCTTTTTAATTTCCAAGATATACTTGGTATCATAGAGAACGGAGTTCTATAAGCAGGAAGGCAAATCATAGAAGCGCAACATCGAGATACCAAAAAAAAGATCGTAAGGCTCTTTACTTTGTTCACCAAGGAGTTAATGATATGATTTTTGAAAAGACTAGAGGAGCTACCATAGTAAAGCAAGCTTGGGATATCCTTAAATGAACTTTCAAGGGTATAGAAAGGATACCGAGTAAGATTGTAGACCCTACGAAGGTAGTTTGAGTTGTTGCAGATGGAGAAAATAAAAACTATAGCAAACTATATGACTAGAGTCCAAGCTTTATCAAATTAAATAAAAATAAATGATGAGAATATAGAAGAGTCCATATTGGTAGCAAAAATTTTATGAACCCTCATACTTAGGTTTGATCCTATTATCACTGCTATAAAAAAACAAAAGATTTAATACTATAACTGTTGATGAGTTATCATGCTCCTTAGAGAGTTCTGAATAATGGTTTAATGAGAAGTCAGAAGAAAAGTCATTAGACAAAGCCTTCCAATTCCAAGTTTCGATCAAAGATGAACAGAAAGAAGATTGCAAACAATAATCTTCTAGAAATAGATCTCATGGTAGAGGAGGAGGACGAGGTCATAGCGGTGATAGAGAAAATTATGAGGGCAGAGGCAGATCCAATAATGGACCAAAAGATTATGGTGAAAGAGGTAGAGAATCATATAAAGGCCAAGGCCGTAAATATGGAAGATGAAGGTATAATAAGTCCAATATTCAATGTTATGAATGTAATAGATATAGCCATTGTACCAGTGAGTGTAGGTCAAAGAATTGTAATTAATCTACAGAAGAAGCCCAATTCATCCAAGGAGATGGAGCCGACCATTCTTTAGATAGTACCTTCGGACACGAGAAGTTCAACTATAATTCATGATATTTTGATATGGGTTGCATAAACTATATGATAGAAAGGAAGAAGCTCTTTGTTGAGATCAAGATCCGCTGAACTGGTACCGGGATCCATACCGGTCAGCAGGCGGTACGGTACAGTACGATCCATACCGTACCGTACCGTAAGGTATACCGGCGTACCAAATTAAATAAAAAAATAATCTTTCTTTCCCCCTCTCCCTGAACCGACCCGAACCGACCTGAACCGGGTTGAACCGACCCGAACTGGACGGTTTCGTACCGTACCGGTACCGTACCGTACTGTTTCGGTATGAATTTTTTTTTTGTTTTTGTCAACGGTCCGGTGTCCGGACCGTTTTTTGGTGGTGAACCGTACCGACTCTTGATCGATACGGTACGGGACGGTTCCGGGAACCCTGGTTGAGATAGATAAATCAGTCATAAATTTAGTCAAGTTTGTAGATGACAACACTGTACTAGTTAAAGAAAAAGCTAAAATTTTGATTCAGTTAAAGAATGATGATCATCAATATATTTTAGATATTTTTATATTTCAAGTATAAAAAATAATTTGCTGAGCATGGGATAATTACTTGAGAAATGATACAAAATATAACTCAAAGATAATTATCTCAGTATTTTTTACTAAAAAATAAAATTATTCTTAATTCTCCTTTGACAAGCAATCGTATGTTCAAAATAGATATTAAGAATGATGTTTATAATTCTTTAAGTGTAATTATGAATGATGAATCATGGCTATGGCATTTTAGATTTAGTCATTTAAATTTTTGGGATTTAAAATTGCTTGCTCAGAATAATATGGTGAAGGATTTGCCTGTTTTAGATCATCCTAATCAGTTTTACGAAGGATACATTTTTAAAAATAACATCGGAGGTTGTTTTCCAATTATAATTCTTGGAGAGCAAGTAAATCACTTATACTTATGCATTTAGATACATGTGGACCAATGAATATTGCTTTTCTTGGAGGAAGTTTTTATCTTCTAACATTTGTGGATGATTACAGTAGAAAGATTTGGACTTATTTTTTAAAAAAGAAAATCAAAAGTTTTTGATATATTTAAAGAGTTTAAGATGTTTGTAAAAAAATAGATTGGACACTATTAAAATATTGAGAATTGATGATGGATATGAGTACACTTCCAATCAATTTGTAAAATTTTGTATATACCAAAGAATGGAACATGAGATCACTATTTGATATATGCCACAGCATAACAGGGTTACAAAAAAAGGAACTGGACTATCATGGACATGGCAATGTGTATGTTAAAAGCTAAAGGTATATCTAATAACTTTTGGATTGAAGCAGTTTCTTATTTAGTTTATTTAATGAATAAATCACCTACTAAAAGTTTGCAGAATGTAACTCCTGAAGAAGCTTAGAGTGGCTTTAAGCCAGGTGAAGGTACCTTAAAGTATTTGGCTCTATTACTTTTACTTATGTTCTAGTGAACTTAGAACCAAATTTGATAATAGAAGTGAGAAAGCTATCTTTATTGGTTATAAATTTGGAAAACTTAGCGGATATAAAGTGTATATCTAACTACTAAAAAAGTAATTATTAGTAGAGATGTAATGTTTGATGAAATAGATGCATGGGATTGGAATATGGAGGGGTTAGATTCAAAAAAGATACTAGTAGAAGAAAATGAAGATGCAACAGAAATATATGCACCTCAAGATGTAGAAAATGATGAACAAACCCCTATTCAAAGACCCTATAGAGCATAGTAACTACCTTCAAGGTTACACGACTTTGAGGTAATATCTGATAATAATATTGATAATGATGGAGAATTGGTCCATTATGCTATGTTTGCATATTGTGATCCAATCAGATTTGAGAAAGCAGCGCAAGATAAAAAGTGAATTAATGTAATGAGAAAGCAGTGCAAGATAAAAAATGAATTAATGTAATGGAGGAAGAAATAAAGGCTATTGAGAAAAATAATACCCGTCAACTGATTGATATTTCACTAGGAAAGAAAGCAATTGAAGTGAAATGGATTTTTAAAACTAAAAATAAGCCAAATAATGAAGTAGAAGTATATAAGGCAAGACTAGTAGCGAAGCGCTATAAGCAATAACCAAAAATTGACTACCAAGAGGTATTCTTTTCCATTGCTAGAATTGAAATAGTAAAAGTAATTATTTCTTTTGCTGCATAGAACCACTAGAAAATCTATCAAATGGATGTGAAGTCGGCTTTCTAATTAGCCCTCTTGATAAGAAATCTATCTTAAGCAACCCAAAGGCTTCATCAAGCAATGGAGTAATGATAAGGTGTATCAGCTTAAAAAAAGGCTTTGTATGGCCTCAAGCAAGCCCCCCGTACTTGGAACAAGAGGATTGATGATTTTTTACAGAAAGATAATTTTGAGAAGTGCCCTAGTGAATATGCTTTCTATAGAAGAAAAGTAAATGTGACATTTTGTTCGTCTATCTATATATTACTGATATAATCTTTATATGAAATAATCTCCTGATGATCAAAGACTTTAAACTTACTATGAAGTCAGAGTTTGAGATGACAGATCTTGGCTTGATGTCTTACTTTCTCAGGATTGAAGTATCTTAAGCTACATATAGGATTTTTGTGCTAGAAGAGATATGCTACGGAGATATTAAAGAAGTTTAAAATATTTGAATATAATCCTGTACAAATTCCTGTAAAAGTTGGTACCAAATTGTTTAAAGCAGGTGATGGTTCTACTATAGATCTAACTTATTTTAAAAGCATAGTTGGAAGTTTGAGATACCTAACATATATTAGACTCGATATCGCTTATGAAGCTGGTCAAGTCAGTAAGTTTATGGAAGCACCAAAGCATTCTCATCTTCAGGTTGTTAGGAGAATCCTATGATATATAAAAGGTATTTTAGATCATGATCTTTTCTATTCAAATATTGCAAATGCTCTTGTTGGATATTCTGATAGTGATTGGAGAGAAGATCAAGATGATTGAAGAAGTACTATAGAGCATATTTTTATATTTGGCTCAATAGCAATTTCATTGTCTTTTAAAAAGCAGTCTGTAGTTGCTCTTTCAATTTGTAAGGCTGAATATGTAGCAGCAGCCTCATGTGCATGTCAATCAATTTGGTTGAAAAATATGCTGAATCAAAATTATTTTAAAGTGCAAGGTCCATAAAAATTAATGTTGACAATATCTCTGCTATCAATTTAGCAAAGCATCCAATTACTTATAAAAGAAGCAAACATATAGACTTGAAATTTCATTTTCTCAGAGATTAAGTTAATAAAGAAGAAATTGAGTTTGTTACTACAAATAGATGATCAGATTGCTGATATCTTGACCAAACTTTTAAAGATTGAGTCCTTCATCAAGTTTAAAAAGAAGATAGGCATGGCAAGCATGGAGATTTTGGATTAAGGGGGAATGATAATGATAATCCAAAATTACTTTTGATTTAGAACTTTTTTAAATTTTAAATTTTGGTTAGGTGACTTTATCTCATCCAAAGTTTCTTTAGTTTTTAAGTCTATATTAATCTATTTGTTCATTGTATGGTTATTATAAAAGGAAAGTCAATGTCATTTATGAAATATAAGTTTACTTATTTTTTATTTGGTGGGGGCACCAGGATCAAACATAAATTACTAGATCCTATTTGGTTTACTTAGTCATGTATCAAAGTTTTGTAATTAAGTAAAATTGAGTCCTGTAATAAGTTGAGGCTAGTTGATTTGTCTCAACCCTGGTCTAGTCATTGGTCATGTACTTGTGTATTAGTCCAGTACCAGTCCAATTTTGTATAAGAGAAGAGGTTACACAGTTTTGGAGTTCCACCAGGCCTTATCTAGGAGCCAGAGGTCTTCACATTAGCTTATTGGGCCTTGTTTACCATCCCAAGATCCAAGATTTCTTCCAGATGGCCCATATACCCTCCAGATGTCAGAGAATATTTCCAGACCAGGGTGCCTCATGATTCCAGGAATATGCCAGCACCCCAGGCCAAGAGATTCTAAGCCTGGGAGTCAAGCCCATGAGCCCCAGAACCAAGATTCCAAGGAATATGCTGATACCAGGGTGCCCCAGCTTCCAGGGCCCATAAGCCCATGCACCAAACCAATGGAGGACACCCCTTGCTGCCCTAAAGCCAAGCCCAACTCTATTTTAGGCGTCTAAGCCCAAGATACCAAGCCCAAGGTGCCTTTGACCAAGTCCAAGGAAAGGAGAAATTCAATTCAAACAAGAAGATCTAGTTTTATTTTCACTCAAATTGTATTCTCCTAATTTTAAGCAAACTTATAATCCCTCTCCCACTCAACTTTGCAATCCTATCCTAACTAAGAGAGGACTTGGGGAATATCTATAAATACCCCACCCCTCCCCTTCTTGTAATCATCTTTTATTCATGAATCAAAATCCTGTTGAAATGTTGTGTTAAGTTGTGTTCTTGTGTTGAGGTGTGTGAGTTTTGTTTATGAGCCCTAATTCATCCAAGCCCTAGCCATCCCAAAGCACTCTCATCCAAACCCTAACACGCCAAGGAGAAGAAGCCCTAAGCCGTCCATCAGCAAGTGGCCATCCTCCCCCTCCAACCGCCAGCTTCTGAAACCCTAATTCCCTCTTTCCCAAATCCTAGTTCGCTTCTTTTGCTTTCTAACTTGTTTACTTGCTGACCTCTGACACTTGCAGGATCCCGTGGTATTTTTCTCTAAGGAGGAGGCCCTCTTTGCCTCCAAGACTGATCCCAGATAGCTGCCCGAATCGAGAAACTGAAGGCTTGTCTTCCAGGCAACGATCCCGGTGCTGTGTGACCCCTTCATCGACAAAATCTTCGAATCGGTGCTTGGTAAAATCCTTCTCCCTCATAACTTCTGATTTGCTGAAGGTACGCTATCCTCAATCGGGGGTTTCTCAATCTTCGGGATCCTATCTTTTATTATTTTGCTTGTGTCTTTTGTGGGTATGATAGTTTCTTTCATTACATGTTTGCCTGCAATTCTTTACTTGCTTTCGGGTTATTAGCCTACAAACTTAAATCCATAAAATTATAAAAAAATTAGATTTTCTATTTTTCCTTCATCTGCATCAGTCCTAGGATCATCCTGCATCATTATTCCACTTCCAAGCTTTTGTTTATTTTTTGTTCTAATAACTGACACTTAGAGGCTATACGGTGTACTGTAGGTCTACATGTGAATAAGCCAACTCAGATAAATAGATGTCTACAACTAAACTTGTAGTGCGGTTCAACCGGACCATATCCTTTACAAGTTAGGGTCGTTCTGCTATAAGTCATCTAGTAAAGAAATTAGTCACAGGACAAGTTGTAGCCAGCGGGTTTCATACCCCTCTAATTTTTTTAATTTTTTAATTTTTTTTTTTTGGAGATCGGGCAAGTTTTAGCATCATGCATGTTGGAATTTAGGTTACTAGGCATGTACACCAATTCTATAATTTGTTTTTCCATGAGATTTAAAAAAACAAGAATTGTTAGCCCAACCTAAATTGGCTATAAGTGGGTTGAGTTGAATCTAATAGATATTGAAGTAAGATGAGGTTGGATCTATATGAAATGAACAATAGACCTATTTTTAACTACATGAACACCTTTAAATTTTAGTCTAATTTTATTAATATTTTTTTGAATTTAAAAAGGATCAAATTGATCTTTTAAGTTTTCGAGATATTTCAATATGCTTTTACTATTTTCTTACCAATAAATGGTATTAGCTTATCATTTCAATGGATAAAAATATCCTTCGCTCATATAGGAAGGACCAAGATGGAGGTAGCCATCATGGAAGGAGAGGGCGGGATTGGGAGGGTTGGCTTGGAAGGGGAGGGTGGCATTGAAGGTCTTATTGGCAGGATTAGAGGAGGAGGAGAAGAAGTCGGTGAGGTAGAAGGGAAGGAGAAAGAGGTGTTGCTAGTGAGAAATGAGCAGAGGTGGAGGAAGTTTCATGGCAGAGGAGACTTATGAGCGAGCTTGGAGGAGAACAACAAGGAGAAGGAGGTGAAGAGGAAGATAAGGGAGAAGAAAGAGGGATTCTTGATAAGGAAGGGGTAGAAGTGGAGGGAGTCACCAAGCAGGAAAAGGGCTTAAGGGTTGGTTTAAAGAAAGAGGACGAGGAGGAAGAAAGTAAGTGAGAAAGAAAGGGAGGAGGAGAGGAGGGATGACGGGTGAGAAAGGGGTGGAGGTATAGGGAACGGCCATGAAGGAGGAGGGCTCATGAACGGGCTTAGAGGAGAACAAAAAGGAGAAGTGAATGAAGAGAAAATGTTATTAATGAATCGGTGAAGGTTGAGAGAGCCGTCATTGAGGGGGAGGGCTCATGTGTGAGTTTGGAGAGGGAGGATGAGGAAAAATAGGTGAGGAAGGGATGGGGAAGGAGGGGTTGTCAGTGAGAAATGGGCAACAATGAAGGAAGTTGCCATGGAGGGAGAGGGCTCATAGATGAGCTTAGAAAAAGAGGAGGATGAATAAGAGAAGTGGATAAGAAGGAAAGGCAGGGAGGAGTACAATGAGGAGGAGAAGGAAGTAAGGAGAAAGGGTAGGAGAAAGGAGGGATGTTGGCGATAGAGGAGGATGGGAGCAATTGGATTTGAGGAAGGAGGGAGGAGGTGGGGATAAGAATAGTTTGATCATTTTATAAAATAATAGTATCATGTGATGGTTATATGATATCATTCCCTTAACAAAAATAAGTAATAAGAATGTTTTAATATTTCAAAAAATTTAAAGGAATGGTTTAATATCTTTTAAAATTAAGAAGATGTACATAAAATTGGACTAGAATTATGGGAATGTCCTATAATTTATTTTTAAAAAAATGTATAGTAGGCCTTAGCTACAACTAAGCAAAGCTAGATTTTCTAATATGATATATAAAGTATGTTATGAAAACTTTGATCCATTATCTTGGTTCGTGCTTTTGTGTTCATGCAAAATCATAAATTATGCAAGATATATCTTGCACCATTATTCCAAGAATGTAGATTACATAGTCTTCTAGATGTTTATTCTTTATCATGAGGTATCTAATCTTCTCTCCTCACTCTCTTATCTTTATATAGATGATCGATAAGAAACCATTCACCGCTGTTATAAGAATTGAAGAAAGGGACCAAGTTATCTATATATTTATACCTGCATATGTATCTCTTCCATCATAAGACTAAAACCTTTAAGTAGAGTTTCACTCTAGTTCTATTTGATCAAGAAGATTAGTTTGATCAGGAATAGATTTTTTGATCAGTTAACTTTCTATAATTAATTCAGTACATATGATTGATCCAAGGAGTTAAACCTAACTAAGTAATAATTAGGCCATAGTAGATGCCAAATCTAACATTCTTCCACTTGGTCTATATTATCACTTAAAAATAACTCTTTGGTTCTACCAAAATATTTTATTTTAAAATAAAATATTTTAATTTTAAAAATAAAATAATAGTATTGAATCAAGATTTTGAAATTGATCCATGAGTACGTACTTATTAATTATCCATTCCTTGAAAAATTCTTTATACTTTGATTAAGTAAAAAATTATTGTGCAGATCATGGTGGTTATATATCTCAATTGACATACTCCTTTCTATATATCATGATGTTAATGATTCTTACTTAATCCAATCTTATATATTGGAGTATATAGGCTATCAAAATTATAGTGCCTATCATAATAATCCCACTGCAATGTCATATGAATGATTCTTCTATTTATTTTAATTATGATAAAAGTCAACTATAATGTATATAAATAATAATTAAATAGAAGTAATAGTAGTCGTTAAACTATTAAGGGATCTCAAAATAAGTGTCTAATATAAACTAAATATCCTAATGACAAATATCTATAAGTTTTACATACTCTTTAAAAACGTTGAGCACTAAACCTTTAGTCAAAGGATTAACTATTATGCAAGTAATGCTAATAAGAACAATAGATATTTAATAACTACTAATTCTCTATTTATCGCAAGATAATAAATTCTCAGAAGCTTGAAAATAAAATTTATAATCCCGAGCCCTAAGATAAATAACCGACATAATCTGCATCGGAATAACCAATCACCTCTAACTAATCAGTCATCTTATAAGTGAACATATAATCCTTAATCTTTTGAAGATAATGCATCATCTTCTTGGTAGCCTTCTAGCGATCCATACATAGATCACTCTGATATCTACTAAGCATTTTCACAACAAAACTAATATAAGGATGAATACATACTTAAGCATATATCAGACTACCCACTATAGCTCAGAAGATAATCCCTCATTTGATTTCTCTTAATCTCATTCTTGGGATACTAAACTTTACTAAATTTATCATCCTTAATAATTGATACTTTACTTGATGAGCAGCTTGACATTCTAAACTTTTTTAGGATCTTAGTAATATAATTCTTCTGAGATAAACCAAGCAACCTCTTATTTCTATTAAATGAATTTTTATACTAAGAATATAAAAAGTGTCTTTTATATCTTTCATGTCAAAATATTCGAAAAGAAATTTTAGTTTTATAAAAGAGATCTAAATTACTGCTAGCTAGTAAGATATTATGCATATATAAAACCAAAAATATAAACTTACTCTCATTCACTTTCGAATATATACATTGATCAGCAGTATTTTTTTTAAATTTGAAAGAAGCAATGACATCATTAAACTTTAAGTACTATTACCTAAAAGCTTATTTAAAACTATATATAGATTTTTTAAATTTACATGCTAACATTTTATTTTCTTATATTGAAAACCCTTATAGTTGTTTCATATACACCTTTTTTTTTTAATCTCCATTCAAGAATACAATTTTGATATCCATTTGGTATAGCTCTAAATCAAAATAAGCTACTAATATCATAACAATTCTGAATAAATCCTTTCTAGAAATAGAAAAAAATATTTCAAAATAATTGATGTCCTCCTTTTGAGTAAATCCCTTTGCTACAAGTCTAACCCTATATTTTTTGATATTATCTTTGGAATCCCATTTGATTTTAAAAAGCTACTTACAATCAATAGGCTTGAACTTTTCAAGCAATTCAATAAGTTTCCAAATTTTATTTTTACTCAGGGATTCCATTTCATCTTTCATGGCAGATAACCAAAGTTCAGAATCATCACTATTCATGGCATCCTTAAATGAGATTAGATCATCTTTAATCCAAATATTATAATTACATTCTTATAAGTAAATAATATAATCATCTGAAATAGCTGATCTCTTTATTTTAGTAGATATTCATAATACTCCAAGTTCAATATATTATTGTGATTATTTTTAATTAGGTTAGATTCATTGACAGGCTGTTCAGGAGGTGGTGCATTAGCCACTTGTTGATATTTCACAATCTCAAGGAGTTTCATGTGGAACATCTCTAAGTATTACTGTAATGAAAAAAGACTCTTATTTTTTCTAATACCATATTACGTAGTTCATCACTTTTATGATTATTATCATCCTCAATGAACGTAGCACTAGTTTCAACAATTTTAGTGGTATGTGATGGACAATAAAATTTAAACTCATTTGACCTTTTTGGATATCCAATAAAATAATAACTAATACCTTTGGGATCCAATTTTTTTTCTTGTCGGTTATATAATAACAATCCTAAATATGAAGATATGCTAAATATGATTTCCTATCTATCCAAAACTTAAAATATGTTTTAGGAACGACTTTATTAGAAACATGATTTAGGATATATATAGTGATTTTCAAGGCTTTATAGTAGTTTCAAGGCTTCTCCCTATAAATAAGGATAATAAGAAATTACTAATCATACTTCTCACCATGTCTATTAAAGTGCGATTACACCTTTGGACCATATCATTTTATTGGAGATTTTTTGGCATAGTATATTATGCTACAATACCACACTATTTAAATAATTTATAAAAGGTCCAGGGTTATAGCTAGATTCATCAAATCTATCATAGTATTTACCTTTCCTATCATATCTCATAACCTTAATTTTTCTATCTAGTTGATTTTTACTTTAGCTTTGTATACCTTAAAGGCTTTCAAAGCTTTAGACTTTTCATGTAATAGAAAAATATAACCATAATATAGATCATCAATAAAAGTGATGAAATACCTTTGCCTTCTAAAACAAGATAAAAAGTAGTCATAAATATTGATATGTATCAATTCTAAGAGTCCTTTACTTCTAGTAGCATTCCTTTTATGACTTTTAATTTATTTTTTTAATACATTGTTGTACATACTAAAATCTAGATTTAATAAAATACCTTCCTTAACCAATTTAGTTATCATTTCTTGTGATTTGTGACCTAATCCACAACATCAAGGAACTCTAATTCATAATACCATGTTTTATTATAACATTGACATTCAAAACAAGTAAAGATTATATAAAAGAAGAATTTAAATTTATTTTATATAATCTATTGCATAATATCCCGGTACTAACCAAAATAGAATTTTTTATGAATTTAAAAATTAAATTTATAAAAGTAAATAAAAAACTTTCTAAATTAAGTTTTGCTAAAGAAACTAAATTTCTAGATACTAAAGGAATATAAAGGATATTATGTAAATTTAATTGAAATCTACTATTTATAATAAGTCTATAGTATAGGTCTTAACTGAAATAATCTTAGATTTCATCCAGTTTTATATAAAGATTTACTGCTCTTTATCATTTAGTTTTTGGCTTGAAAAGAATCCTGCAATGAATTAAAAATATAAATTGCAACACTCGAATCTATCCATCAAGTATTAGAAGGAACATCAATAAAATTGATTTTGAAATAGACAAGTGATAAAGGAATATCTTTCTTTTCAAACCCTTTTTTTCATAATCCTTCTTGATATATCTCTCCTTGTTACAGAAGAAACATTTCAATTCATGTAAACTTTTCTTTGATGGATTGCTCGATCCTTTATTTTTTTTCTTTGCCTTTTTTCTTTTAGAATGTTTCTCTAAAATCATGTGAACAACCAGAATCTTTTTCTATTTCAATCTCTTTTTTTCTTGCACACGTTGAAATATAAGTTCATTTATTAACTATGATTTCTTATGTATATTATAATAAATCTTAAATTGAATAAACTATGATGGAAGAGAATTAAATATAAACTGGATAAAAAGTTTTTAGATATTGTCATTTCTAAGTTATTTAATTTTTCAATTATATCACGTATTTTTATAATGTACTTTCATACTATAAAAATTTTATCATGTTTTATAGAGGTTAACTTATTTATTAGGATATTAGGTAAGACTTTATTTGACTTGGTTAACTATTATTCTATAGAGAAAAGGTACTCAAAGGCCAATTCGTTATCAGGAACAGATCTCCTAATATCCTCACTATAAAGCTCTTAATAATTATGAGAGACAGCCTATCAGAACTCTCACTTTTTATATAATTCATTTTGATCAAAAAAATTAGTGGGAGTAAGTGGATCAACTGAGACTTATGAATGGCCAAATTTAGGTCTAGGCATTCTAAAATAATGAGAAGTTACTCATGCCAATTAGAATAATTAGATCCATTTAGTGTAAGAATATTAGTTAGATATGACGAGAGTGAAGCAGGTGTCACAGCTATAAATAAAAGAATATCCATACAGTTATTACCATGCTGCAGATTTTAAAAAGATAATTATACCAATAATACTTATTGTACAGTTATAAAATATTTTTGGACAAGAATTATAATATATAATAAGTGTCATAACTAATTTAATCATAAATGTAAATGTAATGATGCCAAAACATGTATTACATAAATCATAAATATGATTTTTTATAATCAACAATAATATGAAACATATAAGCAAGAACAGTAATATGGTATGAATATATAATTTATATTTAAATTATGATCAATCATACTAGTTACACTTTTAGTAATTTAGCCAACAATGCTTATAAAAATTTGAGGTCATTCCCATCTTTGGGTATGGAATTTTTCATCTTTATGTAATTTAAGTTAGTCAGCATTAACAGTCAATTTTGTAGCTAATTATAGTTATCTCGAGGTCAACTATAACAGACATACCTTCATGCAATTTTAAAATATAATGAAAAAGAAATAATTAACCCTCAATGACTCAGCTATTCAAAATCTATAGAGTGCTTCGGATCATTTGGAACTATGCAAAAACATACTTAAATAATACTATAATGAGTAAAATTATATATAATAATTTATAAATTATTTAAATATTTTATCATGCTTGAAGAACTTAATCAAAATATTTTTCAAATCATCACGAGCCCAACGGCTTAAAAAATACTCAAATCGAATGAAAAATGAGCAAGTTCCAATGGTTTTATTAAAAATCATTAATAATAAAATAGTAGCTTTGTTAAAAATGGCAGGGACCTAAATATAATTTAAATCCTGATAGGGACTAAATCATAAAAATCTTCTTAATCCAAATTAAATCTGATTCAATGTGATTAGGTTCGGCCTATTCGTTTATTGGGCCTACTTTAATAATGGATCTAAGTTTTAAACAAGTTGAAAACTAAGCCTTTCCTTCTTCCTCCCAAACTCTTTTCCCGATCAACCTTCATGGGAGCCCTAAATCCTTCATTACTAGCAACCAGCTTCACCTGTCAAGCCCCATCGGCATGTCGCAGGCCATTCCTAACCACCAACGACCGTTTCCTGTCCATCAGCGAGATACATCAAGGTTGATTCAAGATATTTGATCGACGGAGATGGAGGATCCCAAAACTATCATGACCGACCTCGACATCTCTTTCACCGTGGGTCATCGACCCATCCATAACTTTCAACGGCCATTTTCCGACCATCGGTGACCTTGTCATTGACCATATGATGTCTCGGAGCCACCAAAGAAGAAGATCCATTTGTCTTTTCAATCTCTCAAAGATCGCCGGCGAGAAAGGATAGCTTTCGGTTGATGTCATTGCACTCCAGATCGCCGCCTCTGCCTCCCAAATGGTCATCGATGTACCCCAGGCGGCCCACCTCTAGCCATGAATGGAAGGAGGAGGGCACGGTGGTGGGTACTGTCATCGTTCTTCATCAGTGATTGGGAGGCGTAGCATGACAGGGCCGATGACAGTCCATCCGTGGTTGGATGGGAGAGGGAAAGGCAGGGTCCTTCCCCATAGAAAAAGAGAATGGGAAGAATTCCTATTTTTTCTCTTTTATTATTTTAAAAAACTAAAATTAATTTTTCAGTTTTTAATTTAATTCCAAAAATACATGATATAACTTTAATATTTTGAATTAAACCTAAATTTTTTACATAACCGTAAAGCATGGAATCGAGAGTTTGATACCATATGTTATGAAAACTTTGATCCATCATCTTGGATCATAGTTTTATATTCATGCAAAATTATAAACTATGGAAGACATACCTTGCACTATTATTCTAATCATGTAGATGAGATAGTCTTCGAGATGTATCTTCTTCGTTTCGAGGTATCTGATCTTTTCTCTTCTAATCCTTTATTTTTATATGGATGATCGATGAAAAACCGTTTACCATCATTATAAAAATTAGAGAAATGAATTATGTTACTTTTATATTTTAGCAGCACATGTACCTCTTTCATTATAAGATTAAAATTTTTAATTAGAATTTATCTCAATTTTTTTTTGACGAAGAAGATTAGCTCAATTAGAAATATATTTCTTTAATCAATTAAACTTTCTATAATTAACTCAGTATATATAATTAATTAAAAAAATAAATTTTAATTAAATAATAATTAAATAATCTTAGATATCAAATCTAATAAATAGTTACTGTTTCTGTCTAAAGTTGGTAAATAACACATTCAGGTTTCTAAGCAACGCTTGCTAGTAACAGGGGCGGACTGCTGGGGGGCAGGGGGCCTTGGCCCTCCTAATTTTTTTAATAAATTAATGATTAATTTTTTTGTTTAAAATAAATTTATATAAAATAGATATTTGGCCTCCCTTATTTTTTATAAAAATAATTACTAAAAAACAAGTAAAAAGACTTCAAAAATAAAATTGAAATAGAGTAAAAATTAATGAAAAAATTTTTCATGTACCAAAAAAACTCCAAAAAATCTTGTTAAAAAAAGGATGAACCTAAGAGGCATCGCCGATTACCATCTCCTCATCCTCCAAAATCTTGAAGTCCAAACCATATTGCATTGGCCACCGCCGCACCCGACACGGCACCCGCTGACCTTACCCGTCGCCAGCCCACCTGTCGTAGATCTCCTTCGCCGATGGCCACCACAGCAGCCAGCAGTCTCCTTCAAAATTTTGAAGCCCAACCAAACCCCACCCGCTGGCCGCCGGTGCCCCTGACAGGGCACCCATTGCGCCCATCCATCGCGGCACCACCCCACCTGCCATCTCCTTTGTTGACGACCGACCACAGCCATCTCTTTCAACTCCAAAATCTCGAAGCCTAAAGAACCCAAACCTCATCTCGGCCATCTGTCGTCTCCTCTCTTCGACGGTGACTCTTCCTCAGTTCCTCTCATGGTTCAACGCGGCGACGCAGAAGCCGATGGCACCCCCGTAACAACAGCCTCTTGGTCCTCTTCTAAAATTTTTACTCCTCGATAATAACGGTAAATCATTTAATCTAATAATTTTGGTACAGTTATTCTTATTATATTAAGAATATGTTTTTTTTTAAAAGAGAAGTTCCACGTAACAGTTTTTTTTTTTTTTTTGTGAGTTGAAGTGCTAAATAATGTGAAAAAATATAGAATATGTGAAGGTTATGGTATGATAAAGTAAATAGAATTAATATTTTGGATGGTTTGAATCGATTAGATGAAGTTTAAAAATAATTTAATAAGAAGGAACGGTTTAGGATAGGTTAATATTTTTTAATCCTTTCTAAAGAAATTGGTGCGCTCCGTCACTAATAATGATAAACTTGATACTATTTCTAATCAGCTACATGGGTTAAATAGCCTGGCTTGCAAAATAAAAAATTCGTGCATTGCCATGTGATACTGTTTCATTGTTATTTGCAATAAATCTGTCATCCTTGAATATTTTTTTTTTTTTTTTTTTAGGTTTGACTAAGGAGCAGAGGTGTACACTGTAAAAGTCTATCTCACCACCTTTTCACAGTTGCACCGTGACGTTTTACAGCAGCTTTTGGTGGGTCTCTTCGCAGTTCCACCATGACGTTTTTACGGCAGCTTTTGAAAGGGAGTGCGCGTAGTAAAAGATGAGGCCAAAGTCTATCAAGGCCGGACCTCGGGAATATGTTTTCCGTGGTCAAAAGGTAGCTAATAATTGACTGAAACCACGGACCAGGAAATGGGACACAGATAGGAATCGAGGACGGGGGGATCGAGAGAATATTGCTTCTTTATCTGATCCACTTTAAAGTTTCAAGAAATGGCCATCCAGTCCGAAGAAGGTGGAAAGTATCACAAAGTTTTTTTCGCATACCCCACGAACCGAAGGACGATAGTTACTTCTGGTCCCAAAGTATAGTCTGCTTCCAAGATTCGCTTTTCACGTATGTATAATATTAAGATATGGATAAATTTTACTTATTCCTTGCTAATCCAAATTAAGGCATTGTTACAAGTAATAAAGTTTTCTGGTAATTTTAAGGGATAAACATCGATCGCTCGTTAATATATATCTACACCAGCAGGATTATACCAAAAATATTAATGTGTAAATGGTGTCTCTTATGGAGCTATAACTTGGATGCCTGGATGATAGAAAAATGCTTGATTGACCTTATTGCTCTCTGGATTAACTAAACACATTGAAGCTGAATCAACGATTCTTATTTGGAAGAAATATAGCTTGGATGGATCTGCTATCTGGCTATGAATATCTAGGGATATTTTTACATTTCAACATAATTTTGATTGAAGGAATCCTAACCATGCATGCACAAAGAAATGCTTCAATAACGCAGATATCTCCCATGAAAAAATATGCATACCCGTATTTTTTCTTTTCTTTTCTTTTCTTTTCTTTTTTTTTTTCCAGATTCGGAAGGAAAATCCCTCCATTATTGGAGAGGACGAGGTACTACCGAAGCCTATTTGACATTTTTACTCATGGCGAATCTTCGAAAAGTGTCCATGTTGATGAATAGCATCACTCGATGCCCGAACCTCTGGCCCTCTTTCTCTCTCTCTCTCTCTAATACTTCAGTTTTTTGGCAAGAATTTTGTATCATGTGTCATTTCTTGTAAATGAAATGCTGAGTATTAAATGATCGATGGCATATATATCGAGAAAGAGCTTGACAATTCTGCTCCTTTAAATAGGTTCAGCATGGCAGCATGAGAGCAAACTTCACATACTCATCATCAAGTTTTGTCAAAGTAAACCAGCAAGCCTTGCTAGGTTGAGTATTTTATTGCAAATTATTGTATTGAGATGAGCCATCTAACAATCAAGATGCTCGAGTAGGATTGTCAACGATTTGCACTAGTTCAACCAAATACAAAATTTTGATATGCCTTCAAATCTTCCAGATCTATCATTTTGAAGTATTACACAAGGAACAATGACCACATTGCATTAAAAGGTCTATTGGGTAGTGTCCTAATTGTCACATCCTCTCGCTCCATAGGCTTTGAGCTTGAGTCTTGACAGGTGCATCTTTAATTTATTTCACCCAGTCATGAAAGTATCTAGACTGGAGATATATTGATCTACTATAACTTTTCTTTTTGTGGTTTTTGTTAGAACACTGTCACTTTGAAGTGTTACACATGGAACCATGACTACATTGTGTAATGGGCTGTATCCTTGCTGTCGCATTCTTTCACCCCAAGGGGTAGGTTTTGAGTCGAGTCTCGACATATTCGTCTCTAATTTATTTTACCTAGTTTTGAAAATATTTAGAATTATATAAGACTATAAATGGATTGTGTTGGCTTATGATTCAACCTGCTTAGATCCGATCTGATTCATTTTCAAGTATTTCTAGATCCTGATCGGGTTCTAAAATTAGATCCGTTCCATTTTTCGGATCGGATCTAGATTTACTAAATTTGGACCTAACTCGAGCTTAGTAATATCGCTAGGATATAAACTTATTTGAACATCTAAATTATAATTCAAGACTTATATGAACTATATTTTTAATATAAAGATATATTTGAAATTATTTTTATACCTTAATTTATTTTAAAAATAACATTGTTTGTTATTTATTTTGTGTGGGCTAGCTATGTAGTAATTAAAATATAGTTGGCTATATTTGACCTGAATTTGACTTTAACTTGACTTGTACCTGTTTTAGATTCAAATTTTTTGAATTTTGGCTAAGTTATATATAGACATGATTTGATCTAAATGATTTGTTAGACCAAAAATTTTGAACGTAAACCTGACTTTGCTTGATCAAATCTTCTATCAATTGGGTCCGGGTCCAATATTAGAACCTAATCAAATAATTAGGTCAGATTGGAATTACCTATAATCAGTCCGAACTATTTGCACTTCTAAAATTGGTTCATTTTATTCCAAGGAGGTTCCTTCCTTTCTTAGGAAAAATATTATATTGAGTGATGGATTTTGTGAAACAAAAGTTACACGGCATTTTCCAATTTACAGGACGTAGCACGTGCAGGTCTCTCTCATGTGAAACCAACGTTTGCACAGCATTTTCCAGCTCATAGGACGTAGCACATGCTGGTCTCTCGCATGAGTCTTTATCATCAATCTGCAACTGATAAAGATAGGCTTTTTTCTTTTTTTTTTTTTTTTTTTTTTTTTTTTTTTTTTTTTTTTTTTTTTTTTGGTGGCGGTGGTGGTTGGTATGCTATACTTGATAATTTACCTAATTGATGGTCATGAATATTTCAAACAAACATGTTACACTAATTTAACCAAGATTGCATTTGGTGTATTGCTAGGTAATATTGGATTGCCAGTAATATTAATTACTATATTTGGTATATGCAGATAATGTTACAGTAAAATTATTAAAAATTTTGATTGATCAATTTGGTATGATAATGGAATTATCAGTAATGTAGAATCAAATTTCTAAAATATTCTTAAATCAAATCTATTAAAAATCGATATATTCATAAAAAAAAAACATCAATTACATGATTTATATTATTATATAAAACAATGTTAATCATAAAAAAAGACAAGTATAGCAAAAAAAATCAAACATCTTAAAAATAATAAATCCATGAATTATCGGCTACAAAAGAGAGACTGTTGGCTATAAAACTGCAAACGAGTCAGGTTAACTCGTGATCCAACCCGACCCGATCCATTTAGACCCAATATAACCCATTTTTAGGGATCCGTGGATTCGGGTTGAGTCTTAAAATTAGATCCGTTCCATTTTTTGGATCTAGTTTGAGTTTACTAAATTTGGACTCGACCCGACTCAAACCTGCTAATATTGTTAGGATCATATCTATTTAGATCTTAAATTATAATTTAAAATTTGTACGAGATTTATTTTTAATATAGATAGAGTTATAATTATTTTTATATCTTAATTTATTTTAAAATAATATTATTTATTATCTATTTTATGGTTAATAATAGTTAGCTATGTAATAATTAAAAATTTATAGTTATCTATATTTGATCCGGATCATATCTAGAACTAAATTTTTTATATTAGAACTGGGTTATTCATGGATCCTAGCCAACCCCAATGACCTGATAGGTTGAAAATTCTGATAGTGGAGCCGACCCGGTCCGATCCAATTTTTTAGTGGATTAGGTTTGGATCTAATATTAGGACCCGATCAAAGAATTGGATTGGATCAAAATCACTCATGATCCGGTTCAACTCAACCCATTTTCACCCCTAGCTGGCTATGACTAAAATGGTGATGAGAATGATTGGCATGAGAGGCGGAGTCTCGTATAGCTAGGGTATGTTGGGTGAGGAAGAAGAAATTGTAGCTTAGAGAGCTTATATAAAATTTTTTGGAAGGATAATTTAGTCTAAAATTTTAATTACAAAATTATTAAAAAGTTGGTAATCTAGATAGCCACCCCTTCACAAGGCTATTCAGATTACCTCATCCAAAAAGTCTTGCCAAAAAAAGTAATGTGGTGAAGCTCTTTGAAATTATTAGTAATCTGGATAGATTATCAGCTACCAAATGCCCCCTAAAGTAATTCTTTGGAGATCTAGGAATGCTTAAAGATTTTAATTTTTCTTGGTTGAAAGTCAATTGACATTTCAATACTAAAAAGATTTTTTTGGCATGCTAAAAAAGAAGGTTGGCCAAACGACATTTTGCTCCATGATCTAGTTTAAATCACTTGAACAAATATACCTATTATACCATTTTTTGCTGATTAAGGCTCTAAATTGATGACCAAGTTGGGATAACCAACCAACTTGATCTTGAACAACCAAAGCCGAGTGACTATGATGCTTGAGCCCGACTAACTATAAGTGACTAAAGGTCAGTCAGCATTATGTCTTTCGATGCACAATGGCCGAATAAGTTACTCGGATCTAACTAAGTGTCAAAGATGAGTATGTCCAGTAGATTAAAATGGTTAGTTTCTAAGTGCCAAAGCACTATTTACAAGAAAGGCAGAGTGATGCGATTATTTGAGACACCTGAATAAGGGGCATGGATAAGGAGAATACAACTATCATAATGGAGAGTTGTTATGACAGACTGTTACTTCCACCAAAAAGATGTTAGTCTTAATAGAAAGTTATTATGCTCAACTGAAGGAGGTTATCTTCCAACATAATTTAGTTACGTACCCTAAGTAGCTATAAAAGCAGGTAAAAGGGGACCCTCGAGAGGTAAGCTAACTTTGGGCAAAAAGGACGAGAGACTCTGCCTTTCTCCTTTCTCCTTGTTTCATATCTATTTCCTAAACTCTACTAACTTAAACATTGGAGGGTCACCCGTTGGATAAACTTTGATGAAAGGATTTCTTTTGCAGGTGGAAAGCATGTTCAAGGTCTTAGCAGATAGCACCTCCAACGATCCCCGCCACCTTTCGTTCCCCACTAACTCGGTCCTAACCAAGTCCCCGTACTGATCTCCTTTTGGGGTTTGGTGGCAACAACTTGATGCCCTAGGAAGGGGAGAGAAGAAGGTAAACTTTTCCCTAATTTTCAAGGGAACTTGGAGAAAAAGTAATCGATGCAAAAACTAAAGCACAAAATACTTCTACCAGCAAAGATTGGCAGTCATCTAGGCAAAATCACCAACCCAACCAATAGCCGGAGATCACTGATGCATCTCCAGTGGTGGTGATAGACCAGCAACAATTCACCACTCTGGTATAGCAAGTGCATACTTTAGTTACTGTAGTCTAGGGCCTTCAACAAGCAATAACAAACAACTAGCAATGCTTAGTGGGGCCAGTAGCTCTAGCTATTCCTTCTAGGCATAGTTGGAGATCTTCATCATGAGAATCTCAACATCAGCCCTCTGCTCGAGGATTGCATCATCAACGCTCGCCTACCCAATGAACTCCTCCATGGTGATGAGTCAAGAACGAGAGAGAGAGATGACAAGAAGAAAGTCGGTGTAGAGAAAAACACCCCTGATCTTGTCAGAGTCCTCAAGAGAAGGGTCTACTCTAGTGGAGACCCGACATGATAGAGAAGGCCATCGATTCGATGACTATGACAGGAAGATGCAGGAGCTCAATCGATGACTCGTAAGCTCTAAACCAACAATTGAGGTCTAGCTGACTCTCTCGGTTATCACTTGCGACCTCCATTCTCTCGATGGATCATGGAGGAATCCATATCTCCATACTTCAAGTGTCCCAGTTGGAGCCTTATGATAGATTTACTGATCCGCTGAACCATCTGGTATGTTACAGGGCACATATGATGATCCAAGATGCCAGCGATGCTCTCCACTACCTTGCCTTTCTAACAACTTTAAGGAAAGTTGCTTGGGTATTCTACACGAGCCTTTGGCCAGGTAGTATTTATTCCTTTAGATAGTTGGAGAAATTGTTCATGGCTCACTTTCGAACGAGCAGGAGGATATTATGAAGCTCAGATAGACTTTTCACCATTTAGCAAAGACAAAAGGGATCTTTGATGGATTATGGGGCTCTCTTCAATGCTGCCACACTTTAGGTTCAGGATCTCAATGAACTGTGGCCCTTTTAGCCATGAAAAAAGGGCTTTATAGATTCATCTTCACCCTGGACAAGAAGTTTCCTAAGACTTATTTGGAACCCCTGGTGCATGTACAAAAGTATGCGCAAGCAGGAGTTGCTAGTCGGCACTAAGCAAAAGGGAGATCGATATCAAAGAAGAAAAAGAGTTGAGAGGATACCTTCCAACCTTGCCACAATAGGGATGCCCCACCACGACAACAAAGTTCAAAGTCGAAGAACTTTACCTATAAATTTGAAAACTATTCCCTTCTATCTCTCCTTCGAGAGAAGATTATGATGGTGATAGAGGGAGAGAAGTTCTTACAAAGGCCTTGGCCCATGCATGCACCACCTATTTTCTATAGCAAGAAGAAGTACTACCACTTCCAGCATGACCATGGCCATGATACCAAGGAATGTATTTAGATGAGGGATGAAATAGAAGTTCTAATTTACCATGTCACGTCCCGAACCCAGCACCCGATTTGGCTACCACCCTAAAATACATCCTAGAGATCATGCAAGGCTTTTAAAAAAATCCATTACTACTTCGATTTCCAATGACATTATAGATCACATTTTATAAGAGAATACCTAATAATACAACTCATGTAATTACCAATTTGGTTACTCTTCAATTATCCAATCAGTATTAATGATTCTCTATCAATTTATCACTTCACCATGAAACCAACTACACCAAGCTTGAATATCCTGTACAACTCTAAGAAGGAAAGGAAATATGGGGTATGAGCTTTACAGCCCAGTAAGAATCCCTACACACACACTAGTATAATACAATATAATTCAAAATAACAGTAAATAGTATCAAGTAGAACATAAGTCTTAAAAACTCATGTCAAGTAATCAAGATAATTCAATATCAAAAAATACAAAGATATGCATCAATTAATACTAAATATCCATCTCATTCAAAATTGCAATACCATAAATGTCATTAAGTAAAATTTCTTTTTTTACTTAATTATGGCTTCATCTCTTATTATCCTCATCTCATTAACATGATTCGGATCAACCACTGTTATCTTTTTAGGATCTTGGACCAATCACGTTCATGCTCTAGCTCGTGACTGGCAATTTCAAGATCGACTATGTACTATCCACCCATGACCAAGCTAATCACATACTATCCATCCATGGCTTGGCTATTCTATGCACTAAGCTTGTGGCTCTGCTATCCCATGTACTATTCACCCGTGACGGTTATTCCATATACTATTCGCCCGTGGCTTGGCTATTTCACGTACTAAGTCCATGGCTCGGCTATCCTATGTACTATCTGCTCGTGGCTGACTATTCTACATAGTATTCGCCCATAGCTCAGCTGTTCCATGTTCTAGCCCGTGGCTCAGCTATTCTCTATTTAACGTGATCAGTTCAAACATCCCTTCTTTTTATTATTACTTTATCAAATCATAAACATGTTATCAAATCATGTTCTTTTTAAGATTTACATGAACTGATATTACAATCCAACTCATTCAAGAATAATCATGTTTAATACAAACATATTATACAAAACTATAAACAATTATATCGATAATTTGTAAAAATGAATATATATCATGAGAAATCGAAATCATGCCATACATAAATAATCATTAATGCCAATGATCGTATGCAAGGATCAAATCATGTAATGTAAAAATATATATATAAACTGATGATTATGTCCAGAAACCCTTACCTTTACTGGTGACAGACTCAACACATCCGATACCAATCTACACTCGGATTTCGATCTAGGTGCTAAAAAATTTGCTCGATGTCCTCTGTTCGAAAAGTTATCCTCTTATAGTAATATTTAAAATATCAAAAGTTTTATAGCAATTATAAATCTAAAATCTTTTACCTGAATTTCTTTTGCAATCCACCATAATACCCTAACTTCACAAATTTCTTGAAAGAGAAACTTTTACAACTCTCTTTTTAATTAATTATTTATTTAACTTGCTCTTTCTTTTATCTCTTTCCTTTTCTCCCTCTTCTCTCTCTCCTCTTATTTCCCTCCTCTTTCTCTCTTCTCTCCCTCTCTCTTTCTCTCCTTTTTCTCCTTCCTCGTTCTCTCTCCTCTTCTCTTCTCTCTCTCCTCTTTCTCTCTCCTCTTCCTCTTTCTTCTTCTTCTCTCTCCTCTTTCTCTTTCTTCTTTATCTCTCCTCTTTCTCTCTCTTCTCCTCTTCTCTCTCCTCTTTCTCTCTCTTCCCCCTTATCTCCTCTCTCTTCTCTTTTTTTTTTTTTCTTTTCCTTCTTTTTCTTTCCTCTTTTTTCTTTTTCCTGTTCTTTGCTTTTTCTCTTTTCTTTTTTTTCCTTTGCTTTTCTTTATCCCTTTTCTTTTCTTTTCTTCTCTCCTTTTCTTCTTCTCTTTTTCTTCTCCTCTCCCCTTCTTCTTCTCCATTGAACAGGGGGGTCCACCCCTTTTTTTCTTTTCTTCTTATCTCCTTCTCTTCTCTTCTTCTCCTCTCTTTCCTTTTCTTCTTCTTCTGGTTATCCATTTCCCACACCACCGCCTTGACCTCAGTCTTGAGAACGACTGGTGGCTGATCGCCTCACCATCAAAGTGCTCCTTAGTTAGGCTCGTGGACCAGGAGGAAGCCTCACCCTAATCAAGGCCGGGGATCGGTTCTCCTCCTTTGCTACCATCATCAGATCGGGGTCAGTCAGAGCCACCCCAAGCATTATCCTAGGCATCGTCCTTCCCCCCTAGATCGTCGGAGGAAGCTGAGTAGAGTCAGGCTAAGGAGTCCCTAATTCCATTGAGCAGAGGACTGGGATTGGAAACCCTGGACACGGTGGTGGCGACGGCATCAAAGAACTGAGGTAATAGGGTTTCCTTCCCCCCATTCCTTTTTTCCACGGAGAGGTTCGATCCTAAACTTCGATAAGGCCTCGATTCATGGAAAAGAGGGGATTCCTCCTTATAGCCAAAAGGATCAGGTTCTGGCTTGGTTTCGGACTCCTCTTAGAGAAGGGAAAGGAGAAGACTCTTGATGGGAGTCTTTTTCTCTCCCTTTTTTTTTTGATGCTAGATATTACATACCATGCTATCTTAGGAAGTGCATGGAAGAGAATGTCATCTCGAAATTACTACCCTGAGGAAGTCTCCTGGTGAAGCCGAGATTGACAATAGATCCACTAAAGGAAGGGTCAATATGATATCATAAGGAGTAAGGCTAGGAAGGGTAGATGGTGAGGAAGATGCTCTGAAAATGCTGTGGAGCAATAATATAATTAGTTTTCTGATGATAATTTGTAGGGAATCTAAACCCCCCATGATGATACTATTGTTGTCTTGACAACAATAGCTTACTACAATGTAAGGAGAATCCTAGTTGATAATGGAGGTTCTACGATGTATTATTCTACAATGCATTTATTAAGATGAATCTCTCTCCTAAGTAATTGAAAAAGATGTCAACCCCATTAGTCAGTTTTGCTAGCAACTCAATCAGCATTGAGGGGGAAATCACCTTCCTATAACTATAGGAACATAACCTTGATAGAGATCTATTTGTCTTAACTTCATAGCAGTCTAAGTTCCATGAACATACAATGCGATATTCGATAACTGGGGTTGAACACATTTCAAGCAATTATTTCATCCTATCATCTCCTAGTTGTGGTTCCTAACTAAATCTGGAGTTAGAGAAATGTGGATAGATCAATGACTAGCCTGACAATGCCTAATAATTCAAAATAAATAGTCAGAGAAAGGCACACCCCTTGATCAACTAGATCAGAGGGAGCCTAAAGAACGTGATGAACCGGCCAACAAGACAATCTCTGTGTTTCTGATAGAAGAAGATCTGACTAAGATAGTGCAAATTGAAACTTTTCTAGAAAAAGAAACAAAGAATAACTCATAAAATTTCTACAGCACAATGTAGATGTCTTTGCTTGGTTGACTACAGATATACTCGAGATATCCCAAGAGGTGATCACCCATACATTGAATCTCGATCCAGGATATGAACCAATTTGGCAAAAGAAAAGGAGGAGCTTCATCCTCGAGCAACAAAAAGCCATCAATGAAGAAGCCGGCAAACTCCTTGATGTTAAGTTCATCCGGGAGGCCCATTATCCTGACTGGTTAGCCAATGCGGTAATAATCAAGCAAGCTAATAAAAAAAAATGATCTGTATTGATTATAGAGAACTTAATAAGGTCTGTCTCAAAGATAGTTTTTTTTTTACAAAAGATTGATTAATTGGTTGATCTGTATTGATTATAGAGACCTTAACAAGGTCTGTCCCAAAGATAGTTTTTTCTTATCAAAGATTGATTAATTGGTTGATGCAACTTCTAGGCATAAACTCTTAAGTTTTATTAATGTTTTCTTAGGCTACAACCAAATTTGGATAGCCCCTGAAGATAAAGAGAAGATAGCATTTATAATCGGGAAAGGATTGTACTATTACAAGGTAATGCCATTTGGATTGAAAAATGTCGAGGTGACTTACCGGTGATTGGTGAACAAAGTGTTCAAAGAACAACTTGGGTGAAATGTGGAAACCTATATTGATGACATGCTAATAAAAAGCATCAAGGCAATAGACCATATTAAAGAATTGGAAGAAGCCTTCAAGATACTAAGATGCTATCAGATGAAGTTGATTATACCTAAATGCATCTTCGGAGTAACGTCAAGCAAGTTTCTCAGATTCTTGGATACAAACCAAGGAATTGAAGCTAATCTTGGGAAGATAAAGGCAATCCTCAACATAAAATATCCCTTCACTAAAAAGGAAGTCCAACAACTGACTAGGTGCATCGCTGCACTCAGCTGATCTATCTTTTGGTCAACCAAGAAATATCTGCCATTCTTCAAAACTTTATGATAAATGAAGAACTTTGAATGGATAGGCAAGTGCTTACATGCTTTTGAAAAGCTGAAGAAGTATCTCGGTTCCCCTCCCCTACTCTTAAAACCAGAAATAGGGGAAACCTTGTGCCTCTATCAATCTACCTCATCAGAAGCATTCACTTAGTTTCGATCAAAAAGAAGGCAGAAGAATGCAAAATCCAATTTACTACATTCGAGTATACATGATGCAGAGAAAAGATATTCTAAGGCATAAAAATTGATTTACATCTTAGAATTGCAACACAATGTCTAAGGCCAAACTTCTGGGCCCATTTGATAGTAGTGTTGACTGACCAACCTTTGAAAGCCATCCTACAACATTCTGATATGTTAGAACAAATAACAAAATAGGTTATTAAACTTAGCAAGTTCAACATTTTCTATTGGCCTTGCCTAGCAATGAAAGCACAAGAATTAGCCAACTTCATCGCAGAATGTATATGGTATGACGAAGTGCTTAACTTAGAAAAAATCGAAGAAGAATGTCCTGAACCCACATAGATACTCCATGTGGATGGAGCATCTAACTCAGTAGTGGAGCGGGCTTAATCCTAACAAACCCAAAAGTGATTGTCGCCAAGTATACACTCTGATTTTTCTTTAAGGCATCAAATAACTAAGCCGAATACAAAGCACTCTTGGTTGGATTGAAGATTGCTAAAGAACTTGGAGTCAAAAAATTGAGTACATTCACTGATTCCCAGTTGATGGCTAATCAAGCTAAAGGAGAGTTTAAAGCTCATGATCTGATTATGGCCAAATACCTACAAAAGGTACAAACTATTGTATCAGAGTTTAAATACTTTGATGTTTCTCACATTTTCTGGATAAAAATGCTCAGGACAATGCTCTTTCTCGACTTGCAATGTTGACTATCAATTCACTTGAGAGAATATATGTTGAGCATCTCGAGGAACCTAGCATTGACAAGAATGCAAGAGTGCATCAAGTAGAGCATCAGCCGAGTTGGATGGTTCTGATTATTAAGTATTAACCGATGAAGTCCTACCAAAAAACCCTGCTAAAGCTAAATGAGTCAAATAAATGGCCTCTCAGTATATATTCATGGATGGTGCCCTTTACAAGAGGTCTTTTACTTTGCCATTATTGAAGTGCTTAGACCCAATCGACATCGATTATGCCCTCAAAGAGGTTCCTGAAGGTATTTGCGAGAATCACTCGGGGGGTAGATTCTTGGTCTATAAGATTCTAAGATAAGGATACTACTGGCTGATTATGTAGAAGGATGTGGCCGAGTTTGTCAAAAAGTGCAATCAATGTCAACGATACTCAAATATCCAACAACAACCGACAAGCCACTTGACTCAACTTGTGGCTCCTTGACCATTTGCCTAGTAGGAAATGGGCATACTCAGTCCATTTTTTTCAACTCCTAGATAGAGGAAGTTTATTATAGTTGCAATCGACTATTTTACTAAATGGATGGAGGCAAAGTTTGGCACACATAACTAAAAGAATAGTTGAAGAGTTTGTATGGAAATTAATTATTTATCAATTTGGAGTCCCTCATATCATTATCACTAACAACGAGCAATAGTTCGATAATCAAAAGTTTAGAGAGTTTTGTATGCAATATCATGTTATGCACAAGCTAACTTTTGTCGAACATCCCTAGTCGAATGGTAAAGTTGAAGCGACAAATCAAACCATACTACACAGCTTGAAAACAAGGTTAAATCAAGCTAAAGGAAGGTGGGCCGAAGAGCTAATTTTGGTGCTTTGGACTTACCGAATAACTCCCTGGGTTCCAACTAGAGAATCTCTATTCAATCTAACATTTGGAATTGAGGTAGTGATACTGGTGGAGATGGGTATACCCTTTGCAAGGATCGAACACTATGAAGAACCAAGTAACTTCGAGCAATGAAGAGCTAATCTTGACTTGTTAGAAGAGGCAAGGCTGCTAGCCCAATTGAGGATGGCCTCAAACTAACAAAGAGTTACCTGGTATTACAATGCTAGGATAAATCCAAAAACCTTTCAGCTAGGTGACCTTGTGCTATGGAGAGCTAAAATTTTAAGACCTACCAAATAAGATAAGTTATCTTCAAATTGGAAAGGCCTGTAAAGAGTTATTGAAGTACTACACCCTAGAGCTTATAAAATTAAAAACATGGATGGATCTCAAATTTCTCATCTATTGAATGCAAAGAATCTATGCATGTACTATCAATGAATCAACAAGTTGCTCATAACAATTTTACATACCCGATAAGAGTACTTTGTAAGTTTATGTTAAGATGGTTAATTGATATCTAACTATCTAAATTTAATTATTATGTCTGACAATATTAAAGTAGTTAGCTAAAACTTGACTACCTAAATTCAATCGGTATGCCCGATAATGCCAAGATAGTTAATTGATGCCCAACTATATAAATTAAATCAGTATGTCTGATAATGTCAAAGTGGTTGGCTGACACTTGACAACCCAAAAAAATTCAAAATAATTGATATTTTCTATAATAGCACTTAAGAAAAATTTCTAAGAATAGCTAGCTAACACCCGGCTAATCAAATATGAAAAGTGAAAAGGCAAAAGGTTTCACCCTAAAGTAAATGTTGGAAAAAGGCTCGATTACTTAAAAAAATAATCTAAAAAGAATATGCGATTATGTTCATGCTGATAACTTGCTTGCTTGGCCACTACTACTTCCTTAGCTAGGCTGTCATCTACACTATGCTTGTTGACTTCTATACTTTGACAAATTTTGCAAGAAGTAAGAAAGAATATTACATTGCAAAAGGAATGAAAAGAAGAATTTCATTGATGAAGGAAAAGTCTTTACAAAGTCAGACTACAATTGACTACAAAATAGTTAACAAAAACTAAAAAATAAGATTACAAGCAAAGAAAAAAGATAAAAGCCCTAAGCTTGTTCCTTGGGTGGTGGAGCTGCTTGGGTAGGTCCCTCAGGGGGCAGGGTAGACTGCTTCCTCGGTCGAAGCTTCTTTGGGAGCGGGGTGAGCTATTTTTTTGGTCGGAGCTTCGTTGACATCTTCTATCCAAATTTCACTTTCTTCAATATCTTCCTCAATGATGACAATACCACTCAAGTATAGGTTCAGGTAGATCTGCATGATTTCTTCCTTGTAGTCATTAAAGCAGTAGTGGTAAATGACTACCAATGCCTCGGTGACCTCCACTTTGAAGGTAGCTAACTTTTTGTAGTCTTCGACCGCCTTTAAGGCATTGGCCTCCACCGACTCAGCCCTCTTCTCAGCCTTATCCATCTAGTCAATGGCATCATCGAGCTCCTTCTTCAGTTCATTGTTGGAGGCCTTCTTGGATGATAGTTTCTTATTTTTCTTGTATAGCTAAGCCTCCACACCGGTCGTGTGGTCCTTGGCTAAGGAAATTTCCTTCAGATTCTTTCTCACTCGATCCTCAAGACTTTGAGTGAGTTTCTTAGCCACTTTAGTCCAGGCCTTAACAGTTTGAACTGGGTCCTCCTAAGATCGAATAAGTTCCACACAACCCTTGAAGCTTTCCTCAATTAAGCCATTTCATGAGCAAACTGGAATAAAAAATTTTGAGTCAGATATTTGGTGACATGGAAAAAGCCAAAGAAGAAAAGAAAAAGTGAAGGAGTTTACCTTGAGAAGAGATGGATAGAAAGAAGAGATGATCTCGTCTAGTCGATGAGATTTGGTCTCCTCTCAGTCTTTCAGGAAGAGAATCACCTTCGTTAGCCTCCAAACAAGGTTGAGATTATGAAGCCCCACCTCGTTAGAGTAAACATTCAGGTCAATGAAGGACTTAGGCTCTCCAGCTACCCGATAAGTTCTCTTGAAACCAGAGGAAGTCCGAGGCACCTTTCCTCGGTCGGTGCTCGCTCGGGGAGTAGAAGGGGTGGCCAACCATTCGGGATTAGCCTACTACCTGGAAGATGTTGCAGTTGCTGTTACCTAAGACCTTACCGGTGGGGGTTCGACGATGATGACGTCATTGCTAACTCAAGAGGTGGTAGGGGCTGATGCCTCTACTTTTACTGCTATCAGAGTAGTGGCAATCAATGCAAAAGAACGTCCCTGCTGCCTCCACTTTTGTGGTTGTCGGAGTAGTGGCAATCGATGCAGAAGAACGTCCCAGCATTTAGGAACTTGGCACCGGATGTGGCTTCTTTAGTTGGGCCACTTGAGAAGATCTTACCTAGCCAACATGCCTCTTTCAAACTGCATGCCGAATAGCTTGAAGATTAGGCCTCATATCTGCAAGAAGAAGACTGCGTAAGAAACTTAGCCAAAATATTTAAAACTATGAAAAAGAAAAAGTACAATAAAATTATTCAAACTATATTTAGGTAAGGCACCATACTAATTTTGTGTTAAAGAGATTTTGCTCCTTCAGCAGCTCTTTTTACAGTGGAACCCTGACTTCAAGAAGGTTCTCAAAGTCAACTTTGTTAGCTTTGATAACTTTCTCGTCATCATTTGGTGAATGATGAGTTTCATTCCAAATGGAGTTGAAGGCCCAGGGATGGTCAAAAGAAAGGAAGAAGAATCTATCTTTCCACCTATGGTTGGAAGAAGGAAGCCCCTTAATAAAAGATCGGCCACGTGGTGGCCAATGAACCACCACCTTTTGACCTTCGGGTGCCATTTTATTACAAAGTGGGCATAGAACAAGCACATCCTAAGCTCTATCTAGAGATCATGATATAGGGCGATGAAAAAGTAGATGAGATGAAAAGATTTCGGCACCAACTACACTGGGATGACTTGGTATAAGTTTAAATTTTGGATGATAAAATGATGAAGCAGGAAGCAGAGTTCTGCCTGAAGGAACTCATCGTACACTGCAATGTATCAGGGGGGTGAGAGTTACCCGATCATCACGACTAAGAACATGGGCAAGGATATCTTGTAGAATATGATAATAATTTCATAGTTGGAAGATCTCGGATCGGTCATGATATTTTTCACATGACTCGGGCCCAGCTCTTTTGCATCTAGGCTTTCCAATTGTTGAGATTGAGAATCTTCTTGGAGGGACTGTGATGCAGTCTCCTTTAAGGGAGAAGGCCTAACCCTCACTGAAAACTCTAAAGTCCTAACCATCCTAAAGACAGAGGCCAAGAAGGAAAGGAGTAAAACCAGTGGGAAAACTATCTGTAGGCCCTAGAAAGGTCAAAGGATTGATAAAAAGGGAAGAAAATCAATAAGAAAAAAAAAAAAAAAAAAGCCAACCTTCAAAAACACTGGAGGAAGATGGGAACTAGCCGAAGAGAAGTTTTGAGAAGAAAGAAAAAACTTTAGAGTTCAAATAAGAGAAGACTTGAATATAAGGAAGACCACCTATATAGTCGGCCTCAATGCTAATGATCAAATCCTCGACCGACAAGAAAGGCACAAGATTGTGACACATGGCACGATCCTAATCAAGTAAGTTACCTGTCTCTTCATCGCATCGATCGTGTGACGGTGACACATCAGTTGGATCCTCATGGATGGCAAATTTTCAATAGTAGTTTGAGACATTGAAAAGTCGAAGTGACCAAGAAAATGTTGTTCAGATCTTCAGAATCATCAGTCATTCTAGCCTTTAATAACAAACTCTTTGACATGTTTGCCTTCCATCATAACAACTATGACATTGAAATGATAAAACATCCTCCGTGCAACTCTTCGAGATGTCATTAATAAAGAAATAGGTTGGCAGAGCTCGAGGTTGACCAAATCATTAATGTGACTCCCTTCTTCCAAAATGACAAAATGCCTTAGAATTGGGAGTGGGGGGAAATTGTTATACCGTTTACTTGGACTTGCTGACTAAAGCTTTGAATCAATGACTAAGCTGGGATAACCGACCAACTTCATCCTGAACAACCAAAGATGAGCGACGTGGCGCTTTGGACTGACTAACTACAAGTGACCATAGGTTAGTCAGCATTATGTTTTTTGATGCATACTGGCTGAATAAGTTACTCAGATCTGACAAGTATCAAAGACGAGTATGTCCAGTAGATTAAAATGGCTAGTTTCCAAGTACCAAAATACCATCAATGAGAAAGGCATAGTGATGCCATTGTTCAAGACACCCAAATAAGGGACACTGATAAGAAGAATACAACTACCATAACAGAGAGTTGTTATGATAGACTGTTACTTCTACTAGAAAGAGGTTATTCTTAACAAAAAACTATTATGCTCAACTGAAGGAGGTTACCTCTCAATAGATTTAGTTATCCCAAGTAGCTATAAAAAGCAGGTAAGAGGGGACCTTCAAGAGGCAAGCTAATTTTGGGCAAACAGGAGGAGACTTTGCCATTCTCCTTTCTCCTTGTTTCCCATATGTTTCCTAAACTCTATTAATTTAAATATCAAAGGATACCCTATTGGATAAACTCTGATCAGAAAACTTCTTTTGTAGGTAGAAAGCATCTTCAAGGTCTCAACAGATGGTGCCTTCGACAATCCCTGCCACATGCTGTTCCTAACTTACTCAGTCCTGATTGAGTAAGTCCTCATACTGACCTCCTTTTGGAATTTGGCGGCAACAATACGCATCATCCGATAGTCATGAGAAACATATTTGAATCATATTCAAGCATATATGGCTTTTTTGGTTTCAATCCATTCCCATATGTGATGTATGCCACATTACCCATTACACTTTGGGACAAGGATTTCCCATCATTGAAATTGTTATTAACCATTATAACAACCATTATTTATCTCAAGAATAATTTTTAAATTTAATATTAAAAATATCGTTGAAATAATTGCTTTTATAATGGTGCTATAATAAAAAATAATGAACAATGTCAGAAAAATAATAGCATTATCTTTCATAATATATTTTTTTGAACCATATCGGAGAGTATTTTGAGGAAAAAATTGAAATAAAAAAAATATTATTTTATTTAAAGAAAGTATGAGCAAAAATAAAGAGCGTCATTTATATTAAAGCAATCTTCTATAATAAAAATAATAGAAAGTAATGAAAATAATGATCATTATATTTTTTTTACAATATCATCACAACAACATAATGGAGATGGCTGAAATTGTTGTAGTAGATATTATAATGGTTATAAATTGCAATGCGTCGCATTACCTGGACTCGTTTCAGATTGCCAGTTTGTGAGGCCACAATCCTCTTGAGATAAAGAGATCAAGATGCTTTGTACCGGTCCCGATGACAGCCATTTTAAGCTTTTCGGGAGAGCTTGCGTCACATCCAATTCTTACGTACGATGTAATTTTGGTATAGGAATTTGATGTATAGAAAGAGAACGACCTCATTATTGGACTGCTGGAATTCGAGTAGTGCCATCCTTAAGCTTCAACTCTTTCCCTAGAGTTCGTTTCCCGTTGAGTTTGCTTTCCGCTTCTTCAAAATGCAAAATGAACTTTGCTTCAAAAAAAAAAAAAAAAAAACACACACAAATGAACTAGTCATTGATGAAAAGCTCATTTTATCCAATTGAGTTCACTTTTCTTATATAAGAAAATAATGTAATTTTTTTAAAATTATAGACTAGCATTAATTATTATCTTTACTTATTTTATTTTATTAAAAATAGACTGATTATATGATCTAGGTTAATAGACATGCTTATAAGTCTAATATTATTAATGATCTTTATGTTTGGACAGTGCGCATCTTATGTTAGTTGGTGTGGTTGAGATGGCACAGTATAGTATTAGCTCAATTTTAGCCTATGATAAGAGGGCATGTTAGGGTTTATTTATAAATAGGTGAGGTCTCCTTCCACTTTCAATATATATCATGAGATTAGTTTTTATGACTTATCCCATCGAATAGTTGCTAGAGAGGACTTGATTTTTAATATTCACCAGCATAAATGATTAAAGATTTACGAATTAATAGTGTAAATGGGTATTTCTCCAACTTTATATTATTATTTTTGGTATTATAATAATCATGCTTAGAATCTTGGTATGAAAAATCTCTTACATATTGATATGGCTACATCGCTGACGTGGAGCGCGTGTCAGGTCCAGCTAGACGCGGTCAGTACCACGTGAATTTTTTCTTTCATAAGATCCCTCGTTCGGGAAGAAGTGCTCCTGCTCCTTCGCCAGGTGGCACCCCCAGACGGGTCCACCTCGGCCGAAGTCGAGCCTCTCTCTGCCACTCCGTCGGGTATCCACACACGAGGGGTCCACCTCGGCCGAAGCTGGCGGCCTTCTGCTCCCTCACCAAGTGGCACCCCAAGACGGGTCCACCACCTCTACTGAGGTCGAGCCGGGCCCTCCTGCTCCTTTGCCATGTGGCACCCCAAGATGGGTCCACCTCGGTCGAAGTCGAGCCCCTCTCTGCCACTCCGCCAGGTGTCCACCCAGGAGGGGTCCACCTCGGCAGAAGCTGGTGGCTCCTCGCTCCCTCGCCAGGTGGCACCCCAAGACGGGTCTACCTCTGCCGAGGTCGAGCCGGGCCCTCCTGCTCCTTCGCCAGGTGGCACCCCAAGACGGGTCCACCTCGATCAAAGTCGAGCATCTCTCTGCCACTCCGCCGGGTATCCACCCAGGAGGGGTCCACCTCGGTCGAAGCTGGCGGCCCCTCGCTCCCTCGCTAGGTGGCACCCCAAGACGGGTCCACCTCTGCCGAGGTCGAGCCGGGCCCTCCTGCTCCTTCTCTAGGTGGCATCCGGAGACGGATCCACCTCGGCCGAAGTCGAGCACCTCTCTGCCGCTCCGCCATGTGTCCACCCAGGAGGGGTCCACCTCGGTCGAAGCTGGCGGCCCCTCACTCCCTCGCCAGGTGGCGCCGGAGATGGGTCCACCTCTGCCGAGGTCGAGCCGGGCCCTCCTGCCCCTTTGCCAGGTGGCATCCGGAGACGGGTCCACCTCAGCCGAAGTCGAGCACCTCTCTGCCGCTCCACTAGGAGTCCACCCAGGAGGGGTCCACCTCGACCAAAGCTGGCGGCCCCTCGCTCCCTCGCCAGGTGGCACCCGGAGACGGGTCCACCTTTGCCGAGGTCGAGCCAGGCCCTCCTGCTCTTTCGCCAGGTGGTACCCGAAGATGGGTCCACCTCGACCGAAGTCGAGCGTTTCTCCACTCCTCCGCCAGGTGGCTTCCCTTGATGGGTCCACCTTAGCCGAGGTCAGCCCTACTCAGCGAAGCCTCGGGAAAGTAGGGGCACGGGTTTCAAGATTGCCACTCGGGCTGCGCGTGCCGCGCCCCGTAGGGGGCGCCAGTACGGTCTGTAGTGACACGCGAAATCTCGTTTACACCAGTCAGATGAGCCCCACAACTGAGAAGTGGAATCCTTGCAGGCAGGAGCCCAAAATAGCTGGGCGCTCATCGTCAACGCCTCGAAAGGAGAGCTCCCGCACTCGGTCCAAAGCCTCCAGTATCCTCCCCCCCTTCCTCGTGACACACGACGGGCGAGGCGGTTTGGCCACTGAGTTCCCAGGCCCGAAGAGGAAAGGAAGGGGGGAGAAAGACGAGAACGGGAGGGAGCCCCCTGAGAGGAGGGGGGCTGGAGGCAATATGATGATATAAAAAGGATGGTAAAAACGGGCAGGGAGGTAAGTGAAAAAGAGGAGAAACACACCAAGAAAACGATCCTGGGAGTCCTTAAGGAATCCTGAGGCGTGAGCTCGGTGAACTCAGTGCAGGGAGCTGGGCATCAACTCCACTCTTCCTCACACTTCTTTCATTAACATCTCCTTTAAGCACGGGAGTCCTTCTGGAACCCGTCTTAGGGGATCTGTTCCATCTCGCCGCTCTCTAGCTTGACCGTCGGAGTGCCCCCGCCGAAACCCCCGGCCAGGGTCTCTGACTCTATTTTGCAGGTCCGGAAGCTTGGAGATCTCGAGGTGAGACGTTTCGAGGCCGGTGCCAGCTCAAGAGCTATAGGCCACCGTGGTGAGATCGGCAACAATGACTGTTGAGCTATTTTGGATACATGACATGATATTTTTGACTCATGATATTTAGTATTTTCATTATTATTTTTGGTACGTATAATTATGAGTAAAATTATACGGAAATCCTTACTGGGCTGTAAAGCTCACTCCCCTATTTTTCCTTCCCAGAGTTGTGCAGATATTCGAGTTTAACGGTGGATTGGATTCATGATGAAATGATGAATAGCTAGAGAATCGTTAATACCAATCAGATGATTGAAGGATAACTGAAATTGTAACCATATAAGTTATATTATTTTTCTTACGTTAGATATTTTCTTACGAATTGTGATGAATGGATTTTTTGGAAAATGAAGTTGTAATAGTTTTATTAGGTCTTGCATGATTTCTAAAGGATATTCTAGGATTCGTGCACCGGTCGTGTAGCCGATTCTAATATTAGATTCGGGATGTAATATATATAGAAAGTAAAACACTGTTTTGAAGTGGTGTTTGATGTTCATTTATTTGACCATGGGCTTGACTTGATCGCAAAACAAGCTGAATTTGAGTTTGAGCTCAGCTATTAAAATCCTTAGTTATCACAGTGACATAAATTAATTTAAACCTTCATCCAGTCCTTCCAAATTACCGCCAGCCATCTATCGAATTTTTTTTAAAATAATATTTTTTAAATAAAAAATTATTAAAATAGGTGTTTCGGATATATTTATTGAAGTAGGTGTTTTGCATCGACGTGGCGGTGACGGGGCATCTAAGTTCGGCTTTTCAAAAGATGAAATTAGATTTTATCTTTTGAAACGACGAAATTCTTATAAACCCATATTTTATTATTTTATTTTAAAATTTGATTTGACACGTAGTTAAGTGATGCGACATTGAAATCATTTTTTGGATAGACGAATTCAATTTGGAATTCGTCTTTCCAACGAACGAATTCAAAATCAATTTCTTTTTATAATTTTATAAATATTATTATTATTTTTAAATAAAATTAATAAATTTTAATTTTAAATAAATAAATAATAAATAAAAAAATAGTATTAGTTAAAATTTTATATATTCTTTTTTTGATAATATTAATTATTATATTATTTTAAGATAATATTAATTAAAAATAATATTAATTAACTATATAAAAATAATATTAATTTAAAATTAATAATAATTTAACTAAAAATAATATTAATCGAAAATAATATTAATTAAAAGATATTATAATATATATTATATTATAATTATTATTTTATATTCTAAAATATAATGAATATATTAAAATTTATTATATTATATATTATAATTTTTATAATATAGTATAAAAAAATTTAAAAAATAAAAAAAATAAAAAATAATCATCATGTCGATACTATTCGGTCGCTAGCCCGGTACCAGTTCGGTCGACAGCCCGGTGTTAGTCCGATCCCTTGCTTAGGAGCGGTGGCAGGACCCCGACGACCGGACCGGCGATCGGGTCTGTGGCATGATTGGGGCTAGACCGGTGACAGGATCTTGGCGGTCGGATAAGTAATCAGACCCGGATGGCCGGACCGGCTACCGGATCGGGGGCCGCAACTGGGCTCGCATCGGGGGCCGGACCGGCGGCCGGACCGGGGCCCGCACCGGGGACTGGACTAGCGGCCGGACCGGGGTCCCCGGACCGGGGGCCGGATAGGAAGTCGGACCCGGGTGGCCAGACCGGGGCTGCAACTGGGGCCGGACCGAGGGCCGAATCGGCGGCCGGACCGGGGGCCGGACCGGAGCCCGCATCGGGGGCCGGATCGGGGACCCCGGTCCGGCCGCTAGTCCGGCCGCCAGTCCGGCCCCCGATGTGGGCCCTAGTCTGGCCACCGGTCCGGCCCCCGATGCGGGTCCCAGTCCGGCCGTCGATCCGGCCCCCGGTCCGACCCCAGTTGCGGCCCCCGATCCGGCAGCCGGTCCGGCCACCCGGGTCCGATTACTTATCCGACCGCCAAGATCCTGTCACCAGTCTAGTCCCAGTCATGCCACAAACCCGATCGCCGGTCCGGTCGTCGGGTTCCTGCCACCGCTCCTGAGCAAGGGATCGGACTGACACCGGGCTGTCGACCGAACTGGTACCAGGCTAGCGACCGAATAGTATCGACATGATGATTATTTTTATTTTTTTTATTTTTTTAAAATTTTTTATACTATATTATAAAAATTATAATATATAATATAATAAATTATAATATATTCATTATATTTTAGAATATAAAATAATAATTATAATATAATATATATTATAATATCTTTTAATTAATATTATTTTTGATTAAAATTATTTTTAGTTAAATTATTATTAATTTTAAATTAATATTATTTTTATATAGTTAATTAATATTATTTTAATTAATATTATCTTAAAATAATATAATAATTAATATTATCAAAAAATAATATATAAAATTTTAACTAATACTAATTTTTTATTTATTATTTATTTATTTAAAATTAAAATTTATTAATTTTATTTAAAATAATAATATTATTTATAAAATTATAAAAAGAAATTGATTTTGAATTCGTTCGTTGGAAAGACGAATTCCAAATGGAATTCGTCTTTCCAACAAACGAATTCAACATCGCATCACTTAATTACGTGTCAAATCAAATTTTAAAATAAAATAAAAAAATATTGATTTATAAGAATTTCGTCTTTTCAAAAGATGAAATCCAATTTCGTCTTTTGAAAAGCCGAACTTAGATACCCCGTCACCGCCACGTCGATGCAAAACATCTACTTCATAAATATATCCCGAAATACCTATTTTAATAATTTTTTATTTAAAAAATATTATTTAAAAAAAATGTTCGCCATCTATCCCTCCAACAGATTTTCCGGCTCGAGAAACAAAATGAGTGCACAAGCGCAAGCTGAAAAGAGCATCATAGCGGGATTACAACAAATGTCTTTTCCTCTCATTCCTTATTAGTATTCCTCCATGATTGCTTGTCTCCCTCTTATGCATCTTGTACCGACTCCTAAACTTCTTCTCGTCATGGGAGCTTAATCTATCCACCACCGAAACTCTGCTGTGTTTGGAAATGGAACGGGAGATGGAATAAGGTCCTTATTCCTTTTATTCTGTCAAACGATATAAAAATTGATAAAAAATAACTAAAATAATTTATTTTCGTCAATGCCCGTAATTCCTAAATTGCTATTCCATGTATCTCTATGGAATAGTTCTATTCTCACTTTTCTTATTCCAGGAATATTATTGGAATTCCCAAAAATTAATTAGTTTAAAATTATTTTTTAATTATTTTAATATATTATAATAATAAATTAATTAATATAATATAATTTTAATAAATCATAATAATAAATTAAATAATATAAAATAATAATATTTTAATTATTTTAATATATCATACTAATAAATTACTTAGTATAATATAATTTTAATAGATCATAATAATAAATTAAATAATATAAAATAATTTAATTTATTATTTTAATAGATTATAATAGATCATACTAATGAATTAATTAGCATAACATAATTTTAATAGATCATAATATTAAATTAATTAGTATAAAATAATTTAGTTAAGTAATTATAAAATTAAAAAATATTGGATAACTCATTTTATGTTATTATTTGAGCAAGGGTATTTTTGAGATTTCAAAAAATTCCTCTCCTATTCTTAATGGAATACAGGCTTATTCCCATGTCATCCAAGTATCATTTGAAATACTACATTAATTGTACTATAATAAGGTGAAATACCATATTTTGATCCAAACAAAAATTAAGAATAATAAGAGAATAAATTATTTTGGAAAAATACCTATTTATATTCCAAAAATAATTTTTTGCCGGCCAAACACTACCTAATATATTTGTATGTATAGATTGGAAGCTGGAGAAGCTTCATGTGTGTCCACCACCAAAACTTTGATATGTTTGTAAGGGTATGAGGGGAACCTGGAGAGGATTTCTTTGTGTGTGTATGTGCGTTATGTGAAAGAGAGGGAGAGGAGACCGGGGTCAGGGAGAGTCCCCACAACTGCCTGTGGACACCACTGGACAAATCTGGCATCCAACAATGATGAATGGGAACTTGCAAACCAGGCAGAGCCACAATCCCCAGATCCAGCCCCCCACCCATGACGAAAAGCCCCCCGCCTCCGTCTGACCCACTGCCCCCTGGTCCCAGGTCAATGTATTGCCTTCAAATTTTCGTCCAAACTATTTTTCAGATGCTCCAGTATATACTTTTAAATCCCTACTTATTCCCTGTTCCCATTTATCACCACGCTTACCACTTCCTGATTTCTATTACTTCCTTATCTCTCCTTCTCTAATCTCTCTACCTCTCTTTCTTAACCCACCTTTTTTTTTGTGTTTTGTTTTGTGTCCCTCTCCTTACTCTTCTGTAGCCATGGTATTAAATTGTTACTTGTAGAGAGCGCAGGCCAACCAGGTCTCGATAATGCTGGCTTACAAGGAAGAAAAGAAGCAGGCGAAGGAGCAGAGTAATGAGCGTTGATTTGCTCCCTCTGCAGAGCCCTTCTTTGCGGCCATATTTATTACTCCCAGTGGATACCGAGGGAATTTAATTAAGAAGCCCGTTTCTGATCTGTTTTGCAAAAGAGAAGTGGTTGGATAGATAGGTACTCCCCAACTCCAATGAAGAGATCCAAGGACGCATTAACGCCTCTGCATGTTCTCAACTTGCTACCCCACTTTGCCCTTCTTAATGTCTCCTCTCTTTGTTAGGACCCTAGGATACAAGAGATGTGGGTATTGACCAGCTTTTCAGAGATTTCATTTAATGCAATGCAAGTGATATATGGGAAAGTTCCATGTAGTAGGAGAAAGGGATAAACCCTACTTTTCTTTGTTATGTATTCTTTTGCACTCAATTCTACCTTTCTTCTTGGGCTAGGTCTGGTGAGCTCTAAAAATTCCGTTTTCTAGACAAAACTCTTGCTCAACTCTGTCCATTTTAACCGTTCTTGTTATATATATATATATATATATATATTAATGATTAATATCTTGGTAAAAGATACAGTTGATTGGAGAAGAGATGAGCTCGGAGTGCTTGGAACCGGAAGTCCGGAGCCCGAGTTCTGTTGCCGAAATGAGGTATGGAAGCCTAATTCCAGGCCATTACCACCACACGCCCTTCCTCCAGCTGCTCCAGAGCGCAATGCAAGCAGAGGAGGAGACGGAAGAACATCAACTCCACTTGCAAGTCGTCCAGCAACAGCAACAGCAGCAGCAAGCACTTCTCACCTCCTTCCCACCGGAATCCAACTTCCAGCTCCTCCTCCGCCTCCAGGGTCACGACGATAAAGCGTGGACGGCCGACATTGACTCCTCCCGGGCCGCGGAGCAGCTGGAGAGCTGCGTCACCCACGCCTCCGAGTCCCAGTCCGACGCCAGAGGAGTTGACGCCCACGAACCCAGTCACCACCACCTACTCCCCTCTGGAACCACCAGATCTACGGAGGCGGCGGGGTCGAGGGAGCGGAAGAAGAGGAAGCGCTCGCGGGCGGCGTCGGAGGCCTCGACGAAGAGCACGGAGGCGGCGGAGAGCCAGCGGATGGCGCATATCGCGGTGGAGCGCAACCGCCGGCGGCTGATGAACGACCACCTCGCTGCCCTCCGCGCTCTCATGCCGTCCCCTTTCGTCAAACGAGTACGCTCTGTTCCTCACCCCCTTCCAAGTATCGATTCCATCCATCTTTGTATTCGGACGGCCCTGATTTGACGGCATCGCCTTCGGGGCCAGGGGGACCAAGCCTCCATCATCGGTGGGGCCATCGACTTCGTCAAGGAGCTCGAGCAGCTCCTCCTCTTTCTCCAGGCCAAGAAGCGGCAGCGCACGTCGGCCGCCGCCACCACCGGCACGTCCTCCGCCGCCTCCTCTACATGCACGACCCTCTCCAGATCCACAAACGAGGAGGAAGGTTGTCCAGCGGCGGCGCCGCCCACAGCCGCGTCGCTGGAGGGCTTCTTCATCTCGCCGCAGTACACGAGCTACTCGCAGTCCCAGCAGCAGCGCCGGCGCATCAAACAGCAGGACGGCGACGAGCCGCCGGCGGCGGAGGAAGGGGTGGACGTGCAGGCGATTGTGGTCCAAGGGCACGTGAATCTGAAGGTGGCGGGGCGGCGCCGGTCGGGGCAGCTGGTTCGTGCCATCTCCGCCCTGGAGGAGCTCCGCCTCTCCGTCCTCCACCTCAACATCAACTCCCTCGACCCCTCCTCCATCCTCTACTCCCTTAACCTCAAAGTTAGTAATATAAGTTCTTTACTAGCCTTTAAACTAAATAAGCTTAAGCTTTCATTCATTTAAGCACTAAAGCTTAGATTTTTTATGTGCAATCTAATGGTAAAACAAAACAACCAAACAGATGGAGGAGGAGTGCAAGCTTGGGTCGGCGGACGAGATAGCAACGGTGGTGCACCAAATATTCGGCTACATCAACGCTTGCCAATGACGCTGGGTCTTGTCATCATCTTAGAGAGAGAGAGAGAGAGAGAGAGATGACATGTTCCAAGGATTTAAGGTGGTCCAGAGCTATGCCATTGCTACTGTTGCTGCACTGTGGAGTGGTTGCATCCAGGGAGCAGCGGGAGCAGAAGCGGGTCAGCAGCTTTTTCCTGCATTCTGGAGACGGGAGAAGGGGGGATCTTGTACCGCTCGGTTCTCTTTCGAGCGGTCGGTCTCTCGAATTTTTCATTTCTTTTCTTTTCTTTTCCTTTTCCCTTCTCTCGGAAGTAATGGATGCGCCTTTTGAGATCTCAGGCGTTGAACATCTACGGTCATGATTACGGATGATGCTCAAGGACTGTATATTTTATATTATTCTAATTTATTGTACGATATATTATAATTTTGATGGTCAAGTTTTGTAAATATTTTTAAATAATTCTTATATCTCAATAATTTTTAATTTAATTTTTTTAATTTTTTTAAATATAATTTTATATAATTTAATATTCACCGTGCACATGTAACCACCGTCTTCTTGCTAGTATTAATGTCACCATTTAAATGATGTTAGCTAACAATTTTTATCTAGTTGATGTAATATATGGGTGATGCCATGCTATCCAATATTTTCCTTCAAAATATCTAGTCACCTGGTATTTACTAGCTAGATCATTTTTTATATACTTTATCATCCTTTATTTATTTTGATGATGTAATATATGACGAAGATATGATATATATTATATTATATATATATATATATATATTTTGGCGGTCAACAATCGAGCATCACCCTATCACATCATTATTTATTTTTTGTTTTGTTGATATGATACATGATGGATGACATGGCATTTAGCATATGTTACAATAGGATTTATTGTTCAAAAATGTCTTGATCTAAGCATCATCTTCATGTACTATATCATCATTTATGTTTCACATCATTATTTCTTTTAAATTTTTATACTATATTACAGTTCTGCCAAGGAAAAGAAACGTCACACGATGCAAGTTATTGATGCCAGAAATTGATCAAAATCAATCAGAACGGTTGGCAATTATATTAAATGATACTTAAAAATTTTAAAAATAAATTATTTAAAAATATCTAGGAGGAGCAAGAACATGATATATATCTTTTATTATTGTTGTGTTTGGTTTTCTCTGCATGACGTGGAAGTATTTGCATGAGTTGCCGGTCATGGGGGATAGGCCGACCATCTTTTTTTTTTTTTTTCCTTCGAGTTAAGTAGTTGCATTAATGTTAATTTTAAGCAGCACTACGGTGGTAGCTTGTTTGGTTAAAGTGCGACTAGATTCTTATAAATAATTCATTGGTTACGAGTTCGAAGAATGATTTCATGGATGACTCGATTAAATTTCAGATTAATTCTATGACATGTGACTGGAGGCTGAGCGATCGAAACCTTGGAATCGTAGTGCGATTAGGCTGACGTACTCACACAGTTGATGGGAAGGGCACACAGAAAACTTGCAGCCCGAATTGAACAAAGATCTAACGGATTGGGGTCCAAACGAGGAGCTACATCGGAGGTTCTTCCCCCTCCCCTCATCCTTTTTTCTATCAAAAAAAAAAAATATTAATCTTAAGCAATCACCTAGAAAAACATCGCCCATTAGCCTAGGATTTCCTCCTCTTGCAATTTGGGCCTTGATCTAGGATGCGGAGTTCGATGAATACACGTCCCTTTCCTTTTTTTTTTTTTTGTATAGTAAAGCAAAAGGGGTAGGAGGGTTAAACCCGCTGCAGCTACCCTTGCAGGCCTTCATCCCATCAATTAATGTTCAATCCCTTTGCTTTTTTTTCTTTTTTTGGTAAAGTAAAAAGGAATAGAGGGGTTAAACTCAATATAGTTACCCCACAGGCCTTCATCCCATCAAATAATGTTCGATTCAAGAAAACAAAGAAGAAGAATCTTGACCTCTTACTCACACCAACTGTTATGGATCCCAATGAGTTATCAATAGAATCTTGCGAGTTATCAATAGAATCTTGCTTCGAACCCACGACTTGTTGATAATGAGGTAAGGACTCTACCAACTGAGCTATCACATTAGCAATCACATGCCTTTGCTTTGGTAACCTTGTTTGGAGACTTTTGCTCATTATTGGAGGTAGGGAAGAGCAAGAGGCAGAGGCATTTTTTGTCTTTTGATTGGCGAGGATTCCCTTGTATAGTTCTATTATTGATCACATTTAAAATTAATGGTGCTTCGGGAAGGATTATAACCTGCAAGGATCAAATTAAGATTAAGAATATTTTTTGACAAATAATTTTGATGATTCTCAATTCTTTTGGATAGGTTTTGTTCAGAAAATACTTGGTTACAAAAAAAAAATAAAAAATAAACCTTCAAGTTTTTATAAAAATAAATAAAAATATATTTTTTAAAATAATTTTTGTATTGCAACCAGACGTATACTTGATGTTTAGTCTTTGGATTTTTTTTCTTGTGGAATCCTGTTATAAATAAACACGTACTAGAGATTAAAAATAAAATGATCATCGAAGGTTAGATATGAATGCTTAATCAACAAAGCCCAAATTTTAAAAGGCAATCATCGAGGGGTTGATCCTTGATTGCCTTTTTTTTTTTTTTTTTTTTTTTTTTCACTTTTTGGCATGGATGAACAAAGTTGCCATCTATTATATATAAAGCAAGATTTCTCTTAAAGCAAAATGAAAAAGAGGCAAGCTTTTCTCAGTGCATCATTCGAATCGAACGTTCTACTGCATAACCCATGAAATGGAAAAGTGGATGGACGCTGCTGTCCAATATAAATAAGAAAAGAATTTGAGATCATCACGATCACTGATAGACTTCCAAGGAAAAAAAAGGAAATATTGATTAAAAAAAAAAGTGCTCATCATTTAAACAGAAATTTTTCTCAAAGCAGAATTTGACTAAAACAATCTAGTAACCAAAATTTACAATCTCAAGAAATAGAATAATGTATTCATTGGAGCATTAAAATCATTATGGAACTAAGCAAATAAAAATGTTTAACCTCATATACATTATGGATCCTTTTCTTGATTTGTCATCAGCTTAAAATTGAATAGTTAATGTGGTGTCAATGTTTAGGTTGCTGAAAATTATGGGTTCAAATCTCCCATGCCAAATATTTCAATCCAATCAATGTGGTCCCTCGAAGTGTGTGGTTTAGGCCGCTTAGGAGGATGGGAGTGTTGTTTCATATATACAAGTTAACGCCTCAAACTTTTGAGGTCAATAAATTTTATGTTTCCCATCTTTCACTGATATCAAGATGTCTCTTCAATTTTTTTTTTTTAATAAAATGAAAAACTTATATTATATTCCATGAAAAAGTACAATCCAAATTATTAACATACAAAATATATCTGAACTGTATGGGCATATCCTCAGGAATGATGCAAATGAACCCTCCCGAGTGAAATGTCTCTTCAGTTTAGCCACAACTACCTATTCTTGTTTCTGATTTGAGATGCAAGGGCCAATGTTACTGATAATAAGTAAATGCAGTAATTTTTAAAAAAAAATAAAATTATGTTGCATGATATTTCTATGTTTGATTGTTACACTTCTTTTATTTCTTCCCAAAGAAAAGCTAAACATTATTTATTTCTCTATTGCCTTAAAAAACCTTTAAGGCAATTGAGAAGAAAAACCATCCCCTAATTATTTGCTTTATTAAAGAAAAAGAAGTTGCTTCCTAAAGTTTATGCATCCTCTCCCATATTACCCCATTGTGAAGAACTATCAAAACTGCTTTCTGAGCATGTTTACTCAAATTTCCTTGATAGTTATAACCTGAACCAACAATTATCCAAACTCATGACTAAAGCATTATCCATGTCTTTTAGATGTTTGGGCTAATTTTCTGGCCTTGTAGCAGTTTAAAACATCTAAGTGTGTGAAAGGATGTCATAAACCCAGGAATCCAGTCTGAAACTAACCTTAAATATAGGGTTTGAGTGCACGAAAAACAAACTCAATAAGCTATTAGATTGGATTTGGATTCTGGAATTAGACCTGAAGTCTTATTATGTCATGTTTGGATTTAGAAAGTTTCATAATCCTATCCAATTATGTACTCAAAACACTTCACATTTCATGGACATAGACTCTTGGCTGCTTGATGACACAGAGTTTGGTCATTGGAACGCTTTGATAGCTAATGCTTGCTGTTACTTTCAAGATCTGAATTTTGGTGCCCTCTAAATCATCCAGGTCATCACTGAACGGCTTGGCAGCTTTTAGGTTCCTTGACATCAGAACCTCAATGTACTCATCATTAGATTGTTTTTAAAGAAAAATGAGTAGTGCGGGTGTAGGGGGGTGTTGATAAGCTTAGCTATCCTCTTTGAAGATGATCCCATTTTGCTGAAAAATGTTTGATTTGTGATGACAACAAAGATGGCCCAACTAGATATGGATGAGTATATCATCTCAATCTTATCAAAGTACCAGTTGGACCAATAGCCAATCCATACATTCTCTTTCTTCATTTATTTGACTTTGTCATGGCTCGAACCTGAAACCTAAGGGTGATGGAACCAAAGCCAGTTCCAGTTGAGCTACCATCTTGATGGTCATTATTAGATATACTCATCATTAGATTGTTTCGATGGCTAGTTTTTGCAATTGACATTCTCTAATGTTAGAGTTTTATCATCAGAATAAAATCCCGGCCATATTAGCCATATGCACCAGATTTTCATTTTGTGAACTTTAGATGAGCCAAATAGCTCTCCATCATGTTCTCTAGGATAAGATCAATTGCATTGATTTGGTTAGTAGTTCTTGTATTCCAATTCTGCATCTTTCTTCTTTTCTTTTGCAGCCATCCTCTATGGAACCTTTGGGCTAAAAGCATTTTTGTTATTCAACACGGACACCTCGGTCGATAACGGTTCAATAGCGATCATGACTTGAGGAGTAGGGTCTTGAAGTTAGACTATTATATAAGTAGTAATCCTCTAGCAATCGCTGAGGTAGTAGCCCAGTTGGTAGAGGCTTTGCTTTACTACCAACCGGTCCTAAGTTCAAGTAAGAATCCGGTTAGTGACTCGCTTAAATCCTGGAGCTTGGGACAGCTGGCGTAAGTGAGAGGTCAGAGTCTCCTCCTTTGTCCCCGTTCTACTAGTCGGCATCTCGGTGATGTCAGGTTGACGTACTCACTATTGATGGGAAGAGCCTGCGTAAATCTTGCGGCTCGAATTGAATATTATCTGACGGGTTTGGGGTCTTCAAGGAATAGCTACACTCGGGATTTATCCCCCCCTCTCCCTCTTGTTTATCAAAAAAAAAAAAAAACTCTCGCAAGCATTCAAGCTTAGGAAGTGGTTCCGATGTGGGCACCATTTTTAATGTAGGTATGCGTATCATGAAACTAATGGAGTGGTGGACTAGGTTGCATCTTTTATTTGAACAGTGTTGACAAACTTTAATTTATGATTGATTTCTTGTTGATCCCAAGGATATTAATAGATATTTTGCTTTTTATTTTTATTTTTTTCGGATGTACTCACTCTAAACAAGTATGAACAACTTGTATTAGTAAAAATAATATTTTTTAAAAAAGCATAGAGACTACATACTTGATTATCTGCACATGTACATGTACACACACACAAAAACATAAATATACATATTTGCATGTGTATCTGTTAATCAAATTTATTCATGTCATTTATATGGTGGTCCTTTGTTGTGATCCATACTTGAGCTTGATTTAAGGAGGCTGTTGTCAATTTTTGTCTTTTGACTGTATACATGCCTAGGTTATAAAAATAAGGGAATGTTTGGATACTTCTGCAGGATTAAAGAAGAAAATCTTGTAGAATTCATGAAATTAACCATCCATTTAAGTATAGTCCTGCATCAACCAAACTCTACCTAGCCTAAATTATGTAGGAAGAAAAAAAATCTACATTGATCTTTCTTTCTTCCAGTAGCTCAAAAGCTAGAATCTGAGTTGGGTTTTGAAGAGGATCTTAGAAATTAATGTAAGGTAAATGGGCGAACAAGGTCGATTCTTACAAAATCCTCGGTCTAATCAATATAGAAATATCAAAATAGATCTTAATAGTAGAATAAATGCCATATTTTAGATATTTTTTTTATATTATTATATTTCATGTTTTATGGTTCACAAGATAATTAATATTTTGAATGCATTAAGTACTTTGAGAAAATAATCCAATAATGTAGTAAAATAATTTATTAAATATTTGATTTGTATATAAAATCTGACCCAATAACAGGTTTATTTCTGGGTGCAATATTGAATATAGATTGAGTTTTAATTAAATTTAGATGTGGGTTTTGATCTAACAAATATAATTTTGATATGGGTAATGAATATGGCTAAACACTTACTTTAAAAAAAGTAAAATTAAAAAAAGGCTAAACTCAATCCAGACCTGATAGGTTGAGACCCCTCCCTAAAGGCATCCCATGAAGCAAACCAGCCGGCATATCTAACTGCCCATACCGGAACCCATGAGGAGGGACCTACATTAGACGGCCATTTCTATACCCAAAAACAAATAGCAATCATAAACTTTTGTCTACAGGTTCTTTTTCCTGAATAAATTGCTGCAATTCATGAACATTCCCGTATAATTCTTGATCAGTCATTTACTTGATCAAGTATCTTTTTACCATTAAAAAAGAAAAACATGAATACGTAATTTATCAATTTTTCAATAACTTGGATAATTTTTCTGTTACGCTTGCAACAAAAACATCTATCACGGAGTGTCAACTCATTTCTAACTCAAGATTAAGATTATCCTTTGCCAACATGATATTGGGAACGTGCAAACATGCCAAGAGGGCGATCAGGTTATAACATGTCATGACGACACCACGTCGGCACCGCGGCCTTGCAAGCATTGGCTTGGTGACATTTTCCTATGTTCACCTATTTTAACTTTCCTTGAGGTTGGAGGATGGGCAACGTTAGGATTTTTGACCCTGATAATATAAAAAAAAAAATTATTTATGAAAGTACCGTCACCCAGTTTTTATTTATGGATGTAGGTAATTTGGCCATGTATCAACCATGCTTGGACACGTGACCAAATCGAAACAATGTGGCAGTCCAATCGAAACACGTGGTAGCTGGTTCCTGCCGTGTGGTAGGGCAGGTGAAAACGTGGGTTGGACCCGCGAATTCTATTCGAAATCGCGGGTTCAACTCGCGATTCTAGCACGGATCCTCCAGATGGCACAAAATGGGTTGGGTCGGCAGGTGAAAACGCGGGTTCAACCCGCGATTTCTCAGCCGAATCCTATTTACCACTCCGCTGGTTTTTTGTTTTTTGCTTTGCTCTTGTTTACATTAGGCCCAGCACTCTTGCTGTTTTCTCTTTGCCCCACCTCCGATCCGATCTTGGCCCCAAGTTTCTTATTGGCTTACCCGGTTTCCTTCGAGTCCTAGGTGCTTCCGAGATTATCTAGGTAAGTTTTTTTATTGTTAGTTGTTTAGATATTAAACGGGGATTTAATCTCCTGTTTGAACCATTTGATCTAATTTTTTTGTTTATTTTTTTTGAATCACTCCAAGCGTATTTCACATCTAGTCCAATCTGGTGTTCAAATCTTGCAGGTATAATTTATATAATTTTTTTATAATTAATTATTATTTATTTTATGATATTTTTTATCTTGCGATGCCATGTTAGTTTAATTTTTGTTAATATAATTATATATGCTTATTTGATATATTAGATTAAATAATGATTTATAGTATATATCTTATATTATCATATTGCATGAAATTAATTATTTTATAAATAAAATTAGATTTTTATCAAGTATTTATTCTCTTTTTGATATTTAAAAAATTAATAATGTTCATTGCTAAAAAATAATTATTGGGATAAATTTTTAGGATAAACCTATATTTATAAATTTCTTAATTCAATTTTAAAAAATGTTTTATAATATTTATTTTTTAAAAAATAACTATTTTAATGTTGAATAGATATAAAATTATAGTAGTACATAAAATGAGCTAGTAATATTAATATATGTGGAATTCTTAAAATTATGTTATTAAAAAATAATATATTAAATTAGTTTATTATTGTATAATTTTAATAATTAGTTATTTATGAATATATAATTATGTAAGAGTAATATATTAATATTGATTATATTATTTAACATAGGAATACAAATAATTGATATGTTTATCATGAAAAAAATTATGACATAAATAATAAATGATTGAAATATATAATATTTTTAGCTTATAAATAAATTTTTAATTTAATATAAATAAGTTGTGGTATAAAATTAATATATCCATAATTTTATTATTTTTTATTTTTTAGATGTGCAGCATGAATATTTACATTGTGTAGTATGCAGAAATTGTTATTACTAAATAAATTATGTGTCAAAATTATTTATTAAGTTAAACATTCGATTTTTCATATATACGAATATAAAATTTGTATTACATTGAACCGTAGTCTCGTCAATTGATTAATATGCATAATCTGTAGTATCCGTACATTTGTTTATATTTGTATGGAGCTGAGAATTATGTACATTAATCAATTGATTGTCCATAGTGGACAGTTTAGAAATTGCAAATAATTTTGCAGGTCAGTTTATAGTAATCAAAAGGTGTGCAACGAAGACCGAATGAAATTTCGAGTATCATTTTCTTTTTATTCTCTGCATACATAAATATTTGTATGTAGAGAACTAAGGAGAAATGCTGCCAAAATTTTATTCGGTCTTCGTTGTACACCTTTTGATTACTGTAAACTGTCCTGTAATATTAATGCAATTCCTGAATGGGATAGGACCTATCTTTACTCAGTTGTTGGTGATAGGATGCATTTATCATTTAAGTCATCCAAAATTCCGTACGTATGTATTAAACTTAAAAAATATCAAAATCTATATTTATATATTTAAAAATTAATTATGTTTGTAAATTTATTGTCATGTTATTTATTTTATTTTATTACATTTTTAATGATGGTATTATATTTTGAGAAATTTATCTCTAAATATATTTGATTTATTAAATATATAGGGCATAATGGAAGAAATAATCACAGCCTTATGCTATATCAATGGTTCTATGATTAGAGGCAAATATGGTATTGAGTACAATCAGGGACCAAAAAAGATAATTAAAATTAAATATGGTATGACAATATCCACAAGTTGTACAAGCGACATATGTTAAGTATGAACCTGTTCCATTAAATGATGATGAGGACATGGACATAATGTTTTCAACGATCAGTTCACATCATTGTATATCAGGTGCAGAGTTGTACATAGATATTCAACCTATTGAAGCTTCTGAACCTGTTCATGAACAGGATGATTATGAAGTAGCTGCTCAGAAATACAACAAACATTCATGTAAGTGAACAGGTTATGTCATATTGTAGTCCGAAAATAGTAGACACTAATGTGCCAGAAAGTAATGCTAGAGAAGCATCGATATATACAACAACTGATGATACAGTGTATTAGATAATCAACTTTTTAATGAAAATAATGAAAAAAAGTGAAGATGATGTGGTTGATGAACATAATGAAGCTGGTACATCAGAACTTGTACGAAGTCCGCATGATATTCATGTTCCAAATAAACCTATGTTTGAAGCCCCCTCTGAAACATTTAATCAGATTGATTGGACTGCTGCTAATATATCCATATGCTCTACATTGCAAGAACCATCTATTGCATGTCAAAGAGATGAGGAGTTACGTAAAGGCCTTTATTTCATAGATAAGGCAGAATTATAAATAGCAATAAAGCAATATTCTGTTGAAAGGCATCACGAGTTTAGGGTGATTGAGTCTAATCCTAATTTATGGCATCTGAAATGTAAGAACAGAGAGTCAGGATGTCAATGGATGTTGAGAACTATTAAACGGCATGGTGAATTTGAGATCACACGATATACTGGTCTCCATACATGCATATCTCTAATGATATCTCAAGATCATTTTGGGATGGATTCAACATTAATTGCAAATGAAATTCGGGATCTGGTCAAACCATTCCCTTCAATTGCTATTTCTGGACTTGGTGCAGTAATTAAAAATAAATATAATTATACACCCAATTATAGAAAATTATGGGAAGTGAAGCAAAAAGCAATAGCCATGCTTTTCGGTGATTGGGATGTTTCATATTATAAGATGCCAAGATGGTTGCATGCTATTGAAGAATTTAATCTGGGCACTAGGGTGAAATTCATCAGCATCCCTACTTATATTCCATCTTGTGCTCAGTTTGATTGTGTTTTCTAGGCCTTTGCACCATCCGTTGAAGGGTTTAAGTACTGTTGACCAGTAATAAGTATTGATGCTACATTCCTATATGGAAAGTATAGGAAGAAGTTGATGATTACAACTACCATTGATGGGAACAACCAGATATTTCCACTTGCATTGTGATTGTTGATGAAGAATCAGCTGATACATGGGGTTGGTTCTTAGCTTGCATCAGAAATTTTGTTACATCATGTCAGGATATCTGTCTAATTTCTGATCGACATGCTGATATATTATCTGTAGTGCAAAATGAATATCTGGGTTGGCAGCTACCGAATGCTCATCATGTTTATTGTCTTCGTCACGTGGCTAGCAATTTCAACTCAAGATTTCGTGATCCAAAGTTAAGGGATTTGGTGAAAAAGGCGGGATTGCAAACACAACCTAGAAAATTTCAAATATTTATGCGGATCATTGAAAAATTAAATCCAAAAGCTGTTGAATGGCTGAATGATATCCCTTTAGATAAATGGATACTTGCACATGATGACGGTCGACGTTATGGAATGATGATAACAATTTTATTTGAGTGTTTTAATGGAGTTTTAAAAAAATGCTCGATTCCTGCCAACAACAGCATTGGTGCAGTTGTCTTTCTTTCGACTTGTATCTTATTTTGATGGTCAACGTGCCCAGGCACATGATGCACTTGACAGGAATGAAAGATTTACTCTTTTTGTTACAGGACACATAATCTCCTAGCAAGCCAAAGCTACATCACATACTGTTACAAGATTCGATAGAGAAAGTGGCTTGTTTCAAGTAAAGACGGCGAGGCATGGTGCAAACATTAACCGAGGCGTAATACACATGTGACTATACATTTTTAAATTTTTTATAACATATTATTGTATGTTGCTTACATATTGATTTATGTTATATTAAAATACAGGTAGTTCGACTACAGCAGCGGACATGTACATGCCAGACATGGCAATGTTATCATTTACCCTACTCTCATGTAATGGCTGCATGTGACATATTGCAATTGATTTTTAAAAATACGTTGATCGATGCTATACGTTACATGACTATTATCAATCATGTGCATCACAATTCCAACCAATTCCACATGAAGAATATTGGTCTGAGCAAGATGATGAAACCCTTATTATGCCCGATATGAGTAGGCTGAGACAGAAGGGTAGGCCTCGTTCTACCAGAATTATGAATGATATGGATATCCGTGAATCTAGAAACAAACGAAGGTGTACCATCTGTAAGGAGGAAGGACATGATAAACGGTCTTGCCCAAGAACATTACAAGGGGATTAGGATAGTTTTGACAAATGACATTGCATAGGTATTTTGTTTTACGTCGGTTTATTCTCTTTATACAGTCCATTATTTATTGATTATGACATATATTGTACTGATATATATTTCTTTGTATCTTATTGATATGTCAGGATAGCTAATGGTTGGAGCTCAGAATAAGCTTACTTGTATTATTTGGTTATCTCATGGCTATTTAATTATGTTTGATCGATTGTTGACTTATTACCGACTTGTCATGTAATATACTATCTACGTGTAATTTATAGACTTCTTTAGTTATTTGTTATTTACATTTACATTGCATATATTGTAATTTACTTATTAGTTCTACTTTAACTTATTGCATATTACAGTCATGGATCCCGGTCCAGTAGACCATTCTGTATTGTACGATCAGGATATCCATCTATCCTATTTAGCATGGAGGGGCAGGAGGCTACTGTACTATATTGTAGACGTAGAGAGTTAGTTATGCATAGGTTGATACCTCTCGATAGGCGCATAGTACCTTTATTGATACAGTCTGGCTTTTATGGTCTTGCACGAGTAGGATATATACGGTTGGATTGGCACTTGATTACATCCTTTGTGGAGTGCTGGCATCCCGAGATGCATACATTTCATTTATCCTATGGAGAGTGTACCATCACCTTATAGGATATTGCTATCCAGCTAGGTTTGCTTGTTGATGTTCTATCAGTGACAGGTACCACACGATTAGACTGGAGACAAGTTTGTCACGATTTATTAGGGGTTATCCCACCACAAGGTAGACTTCAAGGATGCCGATTGAGCATGGTATGGCTAGCGGATCAATTTCATGAGCTAGCCTTTGATGCTGACGAGATACAGATACAGTGTTATGCTCGAGCATATATTCTACAGCTGGTCGGTGGGTGTTTGTTTATGGATAAATCTGGTAATAAGATGCATCTCATGTTCCTACCCCTATTTGCGGATTTCGAGAGTGCTGGACATTATAGTTGGGGTAGTGCAGGGCTCGCCTGGTTATATAAAGAGTTGTGTAAGGCGAGCAGGAAAGATGCCACTGAGATAGATGGTCCGTTGTTGCTTCTACAATTATGGGCATGGGATAAATTTTCTATCATGGTGCCACGCAGATTATTTCACTTAGCTCCGGATCCTATGATTGATTTAGATGATGGTGGAGTTGGTTTACCACAGGGTTCGCTAGGGATGCGGTAAGTTGTAAATTTATTTAAATTTAATGATTAGTCATATTTATTGATATATGTAAATTAATTTATTAATGTACAGTTGGAGAGATGATTTTGCTGTTACGAAGGTATCTACACATGTTCTCTCTTCGTATTGACATTTGATAGATCACCTGAGTCCAGATCAGGTAACAACTATCATTTATCTTTATTAACAGTTAAATATTTTATATTACTTATTTAACACAAATGCTTGGTATTGTTCATTAATAAGTGATATGGCAGCCATATACGGACGACGTACTTGCACAGCTACCAGAGTACTACCTTCAGGGTCAGGATATATGGCGTAGTCGAGTGCCACTCATATTTTTATATCGTAGAGTGGTATTTTCCTGATAGAGTAATGCAATAGTTCAGTTTTCAACAGGTCGTACCTGATCGATGTGTTACAAATCATGCACTGCATCGTATTGATCTTAGGGGACAACCCGATCAAGATTGGAGCAGCAATTATCAAGAGTATATTCAGTTATTGGAGAGCCGTAATGATCATGTTGTAGATGGTGCTCCTGCTGATGGTGCTATGCATTATCATGATCCATACATGTAGTGTATCGCGGCATCAGTCAGTGATTTCTTGGTCGTGATGGTGCGATGCATGATTATGTGGTATAAAATTTTATTTATGCTATTACACGTTGATATGGCTACATCGCTGACGTGGAGCACGTGTCAGGTCCAGCTGGACACGGTCAGTACCACGTGGATTTTTTTTTTTAAAAGATCCCCCGTTCGGGAAGAAGTGCTCCTGCTTCTTCGCCAGATGGCACCCCAAGACGGGTCCACCTCGGTCGAAGTCGAGCCTCTCTCTGCCACTCCACTAGGTGTTCACTCAAGAGGGGCCACCTCCGGTCGAAGCTGGCGGCCCTCTTGCCCTCGCCAGGTGGCACCCCAAGACGGGTCCACCTCGGTCGAAGTCGAGCCTCTCTCTTCCACTCCGCCAGGTGTCCACCCAAGAGGGGTCCACCTCGGCCGAACCTCTGCTAGGTGCACCCCAAGACGGGCCCTGAGCCGGGCCCTCCTGCTCCTTCGCTAGGTGGCACCCCAAGACGGGTCCACCTCGGTCGAAGTCGAGCCTCTCTCTGCCACTCCGCCAGGTGTCCACCCAGGAGGGGTTCACCTCGGTCGAAGCTGGCGGCCCCTCTCTCCCTCGCCAGGTGGCACCCCAAGACGGGTCCACCTCTGCCAAGGTTAAGCCAGGCCCTCCTGCTCCTTCGCCAGGTGGCACCCCAAGACGGGTCCACCTTGGCCGAAGTCGAGCTTCTCTTTGCCACTCTGCCAGGTGTCCACCCAGGAGGGATCCACCTCGGCCGAAGCTGGCGGCCCCTCGCTCCCTCACCAGGTGGCACTCCAAGATGGGTCCACCTCTACCGAGGTCAGCCCTACTCTGCAAAGTCTCGGGGAGGCAGAGACACGGGTCGCGAGGTCGCCACTAGAGCCAGCGCGCGCCACGCTCCATACAAGGTGCCGGTACGGCTTGTAGTGATATACGAAACCTCGTTTACACCAGTTAATCAGGGCCCCGCAACTGAGAAATGAAATCCTATCGGGCATGAGCCTGAAACGGCTGGAAGCCCACCATCAATGCCCTGAAAGGAGAGCTCCCGCGCTTGGCCCAAGGCCTCACTAGTCTTCCCCCTTTCGAGACACACTACGGATGAGGCGGGCCGGCCACTTAACTTCCAGACTCGAAGAAGAAGGGAAATGAGAAGGTCCAGAGGTCTCAGAGAGTCCCCTGGAGGGGACGTGGGCTGAAGGCAGTTCGGTGATATAAAATGGACGGTAAAAATGGACAGAAAGGTAGGTGAAAAGGAGGGGAGAACACCAAAAGAACGATTCAGGAGGATCTCGGGAAGTCCTTAGGCGAGAGCCGGGTGGCCCTATCATGGGAGGCCGGGCCTCAACTCCTCTCTTCCCCATACTTCTTTCATTTTACATCTCCTCTAAGCACGGGGATCCTTCGGGAGCCCGCCTTAGAGGTCCTGTTCCATCTTGCTGCTCTCTGATTTGATCGTCGGAGTGCCCCCGCCGGAACCCCCGGCCTGGGTCTCTGACCTTGTTTTGCAGGTTCGAAAGTTTGGAGATCTCGAGGTGAGAGAGTCCGAGAACCGGCGCTAGCTCACGAGATACAGGCCATCGCGGTGAGATCGGCAACACACGTTGTTATCATATATTTCATATTTTGTTTAACTCATTAAATGTTTGTAATTTTCATACCACTGGCATTGCGACGATATATCAGCTTGCTTGGCCATATTCCATAGCGACGTCCTCGTAGAGTATACAGGACATATGTCAGTTGACTCTTGATATTGGTGGTGAGTATGCACGTGTCCAGTTACGAGGATTTGCTCGGGAGGACGACAGAGATGACGAGACTCCAGAGCCTTATCGATATGGAGGAGGACAGCATATAGGCGAGGGGTCATCGCATCATGTATCTGCATCGCATGCATTTCCTGATGTACAGAATCCGACAGAGCATCAGGAACCGAGTGAGGCAGAGCCAGTACCTCGTCGATAGCAACCTGCACGTAGGAAGAGATGGCCACCATGTGGGACTGAGGATTTTTGTATTTTATTTTTTGTTGTTTGAACTTATTACACTGTATTCTCATATTTTATAATTGTTATCATCTCATTTTGTATCTTACTTTTTCATTGTTTAAACTTATTACACTATATATTGTTATTGGACCAGTTCCACCCCTATAACCCTATACCCTAAATCCTAATACGTAAATCCTAATTTCTTAAAAAGGATTGGATTACATAGAAAATACAGATTAACAAAATAATTAAAAAAATAATAGTCCTTTTAAATTTTTAAAAAAAATTAATTAGTAAAAAATTTTAAAATTAATAATTGTGAACTTAATTGCAGACCGGGATCGGCTCTTTCCCGGACTTATTTGCAGATCGAAATTGGATCGGTCTGAGCTGAGTCAAAGGGGTGCCCGATGCCGGTCCAAAACTAAATAAACTTTATTTTAAGGCCCGAAGCCTGGTCCGATTCTTTTAAAAACTAGCCCAAAACCTGACCCAATTTCGGGGTGACCCGGACCAGTTCCACCCCTATAACCCTAAATCCTAAATCATAATATGTAAATCCTAATTCCTTTTATTAAACTAATAAACATAACTCTTTATTCAATAAAAAATAAAATTGGGATTCAATATATTTTTTAAAAAATTTAATTCCAATTGAAATCGCGGGTTGGACCTACGTTTTCATGAAATCACGGGTTGGACCCGCGTTTTCCTTTAAACCTAAATCCGGCCCAATAACCATTAAATCGCGGGTTGAACCAGCGTTTTCATGAAATTGCGGGTGGAACCCGCGTTTTCTCAGTGAATTCGCGGGTTGAACCCGTATTTTCATTCTGAATTTACGGGTCAAACTTGCGTTTTCAGATGCCACGTGGACATTCAGAGCTAAAATCGCCGGTTCAACCCACGATTTCGTACAAAATTTACGTGACCAATCCATATTTTTATTCTCATACCATGCATCCAAATAATCCTGCCACGTGTCCAAGTAGAAAAGATACGTGATCAAAATTATCTAGATTCATAAATAAAAAAATAATAATATTTTGATAAATAATTTTTTTTAATATTATTTCGACCAAAAACCCGGTAACGTTATGTCCCGGAGTCTTTTACCACTCCAACATTATTGGTTGCTCAGGACCACTTGCTGTCAACTCCGAGGGTCAAATCTGATAGCGTTTCAGGACAAAGGCATAGCGTGACGCTAAAACATTATTGGTAGTCCAGGGACACTGTCGTCTACCGAAGGCAGGCACGAGAATCTTTTCTACATCAGGGTGACAAGGCATCATTCTAATTCGGACTCATATCATATCAAACATCAAGGGTTAATACGGCTTTCCAAAAAAAATTTTTTATGGTGCATCACCGATCAAAATAATTTTTATCGATTCAGTATATACCCGATCTAATCGATCTTTGTATAAATTTAATTTATTTAATTTATAAATAAATATAAATTATATAAAATAATTTAATTTAGATTCGAGTAGGATCCGGATAGTAGTACGTCTCAATCTAAACCCGACCCGTTTATATATAAAAAAATTATATTTATAAATATTTAAATAAATTAAATATGGAATGGATATACCCGACCCGATCCGATCCGTTTAAGTTTTAAATAAATTAGATTTTATGAGACCAGGTATATCCGACCCGATCCGATCCAAACATGTTTTTTTTATATCCGACCCGGTCCAATTCGAAACAGATATGGGATGGAGAATTATTTAACGGGATGGGTATGAATTTTGAGTGACCTGATCTAAATTCGATCCATTGCCATCCTTACGTACCACTGCACCAAAAAGATAAATCTATATGAGATCCGTGAAGAATTGCAAAATTACATTTATAGCAAAATAGGTTAATAAAGATGAATAAGGCAAACCCACCAAGAATTACTCCTTGTCTCATTTTTCCTTCTCTATCTCTCATTTTCCCTCTCTCTTTGTTGGCTAAACCGATCCAACTGATCCGATCCAACCCGACCTTAACCGAATCAAGCCAAACTAACATGATTTTAAAACTAAGATCAAAAAATTTCCGGGTTGCAATTGGACCGAGAAAATTGGTTTCAAGGTCTAGTTGGGTGAGGTCCTTGGCAGAGGCGTTAAGGTCTTTTAAGTTGTGCTAGGTTGATTTCCCACCCAACACACTCGATTTCAATCCCTAAGCTTGATCCTCCAAAGAAGTTCCTTGTTTGAAAACACCATCTCATCCGCTTCTTTGAAAGAAAATTCAGCTTCAACATTCTGGAAATCTAACCCACTTTGGGTTCGGATGATACACCAGTTCCTCGAAGGATGCCGTACCTCCTCTTTTTATATGGTTTTCAACAGGATGCCATCCTTGACAATGGGAGAAGCTAGGAGGATTAGGGACCCCTCCAAAAGACAGTCCGGTCACACGCTGCTAACAAGAACTAGGGGAATGATAAATCTCCGATCACAACATTTCCATGTAGTTGACTGTGGACAATGTTCTGCACCTCTCAAGGACTCTATCCCCTGAGATACCAAACGCTGGAAAAAATAAAATTAGGTCCAACTAGATCGTTTACAACTTTCATCATGGATAAATCTGAGGCTGCATTCCATAATGCAACTATCTTCAGACAAAACTATTTCATTTCAAATTATTTCATAGCTTCCTTTGGGGGAACAACTTTTACAGGTTTCAGGCCTGCAGTAGAGTTTATACAGCAAAAGCCTTTCCACGTTGGCAATTTTCAATTTCTACTCGAACAACTTTCTTAGAAAAAAAGAGCTTCCATCAGAACATCAAGATAGACCAAAAATCTCTTTGGACCAAGTAGGGGCTCCAATACACAATTGGGCAATCTACATATTCAAATCGAGAAAAATGGCATTTGAATGGAAAAAAACTGCATGCTATCGAAGTAGTCTCTTCTTGGGTTCAAGTACTGGAGGCTCGGTGTTGATGCCCATATTAGCTGCAGTACCTGCTACAATTCTCATAGCAGATTCAGTATTTTTACAGTTCAAGTCCGGCAGCTTTTCAGTTGCTATTGCACGTAGCTGCCCAATGGTTATCTTTTCCACCTTCTCTTGCTTTGCTTCTCTTGAACCTTTCTCAACCCCTAAGCATCACAAATGGTTTTGTCAATTTAGCAGACAGCCATAAGCAAGGTTAGCAAAAAAATTAGACAGGATATAAATCTGTTGTCATTGAACAAACTTCCTTTCCTACATGCATAAAAATTTCTGTGGGTGTCCAATCTGCCATTTGTGTTTCCTGTCTGAAGCAATATTATTTTACCACTTGATATATGGTGTGGAGCAATGGAAAAGTGGCATGCACGTGTAGTGTAAAACATAGATTGGAGGATGTATTTGGGGAGCAACTTAGTGGCAAATTCAGAGCCCATTTGTGTGACTGTCATACATATATACATACATCCATACAGATATACAAGCATACACACAAAAAACACATGCATGAATGTGCATGCACACCTACAGATATCAATTTATACTAAAAATTTTAATAAAATTCAAAAAAAATTAGCGTAAATATTTTATTCTGAATATTAACAACTCTCCAAACCATCATTAAAGATACATGACATATGCATTCGCCACATCAATTAAAGATTTAAGTGCAAAGATGTGGTTGATTTCTTTCGGCAAATGATGTGGTCACTTGATAGCCATAGCTACATTGTTTATAAAGATACTACCCTGTGATGATCATATTTCGACTGAGTGTACCATATCCCTACTTCAAGTTACTTATGGGTAATGTTAACTGCATGAGATAGTGGCATAGATTGATGAGAGGATGCGGGAACCATTTTGTATTCTCTCTCCTTTTCAGTCCTTTACTCTTACTTAGCCCAGGCTCAAGCCCAGATCTCAGTCCTAGAAGCCCAAGTTCTTGGTGACCAGGCTCTTCAGTTTTAAGATTTACAAAACAATATATATGGATTTCTCGCAATCATAAGAGGACATTTCAGCCACGTTGCAAGTTCTGTCATTTATTTTGTCTTGGTACTTAGCAGCACCAGGACTCTAGTTCCTTGTGTCACCTTTTAGCTTCTTTTTCTTTCTTTTTTTCTTTTTTTTAAATTTTTATAAGTTTCCATTCATTGCATCCTTGGAAACTTGTGAAGACCTCCACATTTTTTTATTTTAAAAACAAATGCCACACAATTAGGTGGAGATCACTCAGTGATCATGCCTAAAGATGGACAAGTCAAGGAAGGTGTCATACTTTGAATAGAAGTTTGAAATAAAGATCATCCAAGTATGGAGACGTCCAGGTTATTTCCTTCAAGTGAGTCACTGTCTGCATGACAGTCCTCAGACAAAACAGATGCTTTTTTCTTTGACATGCATATTGCTTGCAGCAAAATAAGAACTTAAAGCTCTAATAATAACTTCACCGTTCACCTAGACTGATATTAAATAAAAACCGGATCATTAAATTTACAAAAAGCTATTGGAACATTTTGATCAAACTGACTTGCGGGGATCAATTGCTTCATACATGAGTCAGTTGCTTCATACTTTTCTATGACCATCGATGTTCCTGTTCACTTAATCTGCAATTTTATTATTGAAACCCTGCTTACAATCCCCATGCTACTCTGACCCTGACCATATTTCCAACTTATTCTGCCAACCAAACAACTAGTAGAGGGGCACACTTTCCAACAACTAGAAAAGGGACAATTATGTCACATTCCTAATTCCCTCAACTTATTCTGCCAACCAAACAACATCATGGCAAGATAACCCCTCCCACCTATTCTACCAACCAAATGCCATCAACTCCTTATTGGAATACACCCTATACCCTCAACTGCTATATTCCCTTATTTGGATACCCAAAATTTATTTCCGGAATAAGAATACGAATTCTCGGAGAATAGCTATTCACCCTTGTTATTCTAGATTTCTGTTTGGTTGGAAATCTAGAATAACAACTTCATCCCAGTACAATTAATGCAATATGGCCTACCACATTAGAAATAAAATGACCTAAAATAGCTATTCCATGGTCCACTATGGAATACAAATTCTAGAATAGCAAGGGTTGACCAAAATAGCTAAACTAGGGTGGCCCACCACCATTTTTTTGCTTGTTTGAGGGAATAAGATGGAATAAGTCCTTATTCCACCCAGAATAAGGGAACCGAACACCACCTTGACAAACCATCATATTAAAATTTATTCTGCAACACTACCTTATTGAACTTAAAACAACATTAGAATTTAAAGAAAAATCCTTATGATGGATGAAGTGTTAGGAAGAATATGCATGAGTGGAAGTAAGATTTTAAATCAAACGTGTCACCTTAAGTTGAAGATTCTGGTTTCTGAGAATAATTGGCAATGTAACACATTGAAGTACTTCTTGATGTAATATGACTATGCTTCAAGTAAATGTAAAGTTGATACAAAATTATATCATAACCATTATAGAGAAGCTTGTGTTTGATAAGAAGTATTTTTGGATAACTATTACGACTGCATTTAAGTCAATTATGTCTATTTCTCCTCTTTTCAAATCCTTCATTCTACATACAAGACTCCCTTTTTGATGGAGCTGTTGTAAGCTTACCATGCATATGTTCAAAGTAAATAAAGCTTTCCCTTGTATTTTATCCTCTGTATCTGTTATTCTTAGCTTTGCTGTTATCTGACCATTTCTAACTCTATTTCTTTCCAAGGATTAAGTTGCGCATTAATATCTATCCATGATATCTATCCTCCTGACAGGTTTTTGGCATGTCAGCTTGCATCAATGTATATCATAATGATAAGCATGTACAAGCTGATCCTTACTGATATAGGCTTGTGCCTTATTTTAAACTCATGCCCTACAATCCTGAACAGCCATTTTACTACTCAGTATGGCCAAGATTCTCTTTCTTTTTCTTTCTTTTTTTGATGCAAAGGCCTATATAAAATAGATGTGATAATGACATAATAACATTGTTTTACATCAGACCAATGGTTATTGACCAACCAATTCATAATGTATAAGCATCCAAGAAATTATACCGTATATCAGTCCCCAGTCACAGCAATGTGTTGTTATTCTGTAAAAAGAAGTATGAATACTCAATGTAGATGTCATCATGACCCTTTAAGGCTATTTCTGTTGAAAATGTGCAATTGTAGCTGAATAACTAATTTTTGAAACCATGAAATGCAAATGTCAAACTATAACAAATGCTAATATCTACCGTAGTTGATGGTCTTGTATGTTTGTACTAGTTCTAAATGACCATCTTTGTTCAAGACATGCCAATACACTATAAGACAGCAGCTAACATTGGCCGATAGAAAAAAGAATATACCGTAACCCTTTTCTTTTGGAACTTAAATAAATGGTCCAAAAAAAAGAAAAAAATAATCATACAAATCAACATGAGATGTCAGATTTGCATAACCTTGTGTATCTCCCAGATGAGAGTGCATACAAAGTGGGGTATCAAAATACTCTTACTTGATAATATTCGATGCTTTAAAGGCCCACCTCATCATCCTCATCTTAGATAAACTCATGTCTAAGAGACCGAAGTCCCTTTGGTGGTATTCAACAACCATATCTGGATGCATATCTCAACTTATCCACTTTTACATTATTAGATACCCTACATCATTCTTAGAATTGAGAAGGCTAAGACGAAGTGGGAATGGATGAAAGTCCAATGGAGGGAATGATAAGTATTATATTGCACTTAGTTTGGAGTACATAGGAGCAGGAGCATGGTTCATGACAGTTTGATGTAGACCGAGCCTGACTTGTGCCTGTACCCACATCCGGGTTCTGGATCTATCAACAAAGGTGGCACAAAGTTGGCACCCAAACCCACTATATAGATCTGAAGATTTTTTCTAGATTTTTTTTATTATTTTTGGAATCATTCTATTTAGGAAGAATTTATTCTATCATCTTCCTTTTCTATTTACTTTTCTGTTTAGGAAGATTTTATTTTATCATCTTCCTTTTTCTATTTACCTTTCTATTTAGGAAGATTGGGTTGGAATATTTTTCCATTATTCTCGGATGTATTTAGTATATAAATAGCCCACAAAGCTTTGGTTAGGGACACTGATTGATGGAATAAAAATTTGAGTTTTGTTGAGAGATTTTTTTTGTGTGCTAATTTTATGTCCAAATTTAGATTTATAGAGTTATGGTTCTTCCCCCTCCTCCCAAAGTGGAGGTGCCCAAAAGATGGCTGACATCAAGTCTAGTGGTGTCAACCAAATCAACACTATTTCCCAGGGAAATGGAAGGAGAGGGAATTTCCAGCATTCCCCAAACCAGAACCAGGTACCCTTGCAAATCTCAGTTCCTCTCAAACAACCTCTTCCACTTCCTCCTAATCCTATAGCAACCCTTCCTAGTCAACCAGCTTTACCTCCACCTATCCAACCTGCCCAAGTGCTACCAGTTCAGCCTCCCAAAAAATTAGATTTATACATACCATCAATTGGTACTCAATTGTGATTGTTGGGTGGACATCAATTGCATGGGCACTTATAAGCCTAGCCGGAGATTGTTGCAGATGGATTGTGAATCGATTTGGATTAATTGCAATAACTTAATTATGTGCTCGTTGGATATCATGTGATATAACTTCTTACTAGATCTAATTTCTTCACTTTATATTTTCTTTAGCCAAACGTTCTTTCTTTATTATAATTAGTTTTTAAAAAAAAATTTGCTCGTTTAATTTTATTTTGCAAACTGCTTGCTTGCCATATCTAAGGGATAGCCATTTGTAGGATAGGTTTGATATCTTGTGTGTTATATTCGTGCATCGCTTATAGGATTATAACCCATCCTACATCAAATTTGGTATCAGAGCCATAGGCCAATGCATGATACTTATGAATGATAAAATTTATTATCCTGTATTGATGTCTTTTGACCCCACAACCATGAACCAAATTTTACAACAACTGACCACTTTGAATACTAAATTAGACAATATAGAAAATCGTGTAACCACCTTTGAGATTGGTCAGACCGTAGATGGCACCATGACTCCTAATACTACTATTAGAACAACTCATAGAACCCCATGCAATGGAAACCAACCTCACACTTTTAGATTCAACTTCCAACCAGTTGACAACATTACCAAGAACATTAGAATTGAGGCCCCAACCTTTGACGATTGATTGGATCCTAAGACTTTCACTGATTGATTGATTGACATGGACCAATTTGATTGGTATGTTACATTTGATGACCATCGTGCCCATTTTGCTAAAATGAAACTTATAGGAGCAGCCAAATAATATTGGATGAGTGTTAAGCCATAGTTGGCTAGGTCTCAGCAAGTACCAATCACATTATAGGATGAGATGAAGGCCAAATTGAGTGAAAATCATTTACCCTCAACTCATAGGCAACTTCAGATAGAATAGATATTGTTATTATGTCAAGGTTTGATGACCGTAGCTGATTGTATGCAAAAATTTGATTGGACTTCCGTTAGGTGTAATGTCCAAGAAGAAGAGGATGTGACCTTAGCCTGGTTTAGGAGAGGAGTACGTGAGGAAATCGAGAAAGAGATCACATCCCATCAAGTCACCACTTTATAGGATGCATTCCATCTTGCACTCAAGTATGAGCATTACCTCAAACCTCCTACCATGTGCTTCGGTTAGCAAGACAGAGAGTTGAGTACTATAAAGTAGATTGATAGGAGCTAAACTACCACTAAGACCATCATACCCTCCAATCAACATAATCGAGATCCTAAAAAAAAACTTTAGTTGAGGGAACCAAGCTAGACCTTTCCTGAGTGAAGCATTTTAACTGAGGGGATGGGTCATTACTTGAATAAATGTCCTCAAAGCATAACTTAATGATGAAAAATGCTAAGAATGATTTTGTGAAGGTAGTGCATGAGACTGAAGAGTTTTCTAGTAACGAGGATGAGCATGCATATGTAGATGACCCCGATGACACTATTCCTTTGCAAGTTGTCCGTTGTGTCCTTACCACCAAGAAAGATGAAGATGACTAGTGACGCACTGCTATCTTCCATACTTATATCCAGTGCGGGGATAAGGTGTGCAAAGTTGCCATTAATGGTGGTAGCAGCATGAATGTGGTCGCCAAAATAGCCCTTGACCAGATGAAGCTGATCCCTGAACCACATCCGAGCTCCTTTAGAGTTGCTTGGGTAGATAAGACTATGATACTTGTCACTGAGCGAAATTTGGTCCCACTCAACTTTGCCACTTAGAGTGATCAAGTACGGTGTGATGTCCTCCCGATGGACGTTGGACACATTCTTTTAGAACGACCATGGTTGTACAACTATAATGTTATGCATTATGGCCGTCCAAGCATATACACCTTCATCCATGATAAGAAAAGGGTTGTGTAGAGATCTCAAAAACCTAAGTTGATTCAGTATCCGTCTAGCCAACCTGTGCACCTAAAGGACAAACTATGTCTAAGGAGAATACATTGAGCATCACTAAGGTTGAGCCGACCAAATTGCTTCACTTCTTGAACATGAAGCAATTCTGTCGAGAAGCCGGTTCTGGAATGGTCTATGCTCTAGTTTTCGAGAGGTAGAGGAACCTTCTATTGACCTTAAGCTAGCCTTGAACCTTCAAAATCTATTGTCTAACCATTCTGATTTGACCCCAGAGTTACCTGATGAGCTTCCACCCATGAGAGATATCCAACATAAAATAGATTTAGTGCCTGGTTCATCATTGCCAAACTTGTTACACTATAGAATGAACCCTAAGGAGCATGGTAAGTTGAAACGTTAGGTAGCTGACTTGATTAAAAACGATTTCAATAGGGAAAGTATGGGCCCTTATGCAGTTATGGCACTTCTTACTCCTAAAAAGAATGGACTTGGCGGATGTGCATCGATAGTCAAGCCATCAACAAAATCACTATTAAGTATAGGTTTCTAATCCCTTGGATGATATGCTTGATATGATAGCTCGGTCAACGATTTTTACATAAATTGACCTTAAAGGTGGATATCATCAAATAACAATTAGGTCAGAAGATGAATAGAAAACTACCTTTAAGATGAAGGAAGATTTATACGAGTGGTTAGTCATGCCATTTGGTTTGACAAACGCTCCAAGTACATTCATGCATGTTATGAATCAAATACTTCGACCTTTAATAGGAAAGTTCCTTATGGTTTATTTCAACTATATTATGATTTATGGTAAAACTAAGGATGAACACCTAAGCCATCTTAGACAGGTCTTAGACACTGTTAGGAGAGAAAAACTCTATATTACTACCAAGAAGTGTGACTTCATGCAACCTAAGGTTGTTTTCTTAGGCTTTGTGGTGTTTGTAGATGGAGTGTCGGCCGATCTTGATAAGGTCAAAGCAATCCAAGAATGGTCCTAACCCCAGAACATTCATCATGTTAAAAATTTTCATGGATTAGCGACTTTATCAGAGGTTCATCGGAGGTTTTAGTACAATTATGGCTCCAATTACAAACTACATAGAAAAGGAAGAATTAAAGTGGACAAAGGCTACGAATAAAACATTTAATGAAACAAAGGAGCTTATATCTAGTCCACCTATTTTGAGGCTGCCTGATTTTGGAAATATCTTTGAAGTTTCTTGCAATCCATCTAGAGTAGGAATGGGTGGAGTCTTATAGCAAGGTCACCCGATCATTTATTTTTTTGATAAGCTAAACAAAGCAAAATGAAATGCTCCACCTATGATAAGGAATTATACACAATTGTGCAAGCTCTATGGTATTGGCAATATTATTTGTTACCTAAAGAGTTTGTTTTACTTTCTAACTATTAAAGCCCTTAGTTATCTCAAGTTGCAAAAGAAGTTAAATTCATGACATGCCAAGTATATCACGTTTTTTGAGGAATACACTTATATTCTTAAACACCTTATTGATATCAAGAACAGAGCTACTAATGCCCTTAGTCATGTCGTTATGACTTTGCATGCCATAGGAGCACAAGTTATAGGGTTTAACCAAGTCAGCATGCCTAGATTTTGATGATGACATTCACAAGAAGCTTCTAGATGGATAACGTCACAACCCTAATTTTCTTATTCATGATGCATATTTGTTTAAGGATAGATGCTTGTGCATTTTCCAAGATTCATTGAGAAAGTTCATGCTTTGAGAGTTACATTCTAGAGGATTAGCAGAACATTTTGGTAGGGATAAGATTATTCTTTTGGTGGAAGACCATTTCTTTTAGCCGAGCCTTAAGAGAGATGTTGCATGTGTCATTGCCTAATGTGGTAGATATCAGACTACTAAAGGCAAACAAAAGAATAATGGATTGTACACACCCTTGCCTATGCCTCATGCCTCCTGGCAAGATTTGAGCATGGACTTTGTTTTAGACTTTCTAAGACTATCCGTGATCATGATTCGATTTTAGTGGTGGTCAATAGGTTTTTTAAGATGATACACTTTATACCATGTAGGAAGACTTCCGACGCCACCCACATAGCAAAACTTTTTATTGATTAGGTCATAAAATTGAATGAACTACTAAAGACTATTGTGAGTGATAGAGATGTGCAATTCGTAAGTTACTTTTGAAAAATAATGTGAAAATTAATAAGCACTAAATTGCAATTTTTTTCACCATACCACCAATAAACAGATGGCCAGATCGAGATTATCAATCAAAGCCTAGGTGACTTATTGCATTGTCTAGTAGGTGATCATATTAGAAATTGGGATAGCATTTTACCTATGGCTGAATTTGCTTACAACTCGATTAATCACACCACAGGGATCGGTCCATTTGAGATTGTCACTAGTTACAACCCTAGGACACCCATTGATCTAATTCCATTTGCATGATAAAATTAGACAGGCAATTGTTTTAGAAATTGAGGTTTATGCAAATAAAACAAATGAATGTCAACATGAAAAAAACTTATAGGAGATATGGTTATGGTAAGGGTTCGACCAGAACAATTTCGCACAAGTACCACGAAAAATTTATATGCAAGAAATCTGGATCCATTCAAGATCTTGAAGCGATTAAATTCAAATGCTTATGTCTTGGATTTGTTCGTTGATATTGGTTTTAGTTCAACAGTCAATGTTGAGGATCTTAGTCACTATCATGAGCCTCTTTCCATCAATAGTCCCATGTACACAAGTATACTTCCATGACTACCCCCGCTTCCACTTCCACCCATACCTAACATTCTAAGAAAGAGAAAATTGAACAAGTTCTCAACAATTGAGTTGTTATTATACGATTAGGTGATTTACATAGCTTTCTAGTGAAGTGGGCATTCCGACCTAATGAAGAAGTGACATGGATACCCGAGCATGAGCTTAAAGACATTGCTTTGGATCTCTATAAGGATCACATCAGCAATAATCTATTGCAGTTTAATCTTTCTAAGCCAAGAGATGATGCAGATCGAGCCCGACCTATGCCTATACCCACGTTCAAGTTCTGGTCTATCAATGAAGGTGGCGCAAGTTGGCACCTGAACCTACTATATGGATTTGAATTTTTTTCTAGATTTATTCCCTTTTTTTGGAATGGTTCTATTTCTGAAGATTTTATTCTATCATCTTCCCTTTCAATTTACCTTTCTATTTAGAAAATTGGGTTGGAATTGTTGCCGCTCTCGCCGCCGCGCCCGTGCCACGGATCAGCCGATCCTTCCTGACCGCCTGGCGAGGGAGCCTCCCTTCCCGCGGAGAACCTGCAACAAAGGGGTTAGAGGACCCTGGCCGGGGATCCCGGCGAGGGAGCTCCGACGGTCAAGTCAGTAGACGACGAGAAGGAACAGACTCTCCAGCCGGACCCTCGAAAGGATTCCAGACTTAGAGAGTTAACTGGTGAAGGAAACGCTCTGGGGACCAGAATCTCGGCTGGGCCTCCTTGCCGAGCTCTCACTCAGTGTTCCCCTCTCGGGATCTCTGGTTTCTCTCTCGGAGCAAGGCCTTTCTCCGGTGCTTCCTCCCTGTCCCCAGGCTAATTGGCTTACCTCGTCGTCCCCAGATTCCTTCCTCTTTATCTCCTTTCGTCGTGTGCTTGTCCTCTTTTCTCCTCGGAAACTCCCCTCCCCCGTCCTCTTCTCTTTTCCCTTTTCGGTGAAGGAGGCCAGGCGGCTTTCCGACCTCGTCCACCGGGCCCAGCAGGGAAAAGGCAAAGACAGAAGAGAAAGAGGGGAGGGCGGCGCTGGCAGGGCGGCCGGTCAGGCCTCGGGCTTAGTGAGAGCGCTCTCTTCCCCAAGCATGGGCGCCACCCATCTATGGGGCCTGTCACGTCAGGATCGGGTCCCTCGGCCGCGGGACCTGTCGGGCCGATGCAAGTGATGTTCCGCGTGCCGCCGCCCTCCGTACGGGACGCCGTCTGGGATTCGTACGGCCCGAGGGATGGCCTCGGGGCCCGTCTCTCTCTCCCCGGGGCCCTCTCCGTACGAGCGGTCTGACCTCGGCTGAGTTGGACCCGTCTCCGGGCGCCAACTGGCGAGGGGCGAGGGATCGGCCGACCTCGGCTTAGGTGGACCCCTCCTGGGTGGACACCTGGCGAGGTGGCAGGAGGTCGCCTGGCTCTGGCCGAGGTGGACTCGTCTCCGGGTGGCCACCTGGCGAAGGGCGAAGGACCGGCCGACCTCGGCTTAGGTGGACCCCTCCTGGGTGGACACCTGGCGAGGTGGCAGGAGGTCGCCTGGCTCTGGCCGAGGTGGACCCGTCTCCGGGTGGCCACCTGGCGAAGGGCGAAGGACCGGCCGACCTCGGCTTAGGTGGACCCCTCCTGGGTGGACACCTGGCGAGGTGGCAGGAGGTCGCCTGGCTCTGGCCGAGGTGGACCTGTCTCCGGGTGGCCATCTGGCGAAGGACGAAGGACCGGCCGACCTCGGCTTTGGTGGACCCCTCCTGGGTGGACACCTGGCGAGGTGGCAGGAGGTCGCCTGGCTCTGGCCGAGGTGGACCCGTCTCCGGGTGGCCATCTGGCGAAGGGCGAAGGACCGGCCGACCTCGGCTTTGGTGGACCCCTCCTGGGTGGACACCTGGCGAGGTGGCAGGAGGTCGCCTGGCTCTGGCCGAGGTGGACCCGTCTCCGGGTGGCCATCTGGCGAAGGGCGAAGGACCGGCCGACCTCGGCTTTGGTGGACCCCTCCTGGGTGGACACCTGGCGAGGTGGCAGGAGGTCGCCTGGCTCTGGCCGAGGTGGACCCGTCTCCGGGTGGCCACCTGGCGAAGGGCGAAGGACCGGCCGACCTCGGCTTAGGTGGACCCCTCCTGGGTGGACACCTGGCGAGGTGGCAGGAGGTCGCCTGGCTCTGGCCGAGGTGGACCCGTCTCCGGGTGGCCACTTGGCGAAGGGCGAAGGATCGGCCGACCTCGGCTTAGGTGGACCCCTCCGGGCCCGGGTGCCAATGAGGTGGTAGAGGAACTCCGAGCCGAGCTCGACCTCGGCGAGGGCGGTTTGCCTTAGACAGTCGTCGGGCGGTGTAGTCTTGCCGATCCTGGCTTTGAGGATGTGGCGCTGACTTGGCCGGGGAAACATACACGTGGCTCGCTCGTATTCGGTGATACCTGAGCCTGGCCACGTCACTGTCACGGCTGTAACAGTTGCCCCCCAGCCCGCCGTTCCGTCGGGGCGTCGTAGAACGGAACGTCGGGATTAAATGCGGACATGACGTGGGGAGGCGAAGATCTTGCATCACAATTGCCACGATCCTCGGCGCCGTGGCTCGATGCGGCTGAAGACCTATGGGGAGCCGTCACGCGTCGCCCACTTGCCCGTAATTAATGCGTCGCTTCGAGGCAGAGGCCGTTACTCTGCTATCGAGGCGTCGGTGTCGGGCGTGCGCCCACATGGCGATCATCCAGTGGCCTGAGATGGAATGACGGGTACGGCCGCTGTCGGCTGAGTTTGAAAGGGGGGGACTTTCCAGAACGAGGCCTTTTCCCTTGCTTCGTGGGCGGTTTGCTGCAGGCTAACAACTCCTGTTGCTCGCGCTCATCTGGCGTATTTTCGGTGAGTGCCTCTTTCTCCTCTAGCCCCCCTCCTTTCTCGTTTCTTTTCTGATCTTTTGTCCTTTCCCTTTCTATGGCGCGCCGTCGCCATGTCTCTTCCAATCCAGACAAGGCCGGTCCATCCCGGCCGAGGACTCCATCTTCTTCCTCCTCAGATGAGGAGACAATCCCGGAGGAGGTCCGCCGGCGTCTGCAACCCGGGGTATCACCATTGGTATCCCCAGGGGGATCCGGTCCCCTCCGGTTGCACCTGCCGTGCCCCTCCGGTCATGCCTCCACCATGACCGAAGGTGATCTTTCTCTGCTCCGGGATGCTTACTGCATCCCGGAGTCCATCCGCTTGTTTGTTCCGCGGTCCGGGGAGCGCGTCACCATGAGTGGCCCCGGCCGCATTGCCTTCTACGAAGACTTCCTCCTTGGGGGTCTTCGGTTTCCTCTGCATCCTTTCTTTCTTTCCTTCCTCAGCCACTTCCGGCTTGTCCCGGCCCAGCTGGCTCCTAATGCCATCCGGGTCATCTTCTCCTTTATTGTTTTCTGTCACTTTCACGGGTTCGTTGCCCGTTTTTCTCTCTTCAGGGCCTTGTTCACCCTGAAGAAGTGCTCCACCGATGATGGCTGGTGGTACATTTCGCCCCGGCCAGGTGTCTCCGGTTCGACCTCCCTTCCTCGGTCAAGGGCTGGAAGAGCCGGTTTTTCTTCGCCTCGGTCGACGACGTCGACTGGGCCTGGAGTGAACCGGACCGGACCCCGAACCGAAATTCCCGGGTCGAGTCGGCAGACCAGGAGTCCTATGCCCAGCTCCTGAGCGACGTGGTCCCGGCGCTCGAGGTTCTGCTCTCTGAGCAGAATCTTTTTGAGGCCGGTATCAGTCCCATCCGTGAGACCGGTGAGATTCGGCCCCACTCTGACCTCTGCCCCCCTTTCTCTTCATAACCGAGCCGGCTGACTTCCTGTTTCTTTTGTTTTGCAGGGATGAAGTTTTCACTGGAGAATCTCTTGGAGGGGGCAGCCCAGCGGGATGTCGTGGAGGTGGACGAGCCCGCAGCGAAGAGGGCTCGCACGGAGACGAGCCGGGAGGTCGTGGCGGCGACCGTGCCCAGCCCGGTTGCTGTCATTTCCCCGCCCAGGCTACCTCAGGGCGGGGCTACTGATACCCCGGCCGCGCGACCTGGCGGCGCCGCCGCCGAGAGGACTCCACCGCCTGCTGCTCCGCCCATCGCCGGGCCCGTCGTTGCTGCCAGCTCGACAGCGCCGCCTGTGGCAACCGCCGGCCCGTCGGTTGCGGCCTCGGCTGAGGGGGCGGCCGCCGCAGGAGCCAGCCCGAAGGCTCCGGCGCCGGTGATCACCAACCGGGACTCTGTCATCCTCGACAAAGGGCTGGCGAAGAAGATCATGGAGTACGCCTCCACCGCCCGGGACCGCCGAGCTCGGGGCGGCCGGGATTACGCAGACGCGCTGCTCGGGATCCTCCCGCAGCTCTTCACGGTAAGTCCGAGCTTCTTCCTTCTCCTTTTTCTTTCTTTCGAGACTTAGCTTCCTTCATTCTGACCTGTGTTGCTTTTGTCGTTGCAGATCGGGAACGACGTTCTCCTACTGAGGAATTCCTTGTAGGGAACGCCAAAAGGGACTCCGAGCGGGAGCTGAGACTCGGCAAGCTCGCGGCCGACGTCAAGGACTTGATGGAGAAGGGGGTCGAGCTGCGAGCCGATAAACAAGCCCTCCAGTCCGACCTGGCGCGTTCCGAGGAGCGGAACAAGGAGTTGGAGGCCTCCTTGTTGGAGGAGCGGACCTCCAACCAGCGCCGAACAGAGGAGGCGGCGGAGAAGGCCCGCCTGCAGGCCCACTCCCAATGGCTGGAGCGCCAGCTGGAGGAGGCCCGGCGAGACGCGGCCGCGGCGAAGGACCGGAGCGCGTACGTCAACGGGCTCCTGGAGGCAGCCAAGCGGGAGGCGCAAGAGGCCGTCCCCAAATTCCGGGCTTCCGACGAGTACACGTCGGAGGTCCGGGAGGCCGCCGTGGACTCCTTCCTGAAGGGGTTCCGGATGTGTCGGGAGAAGGTGGGGGCCTTCTTCCCCCAGCTGGATCTGAGCGGGGTTGTGATCGGTGGCAGGAGGCCAGGGGGCGAGAGTAGGGCCTCCGGCACGGCCGAAGCGACTCCTGTGGCGCCGTCGACCAGCGATGCCTCGGCCCCGGAGCAGCCCCAGGAGCCGGCCGTTGTAGAAGTCGAGGACGCAGCACCCGCGCCTCCGGCAGAGGGCTCCGACCCCGCACCTCAGTGAACCCGGCGTCTTCTCCCTGATGTCTCCTCTTTTTTGCTTCTGTTTGTTGTTTTTGTTTTGTGTTTTTTTTTTTTTTTTGGGGAGTCCCGGCCTGTCGGGACCCCCAGCTTGTACCGACTACTCACATCAATGGAAATCTAAGTTTATCAAAACCTTGAGTTTTCTTTTTCATTTCATCTCACCTTTCTTTTCCTTTCTTTCTGAGATATCGGTTTGGAACACTTGAAACAGTTGCAGGCCTGGTCCTCCCATTGCTCAAATCGAAGGATGGGGCCTGCTGAGTCGCGTCGCAGCAGAGCAAGCCTTAAGCGGGCCCGACTTTGGGTCGCCTTCATGCTTGCGCAGGCAACACGGTTTCTGCACCGCCTTCCAGGCCGAAGCCCAGGATCTCCGGACTGAGCTCGGTACCATAGGCTTTCTCAAGCCTTGCGCGGCTTGCTGAGCTGTGCTCCGGGCTTGCATGGGCGAACTGGGTTCGGCGCCACCTTCCAGGCCGAAGCCCAGGACCTCCGGACTGAGCTCGATGCCGCAGGCTTTCTCAAGCCTTGCGCGGCTTGCTGAGCTGTTCTCCGGGCTTGCGTGGGCGAACTGGGTTCGGCGCCACCTTCCAGGCCGAAGCCCAGGATCTCCGGACTGAGCTCGATGCCGCAGGCTTTCTCAAGCCTTGCGCGGCTTGCTGAGCTGTGCTCCGGGCTTGCGTGGGCGAACTGGGTTCGGCGCCACCTTCCAGGCCGAAGCCCAGGGTCTCCGGACTGAGCTCGATGCCGCAGGCTTTCTCAAGCCTTGCGCGGCTTGCTGAGCTGTGCTCCGGGCTTGCATGGGCGAACTGGGTTCGGCGCCACCTTCCAGGCCGAAGCCCAGGGTCTCCGGACTGAACTCGATGCCGCAGGCTTTCTCAAGCCTTGCGCGGCTTGCTGAGCTGTGCTCCGGGCTTGCGTGGGCGAACTGGGTTCGGCGCCACCTTCCAGGCCGAAGCCCAGGGTCTCCGGACTGAGCTCGATGCCGTAGGCCTTCTTGTCGAAGTTAGAAGGGAGTGTTTGAAGTAGGGAAACTTTGTTACAGGAACTGGGAGCCTTACATCACTGATAGTACATCCTCAGGTTCGAGGAGTTCCACGTCCGGGGGAACCTGGCACCTCCCAATTCTTCCAAGTAATATGCTCCATGAGGGAGGGCTTCTGCCACCCGATATGGGCCTTCCCAGTTGGGTGATAGCTTGCCGCATTCCCGTGGCTGGGAGGCTTCAGCGCGCCGGAGGACCAAGTCTCCGGGACGAAAAACCTTCGGCCGCACTCGGGAGTTGTAATATCTGGCTACACGTTGCCGGTACGCCGCCATTCGGATTCGGGCCTTGTCCCTCGTTTCCTCGAGAAGGTCTAGGTTGAGCATCATCCTGGCCGGGTTTTCTGTCTCGTCGTATTGCTCCACGCGCAGCGTGGGTAGGCTGAGCTCGATCGGGATGACTGCCTCGGCTCCAAAGACGAGGTTGAACGGGGTTTCGTCGGTAGCCGTCCTTGGGGTGGTGTGGTATGCCCAAAGGACGCTGGGAAGCTCGTCGGCCCACCTGCCCTTGGCCTGGTCCAGCCGCGTGCGGAGGCCCTGAAGAATGGTCCTGTTCGTGACTTCGGCCTCCCCGTTGGTCTGAGGGTGCGCCACCGAGGTAAAGCAATGCCTGATGCCGAGGTCGCTGCAGAATTCTTCGAATTCCCGGCAGTCGAACTGGCGTCCGTTGTCGGTGACCACGGTGTGGGGGAGGCCGAAGCGGCAGATGATGGACTTCCAGAAGAACTTGGCGACGTTTGCTTCGGTGATCCTCGCCAAGGGTTCGGCCTCGACCCACTTCGTGAAGTAGTCGATAGCCACTATCAAGAACTTCCGCTGGCCAGACGCCGGCGGGAATGGGCCCAGGAGGTCCATCCCCCACTGGGCGAACGGCCAGGGGGCTGAGAGCTGAGAGATTGGGTTGGAGGGTTGCCGCTGCACCGTGGCGTGACGCTGGCACCGGTCGCACTTCTTCACGAAGTCGGCGGCGTCTTCCTTCATTGTCTCCCAGAAGTAGCCCTGACGGAGGGCCTTGTACGCCAATGCCCTGCCCCCCACGTGGTTCCCGCAGATGCCTTCGTGAATCTCCTGGAGCACAAGCCTGGCTTCTGTGGGTCCTACGCACTTGAGGAGGGGGTAGGAGTAGGATCTTCGATACAGCTGCCCGTCCATCAGGACGAACCGCACGGCCTTCTTCCTGATGAGCCGAGCCGCCTCTCGGTCCTCCGGCAGGGTGCCGCTGGTGATGTACGCAGCGTACTTGTCCATCCAGCTGGGCTCCGGCTGACCTGATGGACCTCCACCGGTGCTTCGAGGCTTGGGACCTCAAGGCGCTCCACATGAGCGCGTCCCAGCATCGTGTCCGGCAAGGTCGCCAGCCGAGAGAGGGCATCCGCGCGGGCGTTCTCCCAGCGGGGGATATGGAAGATGTTGAAGCGCCGGAACTTGGACGCGCCCGCCTTGACGAGCTCCAAGTACTTCGCCATTTGGGGGTCGTGTGCGACGTACTCCCCGGATACCTGCCCCGCCACGAGCTGGGAGTCAGTGAAAGCTCTGAGGTTGGTCACGCCCAGCTCGCGGGAGACTCTCAGTCCGGCAAGAAGTGCCTCGTACTCCGTCTGGTTATTTGTTGTGGGAATTGGAAACGGAGTGCGCACTCGGCGACGACCCCGTCGCCGTTGGCAAGGATGAGCCCAGCTCCGCTCCCGCCGGAGTTTGAGGCTCCGTCTACATGGAGGATCCAGGCATCCTCTCCGGGCTCATCGGTGCCAACCTCCATTGGCTGGGCCGGGGGGCCGCCCTCGGGCTCCTTGCCCAAGCCTGCACATTCGACCAAGAAATCGGCCAGCACCTGCGCCTTCATGGCCGACCTTGGCCTGTATGTAATGTCGAACTCGCTGAGTTTCAGTGTCCACTTGGCCAATCGTCCCGAAGTATCGGGTCGGCTGAGCACCGCTTTCAGCGGTTGATCCGTCAAGACGGCGATGGGGTGCGCTTGGAAATAGGGCCTGAGACGCTGGACAGACACTATTAGCGCAAAAACAAGTTTCTCGGGCCGGGAATACCTGAGCTCCGCGTCTCGGAGAAGTTTGCTGGTATAGTACACCGGCCGCTGGAGCCCCTGGTCGTCGGTTCGGACCAAGACAGAGCTGACGGCCTCCGGGATAACCGCCAGGTAGAGGGTAAGCTCCTCTCCCTCCTCGGGCCTGGACAGTAAAGGTGGCGATGCGAGCGTCTTCTTCAGCTCCTCGAAGGCCTGCTGACACTCCTCGGTCCAAGCAAAGCCATTCACCTTCCTCAGCACCTTGAAGAAGGGACGGCAGCGGTCCGCCGACCTGGAAATGAAACGGCTAAGGGCCGCGACTCGGCCGGTCAGTTGCTGCACTTGCTTCTTGGAGGCGGGCTGCTCCATGTCCAGGATGGCCTGGACCTTCTCCGGGTTGGCCTCGATTCCTCTTTGAGTCACCATAAACCCTAGGAACTTCCCGGCGAAGACGCCGAAGGCGCACTTCGCCGGGTTCAGCTTCATCTGATGGCGCCGGAGGTTGCCGAACGTCTCCGTCAAGTCAGCCACGTGGTCCGAATCGAGTTTGCTCATCACCAGGATGTCGTCCACGTACACCTGCATGTTGCGGCCTATCTGGTCTTTGAAGGTTTTATTGACCAGACGTTGGTACGTCGCCCCCGCGTTCTTGAGGCCGAAAGGCATCATCCTGTAGCAAAAAGTCCCGCGGTCAGTTATGAAGGCAGTGTGTTCTTTGTCCTCCGGGTTCATCCGGATCTGGTTGTATCCGGAGAAGGCGTCCATGAACGATAGGAGGCGATGCCCCGAGGTGGTGTCGACCAGCTGGTCGATCTTTGGAAGAGGGAAGCTGTCCTTTGGGCAAGCTCGGTTGAGGTCGGTGTAGTCCACACAGATCCTCCACTTACCACTATTCTTCTTTACCATGACCACGTTTGCCAGCCAACTAGGATATTGGACCTCTCGGACAAAACCGGCGGCGAGGAGCTTCTCTACTTCCTCGTTGATCGCCTTCTGCCTCTCCATGGCGAAGCTTCTCTTCTTCTGGCGGACCGGGCGGCAACTTGGATCCACGTTCAGTTTGTGCATGATAATCTCGGGTGGGATGCCCGGCATGTCGGCTGCTGACCAGGCGAACACGTCAGCGTTGGCGCGGAGGAACTCCAGCAGGCGGGTTCGCTCTTCCTCAGGGAGCTGGGCCCCGACTTGCACCGTCTTCAGGGGATCCGAACCGAGGGGAAAAGTCAGCAGGCGCTCTACGGGCCCTCCCCTGGGTTCCTTCTCTCTCAGGTCGAGGTCGTCAATATCATGGGCGAGCTCCGCGCCCCTGGTGCCTGGGACCGCCTGGAGGCAGAGCAGGACTGGCTGGATCGTCCCCTTCATCTCCCCGAGCCCGGAAGGCGTGGGGAACTGCACCAACAGCCTCCTCGTGGAGATGGTGGCGTCCAGTTGGTTGAGCCCGGGACGCCCGAGAATGGCGTTGTAAGGCGAAGGGAGCCTGACGACGGTGAATGTTATTAGGACGGTCGCCTGCCGGGGCGGGGATCCGGCAGTGACCGGGAGAGTGATCTCCCCCTCGACCCCCACGGAGTCCCCTGTAAAACCTACCAGGGGGGTGTGCACTGGCTTCAGCTGATCGGGGGACAAATTCATCCGAGAGAAAGCATCGTAAAAAAGTACGTCAACCGAGCTTCCACTATCCACCATGATTCGATGTACAGGATGCTTCGCGATGGTCATCTCGACCACCACGGCATCGTTGTTTACATTATCATTAATTTCCCCTCCCTTGGGAGGGATTACATTCTCCGGGACTTCCCGGGCCCTCTTCATTGCTCGGCCGGACCCGCGTGAGATCATGCCCACGGGCTTCCCCGTTGGGCGGTTGTCGATCGCAGGGACAGGTGGTAGGGCCGCGAGCGGCTGCCCTTCAGAGGGGGCCTCGTTCTTGACGAACTTCCTGAGGTAACCCCTCCTGATTAGCTCCTCAATCTCCCGCTTCAGATGGCGACACTCCTCCGTGTCATGCCCGTGCTCGCGGTGGAACTGGCAGTACTTCGATTTGTCTCGGACGGCTCTCGGGTTCTGAGGAGGAGGTCGGCGGAGGTAGCGCTCGCCCTCGATTTCCATGAGGATCTTCGTTCGAGGTGCGAGGAGGGGGTGTACCTCCGCTCGGGAGTGGCTTCGCCCCTCGGCCTTGGATTTGGGCGAGGGTCGGCAGACGGCTCGGGCCTCCGAGCTCCCGGGGTGTCCCTCGGGAGCGGCTTCTTTGAAGTCTTCCCGTCCATTTCTCGACGGGTGCGGTCAGCCTCCTCCGCTCGGATGTACTTGTGGGCGCGGAGGAGGAGCTCGGAGTACGTCCTGGGCGGCTTCTTGTCCAGGGAATAGGTTAAGCGGGACGTCTTAAGCCCGCGCTTCAAAGCCAGCATGGCGACGGGCTCGTCCAAGCTGTAGATCTCCAGGGCTGCGGTCTTGAACCGGGTGATGTAGTCCCGGAGCAGCTCCTGGTCCTGCTGGCGGATGGAGAAGAGGCTGTCCACCTCTCTTGGCACCTTTCGACAAGCGTCGAAGTGCGCCACGAACTTTCCTTCCAACTGATGGAAGGAGCAAATGGATCCGGGCTCGAGGCGGGTGAACCAGACTCGAGCGGCCTTCCGAAGGTTTGCCGGGAAGGCGATGCATAGAAGGGCGTCGGTGGCCCCCTGGACCCTCATGAGAGCCTTATAGCTCTCCAAATGATCCAGGGGGTCGGTGGTCCCGTCGTAGGGATCCACCTGCGGCATGCGGAACCGTTTCGGGATTGGTTCCGCCTGGATTTCTTCAGAGAAAGGGGGGCGGGAGTCGTAGCCCGCCGGGTCTGCCGACGAGTTCTGCAGGTCGGCGAATCGGCGGGCGTACTCCGCCAGCTTGCGCTCATGCTCCTCCAGGCGCCTCTCGGCCTGGCGCCTGATGGCTTCGTCGGTGGAGTCTTCCACCGAGGCTGCGGGTGAAGAGGGCGCCGATCGGTCCCGGCGCGAGGTCTGGCCTCGGCGTCGCTTGCTGCGATGCGCCGTTTCGGCCCCGTCGGCCGGGGATCGACTCTCGTGATCCTCCGAACCGGAATAGTTTCTCTTTGCGGGAGCTTGGTGGCTCCCCCGGGGGTTGGAGATGGCCCTCGGATGGGATGGCCTGCCCTGAATTGAGCGTAGGCTCCCGCGCTGCCCCGCGGCTCGGGCCGCGGGGGTCCCTGGCTGCGGCTGGGTGGCCAGGGACCGTTGCTGATGCTGAAGCTGCCGGACCGCTGAGGCCAAAGTCTGCAGCTGCTGGACGATGGCCGCAAGGGATCCGTCCACCGGTGTAGGCTGTTGTGGAAGAGGAGGGGGAGCCGGAAGCTCCCCTTCGGGGCTGTGGCCCCCTGGAGGGGAGTGGACTTCCCCCACACGGTTGGTGGACGCCTCGCGACCACGAGTGACCACCATTGCTGGAGAGCGTGATACCTGCAGAAAGCTGGTTCCCGCTAGGGGTTAGTGTCCTGTCTCCCCTACCTGGCGCGCCAATCTGTTGCCGCTCTCGCCGCCGCGCCCGTGCCACGGATCAGCCGATCCTTCCTGACCGCCTGGCGAGGGAGCCTCCCTTCCCGCGGAGAACCTGCAACAAAGGGGTTAGAGGACCCTGGCCGGGGATCCCGGCGAGGGAGCTCCGACGGTCAAGTCAGTAGACGACGAGAAGGAACAGACTCTCCAGCCGGACCCTCGAAAGGATTCCAGACTTAGAGAGTTAACTGGTGAAGGAAACGCTCTGGGGACCAGAATCTCGGCTGGGCCTCCTTGCCGAGCTCACACTCAGTGTTCCCCTCTCGGGATCTCTGGTTTCTCTCTCGGAGCAAGGCCTTTCGCCGGTGCTTCCTCCCTGTCCCCAGGCTAATTGGCTTACCTCGTCGTCCCCAGATTCCTTCCTCTTTATCTCCTTTCGTCGTGTGCTTGTCCTCTTTTCTCCTCGGAAACTCCCCTCCCCCGTCCTCTTCTCTTTTCCCTTTTCGGTGAAGGAGGCCAGGCGGCTTTCCGACCTCGTCCGCCGGGCCCAGCAGGGAAAAGGCAAAGACAGAAGAGAAAGAGGGGAGGGCGGCGCTGGCAGGATGGCCGGTCAGGCCTCGGGCTTAGTGAGAGCGCTCTCTTCCCCAAGCGTGGGCGCCACCCATCTATGGGGCCTGTCCCGTCAGGATCGGGTCCCTCGGCCGCGGGACCTGTCGGGCCAATGCAAGTGATGTTCCACGTGCCGCCGCCCTCCGTACGGGACGCCGTCTGGGATTCGTACGGCCCGAGGGATGGCCTCGGGGCCCGTCTCTCTCTCCCCGAGGCCCTCTCCGTACGAGCGGTCTGACCTCGGCTGAGTTGGATCCGTCTCCGGGGGCCAACTGGCGAGGGGCGAGGGATCGGCCGACCTCGGCTTAGGTGGACCCCTCCTAGGTGGACACCTGGCGAGGTGGCAGGAGGTCGCCTGGCTCTGGCCGAGGTGGACCCGTCTCCGGGTGGCCACCTGGCGAAGGGCGAAGGACCGGCCGACCTCGGCTTAGGTGGACCCCTCCTGGGTGGACACCTGGCGAGGTGGCAGGAGGTCGCCTGGCTCTGGCCGAGGTGGACCCGTCTCCGGGTGGCCATCTGGCGAAGGGCGAAGGACCGGCCGACCTCGGCTTTGGTGGACCCCTCCTGGGTGGACACCTGGCGAGGTGGCAGGAGGTCGCCTGGCTCTGGCCGAGGTGGACCCGTCTCCGGGTGGCCATCTGGCGAAGGGCGAAGGACCGGCCGACCTCGGCTTTGGTGGACCCCTCCTGGGTGGACACCTGGCGAGGTGGCAGGAGGTCGCCTGGCTCTGGCCGAGGTGGACCCGTCTCCGGGTGGCCATCTGGCGAAGGGCGAAGGACCGGCCGACCTCGGCTTTGGTGGACCCCTCCTGGGTGGACACCTGGCGAGGTGGCAGGAGGTCGCCTGGCTCTGGCCGAGGTGGACCCGTCTCCGGGTGGCCACCTGGCGAAGGGCGAAGGACCGGCCGACCTCGGCTTAGGTGGACCCCTCCTGGTGGACACCTGGCGAGGTGGCAGGAGGTCGCCTGGCTCTGGCCGAGGTGGACCCGTCTCCGGGTGGCCACCTGGCGAAGGGCGAAGGATCGGCCGACCTCGGCTTAGGTGGACCCCTCCGGGCCCGGGCGTCAATGAGGTGATAGAGGAACTCCGAGCCGAGCTCGACCTCGGCGAGGGCGGTTTGCCTTAGACAGTCGTCGGGCGGTGTAGTCTTGCCGATCCTGGCTTTGAGGATGTGGCGCTGACTTGGCCGGGGAAACATACACGTGGCTCGCTCGTATTCGGTGATACCTGAGCCTGGCCACGTCACTGTCACGGCTGTAACAGGAATATTTTTCCGTTATTCTTGAATGTATTTAGTATATAAATAGTCCACAAGGTTTTGGTTAAGGACACTTATTGATGGAATAAAAATTCAAGTTTTGTTAAGATAAAAAATATATATATATTGTGCTAATTTTCTATCCAGATCTAGATTTACACATACCATCAATTGGTACTTGATTGTGATTGTTGGGCAAACATTGATTACATGGACACCTACAAGCCTAGCTGGAGATTGTTACGAATAGATTGCGAATCAATTCAGATTAATTGCAATAACTTAATTGTGTGCTTTTCGAACATTGTATGGTATAACTTCTTGCTAGATCTAATTTTTCACTTTATATTTTCTTTAGCCGGATGTTCTTTCTTTATTAGAATTATTTTTTAAAAAAACATTTGCTCATTTAATTTTATTTTGCAAACTGCTTGCCTGCTATGTCTAAGGGATAGCCACGTACAGGATAGATTTGACATCTTGTGTATTGCATTGGTGCATCACAAATAGGATTATAACCCATCTAGCATCACAGTTTGTATATTATAATCTACCAATTATAGCTTTTTAGATTTATCTCAACATCCTTTTGTGTGAGGGAGTTAAGATAGTACAGCACCAAGCTTTTCCCATACACTAAAGTCACTTTTAAAACTTTTTATTCTCCATAAAAGATCATAATTAAAGGTCCTTAGAATTAACTAATCATTACAATTTAGAAATGTATGGCACCAATTTCGGGTTTTGGTTAGTGTCAGCAGTTTCTATCAATTTTGGCAAAACTAACCACTTTTGATTTAGTGTCAGTGGTTTCAATCAGTTTTAGATGAAATTGACCGAAAATAATCATTAATGTTCTTTAAAAGTTTAATTTTGATGTTTAGTATCATAGTTTTGTCCTTTCTTTGTTTATTTAAGTACACCATGTGTTTAGTACCAATTTTAACAGATTTTCTTCTTCTTTTGACTTAAACAAGGGCATCCAATACATGAGGCACCCACCATTGCAGGGTCTAGAGAGGGTCTAATGCATGCAACCTCAATCCTATGTGTGAAGATGTTGTTTTTGCATTTCAAATGCATAACACCTGGGTCCAAATAGAGCAACCTTAAAGTTGCACCAAGGCTTCTAATTATAATTCTTGATGGTTGAGGCTTCTAATAGCTACCATAGTACTTTACAAACAATACTGTAAACAACAAAAAACAATACATTTCACAAAACTAACATTTTTTATATAATAAATAAATCATCTTATAACTACTTGGATTGGTGATCAGCTAACTCATTATGTTCCTCATCTTTATCAATACTCCCACTTACATCATGATATTGATGACAATGGCCCTTACAATAGCACATGGTATTGAATAGGTAAACCTAATCTCATCTTGCCAGTTTATGAGGACCTGTGTGGATCTATATTTAGTCCCACATTAGTTGATGCGGGACAGGATTCTAATATGATGCAAGATGATATGCAAGGGATGAACATGAAGAAAAATCATATTAAAGTAAGCAAATATTTTTTTATTTTTTTATGATTTTATTCTCGAAACTAGACAATATTAAGTTATGGTTATCCTGTATCAATTAGCATCCTACCCATATACTAGATTAATCAAAGAGAAAAGAAAATCAGGATCCTAGGTCTAAGAAGGCCTATTAGGAGCATATTCACTTTCAAGAAATCAGACAAAAAGAGATAGAAATTAGGTTTAACTGCAATGATTTCTAGTTGCTGTGGAAGAGATCGCTCTGCTCAGATCGGTGCTTGGATGATCCGGTCACTTTCCCGTGAATCCGCCGGCTTTTTATCAGCTTCGTTCGAGGGCAAAGAAGAATTCATCCAGAGGGCGTGGCACTGGAGGGATCCTGCAAACGTCAAGGATTAGTGATGTAGAATATAAGAAAAATACTAAACATGATGGAAAGAAGAAGATCGGGTGAAAGAGAGGTTGCAGGGGCTGGCAGCTTTTGATGAAGCTTTGGGTGTCTGGATCTTGGAGGGCTGATGGTGGGCGTCTTGGGCTCTTGCTTGGATGGGCAATGGCTAAGGTTTGTAAAACTAGGGCACTCAAATATTACACACACTTTCAAAGAACATAATTGTCATAAGAAAATTCACCAGAGTTTTAATTCATGAAAAGAGATTATTTAACAAGAGAGGGAGGGGTGGGGTATTTATAGATTCACCCAGGACCCTTTCCCTGTCAAAATTGAATTACAAGTTTGTATGTGACAAAGAGTACAAGATTTAACTAGAATTAGGAGTACAAAGTTTGATTGAAATTATAAGACCTAAATTCTAGTAGGACTTGGTCATTGGACTCCTTATAGAACTTGGAAGCTTTGACTTTTCTCCATGGGCTTGGGCTGGGATGAAATCCTCTTGGGCTGCTTTACTTTTTCACTCCCTACTGGGCTTGGACTTGGGCTAGATGGGGCACCACTCATGAACGGGCTTGGGAGGGGGTGCTAGCTTTAGTGGGCCAGGGCAAGGTGCCAACGCCTGGGTGCTGATACTGGGTAGGGCGTCAATCTGGAAGGGTGCTCCACCTGGGCTTGGCAGCATGAAGGCCCACCTCCTGAGTGGCATAACTAGGAGGGGCCTGGCAAAGGTCCAGGTACTTGAACTCAGTTCTGGTGGAGTGGCCTGGTAAATGTTCTGGTCTAATAATCCTCCTCTTGTACAAATTTGACTAGAAGCAAACTTATATGACTCAAATACACTTAAAGACTCATGAGGTTGAGACAACTCAACTGGACTTCTCGTATCAACTTATTACATGACTCAATTGTTGGACTAACTTTATTACAGGACTCAAAATTAAATTCTATTACAGGACTCAAAATTGACCAACACATGATTTAGAGAACAAAATGAAGTTTGAAGTCTATATCTGATTTGATGTCCCCATCATCAATTATTCATTGAAAAAATCTTGGATACTTAAATAGGGCTAACGAACTCAAAATACTTTCTAGCTAGTTTTTTTTGGATGAGGTCTTGGATTATTATAAATAGTATCAGAGCTGACCTAGTCATGACTTATGGAAACTAGAAGATACTGCAACACGGGTTCATTGGACTGACCACGGACCAATTATGATGTTTATGAAGGGATCCATGGATTTGGACCCTTAGCCTAGTAAGGACACTAGGGTTTAAATGGAATAAGCGTATAAGGATCCGTGACGTATGTTTAGTTCTACATCAATTATTTGCTGGAAAGATTTTAAACACTTATACAAGGTCAAAAAAAGATTTTAGATACTTATACAATGTTAAATAATCCAAATAATACCTTTCAGCTAGTCTTTTCAGATAAGCTCCTAAATTGTTACACAATTTATATTTGATTGGTTGATAATTCGTATTTTACTTAAGAGATTGATACATTCATGTGATATATTTAATGCATTAAGATTTAATAGAGTCTAATTTCATCTTAAAGCTACCCAGATTGTATAAGTTATGGTCCTTGATTGCATAAAAGACAATCAATGATAGGAAATTACTTGCCTATATAACTTAAGAATCTAGATAATTTTAAATAGAAAAAAATGATAGAAAATAACTTGGTTTGTTTTTTCTTATTTTTGAGATTTTTTTCTAAATTTTTACCAAAACTCCGAAATATATGTTGTGATCGGTATCAACTCACTTTGATACCGGTTGTTGCGGAAGCGAAATGGGATCGTCGATTATCGATGTCGATACCATAAGAGAGAAAAAAAGATAACAAATACAATTTTTTGGACATGCAAAAGGTTTCACTATGAAAAATAAACTTACAGATTGAACTCTCTCTCAACCCCGTACAAGTATCTCTCAACAAGAAACCCCGAATCCTTCTCTCAAGCTCTAAATCAGCCCTCTACAAGAGACCTCTCACCACTTTTTCATCCTCTCTCTCTGTTTGTCTCTGCCACGAATTTGTAGTCTCCACTGCGAAAAGCATCTCACTAGAAGTCCAACGGTTTGAACAGAGTCCAAATTGGAGTCCTGTAGCTCTTCCAATCATAGTTTGATTGCAACGCTGCTCGTGGCCATCGATCTCATTGAGATCCGTGCTGATTACACCAAAATCGTGCCATGCGCATCGCGCGTGCGGGTTTCCTTCTGCTGGGCCCCACGTGTTTTTGTCTTTTCTTCCATGGGTCGTGCAGACGTTTCTTCACGAGGGGGCGTTGAGGCGCCACTGGTCCAACAACCTCCACCTCGACTCAACGTACCGCCTTCACCTGACTTAAGAGCTTCTAAGGATTCTAACGTCCCCATGCCCTGGGACAATCGCCTGATCATGGATAGGCAAATATGGGAGTCGAGTCAGGCTGCTCGATCCCATCTCCATCATGTGTTGTGCTCACCTTGACCTGAGTCCTACTCAGGAAAGTCTCCTGCGACAATAGAAACTTTAGTTTGCGACGTCGCCTGTCATCCTCCCGAATCTCGCATCTCGTGCCCGATCCACCTACTGTCGAAGCTCCACCTCGTACTGAACTCCTGTTTGCACCAGAAACTACACCTCGCACTAGACTCCCTGTAAAGAATAGTGACCCCATGCTTTTTCCTTTGCAGAACAATCCTATTGCCATGCAAGACCTTTAGGACTCCATCACTGGCTCTCCACCTGTAGCCGCTTGAGTCTAATTTGCTAAAAAAATTAAATTCTTGCTAAAACTGGGTACGCATCGGACCTCACCCAATTTCTTCACTGTCTCATCATATGCCTTCAAGTTGACTGTTCCGACATCCGCGATCGCACAGCTCGATCCATCTGCTATGTGGACATAACTCTCTCTACTATTTAAAGAGTCAAACAACTCCTCCCTGCAACAAACATGGTATGGACAGGCAGAATCCAAAATCCACTGGAAAGGAGATACCTCGTTGGATACCGAGAATACATCGCTGATGTATCCATCATCGTCACTATCGGCCACCGCCATAACAGCCCTCGTCTGATCCCTGAGCTGCAGGCAATCTCTGACACGATGCCCCGACTCATCGCACTGGAAACACCTGATCTTGCTGGCATCCTTTAACTTGGACCGTCCTCGCAATCCCTTGTCACTCCGCCTCCGGTCGCCTGCACCTCCAGAAATTGTCAATGCTGAGTTCCCACCTAAACTTGAAGCCTGGTTCTCCCTCTTGAGAACCTCGTTTTGAAGTAGCACCGATGTCACCTCCTTCATCTTGATGGTGCTCTTTCCCACTAGAAGAGCAATCACCAAAGACTCGAAAGACTGTGGTAGGGATGATAGCAATACAAGTACTCGGGTCTTCTCCTCAACTTTTTCACCGACACTGAGAAAATCGGTGAGGATCCTCTGGAAATTACTCAGATACTCCTGTACACTCTGTCCCTCGGCCATCCGCAATTGATAGAACTACTTTCAAAGGAACAAGGTGTTGGAGAGGGACTTTGCCATGTACAGCTCTTCCAGCTTCTCCCACAACGCTGTCGGGGAAGACTTGTTCAGTACATGGATCACCACATCATCCGTTAGGTACAAGCAGATTGTGCTTACCGCCTGCATCTGAAGCTGTTTTCAGGTCTTCTGCTCTATGATGTCTGATCTCTCCTCGCATATGAGAGCATCGATCAACCCTTGCTGGATAAGCACATCTTTTACCCTCGCTTGCCAGGGGGAGAAGTTGCTCTTCCAATCGAACCTGCTGATTTTCATTTTAATTGCACTTGTCTTCTTCATCTTCTTCGATCTCGATCAACCACGGACAAACTGGGCTCTGATATCAATTGTTGGGATCGGTATCAACTCACTCTGATACCGGTTGTTGCAAAAGCGAAACGGGATAGTCGATTATCGATGTCGATACTACAAGAGAAAGAAGAAAAGATAACAAATACAATTTTTTGGGCATGCAAAAGGTTTCACTATGAAAAATAAATTTATAGATTGAACTCTCTCTCAACCCCGTACAAGTATTTCTTAACAAAAAATCTCGAATCCTTCTCTCAAGCTCTCAATCAGCCATCTACAAGAGATCTCACCACTTTTTCATCCTCTCTCTCTGTCTGTATCTTTGTCCATGAATTTGTAGCCTCCACTACATAGAATATCTCACTAGGAGTCCGACGGTCCGAACAGAGTCCAGATCGGAGTCCTGTAGCTCTCCCAATCGTAGTTTAATTGCAACGCTGCTTGTAGCCATCGATCGTATTGAGATCCGTGCAGATTATGCTAGAATCGCACCGTGCATGTCGCGCACACGGGTTTCCTTCTGCTGGGCCCCATGCATTTTTGTCTTTTCATCCATGGGTCGCGTGGACGTTTCTTCACGAGGGGGCGTTGAGGCGCCATTGGTCTAACAACATAGAGTGAAAAAGCCAAAACCACTGAAATCATTGAAATTGAAATGCTACCTGAGTGATCGAAACTGAAACCAAAATCAAGTTTTAAAACCTTATTCTATACATAAGGTTGATATATACAAATGTTGTATTAGCATATTTAAGTATCTATTTAACCCTAAACTTGATATGCTTGTCCATTTGCTCGTTGCATGAATGTGGCAAAGTTTAACAATAAAATGTGAAATAATGTCAAAGCCATCTTCTTGTGGCATCATAAAAGATGGTTAAATAAAAATTTCTTCCTATGAGAATAATCATTAGATACATGCAACATGCAATATAACCATTAGCTCAATAAATGTTTATTGTTTTTGTTTTCGTTAAAATTCTTATCGTGCATATTCATCAAGAGTGTGTATCATCTTCAGAACTGGGACTTGGTTGCTCTGAAAAAAATTTATGGCATGTCAAGGTTTTTTTTGTGATGGAATTAACAAGTAGCAGTGTGTTTGAAAACACTAACAAAAATTACCCTTTAAGCATTCTTCATTCCCTTTTAATCTTCATAGACATCATGTCCTAGTAACACTGATGACAAGGCAAAAGGTGCCACTTTAATGCCTATCAAGTAATGCCTCCTAGGGATTGGGTCTAATTTGAAATGTAAAATAGACTAGTACAGCATAAGCAACATTTGCATTTTGAGATACAAAACCGTAGAAAAAGTAGGAGCCCAAAAGTTTTCTAAAATATTAAAACCCATGAGGTTCATTCAATAATCATGAGAAGAATCAATCCCCATGCAACTAACCTCACACAACATAGAAGGTAGATATAAAACAGCAGACTGTTCACAGGGTCAAAAAGAACTTTCCTTGTCATAGCACAGAAGTATCAATTTAAGTTAAGCATTTGTTCGAATTATAAAAGACTAAGCCACCCAACAAAATGTCATACAATAGACATCGCTTTGCTAGAATTAACAGTCAAGAATTGCATAATCATTGGGAAACACTAAAACAGGACAACAGAGCCACAGAGTACAAGAGGCTAAGTATTTCATAACGGTTCTCAAGAAAAGCTATCAACAATTCTGTCAAATACATGGCATATATTTTATGCCATTGCTTCTACAAGTAGTCTACTATCATAAAAGCATTAAATTTCAGAAATTTTGTCTATTTCAGTAATAAGAAGCGTTTCAGTACCAAATAGTTTGAAAATATTGATAGAAGGGAGCACACCTGTAGCCTTGAGGAGCAGAACCGAAGCAGGGGGAGTCTTCAAGATAAAAGTAAAGCTCTTATCCTATCTATACCGAGAAGAAATATATTAAATACATAATTCATGTTATTTTTCCAAATACATTGTTCCCAAATGCATTACAGTAAATAGAAGAAGAGATCAAATTAACAAAAACCAAGAAAGCTCACATCGTAGACAGTGATTTCGACAGGAATGACGGAGCCGGACTTATCTGCCGTCTTAGCGTCGTATTCCTTGAAGAAGGCCATGATGTTGACGCCCTTGGACCCCACAGCAGGGCCCACCAGCGGGGCCGGCGTCGCCTTGCCCGCCACCAGAGCGGGCGTGACGATACCCACCACTGCAGCAATCACAGGAGCAATTTGGAGAGAATAAAAGAGGAGTGAAAGAAAGGAAAAGTGTGGGTTTTGAGATCATACCCTTTTTGGGTTTTCCTGAGAACTTCCAGAGGGCCGCGGCTCTCACGGTGACAGGCCTCGGGGTACGAAGAAAGAGGGACCCGCGGCGGAGGAGTGGATGGAAGGATCAGGAGAAGGGAGGGAGCAAAGAGGAGGAGGGTTGGGGTTTGATGGGAGTTGGGGAAGGGACGCAGGGCAGGGAGAGAGCAGTCGCCATGGCGGTGGCCATGGGAGCGAGGAAGGGAAGGTGATTGGTGAGGGAAAGGGGTAAAGCTGGGAGATGGGTTAGCTCCATTAGTGTTTACCAAGTTTGGAAGGGGGATTTGGGTTAAAACCGCTGGAAATGGACCCGACTAGTTTGATAATTGGATCGAAAGAAATGAATAAACGTGTCACTTTTTCATATATATTTTTTTACTAGATTTTTCTATAGCTTTGATTTTATATTTAAAATTTCAAAAAAAATATTTTCTTAAAATCTATTATTTTTTTCTATATTATTTATTTATTTTTTTTCTTTTTAATAGATTTTTAAATTTAAAATAAAATAAAAAATAATTTTAGTTTTTGAAAGACTGTCATTTTTTTCATATTTTTTCATACTTTTCTTTTTTTTCTTTTTTCATAGTTTAACTAAAAAATAATAAATAAAAAAATCTCGATTATTGTATAACTTGTGATGCATGGATACAAATCTAGTTCTGAGATAGAATGCACATTTTTACTTGGCTAGATCACATAGCACTATTATGGAACGATGGGATGGACGTGCCTAACTGTCAAATCTCCCGTCCAAAGGCCCCGTGAATTTGGGGGTAGTTGCCATGCAGCACCATCATGGTATGGTAGAATGAAAGCACTTTCCTATCAGATCACCCATCTAATGCACGAAGAAAATAAGGATGATGTATAAAAAAACATCGATGACATTTAATGTAAGTTATAATCTCTGTTTTAATTTAATTGGATGATAATATCCTTTTCCTCCGACTACTATGTGTTACTATCTAAATCATCATGCCTGTAGCTGAAGACGATCTCGGGCGGTACCCTTATAATTTCGGGACCTGCCTGCACATCCGGACCTACAAAATAGAAGAGATCCGGGCCGGTGATCCCGACGGGGGCACTCAACGCTCAAGTCAGTGACGATCCAGGGGAACAGATGCTCCTAGTCGAGCTCCGTGGATGGATTCCATGCTAAGAGGAGAAAGTAATAAACTGGGAGAGTATGGATGAGTTGGAAATGGAGCAGGAGAAGTGGTGACGAAAGAGAGTTTGGGCAGGAAGGCTGTGTCCGTCGAGACCCTTCCGATGGATCTTCGGTAGCCTGTCTCTCAGTTGCTCTTTTGTGTGCCACCCTTCTTGCCCGTTAGCTTGCTTGGTTTGCTTAGTTTGTGTACCTCATTCTTGGAACCTTGGAGAGCCCTTTTAATCTAGAGTAGCTGCCAAACGCCTACCTTGGGATCCTCTCCTCGCTTGTAGGCACGTGCAGCGATGTTTTGTGCTGTGGATGGGACGCCTTTCCTTACTTGCGATAAGGAACTTACCGTGCGCTCTGACATTCTTTCTGGTCACTCCATTTCGGAAAGTCTGGCAGAGCCTCGATCGGGGGGCAGCCGCCCCTTGGATTTGAATCTTCTGGATTGATTTTTTCTTCTGGGTGGTACAGACGGTTGATAGGGAGTGCAGCGCTTCAATCGGAGGACCCATTTCCCTTTCGGTTTAAGTGGTAGCTGGGGCCATTATTGCAGCCTGGCAGGCCCTCTTCATGGTCCTTGGGTGGCCTACCGCCGTCCAAGGAGAGCGATGACATCCTTCGGTTGCTGGTACCTTTGTCCGAGGTGGAGCCGGTCCGGAGAGGCGGAGCTCGACTTCGGCCAAGGCGTCTCGACCTCGAGGGATCCGCCTGGCGAAGGAGTCCAAAAAGAGGCGGAGCTCGACTTCGGCCATGGCATCTCGACCTTGAGGGAGCCGCCTGGTGAAGGAGTCAGGAGAGGCGGAGCTTGACTTCGGCCATGGCGTCTCGACCCTGAGGGAGCCACCTGGCGAAGGAGTCCGGAGAGGCGAAGCTCGACTTCGGCCATGGTGTCTCGACCCTAAGGGAGCCGCCTGGTGAAGGAGTCCGGAGAGGTGGAGCTCGACTTCGGCCATGGCGTCTCGACCCTGAGAGAGCTGCCTGGCAAAGGAGTCCAGAGAGACGGAGCTCGACTTCGGCCACGGTGTCTCGACCCTGAGGGAGCCACCTGGTGAAGGAGTCTGGAGAGAAATTTGACGTGGCAGCTTCCTCCGACATGGCATCTGACTGGGTTTGACAAGGGTTACACATCAGCGATCCTGCCATATCATTGTTTTTTTTTTTTTATAAGCAAAAGGGATGGGGGTAGGAAAATCCCTATTTAGCTGCCCCCACTGGACCCCCGTCCCGCTAAGCCATGTTCGATTCGGGTAACTATTTTTTTGTAATACCCTCCTCCGGGTACTATGTTTTGACTATAACGTTCATGAACATCAAAAAAATATTTTCTCTATCTTCGTTCTTTTTTCATTATGCTTTTATCTAAGCGTCAAGATGTTTAAGTTTTATTCTACAGCAAGCAATGTATATTCAAAGTTGTTGCTAGCATCTTGTCTGCTTCAATTGCTCCAAAACAACATGCCGTATCCATTAAGGAAGTAAAAAAAACCTTCTTATTGATTTTTTTTTTAATAGATCCTTTATCAGAGCACCTCTTTTGGTGGTTAAACAAAATTAATACGTTAGATATGTTTAAATGAAGTTCTTTTTTTACTTATGATTATAAAATCTCATAATTTTTTTTCAAGAAATTATATGTAAATTAGGATGTCATGATTTTTTTAGAAAATCATATATTATGACAACATGCTATAATATTCTTCATGAAATCATATGTTGCCTACAGGATATCATAATTTTCTTCATTAAATTATATTGCGACTACAGAATATTATAATTTCTTTCAGAAAATTATATTTTTGATTACAAGATATAATTTTATGAAATTATAAAATTTATACTTATTAAATTACATTTTTGCCATGATACAATTATGATTGTTAATAGTTATTTTATTTTTAATATTATTTATTAGTATCATTAAAATTATTTTTTAAAAAATTAATTACTTTTAAAAAATTAAAATTCTATTAGTGATGGCATTGCCATCGCTAAAAGCTATTATCGATGGCACTCTTCATCGACAGGATTTTTTGGTTGCTACTTGATATGGCCGTTACGCTGACGTGGCATGTCTCAGGTTTCGCCGGACGTGGTCCGAACCACGTAGATTTTTTTGACGAGCGAGATCGGATACGGGTCCATCTCGGTCGAAGTCGAGCACTTCTCTGCCGCTCCGTTAGGTATCGCCCAGGAGGGGTCCACCTCGGTCGAAGATGGCGGCCCCTTGCTCCCTCGCCAGGTGGCGCCCGGAGACGGTTCCACCTCGGTCGAGGTCGAGCCGGGCCCTCCTGCTCCTTCGCCAGATGGCGCCCGGATACGGATCAACCTCGGCCGAAGTCGAGCACTCCTTTGCCGCTCCGCCAGGTGTCCGCCTAGGAGGGGTCCACCTCGGCCAAAGCCGGAGGCCCCTTGCTCCCTCGCCGGGTGGCACCCGGAGATGGTTCCACCTTGGCCGGGGTCGAGCCGGGCCCTCCTGCTCCTTCGCCAGATGGCGCCCGGATACGGGTCCACCTCGACCGAAGTCGAGCACTTCTCTGCCGCTCCGCTAGGTGTCCATCCAGGAGGGGTCCATCTCGGCCGAAGCTGGCGGCCCCTTGCTCCCTCGTCGGGTGGCGCACGGAGACGGTTCCACCTCGGCCGAGGTCGAGCCGGGCCCTCCTGCTCCTTCGCCAGATGGCGCCCGGATACGGGTCCACCTCGGCCAAAGTCGAGCACTCCTCTACCGCTCCGCCAGGTGTCCGCCCAGGAGGGGTCCACCACGGCCGAAGTCGGCGGCCCCTTGCTCCCACGCCGGGTGGCGCCCGGAGACGGTTCCACCTCGGCCGAGGTCGAGCCGGGCCCTCCTGCTCCTTCGCCAGATGGCGCCGGTATACGGGTCCACCTCGGCCGAAGTCGAGCACTCCTCTGCCGCTCCGCCAGGTGTCTACCCAGGAGGGGTCCACCTCAGCCAAAGTCGGAGGCCCCTTGCTCCCTCGTCGGGTGGCGCTCGGAGACGTTTCCACCTTGGCCAAGGTCGAGTCGGGCCCTCCTGCTCCTTTGCCAGATGGTGCACGTATACGGGTCCACCTCGGTCGAAGTCGAGCACTCCTCTACCGCTCCGCCAGGTGTCCGCCCAGGAGGGGTCCACCTCAGCCAAAGCCGGAGGCCCCTTGCTTTCTCGCCGGGTGGCGCTCGGAGACGTTTCCACCTCAGCCGAGGTCGAGTCGGGCCCTCCTACTCCTTCGCCAGATGGCGCCCGTATACGGGTCCACCTCAGCCGAAGTCGAGCACTCCTCTACCGCTCCACCAGGTGTCCGCCCAGGAGGGGTCCACCTCGGCCAAAGCCGGCGGCCCCTTACTCCCTCGCCGGGTGGCGCCCGGAGACGGTTCCACCTCGGCTGAGGTCGAGCCGGGCCCTCCTGCTCCTTCGCCAGATGGCACCCGGATACGGGTCCACCTCAGTCGAAGTCGAGCACTCCTCTGCCGCTCCGCCAGGTGTCCGCCCAGGAGGGATCCACCTCGGCTGAAGCCGGCGGCCCCTTACTCCCTCACCGGGTGGCGCTCGGAGACGGTTCCACCTCGGCCGAGGTCGAGCCGGGCCCTCCTGCTCCTTCACCAGATGGCGCCCGGATACGGGTCCACCTCGGTCGAAGTCGAGCACTCCGCTGCCGCTCCACCAGGTGTCCGCCCATGAGGGGTCCACCTCGGCCGAAGCCGGCCCTGCGTAGTGAGGCCTCCAGGAAGTGGGGGTGCGAGTTTCAAAATCGCCACTCGGGTAGCGCGTGCCGTGCCTCGCAAGGAGCGCCGGTATGATCCGTAGTGATGTGCAAAACCTCGTTTACATCGGCCCGACGGGTTCCGCAACTGAGAAGCGGAGTGCTGGCAGGAAAGAGCCAGCAACGAACATCGTCAATGCCTGGTAAGGAGAGCACCCACGCTCGGCCCAAGGCCTGGCCGGTATCTTCCCTCTCCCCTTTTTCTCGCTAGGCTGGGCAAGCAAGACAAGGGGGCCACCGGGTTCCCGGACCCGAAGGGGAAAGGAAAAAAGAGACAGAGAGGAAAAAGTGAAGGCTGAGAGGGAGCCTCCCGAGGGCGGAAGCCGGAGGCAATGTGGTGGGATAAAAGGATGGAAGAGCGGATAGCCGGGTAAGTAGAAAAAAGGCTGGGAAAAAGAAAGGCACCGAGAGTAGGATCCAAGGACCGAGAGGAGTCCTTCGGCGTAAGCTCGGTGAAGGAGCTCGGCCCAATTTCCACTCTTCCTAAGACCTCTTTTGTTAAGATCATCTCTAAGTCTGGGACTCCTTCGGGGACCCACCTTAGGGATTCTGTTCCATCTCGCCGTTCTCTAACTTGACCATCGGAGCTCCCTCGCCGGGACCCCCAGCCAGGGTTTTTGACCTTGTTTTGCAGGACCGGAGGCTCGGAGACCTTGAGGTGAGACGGTCTGAGACCGGTACCAGCTTTGAAGCTACAGGCCATGGCGGTGAGATCGGCAACAGATTGGCGCGCCAGGTAGGGGGGCAGGACAGCAACCCTAGCGCGAGCTAGCTCTCCGCGGGACAAAACACGCTTCGAACATGGTGGTGATGCGCGGGCGCGAAGCATCCACCAGTCGAGTAGGGGAAGCCCCTTCCCCTCAAGGGCCGCGTAGCCCGGAGAGGGAGATTCCTGCTCCACCTCCTCTTCCTCCGCAGCCATCCACGATGGACGGACCTTTCGCAGCTGTCATCTAACAGCTGCAAACCCTGACTGCAGCAGTTCGGCAGCTACAACACCAGCAGTGGTCCCTGGCCACTCAGCCCCAGCCAGGGACCCCCGCGGAAGCCTGCGCTCCATCTAAGGCAGGCCCTCTCAACCGCGGGCAGTCTCCAACCCCCGCGGGAGCCACCAAACCCCGCAAAGAGGAATTACTCTGGTTCTGCAGATCACGAGAGTCGATCCCCGGCCAACGATGTCGAGACAGCGCGCCGCAGCAGGTGATATCAGGGCAAGGCCCCCCGCCGAGACCGATCGGCGCCCCCTTCGCTAGCGACCTCGGTGGAAGATTCCATTGACGAGGCCATCAAACGCCAGGCCGAGAGGTGCTTGGAGGAGCACGAACACAAGCTGGCGGAGTTCATCCGTTGATTTGCCGACCTGCAGAACTCTTCGACGGACCTGGCGGGCTACGACGCCCGACCACCCTTCTTCCGGGAAATCCAAGAGGAGCCGATTCTGAGTCGGTTCCGCATGCCACAAGTGGATCCCTACGATGGGACCACCGACCCCTTGGACCATCTGGAGAGCTACAAGACTCTCATGAGGGTCCATGGGGTGACGGACGCTCTTTTATGCATCGCCTTCCCCGCTACCCTCCGGAAGGCTGCTCGAGTCTGGTTCACCCGCCTCGAGCCCGAATCTATTTGCTCCTTCCATCAATTGGAAGGAAGGTTCGTGGCACACTTCGACGCTTGCCGGAAGGTGCCAAGAGAGGTAGATAGCCTCTTCTCCATCCGCCAGCAGGACCAGGAGCTGCTTCGGGACTACATTACCCGCTTCAAGACCGCTGCCCTGGAAATCTACAGTCTTGACGAGCCCATTGCTATGCTGGCATTGAAGCGCGGGCTCAAGACGTCCCGCTTGACCTATTCCCTAGATAAGAAGCCACCCAGGACGTACTCCGAGCTTCTCCTCCATGTCCACAAATACATCCGAGCGGAGGAGGCCGAACGCACCCGGCGGGAGCTGGACGGGAGGTCCTCGAAGAAGCCGGCCCCGAGGGATGTCCCCGAGACCCGGAGGCCCGGGCCACCTGCTGACCCCCGTCCAGGCCCGAAGCCGAAGGGCGGCGCTGCCCCGGAGCGAAGTTTCACCCCTCTCCTTGCTCCCAGAATGAAGATCCTCATGGAGATTGAGGGTGAGCACTACCTTCGCCGACCTCCTCCTCAGAACCCAAGGAACATCCGCGACAAGTCAAAATACTGCCAGTTCCATCGTGAGCACGGCCACGACATGGAGGAGTGCCGCAATCTGAAGCGAAAAATCGAGGAGCTGATTAAAAGAGGCTACCTCAGGAAGTTCGTGAGGAATGAAGCCCCGGCGGAGGGACAGCCACTCGCAGCCCTTCCCCCGGTCCCTGCGATCGATAACCGTCCAACGGAGAAGCCGGTGGGCATGATCTCTTGGGGGATCGGGCGTGCGGCGAAGAGAACCAGGGAGGCTGGTGACCCGAAGGATGTACCCCCCTTTGAGATGGAGAATGAAAATAATAATGTAAACAATGATGCAGTGGTGGTCGAGATGACCATCACAAAGCATCCTGTACATCGCATTATGGTAGATAGTGGGAGCTCCATTGACGTACTTTTTTATGATGCTTTCTTCCGAATGAACCTGTCTCATGATCAATTAAGGCCGATGCACATCCCCCTTGTGGGTTTTACCGAGGACTCGGTGGGGGTCGAAGGGGAGATCACTCTCCCTGTCACCGCCGGATCCCCACCTCGGCAGACTACCGTCATGATGACGTTTACTGTTGTCAAGCTCCCCTCACCTTATAATGTAATCCTTGGCCATCCGGGGCTCAACCAGCTGGACGCCGTGATTTCCACCAATGGTTACTAGTACAGTTCCCCATAGCCTCTGGGACTGGGGTGATGAGGGGGATGACCCAGCCCATCCAGCATGCCTTTAGACGGTCCCGGGTGCCTGAGATGCTGAGCTCGGCCCGGCATCGATGACCTCGACTTAAGGGAGAAGGAACCCAAGGGAGGACCCGTAGAACACCTGTTGACGTATCCCCTCGATTTGGACCCCCAGAAGACTGTGCATGTGGGGGCCCAGCTCCCGGAGGAAGAACGGATCCGCCTACTGGATTTCCTCCGCGCGAACGCGGATGTGTTTGCCTGGTCCGTAGCTGACATACCGGGCATCCCCTCGGAAGTCATCACCCACAGGCTAAATGTCGACCCGAGGTGTCGCCTGGTCTGCCAGAAGAAGAGGAGTTTCGCTGCAGAAAGGCAAAAGGCCATCAATGAAGAAGTAGAGAAGCTCCTCACCGCCGGCTTTGTGCGGGAAGTACAAATCCCAGTTGGCTGGCGTATGTGGTCATGGTGAAGAAAAGTATTGGCAAGTGGAGGATCTGCGTAGACTACACTGACCTCAACCGGGCTTGCCCGAAGGACAGTTTCCCTCTTCTGAAGATTGACCAGTTGGTCGACACCACTTCAGGGCATCGCCTCCTCTCTTTTATGGATGCCTTCTCCGGGTACAACCAGATTCGAATGCACCCGGAGGACGAGGAGCACACCGCTTTCATCACCGACCGCGGAACTTACTGTTACAAGATGATGCCATTTGGCCTCAAGAACGCCGGGGCCACGTACCAGCGACTAGTCAACAAAGTCTTCAAGGATCAGATCGGCCGCAACATGTAGGTATACGTGGATGACATGCTGGTGATGAGCAAGCCTCTTTCCGATCATGTTGGCGACCTGGCGGAGACCTTTGGCAACCTCCAACGTCACCAGATGAAGCTGAACCCGACGAAGTGCGCCTTCGGCGTGTCCGCTGGAAAGTTCTTGGGGTTCATGGTGACCCAAAGAGGGATAGAAGCCAACCCGAAAAAGGTCCAGGCCATTTTGGACATGGAGCAGCCCACCTCCAAGAAGCAAGTGCAGCTACTCATCGGCTGGATAGCCGCCCTGAGTCGGTTTATCTCAAGGTCGGCCGACCGCTGCCGGCCATTCTTCAAAGTGCTAAGGAAGATGAACAACTTCACCTGGATCGAGGAGTGCCAGGAGGCATTTGACGAGCTGAAGAGGATGTTTGCATTGCCGCCACTGCTCTCCAGGCCCGAAGAAGGAGAGGAGCTCATCCTGTACTTGGCAGTCACCCCGGAGGCCGTCAGTTCGGTCCTAGTTCGGACCGACGACCAGGGAATGCAGAGGCCGGTGTACTACACGAGCAAACTCCTTCGCGACACGGAGCTCAGGTACTACCGATCTGAAAAACTCATTTTTGCACTAATAGTGTCCGCCCAGCGTCTCAGGCCCTATTTCCAAGCACACCCCATTGCCGTCCTGACGGATCAGCCGCTGAAAGCGATACTCAGCCGACCTGACACATCGGGCGATTGACGAAGTGGGCACTCAAGCTTAGCGAGTTTGATATCACTTATCGACCGAGGTCGGCCATGAAGGCACAAGTGCTCGCTGACTTTTTGGTCGAGTGCGCAGGCCTGGGCAAGGGGATGGAAGAAGGCCCTCTGGACCGGCAGCCGGAACCGGGACCCGAGGAGGACGTGTGGATCCTTCATGTGGACGGAGCCTCGAACTCCAGCGGGAGCGGAGCCGGTCTCATCCTCGCCAACGGCGAGGGGGTCGTCGCCGAATGTGCACTCCGTTTCCAGTTCGCCACAACTAATAATTAGGCGGAGTACGAGGCGCTCCTCACGGGGCTGAGAGTGTCCTGCGAGTTGGGTATGGCCAACCTCAAGGCCTTCACTGATTCGCAGCTGGTGGCCGGACAGATCTCTGGAGAGTACGGCACGCGGGACCCTCAAATGGCGAAATACATGGAGCTCATCCGGAGGTGCTTCAGATTTCGATGCTTCAGCATCCCATATACCCCGCGGGAAAATGCTCACGCAACGCGCTCTCCCGACTGGCAACCCTGCCGGACTCGCTGTTGGGCTGCGCTTATGTTGAGCATCTCAAGGTCCCGAGCTACGAGACCCCTGTGGAGGTCCAACAGGTCAGCCAAGAGCCCAGCTGGATGGATAAGTATGCTGAGTACATTACCAGCGGCATCTTGCCGGAGGACCGCATAGCGGCTCGCCTTATCAAGAGGAAGGCCGCGCGGTTCGTCTTAATGGATGGACAACTGTATCAGAGGTCCTATTCCTACCCCCTCCTCAAGTGCCTGAGACCCGCGGAGGCTGCACTCGTACTCCAAGAAATCCACGAGGGTATCTGTGGGAACCATGTGGGGGGCAGAACGCTAGCGTACAAGGCCCTCCGCCAAGGTTATTTCTGGAAGACAATGAAGGAGGATGCGGCCGACTTCGTGAAGAGGTGTGACCGATGCCAGCAGCACGCCGTGGTGCAGCGGTAGCCCTCCACTCCGCTTTCCCAGCTCTCCGCTCCGTGGTCGTTCGCTCAGTGGGGAATGGATCTCTTAGGACCTTTTCTCCCGGCGTCCGGGCAGCGGAAGTTTTTGATTGTGGCCATCGACTACTTCACGAAGTGGGCCGAGGCCGAACCCCTAGCCCGGATCACGGAGGCAAACGTCGCCAAGTTTCTCTGGAAGTCAATCATTTGCCATTTTGGCCTACCCCACACCATTATCACCGATAACGGACGTCAATTCGACTGTCGGGAGTTTGAAGAATTCTGCAGCGACCTCGGCATCCACCATCGCTTCACCTCGGTGGCGCATCCACAGACAAACGGAGAAGCCGAGGTAACGAATAGGACTATCTTGTAGGGCCTCCGGACAAGGCTGGACCAGGCCAAGGGTAGGTGGGCGGAAGAGCTCCCGAGCATCCTGTGGACGTACCACACCACCCCAAGGATGGCCACCGATGAGACCCCGTTCAACCTCATCTTCAGAGCCAAAGCGGTTATCCCGATAGAGCTCAGCCTACCCACCTTGCACGTAGAGCAGTATGATGAAGTGGAGAATCCCGTCAGGATGCTGCTGAACCTGGACCTCCTTGAGGAGACGAGGGACAAGGCTCGAGTCCGAATGGCGGCATACAGGCAGCAAGTGGCCAGGTACTACAACTCCAGGGTGCGACCGAAGTCTTTTCGTCCAGGAGATCTGGTGCTCCGGTAGGCTGAAGCTTCCCAGCCACGGGAGTGTTGGAAGCTCTCCCCGATTTGGGAAGGCCCTTATAGGGTGGTGGAAGTTCTCCCTCACGGGGCCTACTACCTGGAATAGCTAGGAGGGTTCAGATTCCCTCGGACCTGGAATGCCTCAAACTTGAGGATGTATTACCAATAATGTAAGGTTCTTCGAACTCCTGCAATGAAATCCTTTTGCTTCAAATGCTTTTTCTCACCTCGTAGGGAGAGAGCCACTTAACTTTGAGTTCGGCGAACACGGGTGTGGCCGAAGACCCGAGAAGGCGACAGGTCCGGGACTTCGGTTGCAAGGTGGGGCAGAACAAAACTCGCCTACGTAGTCACGGAGAATAGCCCGGCAAGCGCGCAGTGCTCGGACAAAGCCTACGGCCCCGGGGTTCAGTCGGAGGTCCGGGACTTCGGTCTGGAAGGCGGGGCAGAACCAAACTCGCCCACGCAGTCACGAAGAATAGCCTGGCAAGCCGCATAGGGCTCGGATAAAGCTGCGGTCCCGGGGTTCAGTCTAGAGGTCCTGGACTTCGGTCTGGAAGGTGGGGTAGAGCCAAGCTAACCCACGCAATCCAGAGGACGAACCGGCAAGCCGCGCAGGACTCGCACAAAGCCTGCTCCACCGGCGTCCAGTCCGGAAGTTTCGAACTTCGATCTGAATGGTGGACAGGACTCAGTCTGCCCGCGAGCTCGGCTCGGAGCGCACCACAGGACTTAGTCCCGGTGCCCGAAACCAACATTCAGTTCAAAAAAAAAAAGAAAAAAAGAAAAGAGAGAACGAAGCCAAGATTTGCTGAACATGAGGTTTCATTAATTTAGAAGTGTGGATACAGTGAAGGAGTCCCGACAGGCCGGGAATCCTCAAAAAAAAAAAAAAAAGGAGAAGGAGATACAAAAAAGGAAAACGAAAGAAGAAGTCCGCGGGGCCGGGGAAGCTACTTCGGCACGGTGGCATCCTCCTCGGGCTGGGGCGCGCACTCTCCGCCTGCGCCGCCGATGGTGGCTGCTCGGGAGGTTGCTCTGGAGTTGCAGCCTCATCACCTGCTGCTGCTGGAGCCTCTCCACTGGGCTCCTGCCTCCTACAACCGAGGACTACCCCGCTGAGGTCGAGCTCGGGGTACAAGGAGCTCACCTTCTCCCGGCATACCTGGAACCCCTTCAAAAAGGAGTCCACGGTAGCCTCCTGAACCTCCACGATGTATTCCTCGGAGGCCCGGAACTTCGGGACGGCCTCCTGCACCTCCCGCTTCGATGCCTCCAATAGCCCGTTGATGTAGGAGCTTTTCTCCTTGCCGCGTTCAGCTCCTTCCGGACCTCCTCCACCCGGCGCTTCAGCGACCGGGATTGAGCCCTGAGACGGGACTTCTCCGCCACGTCCTTCTTTGTGCGGCGCTGGCTCGAGATCCTTTCCTCAGACAGGGAGGTCTCCAGCTCCTTGATGCGCCCCTCGGCGCGGGCCAGGTCAGATCGGAGGACCTGGTTATTCCCCCGTAGCTCGACCCCTTTCTTCATGAGGTCTTTAACATCGGCTGCGAGTTTGCCGAGCTTCTCCTCCTTCTCGGTATCTTTCTTGGCGTACCCTGCGAGGAAGTTCCTTAGCAGCAGCACGTCGGTCCCGATCTACGCCAAAAGAAGAAAGGTTAGTCAGAACCCAACTGGAACTTTAAAAGGAAGGGCTCCGAGCTCGGGACTTACCGTGAAAAGCTGTGGAAGGATTCCGAGCAGGGCATCGCTATAGTCCCGGCCACCCCTTAGTCGGCGATCCCGGGAGGTGCAGGCAAACTCCATGACCTTCTCCGCGAGGCCCTGATCGTGGATCACGGGGCACCGGCTGGTGAGGTTCGGCGACGGGGTAGACGAGTCGGCAGCAGCAGAGGCGGCCGTCCCCTCGCCGGGCAGAACAGCCATCGATGGAGCCGTCGCGTGCTGGGGACCACCGTGGGTGCAGTGGGGGCGGCGGCTGAAGTAGACGTTGCCCGGGAGGGGGTTGGCCCCCCCTCTTCCACGACCCTGTCAAGGTCGACGACAGGGACGTCAGGCGCCTGGGCTCGAGGCGGCCTGGATGCGGGAGCCGCCGTCACGGGACCGGAGGTGGGGATCGGCACGGCCTCCCGGCTCGCCTCGGTACGAGCCCTCTTCGTCGTGGGCTCGGTTCCCTCGGCGACGTCCCTCTGTGCGGCCCTCTAGCAAGTTCTCCAAGGAAAACTTCATACCTAAAAGGAAGTAGAGGTCAAAGAGGGAGTATAGGGGAGTGCGAGGTAGAAGGGAAGTCCGAGCCTCACCCAGCTCCTGGATGGGACTGATTCCCGTCTCGAACAAGTTCTGCTCCGAGAGCAGAACATCGAGCGTTGGGACCGCATCACTCAGCAGTTGAGAGTAGACCTCTTGGTCGCTGGGTCGACTTGGGAGTTCTGGTTCGGAGACCGATCCGGCTCGCTCTAGGCCCAGTCGACGTCCTCGACCAAGGCAAAAAAGAACCGATTCTTCCGGCCCTTGATAGAGGAAGGGAGGTCGAACCTAAGGCACCTAGGCCGAGGTGAGATGTACCACCAGCCATCATCGGTGGAATAGCGCTTCAGGGTAAAAAGAGCCCTGAAGAGAGAGAAGCGGGCAACAAACCTGTGGAAGTGGCAGAAAACTATGAAGGCAAAGATGACCCGGATGGCGTTTGGAGCCAACTGGACGGGACCAAGCGGTAGTGGCTGAGAAAGGAGAGGAAGAAAGGATGCAGGGGGAACCGAAGACCCCCAAGGAGGAAGTCATCGTAGAAAGCTATTCTCCGGGGCCGCTTAAGGTCACACGATCTCCGGGCCGCGGGAGAGAAAGATGGATCGACTCCGGGATACCATAGACCTCCCGGAGCGAAGAGAGATCATTTTCGGTCATCGTCGAGACGTGACCGGAGGGACCGGCGAGAGAGATGGCCGGAGGATGAAGAGAAGAAATCGGACGGGCAGAAACTACAGGGGGAGACCTAGGACCCCTAGGGATGCCTATGGTTACACCCCTGGGCTGGAGCCGCCTGCGGATCTCATCCGGGATCACCTCCCCTTTCGAGGAAGAAGGCGATGGAGTCCTTGACCGGGATGGACCGGCCTCATCTGGATTGAAAGAGACATGACGACGACGTGCCATGTGGGAAGAAAGGGTGCAGGAAAGTTGCTAAGGCCGAGGGACGGAAAGAGGAAGAAGACGTGGGCACTCACCGAAATACTCTGTGCAAAAGGAGTGGCATCCCTGGAAGGTGAAGGAAAGCCCACTGCAACCGCCGGCGGAGCGCGAGAAAGTGGAGGGACTTCATTTCCGGAAAGTCCCCCTCCTTTTCAAATTCGATTGACAGCGGCCGTACCCCTCATTCCGTTCCGAACCACCTGATGGATGCTGCGTGGATGCACGCCCGACATCGACACTTCGGTTCGATGGAAATGGCCTCCTTTTCGAAACGGCGCATTAATGGTCGCCGGAAGCGCGACGCGTGGCAACCTCTCATAGGACCTCGGCCGTAACGAGGAGCGGCGACGAGGATCGTGGCAATTATTGCACAAGATTTTCGCCTTCCCCATGTCATCTCCGCATTAAATCCCCACGTTACGAGCCACAACGCCTTAGCGGAATGAGGGGATGGGGGGCAACTGATATGGTCGTTATGCTGACATGGCGTGTCTAGGTTCCGCCGGACGTGGTCCGAACCACGTGGATTTTTTCGGCGAGCGAGATCGGATACGGGTCCACCTCGATCGAAGTCGAGCACTCCTTTGCTGCTCCGCCAGGTGTCCGCCCAGGAGGGGTCCACCTTGGCCGAAGTGGCAGCCCCTTGCTCCCTCGCCGGGTGGTGCCCGAAGACGGTTCCACCTCGCCGAGGTCGAGCCGGGCCCTCCTGCTCCTTCACCAGATGGTGCCCGGATATGGGTCCACCTCGACCGAAGTCGAGCACTCCTCTGCCGCTCCGCCAGGTGTCCGCCCAGGAGGGGTCCACCTCGGTCGAAGCCGGAGGCTCCTTGCTCCCTCGTCGGGTGGCGCCCGGAGACGGTTCCACCTGGTCGAGGTCGAGCCGGGCCCTCCTGCTCCTTCGCCAGATGGCGCCCGGATACGGGTCTACCTTGGCCGAAGTCGAGCACTCCTCTGACGCTCCGCCAGGTGTCCGCCCAGGAGGGGTCCACCTCGGCCGAAGCTGGCGGCCCCTTGCTCCCTCGCTGGGTGGCACCCGGAGACGGTTCCACCTCGCCGAGGTCGAGCCGGGCCCTCCTGCTCCTTCGCCAGATGGCGCCCGGATACGGGTCCACCTCGTTCGAAGTCGAGCACTCCTCTGCCGCTCCGCCAGGTGTCGTCCAGGAGGGGTCCACCTCGGCCGAAGTCGGCGGCCCTTTGCTCCCTCGCCGGGTGGCGCCTAGAGACAGTTCCACCTCGGCCGAGGTCGAGTCGGGCCCTCCTGCTCCTTCACCAGATGGTGCCCGTATACGAGTCCACCTCGGCCAAAGTCGAGCACTCCTCTGCCGCTCCGCCAGGTGTCCGCCCAGGAGGGGTCCACCTCGGTCGAAGCCGGCGGCCCCTTGCTCCCTCGCCGGGTGGCGCTCGGAGATGTTTCCACCTCGGCTGAGGTCGAGCAGGGCCCTCCTGCTCCTTCACCAGATGGCGCCCGTATACGGGTCCACCTCGGCCGAAGTCGAGCACTCCTCTGCCGCTCCGCCAGGTGTCTACCCAGGAGGGGTCCACCTAGGCCGAAGCCGTAGGCCCCTTGCTTTCTCGCCGGGTGGCGCTCAGAGACGTTTCCACCTCGGCCAAGGTCGAGTCGGGCCCTCCTGCTCCTTCGCCAGATGGTGCCCGTATACGGGTCCACCTCGGCCGAAGTCGAGCACTCCTCTATCGCTTCGCCAGGTGTCTGCCCAGGAGGGGTCCACCTCGGTCGAAGTCGGCGGCCCCTTGCTCCTTCGTCGGGTGGCGCCCAGAGACGGTTCCACCTCGATCGAGGTCGAGCCAGGCCCTCCTGCTCCTTCGCCAGATGGCGCCCGGATACGGGTCCACCTCGACCAAAGTCGAGCACTCCTTGCTACTCCGCCAGGTGTCCGCCCAGGAGGGGTCCACCTCGGCCAAAGCCGGCGACGCCTTACTCCCTCGCCGGGTGGTGCTCGGAGACGGTTCCACCTCGACCGAGGTCGAGCTGGGCCCTCCTGCTCCTTCACCAGATGGTGCCCGGATACGGGTCCACCTCGCCGAAGTCGAGCACTCCTCTGTCGCTCGCCAGGTGTCCGCCCATGAGGGGTCCACCTCGGTCGAAGCCGGCCCTGCGTAGTGAGGCCTCCGGGAAGTGGGGGCGCGAGTTTCAAAATCTCCACTCAGGCAGCGCGCGCCGTGCCTCGCAAGGAGCGCCGGTACGGTCCGCAATGACGAGCGAAATCTCGTTTACATCGGCCCGACGGGTTCCGCAACCGAGAAGCGGAGTCCTGGCAAGCAAGAACCAGTAACGAACATCATCAATGCCTGGGAAGGAGAGCACCCGCGCTCGGCCCAAGGCCTGGCCGGTATCTTCCCTCTCCCCTTTTTCTCGCTAGGCTGGGCAAGCAAGACAAGGGGGCCATCGGGTTCCCGGACCCGAAGGGGAAAGGAAAAAAGAGAGAGAGAGGAAAAAGTGAAGGCTGAGAGGGAGCCTCCCGGAGGCGGAAGCCGGAGGCAATATGATGGGATAAAAGGATGGGAAGAGCGGATAGCCAAGTAAGTGGAAAAAAGGCTGGGAAAAAGAAAGGCACCGATAGTAGGATCCAAGGACCCGAGAGGAGTCCTTCGGCGTAAGCTCGATGAAGGAATTCGGTCCAATTTCCACTCTTCCTAAGACCTCTTTTGTTAAGATCTTCTCTAAGTCTTGGACTCCTTCGGGGACCCACCTTAGGGATTCTGTTCCATCTCGCCGTTCTCTAACTTGACCATCGGAGCTCCCTCGCCGGGATCCCCGGCCAGGGTTTCTGACCTTGTTTTGCAGGACCGGAGGCTCGGAGACCTCGAGGTGAGACGGTCTGAGACCGGTACCAGCTTTGAAGCTACAGGCCGCGACGGTGAGATCGGCAACACTACTAATTTATTTAATTATTTTTTAAAAAAATTAAAATATTATTAGTAACAGTGCTAGCGACGGTATAGCCATCGCTAATAATCTGTTATCGATAGCTTTTTTAACAATAATTTTTTTAATCGCTAATAAGTTTTATAAATTATTTTTAAAAAATTAAAATATTATTAGTGATGGTACTTTTCTATCTCTAATTTTGCTGCTAATAATTTTAATTAGCGATGATATTAGGCATCATCATAAATAAGGGTCATTTGCAACCGGGACTTATCTGATGGCTTATTAGTGATGGCATGCCATCGCTAATTTTATTAGCAATGGAAAATTGACTATTAGCAACGACTAACATTAGCAATGGCAAATCGATTATTAGTAATGGAATTTAGCCATTGCTAATATTGCTAATACTATTTTTCTTGTAGCGGATAAATCTACTTGTGGTTACATCAAAGGTATGCTTACTTGGATTCAGCTTTATTTGATGACGATGGAAGATATCGAAAGCTTCTTCCAGATCTTTGATGTGATTAGATTCATTGAAGTTCTTGACAAATATGTCATCGATGTAAACTTCCATGTCACATCCAATCTGGTCCTTGATAACCTTGTTGGCTAATGGCTGGTAGGTAGCTCCTGTATTTTTTAAATCAAAAGGCATTACTTTATAACAATAAATACCTTTCTCAGTTATGAAGGCAATGTTCTCTTTATCTTCAAAAGCAATTCTTATTTGATTATAACCAGAGAAAGCATCCATGAAGTTTAGTAACTTATATTCGATAGTTGCATCAACAAGTTAATCAATCTTCAGAAGTGGAAAACTATCCTTCCGGTATGCCTTGTAAAGATCCATATAATTTATATGGATTCGCCACTTCCTGTTATTCTTCTTAACCATAACAATATTGGCCAACTAGTTGGGATAATGAGCTTCTCAAATAAATATAGTTATCAGAAGTTTGTCAACTTTCTCATTAATTGCCTTCTGCCTTTTAGGAGCAAAGTTTCTCTTTTTCTATAGAACTAGCTTGTATTTTGGATCAACATTCAACTTATGAATAAAGTTCTGGAGAAATCCTTGGCATGTTTGATGTCGATTAAGCAAAGATGTCTGCATTGCATTGTAGGAGCTCTAATAGTCAGTTATTTTCTTCTTCGGGCAAAAGAGCTCCAACTTATGCAAGTTTTAAAGGATCATCTTCTTTTAGTGGAAGAGAGATTAGTTGTTCGACCGATTCACTCCTTTTCTCTAGTTTTCTTTGATCCAATTGCACAACCATTGATGTTTCATCGATCTTCTATACTTTAATTGCCATCAAACACTATCAAGCTAACTACTGATCCCCACACATTTCTCCAATTCCATACCTGGTAGGAAACCAGATAAGGAGATAATAGGTTAAAATAATTGCATCTAGTTGATTCAAACCTGGTCACCCGAAAATAGTGTTGTACACCAAGGGCACCCAAACAACCGTGAAAGTCAATTAGACTATATTTTGTCAAGGAGGGCTTCTGCCATAACAAGAAGAGTAATATAACCTTCAACTCTTACTGAATTTCTAGTGAATCAAGTTAAAGAAATAGAGACTTTTCTTAGTCAATATTCAGATAAGTTCATCTGAGAGAAAGCATCATAAAATAATATGTCGATAGAACTATCATTGACTAGAACTCTGTTTATATTATAATTAGCTATTACCATAGATAAGACAATAGCATCATCATGCAGAGATTGAACTTTGACCAGATCAAGTTTGCAAAAGGAAATTACATCATTATCATCTCCCCTCTACCTTTTGAAAAGTATTATGTCCCCAAGATGGTGCTCCCCGAGAGATCATATTAACCACTCTAGCCCTCGATTAATTATTGATCTCTATTTTAGCCTGGTGTTAATCATGGTTTTGGGCATTAGGCTGAACTCCTCCTCCATGAATGTACTTCCTAAGATAGCCATGTTTAATAAGATCTTTAATCTCATTCCTCAATTGAATGTACTCTTCAGTGTCATGGCCAGGATCTCAATAAAAGTGGTAGTACTTACTTTTGTCATGAGAGACTGATGAGGACTTCAGTAGTCGAGGTCTTCATATATATTTTTTTCATATCTATTTCTATAAGAATTTTAGTTCTAGAAACCAAGAGAGGAATATAGTTACCAAACCTGTCAGCTGAGCCCTTCGCCTAGACTTTGTCAGCGTGATGAATTAGGTTTCTGAATTTGACTTCCGTCTGATCCTTCTTGGGCTTGCTTCTTTCTTAGCCTTCCTTCAGCTTCACATCAAGTGTGCCTTCCTCCACACGAATATATTCTGGGTGCATGTCAAGAGCCCCAAATAAGACTTGAAGTATGTCTTATCCAGCAAATAAGTGATCAAAAAGGGTGCAATCCCCTTTTTAGGGCCAGCATGGCCATGGACTTATTCAGATGGTAGACTTTTAATGTGATCACTTTGAAACAGGCCACATAATACTTCAATGACTCCCCTTCCTATTGTCAGACTGAGAAGAGGCTATTCGGGTCTTGTGGCATCCTTTGACTGGCATTGAACTAAGCCATATCTGCTTCCCAACTATCTGAAGGAGTGGATGTTCTTTGACTCGAGTCCAGAGTACCAAGCCCAGGTTGCTTTTCAAAAAGTGGCTGGGAAGGCTAAGCAGAGCAAGGCATCGATGGCATCTTAAATCATCATTAGAGTTTTGTAGCTCTTTAGGTGGTCCAGTAGATTAGTAATGCCATCATAGGATTCTAGCTAGGTCATTTTAAGCCGATTAGAAATTAGTTCCTCCATAATTGTCCAGAGAAAGAGGGATGGGTATTGAACTTCGTCGGGCCTCTACTTCCTCCCTAGAGATTTGCAAGTCGGTGATCAATTTTTTCCAACTTATGGTCATAATCTTCAAGACATCGATCAGCAAGTTACCAAGAAACTCCATAGGAAGATCCCTCCTAGGAGGATTCGAATGAGGAGCAGGGATGTTTCTCTCGCTTTCGCTCTCTCATTCATCACTGCTTTTCATGCCGGGGACTTGTTTGTTGCAGGATAGGAACCACGATCGATAGAAAGTTAGTTAGTGTGAAGATCTCCTACGGGGAGATTGCTAGCTAGGTCGTGCAGTAGTTATAAGAACAATGGGGATTTCCAGTTGCTACTGCTTCATGACTTGCTGTTGCTGCTATAACCCCTGCATCGCTATGGCTAGGGTCTGCACCTACTACACCAAGGTGGTGAGCATCTATCGCTGGTTTGCTGGCTATGGGGGCAGAGCAGCGGGCCCCACCATTTGACTAGGATGTTTTCCATGGCATGAAGAGCATTCAATGTGGTTGGTGAAGATGTTTTGAGCTTTGGTCTTTGCCATGGCTCTTTGAACTTTGGTGTCTTTTTTCCCTCCCTACCTGGCACGCTAATCTATTGCGACTAAATCCTTGCTCCTGGAACTCCGACGGTGTCCGGTGGTCCCGTTGCCTTCTCCTATGAGATATGCTCTTAGAGCTCCTCACTTATTGCAATCGATAGTTATCAACGGGAGAACCTTCGATGCTCAAGTCAGTGAAAGATTTACGACAATAGTAAAGTCAAGAGAGATGGCAATAGCGAGATCGAATGAGCATTTGAAAGTAGTAAGATGTGTTACCTGTCGGGAGTCCCCTTTTACCTATTTATAGTTACTTAGGATAACTAATTTTGTTGAGAGGTAACCTTCTCTGTCAGAATAATTGCTTTATGTTAAGATTTCTAGTATGTTGAGATCTTTCTATTGGGAGTGGTAGCTTATTGTCATAGAATAATAGCTTGTTATGATATCTGTATTCGATTTGTGCACGTCTCTTGCTCGGATGCTTTAGATTGTGGTCTTAATGGGCAATTCAAGTCCACTATTGGTGCCTTGAACTCCTTGGGTGAGTGGCACTCATGTCTTGTCTGTTGCTGACTGTGGTAGCCTTGATATTTTATCCCAGTATATCTGACTAAGTTCACCTAGGCTCTTAGTCAGGTTCGAGTAATTATTCGATCTGTGCACATTGAGGAATATCATGTCAATCAGGCTTATTCATTTGTAGCTTTTCGATCCCAGATATTATAGTTATTCGATGTAGTCTCCAGCTTAGTCGTCTCCGGCTTGGTTGTCATTCAAGTAGGTTCTCAAGGCAGAGTAAGTAGTTGCCATAATAGGTTGGAGTTATATTTGCCCTAATTTAGATCTAGCTTTGCTACAGGTCTCATACTTGCCCAAGATGCTTGGGTGTAGATTTGAGGTCCAAATGAAGTCTGGAATAGCTCAAAGATCTTTTGCAATTTTGCTGTTGCTAGGCAACTACAAACTTGACCCCTTTTTGTTTTTCATAGGTTGAATTCGGGTAATCAAAAGCTTGATTCCATTACGTTTTTCAGAATTAATGAAGTAAAAGAAAGTGAAACTTAAATCGGGTAGGTCGTTGGATGTAGGATGGGGCCAGTGCATGAAATAAAAACTAAATAAGATCGACGAACGAAGGCCGATTGCTTACCGGGCTGGGCTGAAGCCAAGCCCATGATCCATTTAGACCTTTTCGTGTAGGATACGTTCTGCTTTAGTGGACATCCATAGATGCAACTTTACAATTTTTATTTTTTTATTTATTTTAAGAATAAATATTCTTGCACTCCACTTAACTAGAATTCTCTTCTCTTTTTTTTTTTTGGAGAGTCTAGAGAAACAAGGAGGGTTTCCTCCCCAATTCTTGGATTTGTATCACCATCGAATCAAGGAAGGAAGAGTATATGTAGAGAAAAAAACCGATGCATCTCAGCTTCCTCTCACAAATATATTTTTCCCATGCCATGCACATGAAATAACATGAATTGTCCACGATGAATTGTCCTTTCGGGATTGGGTTGAAGAAAGAGGATCAACATGTCGAAGTGCTTAATTGAATATATCTAGTAAGGGACCTTCTAATTCTACCAAATTTGAGTTTAATTCTATAATGAATACTATCTTCTAGATGCTGTTGAATGTATCTAGTAAGGGACCTTCTAATTCTACGAAATTTGAGTTTAATTCTATAATGAATACTATCTTCTAGATGGTGTTGAATGTATCTATAGATTTCTAAAACTATATTAAATCCAACTATCTTGCTAGTGATGATAGTAAATTTGAATATCTAAAACGCTTATATGAGAGAAGGTTGCTCTCGCGAAGTTGCTGGAGATGAATTAACTTCTTAATTTCTTCAATAGAAGGTCGCCTAGCAAATTGAGATGCTCGTTTAATATATCCTAATTCCCATCTCTTAGCAATTCCAACGGAAAATATCATGCAGACATTATCCTAAACAAAATGATTTAATGTTTCATAGAAGCATGACCATATAACAAAACCATATTTTAGCAAGATCAGGCACAAGAACGAAGCATTTAAAGCAGCTATTATGAAATGTTATTTAGTATATTCACTCAAACCAACTGCAGAGTACTATTCTTCAAGCTATTCTAGCAAAATGTGATATGTGCTTACTTGCAAAAATTTATATTCAAAACCAAATGGAAAATTTAGTGAGAGTAGACTTATCTTGCACAAGGGTAGTGTAGGGTTTTGTGTAGTGCTCCCAAGTTTTGGAGAGACTTGGAAAACCATGGCAGGGATGCTGGAGGCGATCCCTGGAGCTTGGATGCGTGTCCCAAGCTATTCTAGAGGTATTCCAGGAGGGTCCCAGAGTTATGTTGAGTCGGGGGGCTTGACCCAAGGTTGATAGTTTTCTCACAGTGATTTATTATGGGGAGTTTTTTTAGAGATTGTAACATAACCCAATTGGGTTATGGGATTGGGTCCAGGTTTATTAAGTTGGTTAGGAGGTTAGCCAGTTGGTTAGTTAGTTGGTTGGTTGTAACCAATTAGGAATCTTCAATAATTGGTATCAGAGTGGGGTATAAGGATTCAATGGAGAAGAGATCTGACATTGGCGTTAGGTTTGTACAGCTGTCTGGGTGCATTGTGGAAGCACAGGTTGGTGTTGCAGTCACGGGGATAGAGCAGGAAGATATCAATTCGAGGTCAGGAGTGTGGTGGAGCATGAGTCTCAGGAGCTATGGAGAACGGGTTGATGTTCCAGCTAGGGAGGCGAGGTGGCTTCGACGGGAAGATGTCAATTCTGGAGACAGCAGGAAGGGTGTAGACGGTAATACAGAGCTTATCAGGGATGGAGAAAGGAAAAGCTCAGATTTTTCAAGTTCACCGGAGTACATCAGCAAAGACGATGCCAGAGGCAGCTCAGGGAGATAGGAGACAGTTTCAGGGAGCGCAAGGGGTATCAGGCAGTCGGAAGTATCCTGGTATGGTAGGATTAGCCTAGGGACAGAGACTGGAGCTGATGGAGATGGCAGCTTAGGAAGACTGTTGGGATAGGTCTCAAGGAGCACCAGGGGCATCATGCAACCGGGAGTGTCCTGGTATGGCGGGATTGGCCTAGGGATAGGCTGAGACATGATGCAGTAGCCTATGGAGATAGTTGATGGTTTTGTCGCTAGGTTAGAGGAGTTGGGATGAGCTCCTGTATTTTGGAGGAACCTGTACGGGATGCAGTGTATCTGAAATGGTCTCGGAGAGGTTCGCGGGATGTGAAGGGTCCGAGGAGGCAGCACTGGGTACGAGGTGCAGCGGCAGGCTCAGCAGGGCAACGTTGAGTGGCTGGCCTTGAGATTTCTTTCTGTGCCATCAGTGGGACTTCAGTTTCAGGTGAAGCACCGGGAAGAGGTGGCTTCACGGGTGGAGCAGGATTAGACACGAGTTCAGAACGGGAGGTGCAGGGATACTGGCCATATCCTAGCATGAGTGTCAAGGATGCACTTAGCCAGGTGGTGTAGAGTATACAGAGATTGGCATGGCTCTATGGAGACTGTGTCAGGTAGAGCTCCAGTTACAGCGAGTGCCGGTTCAGGTTTATTGTGTTCTCTCCAGGAAAGTCCAAAGAAAAGTCTGATGCGCTGCGAGGCAGAAGGAAGGCTACAATCGTGGTGCTAAGGATACAAGCAAGGATCTTCAGCTATGGAGGTGGTCATCTCAAAGACCTCCAAGTGAGCTCAGTAGCTGAAGGGTGTTGGCAGAGATAAGGAGGTCCGTACAAAGAGCTGTCAGAACATGCAGTTGTAGCAGAGTTGTGCAGAAGGACATTGCCAGGTTTGCCAAGGCTTGGAGGCATCAAGGTGGAGATTGTAGGGTTTTGTGTGGTGCTCCCAAGCTTTGGAGAGACTTGGAAGACCATGGCAGGGATGCTGGAGGCGATCCCTGGAGCTTGGGTGCGTATTCCAAGCTGTTCTAGAGGTATTCCAGAGATCCTGGAGGTGTTCCAGGAGGGTTCCAGAATCATGTTGGGTCGAGGGGCTTGACCCGGATTGAGAGTTTTTTTACATTAATTTATTGGAAAAGTTTTTGAGAGATTGTAACATAACCCAATTGGGTTATGGGTTTGGGTCCAAGTTTGTTAAGTTAGTTAGGAGGTTAGCCAGTTGGTTGGTTGTAACCAATTAGGAATCTTCAACAACTGGTATCAGAGTGGGGTTTGAGGATTCAATGGAGAAGGGGTCTGACATTGGCGTTAGGTTTGCACGGCTTTCTGGGTACACCACAGAAGCACAGATTGGTATTGCAGTCATGAGGATAGAGCAGGAAGACATCAATTCGAGGTCAGGAGTGTGGTGGAGCACGAGTCTCATGAGCTGTGGAGCACGGGTTGATGTTCCAGCTAGGGAGGCGAGGTGGCTTCAACAGGAAGATATCAGTTCTGGAGATAGCAGGAATGGTGCAGACGGTCACGCAGAGCTTGTCAGGGATGGAGAAAGGAAAAGTCCAGATTTTTCAAGTTCACTAGAGTACATCAGTAGAGACGATGCCAGAGGCAGCTCAAGGAGACAGGGGACAGTCTTCAGGGAGCGTCGGGGGTATCAGGCAGTTGAAAGTATCCTGGTATGGCAGGATTAGCTTAGGGACAGAGACTGGAGCTGATGGAGATGGCAGCTCAGGAAGACCGTTGGGACAGGTCTCAAGGAGCGCCAGGGGCATCATGCAGCCGGGAGTATCCTGGTATGGCGAGATTGGCCTAGGGACAGGCTGGGACATGATGCGGCAGCCTATGGAGATGGTTGCTGGTTTCGTCGCTAGGTTAGAGGAGTTGGGATGAGCTCCTATATTTTAGAGGAGCCTGTACGGGATGCAGTGTATCTGAAATGGTATTGGAGAGGTTCGCTGGATGCAAAGGGTCCGAGGAGGTAGCGACTGGGTACGAGGTGTAGCAGCAGGCTCAGCAGGTCAGTGTTAAGTGGCTGGCCTTAAGATTTCTTTCTGTGGCATCAGTGGGACTTCAGTTTCATGTGGAGCATCAGGGAGAGGTGGCTTCACGGGTAGAGCAGGATTAGACACGAGTTCAAAGCGGGAGGTGCAGGGATATTGGTCATATCCTAGCACGAGTTCCAGGGGTGCACTTAGCTAGGTGGAGCAGAGTGTGCAGAGATTGACATGGCTTTGTAGAGACTGTCGGTAGAGCTTCAATTACAGCGAGTGCCGGTTCAGGTTCGCTGTGTTCTCTTCAGGGAAGTCCAAGAAAAAGTCTGATGCAGCTGCCAGGCAGAAGGAAGGCTACAATCGTGGTGCTATGGATATAAACAAGGATCTTCAGCTGTGGAGGCGGTCATCCCAAAGGCCTTCAGGTGAGCTCAGCAGCTGAAGGGTATTGGCAGAGGCAAGGAGGTCCGCACAAGGAGCTGTCAAAATATGCAGTTACAGCAAGGTTGTGCAGAAGGACATTGCCAGGTTTGCCAAGGCTTGGAAGCATGAAGGTAGAGATTATAGGATTTTGTGTGGTGCTCCCAAGCTTTGGACAGACTTGGGAGACCATGACAGGGATGCTGGAAGCAATCCCTGGAGCTTGGGTGCGTGTTCCAAGCTGTTCTATAGATGTTCCAGAGGTCCTGGAGGTATTCCAGGAGGGTTCCAGAGTAATGTTGGGTCGGGGGGTTTGACCCAGGATTGAGATTTTTCTCATATTGATTTATTGGGAGAGTTTTTTGAGAGATTATAACATAATCCAATTGGGTTATAAGGTTGGATCTAAGTTTGTTAAGTTGGTTGGTTAGTTGATTGGTTGTAACCAATTAGGAATCTTCAACAAGTAGCAAAATCCCTGCTAACTATTTGGCAAACTCAAACAACAGCATCATATCACAATCATACCAGAAAAAAAAAGTTTGTTTAAAAAAAAAATGACAATATTTTATGAAAGAAAAATCAAAAATATATGAATCATGATAAGACTTTTTAAATTAGTGCATAATTATGTTTTGCATGTTTGCGTTTGTGTGTCTAAAGTCAGATGCTTTAAAGTGCATTTGATGGACATAGACAACTGTATGCTCTTGTAGTAGAGCTCTTGTAGTGTAGCGTGGAATTTAGATGGAAGAATAGGCACAAACAAGAGAAGTCTCACCATCTACTTGCTCCCGCTGGAAGAACTTTGGCATGAATAGGAACTTGTTACTAAACTTAGTTTGAATTATTCTAGCTAGCTTTTTTAGGTGAGGCTCTTGATCGTTGTGCTCACCGTTCTTCCACCCCTCTTTTGTCAAACTCCAACTCATATTAGATTTTTCTCTTGTTTCCACTTATCTACCGACTCTCATGTAACTTCAACAATTGATGTGGCAACAAGTCATATTGCAGCAAGATTCTACCTCATCCAAATAGAAATTTCATTTTCATTAAAGATAAATATATTTCAGGTGTAGGTTAGCTTGCATAAAAACGATTTTCTTTTTTAAAGTACAAGTTTTACCGCTAAGACGGTAGCTCGGTTGGTAGAGATTTAGCCCGTCTTTCTCCGATCACGAGTTCGAGGCATGAGCCTGTGGATGACTCGATTAAATCCAGGAATTTTCGGAGCACATGACTGGCAGGACGGGAGAGCACCTACTCCGGCGTTTTAGTGGGACCAGATTGACGTACTCACATTTACAAATGGATGGAAAAGGTACGTGAAAACATACGGCCTGTATCGAATATTATCTGATGGGATGGATCCAGTAGGGGGAGCTATGCCCGGAGATTTATCCCCCCCTCTCCTTTTGTTTCATCAAAAAAAAAAAAAAAATACAAGTTCTAGAACCAATTCAATTACTACCGTAGTACAACTAGTATAATATATAAAATATTGAAATCAGGATTTTATTAAAAAAAAAGCCCGCTTTCACTTTGATAAATGTTGAAAAGAATCATCAGTATATATTTTTCATAGAAATGTACTCGATTGGATCATTATGCTCCTATTTCTGGATGAATGCACATATCTAACTTAATCAATGCATACATATTATGAACATATTACAAGTTGATGCATGGATTAAAACAATCTTGTAAGACAAGATATGCTCATAGCAATCTAATAAAGTTGACCGCAGCTCAGCGTGCCCAACGATGACAATGATAATGATTAATTAAAAAGAAAAATCTACATATATAGATCTGTCCAACTTCAGCCTATATCTCAACTAATTGCGAGCATGTTTGGAAGAGGAAAAAAAAAAAAAAAATCCTGAAGATCTTTGTTGTCTTTCCACAAGTTGATATTTTGAAAATAATTAAATAGATCATGGAACACAAAACGTCTTCGGAGAAATGAGTGGCGGTCCATCTAGGTTGTCTCTTATGTCAATGCCATCCTTTTAAACAGTTCTGAGGTGGGCTCTGAATTATTCAGTTAATCAAAGAATTGGTGGTTCACTTACAAACGAAGGAGATATGACCCTGGATCTAGAGAGAGTGAGTCAACCATAGATTGGGGCCTCTCATGGGTTACCCCTAGTTTGATATTTTTTGGTGGCATCAGTTTCCCTGCCGTCACGGTAAGGTCTGTTGAACGTAATACAAAAATAATATCATAATACCCTTCCTCTAAGATTTTATTCCATAGCAGTGCCTTGCCTGCCAGTGTATTTTTGGTCCATGCGAGCTAGCAGGCACCATAACTTGGCATCATAAGTAACCACTTACTAGCAATTTTGTATACAATCCAAGCTTGTGCATAAATAAACCATGGCAACGAACAACCATGAGGACAAAAGATGGTGGTGTATTTGGATCTTTCTGATGACCATTCTGCGTCCAGATTAAATTTTGAAGCGGTCCAAACACTGTGACAAAGGAACCCGCGGGGTTTTAATTGTAAGTCATCTAACCGCAGAGTCCATGATGTTGCTGCTGCTCGCCAAATTTGGAAACCATATATTAAATGAGTGAGAGAAGCAATTGACAATGCTGTGGGTGGAAGGTGGTTGTCCGAAAGTGATCAGGTGGTTGCAGGGAGAAATTTGTTAAATCTTGCCTGCAATTTGTTCAAAAAGTATGGGCGGCAATGGCTCCAATGGTCCAAAAACATCACCCCGGTAAAAGCAGCTCGCTGTCACCAACAAGCTGGAATTCCTCGATCTTTTAGGTTGCGTTTGGTAGTTGACAAAGTAATTTAAAGGACCCCATCATATTATTATATTTGATATAATTTTTTTTTGATAGCAATCTAGATTATCATCTTTTAGATAAATTTTTGGACAATATTATCCTCTCCTTCTCTCTTCCACCTATAATATAATATATTATATTATAAAAATTATATTATAATATAAAAATATAATTTTATAATTTTATGATAATGTAATATAAAATAATATAATTATATATAATATAAATATATTATATTATATTTAACTGAATAATATAATATATACATGTAATATATCATTTAATATATTTAAATAATATATTAAATATATTATCTATTTAATATATAAATTATTTATATTAAATTTATTTAATATAAAAATATTTTTTATTTTTTTATAAAGTATAAAATTTTTTTTATATTTTATAATATAAAATATAAAAATTATATTTTTATAAATAAATATATATTTAATTTATAATTATTTTAAAATTTTAATTTTATATTATGCAATGTTACTTTACGTATCAAATACAAAAATTTATATTACTTGCGATCTATATTATTGATAATTTATATTATTTTTTAAAATTATCCGGTTAAGCCCTAAATATAATTTTAGTTATTAGCAAGTGGGGAAATAGCTTTGCGACTTTTCATCAGGGGTGTGGTAGGCACCCTACGTGTCTTGGCCTCATGAAATGTAACCATTGGAATCCATGGGAGTAATAGCAACTCGTAAGACCAGAAACTAGCCAATAGTTTTCTCCACAAATCGATGATCACATCTCCAGGACCGCAAATCGAGTAGCTGCTATGATCCACAAAAACCTTGGAACAAGTCGTAGGTATGAGGTCCTCTTCGTCCATAAATTTTACCTTTGATTTCTAATCTGTAAATTTTTCAATTTGAATTTGAACCAGATATCTGAAAAATACAAAATAAGGAAAATATCGATCTCTAAACCCAACATCTAGACTGACAATATAACATGGCCATATATACTCTCTAGATCTAGGCCCGAGAGAATATGGTCGGCTTATAAATTCATCACAACTTTAATATAACTAATTAAACAACATGAATCTCTGAATGAAAGAACGAAAAAAAAGATGACATGAAATTTACAACCCGGTAAGAATTCCACGTACTTATATTAATATAATAATATAACTCAAAAATAGCAAATAAACAGCATCAATATAAAAATCTAAATCATAAAGTCTCATAACAAATATCCGATACAACTCGAACGGCCATAAACATAACGGTCCAACGAGTGGTTGAAAATGAAAACAAGTATTGCAACATTAATATTTTACCGGGATACAGTTGGACCACAGTAGCAAGCTATTGGGGAATATGCTGTCATGCAGGAGAGGCGAGTGCACCTAGAAGAAAAGCCATAAAGGAAGACAAAATTCAATGAAGGTGGACTCCAATGGAGATACAATGATTCAATTGATGACGGCATGCTGGTTGCAGACTAGCTCTTGAAGAGCTCCAAGCAATGCTCCTGGTCCAAGTTCCTGCTCCAAAATTTCTTGTAGTACTCGTCGTATGTGAAACTCCTGTATATGGCCGGGGATCCCTGGGCGGTGAGTTTGTTTGCAGGGCTAATGACCGCGCTGTTACACGGACATAGAAATGAAGCCACCGACATCCTCTCCTCGTCTGAATTGACCACCGCCCGGTGCCAAACGCTCTTGTACCTACCATTACTCAGCGCCTGCATCAACAAATTCCAGTCTCAAAAATGCTATGAAATCTCAAGACCATTGCTTTGTTTTAAAATCTGCGTGCATGCGTGAAATGCTTGCTTGCATGAGCGAGTGATCGATGGTATGAAACGCAAAATTAATTATTTGTCTAACTATTAATCACAGATATTTTTTTGTTAGAGCCCATGTCACCTGTAGTTGGTCGCCGATGTTGATGACAAAGGCATTGGGGTGGGGATCCACCCTGATCCATTTGCTATTCCTCAGAACCTGCAAGCCAGCCACCTTTTCGTCCTGAAGAAGAATCGTGAGAGCATTTGGATCGGTGTGGGCTGGCAGACCGTACGTGAGCTCCGGCTCGGGGCACTGGGGGTAGTAGTTTATGGCCATGTGTTGTTCTTGCTCGCCAAGAACCTTTTCAATGTAGTCCTCCTCCAAACCCAGGCTCGAAGATATTAACCCAAGGAGTCGGAAGCCTAGTTGACGAACTTCCCTGGAGTAAGTGCTCACCACTTCCCTGATAAAGGAGGAAAACAAAACAGAGCAAGCTTTTGAGATCAATTCATGAATGTAGTTTACGAATGGAGTAAGCGAGGCAAAGAAAATAAACTTTAAGATGCTAGAGTTTGGAAAGTATTTGCGTGTATGGTTTCAGATGGTACTCATGATGGCGCATCTGCCTATCGTTAGCGCCTAGCAAGTGACTTCACATGTATGGTCTCACGTCCTTCGTGGTAGCAACTTTTACCCAAGAGTTCCAAGAGCCTCTGCTTCTATGAATGGGCCGTTTTCTTCAGCAAATAGACATGTTAATGGCTAGAATGAGGTTTAATTTACCACCACTGACAAGATCCAAGGTGAAAATGAGAGCTATAGCCGAGCTAGCCATGGAATCAATCCTCCTTTTGATAAGAAGTCTCCATAACGGTACCATCGCCATATTTATATTGTTGACGATATTTATTCTATCGAAATCATGATATACGTGGACGGAAGGAAGGCCGAGTACAATTATTATAAAAAAAAAAAGGACAAAGGCCAGGTACAGTACAGCTGATTTCTCTACAAAAGATCCCAGGACAGGGTGATAACAACTAAATATTCCTATAATGAAATATTAATAACCATGGTTCCCTTCAAGACAATGACCTATAATATTGACCTCATTCACATTAAAAAAAAACTAATCTCGATCTTATTACCAAGAGTTCTAGATTAGGAAGAACTTGTTCTTATTCAAATTGCTTAAAGAAAGTAGGCTTCTTGGAATTCTCTTCCCAATAACAAAGTCAATGGCTCTTGGTACCATGTTCCTAAAATTATGCTGATGACACGCAAGGTATCAGAGCAAAAGGAATCTGAAGCCTCTAGTGAAGGGAACAGAAATGGTGCGATCCTCTCATACACACAAAGCTCATATATGACCATCTTCTACCGCTCGATTCGATGGCCTGAGAATCCCGACATGACACTACTGCATAATAACTGTTCAACCATCCTCATCGGACATGGAGAACATCCATAATTGCATACTGCCAAATCGCCTCATACGAAGTCTTGTCATTCAATAACCAGGCCTGGACCGGCCTAAGGCCTGCTAGCCTACAGTGGCAATTAGTTTAACTAAGAATTTTTGCGCCATTTGAATAGGTTCAAGTTTACATGCGCTCCATGTTCCTCAGGAACGCCAGGTCCAATTAAAGAAACAGAGGTGAAAACAGAGCTGGTTCCAGTACAAACATACCTGAATGAAGGGGGATTGGAAGGCCACCCTGGCACAAACTCCTCCAGAGGATAGCAGTGAAGCCGGAGATAGTCTCTCCAGTTGTGAACTGTCTCCTTCTTAATATTAAAGCTCGTCGACAACCTTATTTTCTTCGCGGGATCATCAGAATATAGCTTGACCTTCTCCTCCGGAGGAAGGTGAAAGAATTCGAAGGCGACAGCTCTCATCTCGTGTATCAATTCAACCGATATCCCATGGTTCACAATCTATGGACAAAAGATTAAAAAGTTAATTACAGTCAAAAACTTAAGTTGTCACCGAGCAAGAATTAATCCAGTTTAGAAGGAGCGAATTAAGGCTCGTGAGTACGTGAACCTGGAAGAGGCCATAGGATCGGCAGGCATCGCCGATCTTTGAGATTATTTGGGATTGATCGTCGGCGCAGAGGTCGACAACGGGAATGTTCGCATCGTTCTCGACTTCGGCGAGCCGGGGCCTCTGAGACTCCGGCCGTACGTAGCTCTCCGGGAGTTTCCGGCGTTTGGGCCCGGTGGAGAGGAGTCGGTACGCCATGAGAGGCAGGGTACTCGCTCCTGGGGAGTAATTGTGGCCGGATGGCTAAGAGCGAGCGAGAAGGGACGAACGAATAAGTTGAAACACGGAGTTTACTAATTCTGCCAGGTGGTTGTAATTTTTCGCGCGAAAGAATGCCCCAGCCTTCTCGACGCCAACGGTTTGATCGAGCAATGGCCGCTTCGTCGGTCGTGCAATCCAACGGTTGACGTCTATGATTCTTTCGCGCGAAAGATACGACCCGAACCCGTTAAGAAGTTTTTTTTAAAAAAATCGATACGTCGTATTTATGACGTCATCAGACTCATCAACGATGACGTCATAGCTTGGATGCTTGATATCGTCATCGAGGAAGGAGAGGCCAGGATGTGCGGTGGGCTCGGGACATGGTGGTGCGCATGGTGTTGCGGTATTGGTTGTTTGTGGGGACCCCTGGGTTGCTGCCAAATGTAGCCTGACAATGGCGGTTCTTTAATAATGCTTTGATACCCGAGGGCGGTGCGGCAACGGCAAGGGTAATAAAATGGCACGGTGCGCGGTGTGATTTTTTGTTCAATTAAAATTAAAAATTTTGAAAAAATATTTGCTGCCGACCATAACAACCATTATTTATTATATTAAATAAGTACATCACAATCACACCAAGATATTAATCGATCCAAAAATCAATCCTACATTTCTCATGTTCAGGCGCGTAGGATCGATTCTTTTGTTTAAACGATTGTTATCTCGGCTTGAATCTTTTAAATGTAAGAAACATGGAACCACATGACTAAGCTGTCGTTACAAAGTTGAAATCGGATTGAATATAGATCGGATATCAATATATCTATATACATATTTATTTTGTTTAATGAATATGAATACAGATATGAATATTAATCGAATATAAAAATTTATATTCATATTTATTTTAAATGGATACGGATATAAATCGGATACTAAAAATATGGATATAAATATGGATGTAAGTCGAATAATTAAATTATATGATTATAGAATAAAAATTATTACTAATTCAATGATGAATCAAGTTAATAGTATATTCATATCTTACATATTTTTCTTAAAAGTTAATGAATACTATATAAAATTAAATAGTATTACAAGCAAAATTGGATATTCGGATATAGATCGGATAGTTATTTATTTATATCTATATCCATATTTTTTTATGAATATGGATATGGATATGGATATTAGCCAAATGCTCAAATTTATTTCCATATCCTGTAGATTCAGATATAAAATCGGATCTTGTTGGATATTATCTAACCTATTTTCATCTCTAGCTACCATCTTGGTGGTAAGGATATAATTTCTTACTAAAGGTGCTTTAAATCGAGCCGTGCCATTTGGAGCGAACCTAGGTAGAAAAATGTAGACCGAAAAGTATCTATCAATTTCTAATCATAAAAAAGTCTTTTTTGATACAAATGGACGGTCACATAATTTTGGTATGAGTGCAGTCCAAAAAATCAAAATACAAAAGCTCTTACAAGCCCCATGACCAAATTTTGTCCTGATGCCAAGTCCAGACTTCAATATGCTCAGCAATGAAGGAAGCAATCCAGTCGACTATACTGTTTGCCTTCCGAAAAATGTAACAAACAAACACTGCAACAAAGTTACCTTGAACGAATCTCCAAATGTTACGAAAAAGTGGATGTGCCTCCAAATGCTTCATCTCATCTTGAATCAAGCCAATGATAATAGTAGCCTCCCTCAATAATAATCATCTCTGCTCGTAGCTTCTATTTAGCATAGATAATGCTTGCTTATGCCGCTCTGAGCTCAGCCACTAGGATGGAAGGCTCAAAAAGTCTAGAACCTCTCACCACCAATAAATTATCGCTCGAACCTCGGATGACATACCCAGCATTACTTGTGGCACCCCTAACGTTGCTATCAAAGTTCACCTTGACAAACTCAGGAGGAGGGGGCTCTCAAGAAATGAAAACAATGCTTCGGATCGCTGCCGGGATAGTATGGGGGTCCAAGACTTCGGGGCACGAAGGGATATGGTAACAATGTCAAAGTGACAATACTCGATAGCCAGACAGATAGCTCTCTCAAGAACCCATTGCATAAAAACAATCTCAACTTCGAACACCAAGCTATTCCTAAAAAGCCAGATCTGATAAACAATATATACTAATATGCCACCCAGCTTAGCTGAACAATACCGAACTGCTTCCAGGAAGGGATCAAGCCACAAGCCACTATGCCCTTTATAGGGCTGACTCCCCATGATCCTTCAAATTAGCCTTACCCTCGATAGCATAAAAGGGCATGCTTAGTAGACTTATCACCCAACCCACAAATCAGGTAGGAAACTGATAGCTTCATAACCCTATCCTCGAGTAACAAATACATTGGAAGACAATTTTAGGCGACCATCTAAAGAAAGAGCCTCACCTTGGGATAAGCGACCACTCTCCGAATCCAAGTGGCCTCAAATATGTTATCCATAGGATTTCTATATAAATCAAAAAGGACCCTCGATGGAACCTTGGGGTAGCACAAATGGCCCCATACCCTCAAGTCCTGGCTACAATGGACAGGAATGGAATGACAAGAATCTGATCAACAAGCTGGCCCTCAAAGAGACTGGTGACATCTTGAGCTTTCCGACTCTACCATTGGAAGTCATCAAGTCATAAACTTTGAGATGGTCATCTACCTCCATACTGACATAGATCAACTATTAGGAGAGAGGTAGAATGGAAATCCAAGCATCCCGACTCATATATATAGAAGTTTCATCCCCAATCAACCATCTAACTTAAGCCAGTATAGTAGGGCTGTAGGCATAGTCTCCTTCCAAATAGAAGAACAGCTATGTGGCAACAAAATTTGAGATCCCTGACTCTAAGCCCCATGCCCTCATAACCACACTTCAAAGATAGTCAAGATGAAAGAGATATCTAGCTACATGTCTGGCAATCAATGCCTCCCTCTTGACTAGTAGAGTTTGTATCTCAAAGGCCCCCATCTCCAATAGGCTAGCAGATAGTCTTTTAAAATAGTAGGTGGAGCCCCTGACAGTTATATCTTGATTCCATTTTTATCTAATTTATTCCTAAACACCCATTTTATTCCAATAATAGAAATATTTGATGATCTTTCTATTAATGTCCAATCATTATTTCTATAAAACTGAATTAGTTCATCTTGCATAGCATTTATTCAGTTAGGTTCTTTTTCAGCATCTTCAAAACAATTTGGCTCTATTTGAGAAACAAAAGCAATATAATCACATTTATTTCTAATTAAAGATCAGTTCTTATCCCTTTAGATGGATCACCTAGGATTAACTTCTTAGGATGTCCATGAGCATACCTCCACTCCTTAGTTGGATCTTGATGCTTTGGCGTGGATTGTATAGCTTCTTCTCTTTCATATTTATCTTGATCTTCTTCACTTTGTTGCGAGGGTTGATCTTCCAATGTTAGCTTCTTTAGCTTTTCAGCACCTGCACATGCATCAGATGTATCATCTTTCCTAGAGGATTTGTCAGTAGACTCTTCAAAAACTATATATACAGACTCCTCTACAACTAAGATTCTTTTGTTAAAAATTCTGTATGCTCTGCTTGATATAGAATATTCTAGAAAGATACCTTCATCAGACTGGGCATCAAAATTTTCAAGATTATCTTTACCATTATTTAAAATGAAACATTTACAATCAAAAACTCGAAAATACTTTAAAGTTGGTTTTCTTTGATTCCAAAGTTTATAAGAAGTTTTCTTTAAAATATGATGAATTAAAACATGATTCAAAATATAACAAGCAGTGTTAATTGCTTCAGCCCAAAAATATCTTAGCAAATCATTTTTGCAAAGCATAGTACATGCTATTTCTTCTAAAGTACGATTTTTTCTTTTTACTATCCCATTCCGCTGAGGTATCCTAGGTATAGAAAAATTATGTTCAATACCTTTCTCATTACAATAATTTTAGAAATCTTGATTTTCAAATTCAAACCATAATCACTACATATGCAAATAACTAAAGTACATTTTTTCTTAGAAATCTTTCGATAAAACTTCACAAATACTGAAACAGATTCATCTTTATGAGCAAGAAAGAATATCCATGTAAACCTTGAAAAATCATCCACTAAAACCAATCCATATCTCTTGCCTCCTAGACTGGATATTCTAGTTGGTCCAAAGAGATCCATATGGAGCAGTTCTAATGGCCTACTAGTAGTAACAAAATCTTTTGGTTTAAAAGATGTTTTAACTTGTTTTCCAAATTGGCAAGCTTGACAAATTCTATCTTTTTCAAAACTAAGTTTCGGCAAATCTTTTACTAAATCCTTTTTGCAAAGTTTTGAAAGTAAGTATTTACTAGCATGTCCTAGTCTTCTATGCCAAAGCTAACTAGTCTCATATTTAGTAGAATTCATTGCAACTAGGCATTCTCCATTAGGCAAGGATAGATTATCTAAATCTATCAAATAAATATTACCATGCCTCTTTTTAATAAATTTTACTCCATTTTTATCAGGACTAGCAATCGTACAATAAGATGATTTAAAAATTACTAGAAAATCTTTATCGCAAAATTGACTAATACTTAAAAGATTATGCTTTAAACCTTCAACTAAGAGTACATTACTAATACAAGTAGAAGGTGAGATGTGAACCTTACCGATATCAATGATTTTTTCTTTATCATTATCACCGAAGGTTACACTCTCTCCATTTATTGCTTCAATAGAAGTGAATTACTTACATCTCCTGTTATGTGCCTTGAACAACCACTATCAATATACCATAGTCTTTTATTTTTCTTGATTACAAGACATACATGTAAAACAAATCAAGTTTTATTTTTAGATACCCAAGCCAACTTGGATCTTTTAGAGTTAGTACATAAATTGGTTCCTTTTGGAACCCAAACCTTTCCAAAAATATTGATTTTTCTCATGTTACATTGAAAAGCTTTGTGACCTTATTTTTTGCATGAAAAATATGTAATACTTGATGATGAAGGTACAAAAAAGTTTTTCAGATACTTTTGTTGTTTTTGAGGTTTGTATCCTAATTCTGCTTTGTTAAAAATAGCTTTTTGATTGTTTAAAAAAAGATTTAGTTTTTCAAAACTATATGTAAACTTTTCAACAAAGGATTTCATTTTATCAAGTTCATTCTTATAGTTTTTATTTTTTATTTCTAAATATTTATTTTTTTTAAAGATCACCATTTGAAATGATAGTTTTAGGTCTTTTCAAAACATCATTTTCCATTATAAAGCCTTATTTTTATTTTTTAAAATATCAAGTTTATTTTTCAATTCATTAACTTCATTTAACAAAGAATTATTTTCATGTGAAAAATCATTTGCATGCTTTTTATCCCAATCCTCTTCGAGCTTTGGAATGGAAACACCATTAACAATAATCGAAGGAACATGAGGACCCTTATCAACAACCTTCCACAAATTATAATTAATTGAATGCATGTAAATTCTTATTCTAGTTTTTCAATAAATATAATTTATTCCATTAAAATATGGAGGTCTATTTGAGGCTTGTTCCTTAACTACACTAGTACCAATAGGGACTGCCATAGATCTTTACTCAAGACGGTTAGACCTATACATTGAGAACAAGACTCTGATACCACTTGTTACCCTGTAAGCAACCTAAAAGGGGGGGTGAATTGGGTTTCTAAAAACTTAAATGCAAGTGTAAAGTGCTCTTAGTGAGTATGCAGCGAAAATATAAAAGCAATAAAAATAAGAGCAAATTAAAGAGACAAGCAATCACAAATACAAAGCAAGTTTAGCGGTTCGGTGCTTTCCAATGCACCTACATCCACTCCCTAAGGCCCACTTAGAAATTCACTATAATCTCAACTGATTACAACCGATTAGTTTTCCGGGCTCACTAATCAAACCTGACTTATTTTCACAAGGCTCATAAGTCAAAACCTTACTTGGTTTTCCGGGTTAACCAAAAACCTAATTGGTTTTAAGGCTCACCAACAACCTTTCTTGGTTTTGAAGGGCTAACTAAGAACCTAATTGGTTTTTAAGGCTAACCAACAACCTCCTTGATTTTCCAATAAACTAACCAAAAATCTTTACAACAAGAATAAGTTTTAAGTAAAGAAATAATGAAAGCTTTCTAATAAAAGCGGATATCTCTTTGAAGCTTTGAGGTAGTGCTGTCTTCAACTTGATGAAGCCTCTATTAATGCTTAAGAAGGTTGAACTTGAATGCTCTTGAATGCTTGGAGACTTCTTTTTGCTTGAAGGTAGTTGCTCTCGATGAATTTGAGTGAATATACTTGCTTTTTCTTTCTCTTGGTGTTCCTCTCTTAATCCTCTTGATTCTACTTGTGTTTAGATTTGATTTGAATCATTTAAATACCTTTCTAAGGCCTTAAAGTGGTTTATGGCCGTTAGACATGAAAAATTAGCCGTTGGAAGCCAAGAGGAACAAGTTCTGTGTTTGAAAAATTAGCCGTTACTGTTCATAGAACTCTAAGTGTCGACACTTCAAGCTATGAGTCGATACTTAGGGTCGACACTTGCATTCCATGAGTCGATACCTAGTTCAAATATCTTCAATGAAGCTTTCTGAAATACTCAAACGAGTCGACACTTACTCTGGTGAGTCGACACTTGACATCTATGTGTCGACACTTCAAGCAAGTCTTCAACTTTAGCAAGTTCTGTAATAAAAAAATCTCAGGCAATGAGCCGATCCTTGAGTCGACACTTGACTGGTATGAGTTAACACTTCAGCCGTGCCATCTGAAACTCTTTCTGCATACCGGCTTGAGTCGACACTTCCACTATCATGAGTCGATACTTGACTGAGATTTCTTAAAAAATATCTTAACTTTTGCTGAAACCAAATTGTGTTGAATTCTTGTATCCTTTTAAGCATTCTTCAACTATCAAAGTCTACTTTAAACTGATCTTTCATCCATAGTTGGGACTTTTTCATTGTTTGATAATTACTCAAATTTTATCGAATTGATGAGCACCTTTTTTGATAAAAATATATTTCAAAGAAATAATTAGTACTCAACTTATACTTAAGCATTTTGCTTATCATCAAAATCAATAACGGAGTCAATAGTTAGTTATAAGGCCAATTGAGAATTCAATTATCACTAAAACTGGTAATTGATATATGCCCCAATTAAAGAAACTTGAATTGATGAAAAAGCTATCTACCTGAAATAAAAGTATAAAATACAAAGTATATGTAGATTGTCCTAAGCTTAGTAGCCAGGTCTTTGCACCTAAGTCAAGTATGGAGGTTTGCATCAAATGGTGAAGGAAAGGTCAGGATGCTCAGCACTCAAAAAATGTGTGAAAGCTAACTCAGTTCATAAGCTTAATTTTGGGTGTATAGAAATTGACCAAAGTAGGTGATAAGAAAAGATATATTTGTCCTTTATAAACTGACACCAAAATATTAAGTTAGTCTTCACGAATACAAGTACTGTAGATATTTAGATGAATTCTAAGGAAGTTTCTGACTATGTTGACTATGAAATTTATTTCTAAAATCCAATACTTAGTGATACTTGCTAAATCTTTTAACTGTCAATCCTAGATCTATTTTTATAAAGGAAGATCTTAATGATACATTATTATAAATCTATATTTATATTACATTGCTAAGGAACTAGCAATGAATAAGTTGGGCATATGATTAGTTATATTTATACATTTATTTTAAGTATTTTAGTTAATTAATGGTGCTAACATCTTCGAAAAAATCTAATTTTATAACTAAACTAAACTTTCTTACAAAATTAATTATTTTTAAAATAATTTTAAAAAATATGAAATTAATACATATTTATAAAAAATAGATATTGAGCTAACTGATCAATCTAAATACCAAGAGAATTTCACATCCATTAGATTTTTAATTTTTATTCCTTCCTTATTTGGCAAGTATAATTAAATTACTGGAGATGTTCAAAATCTTGAAACCTTGAAGAATATTTAAAAAAAAGCTCACCAACTTGAAGAGCTTGACTTGCAGGTCGAGAGGATGCAAACTAAAACCAAATCAGAGCTCAAACGGATCCAAAATCAAGTAAAAATCATGATCAGCATAGTTGGTCCACCATAGATCACTCGCTCAGTCCACAGGTCCATTCCCATGGACCATCTTCTTCATCGACTCATCCTCGATGTTTCTCTCCAATCCAGACATCACCATTATTGCTGCCATGGTCATCCTCTCTTCCAAACCATCCGTCACCATCTTGAGATGCCGGCACGCCACCCATTGTGCTACCATCCTTCGCCACGCTATTGGTTGCCATCATTGTCTTCCCTATGCCGATGCTATGCCTTGCTGCCATCCACCATTACCGCCTCTCCACTGGAATCATCATGATCCAGCCATCATCTCCCCATCTCATCATCCCACCATCTTCTCCACCTATTCCCCAGCCCGATCTGCCATTTCCACCATCTTCTTCTCCATTGTTGTCACTCCCTCCTTGTCTCGATGCCACCTTCATCTTTCCCATCACCGGTCATGCCTCTTATCTCCATCATAGTCCTCCCTGGCCCAAGATGCCTCCTTGCCAACTCCAAACACCACCTCCTCATTGCCCACCACCGTCGACGTGCCCATCTCCACCCACCTTTGCCATTGCCGAAGCCACTCACCACCTCCTCCTCATCCCATCTCAGCCTCTTGAGTTACAATTACTGTTGCTGGCCATCCTCCTTGTTTGCTACTCTTTGTCCATCACAATCACCGATCCATCCTCACTATCCCAAACCATCACCATCATCCAATACACCAATCCAGCAGGAAAAATGAATTCCAAACGAAGGCAGGAGCTCCTGGAATATCTAGCATAATCCATAAAACCAAGCATGATCCGTAGCATTCGACAGTTCTCAGCCATCTAAAACACTGATATAATGGCTAATAAAGGATCCCAGCATTGCTGAAGCGCAATCCACATGATATGAGCAAGAGTTAGGCAATTAAATAATCCGGAGATACTAGAAATCAACTATCCCACGGTCTATATTAATTTGACTTAATATAGAGCCTTTACCAAGCTCTATTTAAAGGACTCCAGGCAATAAGCGAAGATCATCTGGGAAAAAGGGTATGGTATAGGATAGAGGATACTGCTTGGGTTGTAGATTGCTTCTAAGAGTGGAGTTTCTTAGAGAAGAGTTTTATCCCTACACCATCTTTAAGCCTACTTAGTCTCCAAGACCAAAACCCAAAGAGAAAGAAGTAAAGAAGTCCAGTTTGCTTCGAGGAGTACGAAGGAAGAAGGGTGTTCATCGATCATCTTCTTGATGATGCAATACCAATCTACTTCTACTCTTTGTTAAAGTTTTTTATAATTGGTCTTAGTTTACTATTCTTTTTAATTTCTTGTAATAGGATTTTGGTTTTAATTAATGTAAATTAATTTTCTTGTAATTTAAATTTATCTCTTTATTTTTATTGCATGTAGATGCTATGATCTAAATAGTAGATCCTAGTCCTAAGTTTATTTTTCATGCATTTTTTTATTTCTATTTTTTGATTCTAAACACCATTCTTTTCTCTTCAAAAAGTCAAAATTTTCAAAACCTAAATAGCACTACCCTCTGCATGGATTCAACTTGACTTATCATTTCTACATATTTTCAATTTTCTTTAAGAAGTTGAATAAATTAAACTGATAATCACAGTGTCCTAATGACAACATCGTGTGCCTATCAGTCAAAATGCTTGTATGTAAGCTTGAAGTCATTGGTTCCTTGTATGTATCTCATAACCCTTTTGGCAGCATTTCAATACTTTATACTTATGTTACTTTGGAATTTATTTAACATGCCTATTGCATATCCGACATCAGATCTAATGCAAACCTATGCATAATGAGGCATCCTAATACTAAAGCATACGGGATGCTTTTCATCTATTTTCATTCTAATGTGTTCTGAGGATATTGGTTCAAACTGAATTTGTCCTCTTTCATAATGGAGGTCACAATAGGTGAACAATCGTTCAACCTAAACCTATCCACATGCTTTTTAATGCTGGCCTTTTGAGATAGTTCTAAAGTTCTTTTGACTTTATCTTTATGAATGTCGATGCTGATGACATAAGAGGCTTCACTTATATCCTTCATTTCAAAGTTCATGATAAGAAATTATTTGGTCTCATCTAACAAGCCCAAGTCACTTCCTACAAGTAAAATATTATCATATTTAGGATAAAGAAAATGTATTTGCTCTCTCCAACGTTAAGGTATATATATTGATCGATGATATTATTTGCAAAATCATATAAAGAAACAACATTGTGGAACTTTATGTACCATTGACAGGAAGCTTGTTTTAGTGCATATATAGATTTTCTTAGCTTGCAAACTAAGTGACTATCCTTTTTATTATAAAAACCTTCAGGTTGATATATATATACCTCTTCTTCAAGATTTCTATTCAAAAATATTATTTTAACATTCATTTGATATTGTTCTAAATCAAAATAAGCTACTAATATCATTATTATTCTAAATGAATCTTTTTTGAATATAGAGAAAAAGTTTCATGGTAATCAATGCCTTCTTTTTAAGTGAAATTACTGATCACAAGTTTAGCCTTATATCATTCCATATTACTAGATGAGTTCCTTTGGGTCTTATAAATCCATTTATATTCAATGATTGGAGCTCTCTTTAGTAATTCAATGAGATCCTAGATTTTGTTTTTAGCCATGGATTCTATATTTTCCTTCGTAGCATCATACCAAAGCGAGAAATTGTTTTCACTCATGACTTGCGGAAATGAAGCATCTTTAGGTCCAATATCATAGTCAGCCTCTTGAAAGTATATATACAATATAATCACTAGAAGTTGTTGGTCTTTTAATTCTTGAAGATCTCCCTACTCCCACTATTTTATATGTATTTTGAATAATGGGTTCCATATTATCAGTTCGTTTATAGGGTGGCTCCTCATGAGGTGGTTGCTATTGAATTAATTATTGTTCAATGCAATTCACAGGATTATTTTGAAAAGCTACCAATTCTTGTGTATTTATAAATTCCATAAATGGTTTCCTTATTTTCTCAAATTCAACCCTATGAGAAAACTCACTCCTGCTAAATTCTTGGTCCTCAAGAAATTTATTATTTCTAGCTTTAACAATTCTTGGAGTGTACGAGGAATAACAAAACTTGAATCCTTTGGAATTAACTACATAGCCAATGAGAAAACCACTTATTATTCTTGTATCCAGTTTTTTTAGGTATGGATTGTAAACTCTCACTTCAACTAGACAACACTATATGTGTAAATATCTTAAATTTAGTTCCATCTATTCTATATTTCAAAAGATATTTTAGAAATAACCTTAGATGGAACCTTGTTTAAGATACACATAACGCTTGTTAAGGCTTCACACCATAAGAGTAAAGGCAACTTGAATTACTTATTATGCTTTTGACTATGTCTATTTGTGTGTGATTCCTTTTTCTAGCTACATTACTTTGTTGTGGTGTATCCGGTATTGAATATTGAGTAATAAAACTTTCTTCTTAAAAAAACTTTATAAATAGACAAAACATTTATCCCTTTTATATGTAGCTTCCATAATATTCTTCATCTCTATCTAATTTTATAATTTTTATTTTCCTTTCTTTTTTTTCTCTACTTCTATTTCAACAATCTTAAAGGCATCAAATGCTTCTACTTTATCAAACAAGAGATAGAGGTACATGAATCTTGAATGATAATCAATAAAGAATAAAATACTTTTCACCATTTAGACACGGAATATAAAATGGTCCACAAATATAGATGTGTATGATCTTTAGAAGCTCAGTATTCTTTTTAGCACCCTTAATAGTCTTGTTAGTTTACTTTCCCTTTATACAATCTATACAAGTACTAAAATTCAGGAAGTCAAGAGTCTTTAAAACTTCATTATCTACTAACTTTTTAATTTCTCTATAGAGATATGTTCCAATCATCTATTTCAAAGTCTACGGGAGCATTCAATAATAATACCATGTTTAATGTCAACTTCATTATCATGCAGGGTTAAAAGACTAAACTCATAAGTGGGGTCCAATACAAATTTAAAAAATCATCAGCCAAAATCCAGAACCAATAATTTTCTTGTCTTTCAAAAGATCTATAACTAAAACATGAAAAATAAATTCAAATCCAATACAAGTTAATTTGGATATAGAAACCAAATTTCTAAAAAATGAAAGGATATAAAAGGTGTTCACAAAATCCAATTGAAAACCATATTTTAAAACTAATCTATAAGTCTTCATTGCTTTCATATATGAATGCATTCCATTTCTAGAATAGATGCCTTGTTCACTTTCTATTAGTTTTCTCGGGTTTAGAAAACTCAATACATTATTAGCAATGTGAATTATGGTAGCTAAATCATTCTACCAGGTGGTATTATCAGGAGATTCAATAAACTAGATTTAAAGCATACAAATGTGAGATTACCTTTTTTTTTTTTTTTTTTTTCTTCAAGCTATTTCTTATATTAGGCACAATCCTTCTTAAAATATCCATTTTTCTTGCAAAAATGGCATTTAGCATTACTGCCACTCTACTTCACTTATACACTTTCTTTTTTCAAGAAATACCCTTGCCTTTCTATATGATTTATATAATGAGCACTCTCAGGTGTCTCATGCTTCAACCTCTCCTTTTCTTGCACACACACATGATCAAAAATTTATTAATAGACCATATTTTTTATGTGTTATAAGATTTTTAAACAATCCAGGTTCTAGAGGAAGAAATTGAGAATCAAATATACTAGAAATGACTCAGAAATCTTAACAATTAGAGATCTCAATTAAGTAACAATGTCCCTCATTTTTATAATGTGCTCTCATGTACTCCTACTTTTATCGGTGTTATGCCTGAAATTTTTTTCATTAGGATGTTGACCATGCCTTATCGGACCTTATGAATTACTTCTTAATAGCTTTTATGTAATTTCTAAATTTATTGTATTTAAGGACTGAACCCTTAATGCTCTTACTAATATGAGACTTAATGAGCATAAGACTTAAGCGATTAGATCGCTTTCATTGTCCATAAGTAAGCCTCTCATCTTGCATACTTGATTTCATTGGGACCGGTGGTTCATCTACACGAAGAGCCAAATCCAAATTCATATACTCTATAATCAAAAAAAATCCTATATGTCTAATCAACATAATTATCAGCCAATAATATTGAAATACAAGAATAATCATTAAGAAAATCGTTAGTAAAAATAACTGTAATAATCAAAAATAAACATACATCAATGCTATAAAGCTAAAATTTGATTTGAATTAATCAATTATTAAATTCAATAGTAAATTCTAAACCTTCCTGTGGGTAGAGGTTGCAAACAAGCATATAATTAACTTAATTCTTTATCGGTAAGCCTAATAAGAACTAACACCAAAATAAAATATTCCATACTTTTAGACCTAGAAAAAAAATTATTTTGATGTTTATTTTACTATCTTATTCTAATTAATATACCAAAATGACTACTGTGGGGCTGGATAACCAAGCTATTAAATAATCACTTATCCATATGCGACTAAATTCATAGTACATCATAATGATTTAAGAAACTGTGGCTAGTCTTAAGCTTATGATGTCTATACTTATATTATAAATAAATTATCAACTCATCTAAATATTGATTAAATAAATAAATCAATCATGTAATGTGCAAAACAAACATGGTCCCTGCTGTCCTTAATTATTTGCAAACAGAAATTAGTAAATAGAACCTCAGAAAATTATTCACACGCCCTGTCTTCTATTTATTCTGTCACATATTAATCCTTTTACAGTTTAGATGAACCCAAACCAAATTGGTTCATATATATCATTGTCAAATTAAATCAATAATGTATCCATCACAGTCTAATCATATAGAAATAATCAAGTATTATGTAAAAGACAAAGTAAACAATGTAGTCTTAAGATAGACTAGTTAAATCTGGTTAGATCAATTACATGGGAACCATGGTAAATCAAAATGAACCGGTTCAAAATAATTTGGTTCGGTCATTTGATTCAGAGAACTAAAGGGTTACTAGATCGGATCTGAAAATATATTGCACAGTTTGAAGAGACTATATATCCCAAGCCTCTTGAATGTCCACTAAAGTGGTCTTTAACCTTCCATGATGTAATCAGATAGACCCATATGCTAACGTTGTAGAGCCTGATTTCAAGTACACTACCAACACTGCTAAGACGATAATTTCGTTGGTAAAGATTTTATTACAGTTGATGTGAGTAAGAGGTTAAGTTGATGTACTCATCATCAGAAAAAGATTGTAAAAATTTAAATATCTCGAATCAAATATTATCCGATAGGATAGGAGCCTGCAGGGATAGCTATACCGAAATTTTATCCCGGTTATCCCTTTTGCTTCTCAAAAAAAAAAAAAAAAAAAAAAAAAAAAAACAAACTGCTACCAACTTTTTAACTAGTTTAATCAGTTCCCACGGAATCGGGTGGTGTCAAGTGCGTGAGTTTGAGACAACCAACAGTTGCCATATTCTGGATGTTTTTATTATTTTATCTAGAAAAAGGTTAGATAATTAATATATTTTACATGGAGTGGTCCCATGCAATAGTGGATAAGAAAAGCTCGGGAATTTCGTGCTTTTTTTTTTTTTTATAAAACAAAAAGGGTAGGGGTTAAACAGTGTAACTATTTTTTTTTTTTTTTTGAAGGTTCTGTCTTATCAAAAAATATTTGATACGGGAACCGGGATGCTATATTTTTACGATCTTTTTTTATCAAAAGATGAATATGTTAATTCGATATTATCAGTAGATCGATCGGTGAAAATAGAAAATAAGATAAGATCCTGATCTCTCATTCAATTTAATCATCATAGTAATAAATTTAAATTTTTTTCTCGAATTCAATAATTTCAAAAAGAAATCAACAATGATATAAATGATCAAATTTTTTTTAAAAAAAACGAACAATTGATGCATACGATGTAATCAGCCGTAATACTTCGATTACAGATCAAAAAGTAGACATAGCAAGAGATCTATGGGTGGTGGCTCCACCATCGTTGAAGATGGCTCTCATATTTTTATTTAGATGTAACAAAACAAAATAAAGATTATTAAAAGATATCCCATATATATATATATATATATATATATATATATATATTAGCTGTATAATAGTAAGATCGTAGATTGTTCATATCTAAATACGAAATAATAGGTTAAAAGGAAGCTCCGAAATCATAATATGAAAAAATATCTCAAGCATAAATAACTTTATGCAGTGAGAATATTAATGATGCGTACGTTCAACAATAATCATTGAAGTATTCAATTAGAGTTTATCTACAAAGAAACTCGAAGGAGTCATCTTCTAATATATGCCTTTGTAAAAATCATCGATGGATCTCATAGATTTCAATGGGCTAGATTAGAAATCTTCTTAAGATAATCAAAATGTTGACGATTTCCTTTCTTCAAAACACTACTTAGATGTACTAGATAGTTACATATTGTTGGGATATCCTGGTTCAGCTACGAACCAGATTCCGCTTCGACTTATCGAAGCCCCGGTTCTCCGAACTATGGACTTCGGACTAAGCGAAGGCTAACTGCAAGTAACTCAAGGCTTCACACCGAACTACAACATTCGAAGGCCAGCAGTTCCGAGACAGAGCAGTTCGAAGCATAGCAGTTCCCACGGTTGTTGTGAGAGCACAGCAGTTCGAAGCTCTTATAAACCAGGTCGCCAACCTGACGGCCATGATTCAAGAGTTCCAAGACAGAGCCTTTCTGGTGGTAAACCCATCGGCTGTTTCTAGACATAGCTCTCGATCCCGAAGAAGGAGAGCATCACGGAAGGATTCAACGCATCCCTCCCCCCGTTCTTGGCCCTCTCCCGAAGGCCGAACTTCGAGACTGCCTAGGTCTGCTGACTCCCCACAAAAATAAAAAGGCCTAGGCAAACTTCCTCCTCTTCCTTCGAAGACTCCACTCCGGTGGAGAGAGCACCCAAGCAGATTCCCGATTATGACGGGAGGTTCAGAGCCATCGAATCAGAGATGGCAAGGGCGCGAGAATAGAGAATGCGGGATAAAAGAGATCCCGAGGACTTGATTGTGGGTGATCTATGCCCACCCTACACCGACCGCATCATGGCTAAGGATATTCCTCGGCACTTCAGGGTTCCCCAAATGGAACCCTACGACGGCACCTCCGACCCCCTCGACCATTTGGGCAGCTTCAAAGCCTATATGATGATTCAAGGAGCTTCAGACGCAATGTACTGTTTGGCGTTCCCGGCTACCTTGAAGAAGTCCGCTCGGATGTGGTACTCGAGCCTGCGTCCAGGTACCATCGATTCCTTTTCCGAGTTAGAAAAATTGTTTGTCTTGCATTTCAGGACCTGCCGCAAGACTCCTCGGAATATGGACACACTCTTCCTCCTTCACCAGAATGAAGGAGAGAGCCTGAGAGATTACATCTCCAGGTTCAATGCGGCCACGCTTGAGTTCCCCGATCTCAATGAGCACGTGGCCATGTCAGCACTGAAGAAGGGGCTTCGAACCTCTAGGCTTACTTTTTTTCTGGACAAGAAGTTCCCTAAAAACTACGCTGAGCTCCTATCAAGGGCTCAGAAATACGCCGATGCTGAAGAGCAGGCGGTGAATCGATGTTTGATTGAAGGGAAATCCCCTTCAAAGAAGAAGAATAACAGGGGGCAAGGCCCCCAAACTTTCAATAACAATGGCGGCAGATATGCAGACCACCGGAGAAGCCCTCCCAAGTCCAGAGTATTGGGAGGAAGATTCGACTCATACACCCCCCTCAACCTCCCTCGAGAGAAGATCCTCATGGAGATAGAAAAAGAAAACTATCTCCAACGGCCCCGTCCCATGAAGGCCTCCTCTTCCGCAAGGAACAGGAACAAATTCTACCGATTCCACCGGAACCACGGCCACAACACAGAAGAATGCATCCAGCTGAGGGATGCGATCAAGGATCTCATCAAGAGAGGATACCTGAGACGGTACATCGGTCGCCAGGGACCCCGGTCGGAAGCAACTGTTTCCCAGCCACCTCCCGAAGAGACCAAATTGCCAAATCAAACGCCCACCAATGGAGGTGTAGGGATGATACACTGGCCCACCAACTGGAGAAGGGATGAAGATGAAGCTTCAAAGCGACTGAAAGATAACAACTCCATCCTCTTCTCCGACGATGACCTTGCGGGAGTTCGGCTCCCGCACGATGACCCCCTTGTAATTTCGGCCGTAGTGGCCAATTATGATGTACAGAGAGTTCTTATTGATAATGGAAGTTCGACTGATGTCTTGATGTACGATGCATTCTCCAAAATGTGTTTGCCTAGACATCAACTACAAAGATCCCCCATACCACTCTCCGGTTTCGGGGGCAACCAAGTTTATGCCGAAGGGGAGATAGTGTTGCCTGTAACCCTCAGCTCCAAGCCTCAATAAAAGACATTGCCGATCAACTTCATGGTGGTCCAGATCCCCTCTGCATACAACATTATTCTGGGGAGGCCCGCCTTAAACAGGTTCCGGATCGTGATCTCCTCTCACTACCTCTTGGTACGCTTCCCCACCAGGAATGGTGTTGGAGAAGTTAGAGGGAACCAGAGGACGGCACGACAATGTTTAATGATTGAAGATAGGCATTTCAAGGATTTGGCTACTCCGGATCAGCTGGATCCGAGGGATTCAACTACAAACCTTGGTGAACCTATGGAGAGGACCATCCCGATACCTTTGAAAGAGGAAGATCCCTCCAGAGTTATGCAAATCGGGAGCGCCCTTGATGAGGAAACCAAAACGAAGCTGATCCGTTTCCTCAGGGACAACGCCGATGTCTTCGCCTGGTCGGCTTCGGACATGCCCGGGATTCCCACCGAAGTGATTACTCATCGGCTGGAAGTAACCCCTGGTACAAGCCGGTGCGATAGAAGAAGAGGAGCTTCGCCCCCGAAAGACAGCAAGCTGTTGATGAAGAGGTTGGCAAGCTCCTCAAGGCAGGGTTCATCAGAAAGGCCCGCTACCCCGAGTGGTTGGCCAATATGGTAATGGTGAAGAAAGCTAGCGGCAAGTGGAGGATCTGCATCGACTATACAGACCTCAACAAGGCTTGCCCAAAAGATAGCTTCCCTCTTCCAAAGATTGATCAACTGGTCGACGCTACCGCCGGCCATCAGTTGCTAAGCTTTATGGACGCCTTCTCTGGCTACAACCAGATCAGAATGGATCCGCAAGATGAGGAGAAGACGGCATTCATCACTGACAAAGGTCTTTACTGCTACAAGATGATGCCATTCGGTCTCAAGAATGCTGGAGCAACATTTCAAAGACTCATCAATAAAATGTTTGAAAAGCAACTGGAAAGAAATAAAATGTTGACGACATGATCATCAAGAGTCTCCACCGGAGAGACCACATCCACGACTTGGAGGAGTCATTCAGCGCTCTCCGGCGCTACCAAATGAAGTTAAACCCGGCGAAGTGCGCCTTCGGGGTCACGTCGGGTAAATTCCTGGGCTTCCTTGTCACCAGATGAGGGATTGAGACCAACCCCGAGAAGATCCAGGCCTTGAAGGATATGAGACATCCTTCCTGCAAAAAGGAAGTCCAACAGTTGACAGGGAGGATTGCCTCCCTGAGCAGATTTATCTCTCGGTCAGCCAAGAAATGTCTTCCATTCTTCAAGGTACTTCGGCAATCAAAGGGCTTCGAATGGTCCGAAGACTGTCGCATTGCCTTTGAGGAATTGAAGAAGTATTTGGAGACATTGCCATTACTCTCCAAGCCAAAAGAAGGTGAGGTCCTCTACCTGTACCTCTCTGCTTCAGACAAAGCAGTGAGTTCGGTTCTTGTCCAGAAGGAAGAAGACGGGTCCCACAAGCCGATTTACTACATCAGCAAGATCCTGCATGATGCAAAAATGCGATATGCAAGGATGCAGAAGCTGATCTACTCTTTAGTGATTGTGGCAAAGCGACTACGGCCATATTTCCAAGCCCATGCTATTGTGGTGCTGACTGATCAACCTCTCAAGGCCATTCTTCGATCTCCGGACACTTCTGGAAGGATAGCCAAGTGGGCTGTGAAGCTAAGCAAATTTGACATTAGCATCCAACCCCAAGTGGCTATGAAGGCCTAGGTGCTCTCCGATTTTCTGGCCGAGTGCACCTGGAAGTCCAAAGATGAAGCCTCTTCGGATGAAGAAGAAGCCCCGAAGGAGATGAAGTATGTTTGGGTGCTTCATGTGGACGGAGCTTCCAATGTTACTGGGTGCGGGGCTAGACTCATGTTGGCTAAACCTGACGGCTAGATTATAGAGTATGCACTTCGTTTCTCCTTCCACGCCTCTAATAATCAGGCCGAATATGAGGCCCTACTCGCCGGACTTCGGATCGCCAAAGATCTGGGAGTCCGGCAACTTCGAACCTTCTCCGATTCTCAACTGATTGTGAATCAAGTCAATGGAGAGTACGCAGCCAAAGATCCAACCATGGTGCAATACCTGGAGAAGGTTCAGGCTTTATCCTCCCAACTGAAACATTTTAAAATTTTTCATGTTCCCCGATCAAAGAACTCCTGGGCGGATGCACTGTTTCGACTGGCAACTATAGCACCAGAGTTTCTCGGGCACACCTTTGTTGAACATCTTGAAACTCCAAGCATTGCTGAAGAGGCTACAGAGGTGCACCAGATTGATACCGAGCCAAGCTGGATGGATCCCATCATCAGATTTCTGAATGAAGGAGAACTGCCCGAAGATAAGGCAGAGGCCAAGAAGATCCGCTGGATGGTGTCTCAGTACGTCATCTTAGACGAAACCCTCTACAAGAAATCGTTCTCCCAACCACTGCTGAAATGCCTCGGACCCACCGATGCAGATTATGCATTGAGAGAGGTCCACGAGGGCATATGCGGGGATCACTTGGGAGGCAGATCTCTAGCATACAAGATTATTCGACAAAGATATTACTGGCCCTCCATCCAGAAGGACTCGGCTGATTTCGTGCGGAAGTGCGACCAATGCCAGAGGTATGCCAATGTGCAGAAACAACCTGCGAGTCACCTGACTCAGTTGGTAGTCCCATGGCCCTTTGCCCAGTGGGGGATGGACATTCTTGGCCTGTTCCCACCAGCATCAGGGCAAAGGAAGTTTCTCCTAGTGGCCATCGACTATTTCACGAAATGGGTGGAAGCCGAACCATTGGCTCAAATCACAGAGGGCAAGGTGGAAAGTTTTATGAAAATTTCCATCATCTTCAGGTTCGGTATCCCACACGTCATCATCACTGACAACGGGAGACAATTCGACAATCCGAAGTTCAAGGACTTCTGTGCTCGGTACCATATCCAGCATCGGCTAACATCCGTTGCTCATCCATAGTCCAACGGAGAAGCCGAAGTCACCAACCAAACCATTCTCCATGGTCTAAAGACAAAGTTGAATGCCGTCAAAGGGCTTTGGGCTGAAAAACTGATCTCCATTCTTTGGGCGTACCGAACTATCCCAAGAACAGCCACCGGTGAATCTTTGTTCAACCTAGCCTACGGTACCGAAGCCGTGCTACCTATCGAAGTCTTCCTACAGTCTCTGAGAATTGACAACTATGAAGAGCCTGAGAATTCCGATCACAGAAGGATTGCTTTGGATTTGCTATCAAGCACCGGGCTACAGGCCCAGATAAGAATGGCGGCATACCAGCAAAAGGTCGCCAAGTACTACAATGCAAGGGTGAAGGAGCAAACTTTCCGCACGGGGGACATGGTATTGTGAAGAGCAGAGGTGTCCAGGCCAACGGAATAGGATAAACTCTCCCCCAACTGGAAAGACCCATATCAAGTCGAAGAAGTCATTCGACCAGGGACATATCGACTCAAGACCCTAGAGGGGAAGACCCTATCCCGGCAATGGAATGTACAAAATCTTCGCAAATACTATCAATGAAAAAGTTCCAAAAAACTCCTGTGCAAATCTCCTCAACCCTACTCAACTCAGAATGGCTAGTTGCATCGACTGAACGACAACAGCCTTAATGACCCGATCTGAAAAATCGGTCAACTGCGCAAAGGAGAGTCTGATCCACTCAACTTATCGGTATGCCCGACGAGCGTAATGGATGGCCTAACCAGGCCACAAAATGATCAAAGGCGTAGAGATGGTTTTCGTAACCTACCCTACAGTAAATCTGAATACGCGCCGAGGCGGGCCTGAACAGCCTACCTTAATCACGACAGAAAGTGCACAGGGATGGTATAAACACCCTACCCTATGGAAAATCCGAACACGTACCTAAAAGGACCACTGTTGTCCTCTCTGTCAACAACAAATACTCTTAGAAGGTCCAACGGACCCTACTTTTCCCTACAAACTGTAAGTGGTTTATGGAGTCTACATTATGGACAAATCGTGATGCAACACATCGCAGAAAATACAGGGAAGAGGTAAAAGAAAAGATTTTTTTAAAAGAAAAGAAATTAAAGAGAAAAGAAAGAAAGAAACTCTCATAAAAAGAGAGTAAGAAAAAGAAAAAAAACTCTCCTAAAGAGAGATACAAAAAAAAAAAAGCAGCAACAACAACGGCAAGGTTGGGAAATTTGCATTAACTCCCCGATGGGTTTTTTCCATACCATCGGGGAGAGACCAGATGGGATGACGAAGGGCTCCCAGGGTTTCCATTCGAACTCGAGTTCGACCCCTCATCGGAGTCAGAATCGAATTCGTGGCCGGGGAAGAGAACGAAGGGTTTGATATTATCCAAGCCCTTCAAGTCATAAAACTTGGAGGCTTTCCTCCGGCACTCCCAAAACCCCTGGTAGAAGGAGTCCAGCGCCACCCCGGTGAGCTCATCCTTGAATGAGGCAGAATTTCTAAAGTTTGCAATGACATCCGTCGCCTCCTTCTTCGCCTCCTCCACCACCGTGGTCACCACCGTGACTTGGACCCGGGCCTCCCTCAACTGAGCCTCCAGAAGGTGGACCTTCTTCTTGAGACGGTCCACCAGAGGCTCCTCCTCTTTGCCTACAGGCCCAGATGACTCCGGACTTCACTTCCTCTTGGGGTCAATAGCCCTCCTCTTCGCTGCACGACGGAGCTCGGAAGTGCTGAACCTCATGGCTAATAGAAGGAAGACACCAACAGAAATGATGGCCTTCGACAGCAGGGGGCAGGGTCCTATTTATAGAAACCCTGCACCCATGACCGACCACGGGGAGGCGCATCCCACGTCCTTCCCGGCCGTATGAGAAGGCGCCACGTGTCTGGGCGACGCTTCGAGAACCAGAAAGTCTCTCGGAAGCCATCCCCAGGACCGCAACCGCCATTGCTTCGAATCCAGAAAAATCTGCATCATGCGACGTCATCATTAATGGTCTCGTTTTGGGAAAAAGAGGCCCGGCGGCTCATAAGGCGCAAGAGATTACGACTGTACAAATTTTGACGTGCCACATGGACAACGATGATCCTAATTAAATCTCCCTAATTATTGATTGGCGGGAAGATGACTCCTGTCCGCCCCAACAGACAAGCTAAACATCCGAAGAAAGGCAACGCAACAAAGCTTTGGTCCGTTCAAGGGTTCGTCCTCACCGACTGAACGGCTTTCGGCCACGACTATTCAACCAAGCAGAAAAGAGAATGGTAAAACCGGCTCTTATCGACTGGACGGCCTTCGGAGGCTATCGTTCGACTAGGCAAAAGGAGAAACGATAGAACCGTTTCATGCTACACATGAGGCACAATAATGCATATGCAAAGAAGGGAGAATTCATTCCAAAATCTGGGAAAATTGTAATACAAAGTTCATTGGCAATACAAGTAAGAAAGGAAGAAAATACATTCAGAGTGATCCAGGTCACTCAACATCAATAGGAGAAGGCTCCACATCACAGGACTGGAGCAGCCTGTCAACTTGTTTGGAGAGGATCTCATCAATCTGGGCCAGGACCGGAGAACCTTCAGCCTGGACTCCTCCAGCCTGAGTCGCCTCCTAGGCCGAGATCAAAGCTGGGATCACCTCCGGATTTTCGACTGGGGTAGCAGCCTCCTCCGCCGGACATGACGACTCCCCGACCTCCCCTGCGGCTTCGGCCTCCTCCGCTTCTTCTCCTTCCTCTCCAATTATGTTATAGGAGGGGATCTTCGAAAGGTCGAGGTGAGGGAGGGTCTCCTTTACCTTGGAAAGCCCGTTATTGAAGCCGTGCTGGTAGGCATACAATGATGCTTCATCAATCTCTGTCTGAAATTGCGAAGACATCTTGAAGTCAGCCACGTCATTGTCAATTTGCTTCCTCAAAGCTTCGGACTCCCTCTTGGTGGCTTCGGCCACCCTCTTGGCAGCTTCGGATTCCAAGATCACCTCTGCGGCCCTCCTAGAAGCCTCCTTCGCCACTTTGGACAGGTTCTCCATCCTCTCCTGATTCTTCCTGGCAGTCCGCTCTAGGGATTCAACTTGCTTCCTGCTCCTGTTCCACCCTGCCTCTTGTCCCGCTATCCTCGAGTGGGCGCTCTTCAGTTCGCCCTTCAGGTCACGAACTTCATCAGTTACCCGGACAAGACGGTCCTCCATGGATTGCTTCAGCTCTTCGGCTACTTCCCTGGTAGCCCTAGCAGTCTGAAGCTCCTCCTTGAGGTTGTAGATGAGGATGTCCATGTTTCCCAGGCCTTCCTCCATGAAAGTGAAGTCATAGACCAACTACATAAAAAAGAAGAATCGAGGGTCAAATAACTCTCAAGACAAAGGAGGCGGTGATAGTCATACCTGTTGCAGGCAGCGAAGCCAGAATCAGACACCTTGAGAAAGCTCCGATTCTGGAGAATCGCCAGGTTGTGGGGATGTATCGTACCCTTCAACGCCTGTCTGGCTTCCTTCGGAACCAGCAGCTCTCCCATAGGCAGGAGCTCTGAAGGGTTCGTCGAACGGCCTCCAGCTGAAGAAGCTTCATAGACGGACTCTCCTTCGACTTGCCACGCTTTGCCCCTATCGGTAGCAGAGGGGCAAACCAGCGGCACATCCACTCCTTGAGGCGGGCCCCCTGTTGTGTCGATTGGGGAGGTGACCACCGCTGGAGTCTCGACTAGACAGGGCCTCACTGGAACCCCTTCCATAGCCGCTGCTTTTTCCCCTGAGGTGTCTCAGGAGGATGAAGTGCTTTGGTCCCCTTCGGGACCATCTCTCCGAGCTTTCTTTCGAGCTGTAGACTTGGTGGAAGGGGCCTGTGCCACCCTCCTCTCCGAAGTCTGGCGAAACCAGCTCAAATTGCGCTTCATCCCACCACCTGCAGGCAAAGGGGATCATCTCAGTTAAATGAACTACAACGAAACCTAAAGAAGAAGAGCAGAAATTTCCACTGCTATACCTAGTGAGGAGAATTTACTGATTCCCGCTCAATGGAGGTTCCTCTCCTCCAACAACTCTCGGATAGGAGCATCTTCCGAGTTGGTCAGAAGATCATAATCCAACTGATCGGCCGCCAAGACTTTCTTTCCGTCATTGACGGTCAGACGAGGCTTCTTCCACACAGTATCGAAGCCCCATGGATCAAAAGACAACACAAATACAGAGACAGGTTTCTACCCGTGGATGGTGCTGGGCATATCCTTAATCACCCTGCGGCCTGATCTGGGACCGATCACCCACCATCCGTTGCTGTGGAAGTCCCTCTTGAGGACGAAAAGGGTCGAGAACAAGTTGGTCCTAGGCTCTACGTTGGCGATGCTGTACATGACCAGGAATCCACAGATGTTCTTGATGCTATTTGGGGTCAACTGCGCTGGCACCACTTGGTACAAGCAAAAAATCTTAACAAAGAAGGGGTGCAGGGGAAACCGAAGACCAGCCTTCAGGTGATCTTTGTATACAGCTAGGCACCCAGGGGGAGTTTTGTCCGCTCGCTCCTCGAGCGCGGGGAGGACAAAGAAAAATTTCTCAAGAATGTGGTAGCGTTCCCAAAGAAGGATTGCCTTGCTTTAAAAAATCGAGTTGGGGACCGACTCCGGATCTATTGCATCTCCGACCCCCGAGGGCCTAACCTGCTTTTCCTGACTCTCTACGGTCTCTTCCATGATAAAGGAATGAAGCAAAGGAGCGGAAAGAGGATTCTACCTGAAGAGTAGACTGGTACTCCAAAACGGTTTGGGCGGAGAATGAGACGAAATTGAAGAAGCTTCCTTGTCCAGACCTTCACCCTTCCCCAAAAGAAAAGTAAGGGTCTCTGAACCCCCACAGAGGGTTAATTTGACTCAAGGTTATCCTGGGAGGTAACCCATTTACGACTGACTGCCAGGATAAGATCTATCATTCATCCAACGAGCGGAGAACAACCACCGCAACTATCCAAATCCCAACCAAAAGATTGCCTCAACCACTGTGCAATGGGACGAGGAGAGATAGCCTCAGGACCACCTACTTTTTCCCAATTCGGGAATGGCACCTGTCCACCATCTGATTCTCAGATCGTGATGGACAGCCCAATAGAGGTCCCGTGATCATTTACTGCGCCGTCTCTCAGGAAGAAAGCGACAAGGCCATAATACTCTCATTTCTCGAGGCAGATCTTCGCTTCGACAACTGAGAGTAGGGGGGCAACTGTTGGGATATCCTGGTTCAGCTACGAACCAGGCTTCGGTTCGACTTATCGAAGCCCCGGTTCTCCGGACTATGGACTTCGGACTAAGCGAAGGCCAACTGCAAGCAACTCAAGGCTTCACACCGAGCTACAACATCCGAAGTCCAGTCCTTCGGGTAGCACCTTCGATCCCGGTCGAAGTCTGAACTACTCATCGACTTTCGAAGACACGAACTTCGGTCCCCACCGTAGACATGATCTCCGGCCTCGAGGAAATACCAAGTCTTCGGCCCATACAAGGAAAAACCCGAAGCTTGAACCACAATCTATTCCAAAAAGGAAACTGTAACCAACGGTTACAATCGACACTCATCATGCCATGATCATGGCGCGCAATTCCTGCAGCCACGCCTCCGATCTGGCCGGAACCGCTCATTGACAACCCACGATCGCCAATCATGAGAGAGATTGGCTCCCCATGATCTCCGGGAAAAAAGCGGGCCACATACAGGAGGCCATCTTTTAAATATGGATAAGAAGGATGGCTCGAGAGGTACGCGTGAATAATCTCGCACACATACACTTTCAATCTTCAATAACTCTTTTTCTCTTCCACTCTCGACATCTTCCCCATTCTATGGCCGGAATCCACCACTGACTTAGGCATCGGAGTATCCTCCGCCGGAACAACTTCGGCAAAGGACCTGTTTTGTAGGTGAACCAGGGAGCGGTCCTGCTATGCAGCGGCTCCGACCGACCGATCCAGGAACTCCACCCCAACACATACAATCTAGAATTTTTCAACAACAGATCTTTATATGTGGGTCACATAAATGACGTATCTAACGACTACTGCATCAAATTGTGGAATCACCATCCACTATTCCTTTACATAAAGTCCCATCTTTGAAAAAACTAACCTAGATAGTTGAAATGGATGATATGCAACGGAAAATTGCCATGACAAGTCATCTTCAGCCTAGCTTCATATCTTTGAAAAAAATATCCGAGACAGTTGAAAGTACTGGCAAATGCTGGATATGACAACACCATGTGGGAATGTATTCCTTAAGATGCAAACAATCAATCATCTCATAATACATTTAGCTGCTAGTGTTACAACAAAATATTGAGGGACCCTTGCCTAATAAATATAAATAAATAAATAAATAAAAGCTAGAAGGCTAAGGGACTCAAATGTGTGATCAAAACTTTTCTTGTATGCTGCTGGCTTGCTATTCATGACGTGAATTGTTTTTCTTGGTACAATAGGAGCCGAGGGTGGAAACAGAAGGATAATTGTTCAGCATGACAAAAGCATTATGAAGTGGTAAGAAGACAGCTCAGATATACGAAATGTAGATGAGGCAGTGAAGCTTAGTCCCAGCAGAACTAGTAACTCAAATATCTTAGGAATGCAACCCCCAAACAGTTAGCCTACAACATGTAACTCTGATTTGGGGGAATGGTATCACCAGTAGAATTAGATAAAAAACCATGAAGAGCCTGATTTGTTAATGCACTGGCCACTTGAAATCACCATGAGAAACTACAAAAATTTGCTTGGAAGCCTTACAATTGAAGATGTCCTTCAGTAGGGGCGTATCTTTGAGTCTACCATACTACAAGAAATTAGATTATTAGCAACGACTGATTGATATCATTAATTGTTGCAATAGATATCGGCTCTGAGATTGGAAAAGAGTTTAACCGGCTGGAGTCACTGCTAGAGTAACCTATAAAAAGGTCCATAACCGGGAGGGACCCCGTCATGGACACTCCAGGGCTTAAGTCAATGATCTAGAATAGATGGAAAGTAGTGAACGTAGAAAAGATTGCTTACCTGAGGTCTTTGGATCTAGGGGCTTTACATGAGAGAGCTGAGAAGAATGGGCGATTCCGAAAATATCGGGCCACGATTATGCTGTTGCAGGGTTATCACCATGATCCACTCTCAAGGATTGCAAGGGAGGATACGGTTTTTGGTAATGTTATTAATGTTGATAGCTATTCCTGTAAAAAAAGGAGGCCATTACTAGTGACAGCAGGTATGAGATTTTAGCCTTTATATGCTCGTTCCGTGAGGGTATTTATCATTTTTGGTCTTTTTTGTATGGTTATCATATGTGTCAAGAGGCCATTAATAGAAGCATCAGAGCGGGCCACGTGGATAATAAGGCTCAAGTGGAACCTGATAGCTTGGTATGAAAAGGTCTTAGTTCTGTATATAGGTCAGCCAACCCAATCTAAGGCTTATATGAGGATGCCTTAGCTTAATACCTCAAATCGGCATGAAGATGCCTCAGCCACTATAGGTTCGAGGCTCCAAAAATACCCCCTCATAACAGTACTTCCTACTCTCGAGTTTGAGCTCGGAAGGGGTCAGATGAAGCAAGTATCACTGAATTTGTACCTCGAATCTAGAAATGCTCTCTCTCAAGCTGACAAGGTATCATATCTTGCATAAGTAATACCAGTGTATCATCATTTGCTAGCTAGGAAGCATTGGTCCATCATGGTTTTATAAATTTGTCCATGAAAGCCATATTAAGAAGGCTAATAATAATACTATTGCTGTAAAGGAGGCCAAGTAAAAGGCCAAATAATGAAAGGCTAAAAAAGAGATCTCCAATATTAAAGCAGATTATAAGGCTAAGATGGCTAATAAAATATTGAAGGCTTTACTTGAAAAAAAGTAAGGTTGAGATAATAATTCGAGAATGCCGATTGTGATCCAAGTGATTATTTAAGAATGGCGAGTCAATCCAAGACAAAAATTAGAGAATGCCAAGTCAATCCAAGGTAAATGGTAGAGAATGTTAAGCCAATCCATGACATATATAAGATAATGCTAAGCCAATCCATGGCATATATAAAAGAATGCCGAGCCAATCTGAGGTATATATTAAAGAATGCCGATCTTCCAGTTTTTGAGTCAAGCCAAAGGTTTTCGGAAGTTGATGTTGAGAGGCCTAAACAAAGGCTTACAGGTATTGCAATTATGGCTCAACTAAAGGCTTTCAAGTATTGGATGTTGGGCAAATAGCTCTCCGATATTATTCCAGTCTAAGACTTTTAGGAGTTAAAATTAAGAAGCCTAGCCCATGGCTTTTAGGCATTAAAATTGAGGCTATGCAAAAAACTTTCAAGCGTTGGATATCAGGCACATAGCTCTCTGACATTGTCTCAGTCCAACGCTTTTAGGAGTTGAAATTGAGAGGCCTGGCCCAAAGCTTTTAGGTATTAAAATTAAGGCTCGATCAAAGACTTTCGAGTGTTGAATGTCGAGAGTGTAGCTCTCTGACGTTGTCCCGGTCCAAGACTTTCGAGAGTTGAAATTAAGAGGCATGGTCTAAGGCTTTCAAACATTGAAATTAAGACTTAGCTAAAGACTTTCAAGTATTGGACGTTGGGTGCGTAGCTCTCCAATGTTGTCCCGATTTAAGGATTTCAGGAGTTGAAATTGAGAGGCTTAGTTCAAGGCACTTGGATATTGAAATTATGGCTTGATTAAAGGCTTTTAAGCATTGGATGTCGAGTGTGTGGCTCTCTGACATTGTTCCAATCCAAGACTTTCATGGTTTAAGTTTCTCAAGCATTATCGAGGCTCGACCAAAGGCTTTTGAGCATTGGACATTGGGCATATAGCTCTCTGATGTTATCCCGGTCCAAGATTTTTGGAAATTAAAATTGAAAGGCTTGGCCCAAGGCTTTTAGGTATTGAAATTGAGGCTTGGTCAAAGGCTTATGAGCATTGGACTTCGGGTGCATAGCTCTTTGATGTTGTCTCGGTCCAAGGTTTTCAGGAGTTAAAATTATGAGGCTTAGTTCAAGGCTTTGAAGCATTAAAATTATGGCTCGACCAAAGGCTTTCGAGCATTGGATGTCGGGCATGTAGCTCTCCAACGTTGTCCTAGCCCAAGATTTTTAGGAGTTGAAATTGAGAGGCCTTGTCTAAAACTTTTAGGTGTTGAAATTATGGCTCACCAAAGGCTTTCGAGAATTGGACGTCGGGCAAATAGCTCTCCAACAATATCCCAATCTAAGACTTTTGGAAGTTGAAATTATGGCTCGGTCCAACATTTTCGAGTGTTGGATGTTGGTTGCGTAGCTCTTTAACATTGTCCTAGTCCAAGACTTTTAGGAGTTGAAATTATAATTTGGCCTAAGGCTTTTGAGTGTTGGACATCGGGCACATAGCTCTTCCAATATGTTCCAGTCCAAGGCTTTCAAGAGTTGACATTATGGCTCAGTCTAAAGATTTCGAGCATTGGATGTCAGGCACATAGCTCTCCAATATTATCCTGGTCTAAGGCTTTCAAGAGTTGAAGTTATAGCTCGACTCAAAGATTTCAAGCATTGGACATCGATCGCATAGCTCTTCGATGTTATTCCGATCTAAGGCTTTCAAGAGTTGAAATTATGGCTCAGCCCAAGGCTTTTAAGCATTGGATATCTGGTGCGTAGCTCTCCGACATTGTCCCAATCCAAGACTTTTGGGAGTTGAAGTTATGGCTTGATCCAAGGCTTTCGACCATTAGACATCGGGTGCATAGCTCTTCAATGTTATCCCAGTCTAAGGCTTTTAGGAGTTGAAGTTATGGCTCAGCCAAAGGCTTTTAAGCTTTGGATGTCGGGCACATAACTCTCCAATGTTGTCCTGGTCCAAGACTTTCAAGAGTTGAAATCTCTGACCTGTGCAATTACTTAAGAAGGTCCCTCGAGTAGTTATCTCCTTGAGTATTTTTGTCAGTTAGCTTTTTTGTGTTAATAAACTGCTATAAGCACACAACAAATAATTAAATTGAACTTTATTCAAGAAAATCACATCACTGATAATGCATGCATAGGTTGGAGTTCCAAGGCCTCGAAGAGCAATTCTATCAAGGTGCCTCAAGTGATAGGTATCAGGATGAATCACCTCCTCTACCTGGTAAGGATTTTCTCAATTTGAAGAGAGTTTTCCTTGCTCAGTAGGTTGTGAAGCTTCGGCTCACCATAGGACCAAGTCTCCTATCTTGAACTCCTTGGCTTTAATGCGAGCATTGTAGTATTTGAACATTGGTTGGCAGTAAGAGACCATTCTTATCGCAGCTCACTCCCTGTGTTCCTCGAGCAGATCTAGGTTCACTCAGAGTCATTCAGAATTAGTCTCCTTGTTATTCTCTTTGACTCGAAATGAGGGAAGCCTACTTGATAAGGATGACGACCTTAGTTCTAAATGCAAGGCTAAATGGAGTTTCTCTAGTTGGAGTCCTTTGGGTGGTTCGATAAGCCCATAAGATGTGGTGAAGCTCGTCCGTCTAGTTCCTCTTTGCTTGACCAAGATGGGCTTTCAGGTCTTGTTGGAGAATTTTGTTAGTGACTTCTACCTCGTCATTGGCTTAGGGATGCGCCACCGAGGTAAATCACTATGAGATGTTGTACTCTTGGCAAAACTCCTGAAATTTAGCACCATTGAATTATTTCCCATTATCAATAATTATAGCTAGGGGCTTGGCCTCGACCTACTTGGTGAAATAGTCGATTACTACCAATAAGAACTTGCATTGCCTCGTAGCTTGTGAAAATAGTCCCAGAATATCCATACCCCACTAGGCAAAAGATGAAGGCACAGGGATTAGATTTCAGGTATAATGCTGGCTGTCACAGGATGATGGTGTTTCTTTGGCAATCATTGCATTTCCTGACAAGTTCAATTACATCTTGGTATATAATGGACCAGTAATAACCTTGATAGAGGATATTGAAGGCTAATGATCTACCCCCTAGATGACTTCCATAGACCCCCTCATAGATCTCTCTTAGTGCATAGTCCACTTTGGTGAAGCACAAACATTTCAACAATGGTAAATAATATGCGCACTTGTATAACTTGCCATCGTAGATAATATAATTTAGGACTTAGTATTTGATATTTCGGGTTGCTTTTCGGTCTTGAGATAGTTTCCCAACTTTAAGATACTTGAGATGCAGGTCTATCCAACTTGGCTATTCTTCCTCGACTTGTTGGATGGGCTAAGAAGCTTAAAGGCTCGATCACTGTAAAACTTCAAGGTATGTGCCCTTTTGAAGATCTACTGGTAGGAGTGCTGCCAGTTTTGACACTACATCGGCCCTAGGTTCTTGGTTTTGGAAATTCATTAGATGTCGAATTCTGGGAACAATTCAATTAGCTCTTTCATCTTGGCTAGATATTTCTTCATGTTCTCCTTCCGGGCCTTGCATTCACCCTTTACCTATTCTACCACTAGTTGAGAGTCGCTGTAAATAGTGAGGTACTTGACTTTCAACTCTTTTGTAATGTTAAGTCTAGCGAGGAGTGCCTCATACTCTGCCTCGTTGTTGGTGGTGAGGAAGTTGAATGTCAAGGTGTGCTCCACCACTTCTCTTTCAGGGCGAGACAGAATGAGCCCAGCTTTAGATCCAGTAGAGCTCGAAAATCGATTGACATGTAGGGTCCACCATTCCTCCGGGTCTACCTAAGGGTTCGGTCCTTCCTTAAGTGGTGGGTCTTCAACTGGGATGGTACATTCCAGGGCAAACTCCGTGAGTACTTGAGCTTTGATCTGCCTTGGCCAAAAGTTTACATCAAACTTGAAGAGTTCGAGTGCCACTTAGCAATCCTTCCTGAGGTGTCAGGGTGGTAGAGGACCGCCCTCATTGGCTAGTCGATAAGGAGGGTGATGCTGTGAGCTTAGAAATATGACCAGAGCTTCCAGGCAAAGATAATGAGAGTGAAGATAAATTTCTCTAGCATTGTATATGGGAAACCCAAGCTTTTTAGGCCAAAGTTGGCAGGCCCAGTCGACTTCAACCAAAATGCAAAAAAAAAAAAGGAAAATAGGGGACAGAGCCCTGTTTATCCCGTCAATGTTTCCACTAGAGAAGCTAGAAGGGAGGGTTGTAGAAGGGTGGAACTTGGTCGGTGGAGTATTACGAAGGGTCGGGGCACCGGTCATGAAGTTTCCTCCATGTATGATGAGGAAAAGCCCTCATTTCTTCCCTTTAAAACTCCTCCCATCACCTTATTCTTTCCTCATTTTTTTGTCAATCTTTCCCTCTTCTCCACTGGCTGATTTCTCATGGACCATCGCTAGTAAGTCTTCCCTCCCTAAGCTTTTGATTTTCATGATTAATAGGTTGTATGGGGGAAATTCTCCTTTTTCTTCTCCCAATTTTTATGTCCATGGCTAGGATGGCCGTGATGCACCGATCGACCCCGTCACTGCTCCCTCCAGTCAGATTCTGGTGGATCATCGCCCCTCTTTCGATCTCCATCCTTGGGACGATGGAGGCCTATTCGACCGAGCCAAGGAAGAAGAAAAAAGAAAAAAATAAGGAGGGAGACACTTACCTGGGATTTGAGTCACCGGGTTGGTCTCCGTATTGCTGGAGCTATTGCCGGTGGCTCACCTGAGGGTCTCCCCATCTTCATGGGCGAGGAAGAAGAGAGAAGGGGGGAAAAAAGAAGTCTCAATCTAGAGGAGAAGAAGAAAAAAGAGATCGGGAAAGAAAGAAAGAAAGAAAGAAAGAAAACAGAAGAGAAAAGAAGAAAGAAAAAAAGAAGAGAGAGAAAAAGAGAGGAAGAAAGAAAAAGAAAGAAAAAGGGAGAGAGAGAAGATGAGGGCAGAGAGGAGAGAGAAGATGAGGAGAAAGAAGAGAGAGAAAGGGAAAAGAAAAGGAAAGAGAAAGGGAAAGGAAAAAAAGAGGAAAGAGAAGATGAGAAGAGAAAGGAGAGAGAAAGAAGGAAAAAATAATAAATAAATAGTGAGGGGGAGATCAAAAAGTCTCTCTCTGAAAATTTAAGATTTTATGGATAAAAGGTTTGGATTTACAATTATCCTAGAATTATTTATTTATATTAAAAATTATTATTGTAGGGGGCAGCCTTCTAAGCAAAAAGATATTATACGGGTTCTGAGTATGGACCAATATCAAGCATGTTAGTTATTTCTAGTGAGGTAAGGATATCTGTACATTATTACTAGTCTTTTACATATATCTTATATGACATGATTTGGTCCAAGCACATAAGCATTGGCATGCATGATTATTTTTGCATGATATATTTTGACTTATTATGATAGATAGTATAATTGATATTATTATTATTTATATTCCTGTATACCATATTTTATCAAGCAAAGTTATCTTTGGATGGGTTAGACCATGATATCAGTTATTGAAAAACTATAAATAACATGATTTGACTACATAAAATGAGTTGATGAAGTTTAATCAAGTAAATACGGTATTTGAACTAGCCAAGCCATGGGATCGTAGTTACTGAGATTGCCAGTCACAAGCTGGATAATGAGTGTGCTAATCACAGACGAGATTATGACAAATTATATATCAGTCACAGATGGGAGTATGATAATAGTATGCCAGTCACAGGCTAAAATGTGATCGTGGTTAGTCCAGAATCCTAAAGAAGAAGGATAACTAATGAAAACATAAAAAGAAAACTATATATTATCAAAGATTTTGTTAAACTGATATTTGAGTTATTTTGGTTGTATGATCTGATAAATTATTATTTTTTAGTTATTTTTAAATTATACTATTATTAGTATAACTGTTTAGAGACCTTACTGGACTGTAAAGCTCATTCCCCTACTTTCTTCCTTCTCAGAGTTATGCAGAATATTCGAGCTTGGTGATAGATTGGATTCGTATTGAAATGATGGATAGCTAGAGGGTCATTAATACCAAATAGATGACTGAAGGATGATTGAAATTGTAACCATATAAGCTGTATTATTTTTTTTATATTAGGTATTTTTCTAATGAATTACGATCAATAGTATTATGGAGGATTGAAGTTGAAATAAAATTTTTAGGCCTTGCATGATCTCTAGAATGTAATCTAGGATTTGTGCAATCGGTTATGTAGCCGATTCCGGTGTTGGATTCAGAGCGTGACAGAATGGTATCAGAGCATGGTTATGATCATTTGGGATGATGATACAAGTGATTAGAAATTAACATGCTAGTTATTAGGACATGATATAATGATATCAAAACTTAGATTATGATTACTTGGAACTATGATATAAGTGATTAGGACATGACATGAGTAATATTGAAATTTAGGTTATGATCACTTGGGACTATAATATAAGTACTTAGGATACAATTTGAATGATATTGAAATTATAGTTATGATCAATATGGATTGTGATTTAAGAGGTATTTGAATTTAGTATCATGATCAGTCAGGATATGAAGTTGGAAAGAAAATGGATTCAAAATTTGGATTTCTAATCCTTAGATATTATACATAAGATCTGATATATGATTAGTAAAAAAAAGGAACATGATTTTTGGTCTGTAATTTAAGTAATGGGATTGATTTAGGATGAATGTAAAGAGCTGATGATTTGTACTCTTTGATCATAATAAGTAAGCATATTATGAATATTATGGAGCTAGATAAAATGCGATAAATAGATTTGATCTAGCTTCAAAAGTGTTGGCCTGAAAATATGGTGTGTTGAATATGTATGATAAATTACTAATTGAATGATGTTGGAATCCTAAACTTGATATGGATGAAGATCATGATAGTATATGTATTTTGTTATTATTACTGGATTATAAATTTTGGAACTGTTGCAAGAAGATGTTTAGAGTATAGATTATGAAAGAGTTTAATGATATTAGAAAGGATATGTTTTCGATGTAACTGTATGTAGATTATCATTGAAAATATATAAGAAAAAATATGCTTGGGATCATATATAGCTTTGTAGCTCTCTATTGGTGGATTAGATTAGTTGACATGGCATACATAATTTGATAGAATCGTGATAGCCTATGTTAGCAATTTTGGATTGGGTTACTAGATCTATCCTATAATTACTGGGGATTATTAAGTATGTTAAACTCCAAGTCAAATTAAGATCTATAAGAAGATCTAGGTTATCATGCTAGTGGACTATATTAAGCAATGAAATTGATTTTAAGAGACTTATATGAGTTTAGCTTATGAGGGGCAAGATTTCAAGCAGTTGCCAACTGATATTAATAATCATAAAATAGCTCTATGAGTAATAACTTAATCCATCCTACTCCAAAGAACATTGACTTAGAGTTATTTACTTTATTACAGCTAAAGTTAATCTTTCCAAGAGAAAAGATAATCTAGATTGTCTAATTGAATTGTCAAGAAAAGTATAATTAATCTGGACTCGAACTAGAATTATTGGTATCTTAAAAGGATAATGAAATTTATGCAAGGACTTTCAATATGGAAATGGGTCAGGATAAACCTTGATATGAGATGTCTGAAATATGAACAAGAAAAAGAGACTCAATAGCTTTACTTAATAACTTGAGATTTCCTAGTACCAAAATAAGATAATTTTTTTTTGAAGGGATTCACTAAGTGAACCTAGATGGTTTAGTAAATATTATTAGAGTGCGCATTGAAAGCATAGTGGTTTGATTTATTCTAAAATTAATTAAGAATCAACTCTAACTTTAGAAGTGTTATGATGGGAGTACTGATTTGAATTTCAGTAATAAGATTTTAGTAATAAATGAAAAGATAATATTACTAATCCTTGGGCTAGTCTATAGGTGTTGCCAAGCAATTTTCATCAATAGGTTCCCTAGTGTAGAGGACTCTAGTAAAAAAAAAATTGGACATCTCTAAATCTAGAATAATGAAGTGATGAGCCTTTACTCGACTAGGATTGGAAATATTTATGACACCAAACTCCTTTAGTTATGAAATTATGATTTCTCTATTTAAGAAGGGCTTGAGGTTTCTATAAGATAAAAGACTAATTGTAAAATCGTGGAGAAGGTTAAGAGAAGAAAAAAATGCTAAAGATCATAGCAATTATTTAATGCTCAAGTCTTCTTCTAATTTTTGGTTAAGAATAGAGTAGATCGATTATGATTTCCATGTAGGGTTAATTAAGAGAAATAAATTTTAGAGACAAAGAATTATATATTTTAATTCGAGGTTGAGGAAATCCACTATGTAGATAGATAGTAATGATCAAAATAAAAATGTTATGTCTTATTGTTATGTAAAGGCCATATGAAGGAAGCATTCTAAAAGAGAAAATATTGAAAGCTCGAGGATGATATTAAGGTTGGGTATTTCTAAATTGGACCATCATGATGTTCTTGTAAGTTAATTAAAGATAATTAATCATATAAAAAGGTTAGTATTTTTTTGAAAGAGCTCAAGAAAATCTTATATGTATTGTAAATGGAACAGATCAAGTTTAGAATATTATATAATTTTGTTATATTAAGACTAGAGAAGCAAGTACCTTAAGAGGCAGACTAATTGAAAGTTTGTGAATGACGTGAGGGTTAGATATTTTTAAGGTTTAAAATCTCAATCAAGCTACTTTCAAGGACGAAATTATTTTAACGAGGGGAGAATATGAAACCCAGGCTTTTTAGGTCGAAGTCGGCAGGCCCAGTCGACTTCAACCCAAACGCAGAAAAAAAGGAAGGAAAATAGGGGATGGAGCCCCTGATTATCCTGTCGATGTTTTCACTGGAGAAGTCAGAAGGGAGGGCCGTGGAAGGGTGGAACTCGGCCGGTGGATTGTCACAAAGGGTCGGGGCACCGGTCGATCAAGTTTCCTCCCCGTATGGTGAGGAAAAGTCCTCATTTCTTCTCTTTAAAATCCCTCCCATCACCTCGTTCTTTCCTCATGTTTTTGTCGATCTTTCCCTCTTCTTCGCTGGCCGACTTCTCCTGGACCATCACCGGTAAGTCTTCTCTCCCTAAGCTTTTGATTTTCATGATTAATAGGTTGTGTGGGGGGAATTCTCCTTTTTCCTCTTTCCGTTTCTTTGTTCATGACCGAGATGGCCATGATGCGCTGGCCGACCCCATCTCTGCTCCCTCTATTCAGATTCTAGTGGACCGCTGCCCCTCCTTCGATCTCCATCCATGGAACAATGGAGGCCTGTTCGGCCAAGCCAAGGAAGAAGAAAGAATAAAAAAATAAGGAGGGAGACACTTACCTGGGATTTGAGTCACTAGGGTGGTCTCCCTATTACTGGAGCTGCCACCGGTGGCTCACCCGAGGGTCTCCCCATCTTCATGGGCGAGGAAGAAGAGAGAAGGGGGAGAAAAAGTCTCGGTTTAGAGGAGAAGAAAAAGAAAAAAATCAGGAAAGAAAGAAAGAAAGAAACATGAAGAGAAGAGAAGAAGAAAGAAAGAAAAGAAGAGAGAGAAAAAAAGAAAGAAAAAGAAAAAAGGAAGGAGAGAGAGAAGATGAGGAGAGAGAGGAGAGAGAAGATGAGGAGAAAGAAGAGAGAGAAAGGGAAAAAAGAAAAGTAAAGAGAAAAGGAAAAGAAAAAGAGGAAAGAGAATATGAGAAGAGAAAGGAGAGAGAGAAAGAAGGAAAATAATAATAATAAATAAATAGTGAGGGGATCGAAAAGTCTCTCTCTAGAAATTAGAAATTTTATAGATAAAAGATTTGGGTTTACAATTATCCTAGGATTATTTATTTACATTAAAAATATTATTATAGAGGGCAGCCTTCTGAGTAGAAGGGCTTGTACGAGTTCTGGGTACGGACCAATATCAACATGTTAGTTATCTCTAGTGAGGTAAGGATATCTGACATGATCACCAGTCTTATACATATATCTTATATGACATGATTTGGTCCGAGCACATGAGCATTAGCATGCATAATTATTTTTGCATGATATATTTTGACTTATTATGATAGATAGTATGATTGATATTATTATTATTTATGTTCCTATATACCATATTTTATCGAGCAAAGTTATCTTTGGATGGGTTAGACCATGATACCGATTATTGAAAAATTGTAAATGATATGATTTGACTACATGAAATGAGTTGATGAAGTGTTAATCAAATGAATACGGTATTTGGACTAGGCATGCCAAAGGATCATGATTTTTGAGATTGCAAGTCACAAGCTGGACAATGAGTGTGCCCATCACAAACGGGATTATGACAAAATATGTGTCGGTCATAGGCGGAATTGTATAAATTGTGTGCCAGTCACAGGTGGGATTGTGACAATAATGTACCAGTCATAGGCAGGAACATAATAATAGTGTGCCAGTCACAGGCTAGAGTGTAATCGTGGTTAGTCCAAAATCCTAAAGAAGAAGGATAACTAATGGAAACATAAAAAGAAAACTAAATGTTATCAAACATTTTGTTAAACTTGATATTTGAGTTGTTTTGGTTGCATGATCTGATAAATTATTATTTTTAAGTTATTTTTAAATTATACTATTATTAGTATGACTGTTTGGAAACCTTACTGAGCTGTAAAGCTCATTCCCTACTTTCTTCCTTCTCAGAGTTTGCAGAATATTCGAGCTTGGTGGTAGATTGGATTCGTGTTAAAATGATGAATAGCTAGAGAGTCGTTAATACCAAACAGATGATTGAAAGATGACTGAAATTGTAACCATATAAGCTGTATTATTTTCTTTATGTTAGGTATTTTTTTTTGAATTATGATCAATAGTATTATGGAGGATTGAAGTTGAAATAAAATTTTTAGGCCTTGCATGATCTCTAGAATGTAATCTAGGATTTGTGCAACCAGTCGCGTAGCTGATTCTGGTGGTGCTAGATTCAGGATGTGACAGTATATCTGGTTTCAGTATCATGTAAGTCTTTGCTGATGTAATAAACTAGTTTCTGACACTTGCTTTCTTCTCGAACAAGTATAGTACTAACCATTACTAGGGAAACGGTGGGATACAAGAAAAGTTTCTCACCGGGGACTGGTTTGCTTAGTAAAGGTACAAAATTGATATACCTATTCAGCTCCTTGAACACCGCCTGAGCTTTTATGGTTTACTAGAAGTTCTTCGGCTGCGTAAGGTCTTAAAGAAGTAGAGATATTTTTCAGCTGACCTAGAGATGAAGCGATTAAGAGCTACGACCTTGTTTGTAAGATGCTACATCTCCTTGATGAATTTTGGTGAGGTCATCTCCAGGATCACCTAAATCTTCTTCAAGTTTGCTTCGATACCTCAGCCAGATACTATGAAGCCTAGGAACTTGCCGGATGCGACCCCAAAGGCACACTTCACCAGGTTTAATTTCATTTTATACTAGCGCATGATGTCAAAGGTCTCTTGAAGGTTTGCAATATGACCTCGAGCAGATCGGCTCTTGACCAACATATCATCTACATACATTCCATGTTGCAGCCAATCTGATCCTTGAATACTTTGTTCACTAGGCACTGATAGGTCACTCTCACATTTTTGAGTCTAAAGGGCATGACCTGTAATAGTAGAGTCCATGGTCAGTAATAAAGGTGGTTTTCTCCCCATCTTCTGCGACCGTTCAGATTTGATTATAATTAAAGAAAGCATCCATGAAAGTGAAGAGCTCATGACTGGATGTGGCATCAACTAGCTGGTCGATCTGAAGTTAGGGATAGCATCCTTTAGGCACGCTTTTATTTAGATCTATAAAATCTATACACATTTGCCATTTGATGATGGCTTTTTTACCAAGATCATGTTCGCTAGCCTTTTCGGGTACATCACCTCCTTGATGAATCTAGCCTTGATCAACTTGAAAGCTTCTTCGACGATGGCTTTCTAGCATTGGGGGTGAAGCTACGCTTCTTCTATTTCATTGGGTGATAGGTCGGTCTATGTTCAATCGATGCACCATCATCTCCAAATATATCCCCAGTATATCAATGACAGTCCAGATAAATACGTTAGATTTTCTTGCAAGAAAGTTATTCGCTTTTCTCTTATTACCTCATTCAGGTCTGAATTGATCCAAGTCATCTGAGTAGGGTCCTCTTTGGACAAGGGGACCTCTAATAGTCCACCCAAGGTGCTTTCATTGAGAGTGAGACTGGTTTTGAGAAAGATGTGGTTGATCGCCTATTTTAGGTGTGGTAATTGGCCCTAGCCAATACGCCGGCTAGATGAAAATGCTTTTCTAATTTAATTTCTATTAGAGAGATCTTCAAGAAGCAATAGAACATTCATCTACCAAGTACAAGGACTTATCTTTTTTTTACCAATGTTGAAGCAATATAGAAAGAGAGAAATGGGACCCTCCAAATTTTGAAGTAGCACAGTGGGCATGTGTTCTTGAGACACCCTACAGTGCACCGTCGATGGAAGCATAGGGTGCTCATGAGCTCTTGCTCGATGTATTCTAGGAAGAAGTTCTCAAGGTATGCTGGGTAAGATGCTAGAAACTCTCTCCCCTTGCTGCATATGGATAGATTTTTTAAAGATTTTTGCAGTGACTCGGGCTTTTGGTGGCTTCCAATGGGGAGGAGATGGAGGCTGGTGGCTTCTAGCGATTTCCTACCGGAAGAAGATGAAGGTCAGTAGCATTCCTTTGGTAGAGAGGAGGCAGAAATGGAGAAGCACTGGCAGGCCTCTCATGGGTGGAAAGGGGATAGAAATGGAGAAGCCCTGTGGGCCTCTCATAGGTGGAGAGGGGGCGGAAATAGAGAAGCCCTGGTGAGCCTCTCGCGGGCAAAGAGTAGACAATGGAGGACCTCCGATAGCTTCTCATGAGGAGGAGATGAGATGAAGGCTGGTGGCTCCAATGGACGGAGGAGACAGTGGTGAGAAGATGAGGCAAAGGAGATGAAGCCTCCAGAGGAATGGGCTTCATCTAGGAAGGGAGATGTTGCAAAGAGATGGGATGGAGATGAAACAGCGGTCCTCCTTTTATTTTAAGTGAAAGTGGTAGTAGTTAGAGAGAGACACCACTATATCCTCCTCTTTTTTATATAAAAAATATGAAAGTGATGGAAGTCAGAGAGAGAGTGCCACATATCTCTCTCTTTTTTTTAATAGAAGGTACCATCTTTGGATGGAATAAAATAAAAATAAATTAATTAAACAGAACTCCATGTCATGTTCATCAAAGGCCACAGTCTCCAGGTCCGCTCCGATTTCTCAGCCTGCTCCATCACATATGCCTTTCCTACTAAGGATTTTATGAAGGAAGAGATGCCACGGAAAATAGGCATGACTGCTAAGCCTTAGCAAGAGGTTATTGCTATGGAACAGGAGCAGGCTATCCCTCCTACAGGGTATCGTTATTTTGCTACATGGCAACGATCGAGATGTGCACCTGCTGTACTAGTACATTGAACTAATATGTGCTTATCTCTATGGTCGATAGAGATGGCAATACTGGTTGTGATGGTAATGCAAGGGTCTCACTATCGGCATCGGCTGTCTTGTTTCTAGAAGATGCATCATTGGAACACCATGGAGAAATTTTGTGTGGTGCCATCATATACTCACTTTTCTTCCCAAAAATGGACCTAGCCCCTTCCTCTAGCGCCAATCTGTTGCAGTATATACCGGCTCTAAGGACAGAGAAAAGGTTGACTGGCTGGAGTCATTATTAGAGTAACCGGCAAAAAGGTCTACAGCTGGGAGGGGTCCTGGTGCGGATACTTTGATACTCAAGTCAGTGATCTGGAATAGATGGAAAGTAGTGAGTATAGAAAAGGTTGCTTACCGGAGATCCTTAGGGCTTGGTGGCTTTATAGGAGGGAGCTGAACAGAATGGGCAATCTCGGGAATGACGGGCTATGATTGCACCATTACAAGGTTATCACCAGGATATGCTCTCAAGGATCATAAGGGGGATATGGTTTCTAGTAATATTATTAATGCTAATAGCTATTCCTGTGAAAGGAAGAGACCATTACTAATGATAGCAGGCATGGAATTTTAACCTTTATATGCTCCCCTCGTAAGGTATTTATCATTTTTGATCTCTTTTGCATAGTTGCCATATGTGTCAGGAGGCCATTAATAGATGTATCAGAGTGAGCCACATGGGTATAAGGCTCAAGTAGAACCTGGCAGCTTGGTATGAAAAGGTCTTAGTCCTGCATATAGATCAGCCAACCCAATCTAAGACTTATATAAGGATGCCTCGGCCGCTATGCCTCAGCTTAATGCCTTAGACTGATATGAAGATGCCTCAGCCACTATAGGTCTGAGGCTCCAAAAATATCCCCCTGTAATACTAATAATGAAATTGGCATCGCTAATATAATTGGCTACCGAACACCATCGCTAGTAGCAGGTTGGAAAAATTCTTATCACTAATATCAATTATTAGTGATGGAAAATATGTTATCACTAAAAATCTTTATTAGCGATGGCTTGGACGATGGTAAAGCCATTACTAATACTTTTTCAAGTTTTTTTAAAAAAGTAAAAAAATATTTAGTGATAAACTTTTGCCATCATTAATAACTTATTACTAACGGCATTAGCCATTTCTAATACCATTGATATTTTTATATTTTTTAAATTTAAAACTTTCAATAAAATTTTACCATCATTAATACTTATCATCGCTAATAACTTATTATCGATGGTTTTAGCCATCACTAAAGACATCAGTAATATTTTTTATTTTTTTAAAATCATAGTTATATTTTTTTAGAACCTACTTTTAAAATTATAATAACAAGCAAATATAGTAAATCAAAAATGAAATGCCACAAACATAAATAAACAATCATAAATAAAAAATTAATTATATTATATTAATAGTATAAATTATAAAATTTTATAAATTAATATTGCTTTACAAATATCAAAAGTAAATACATAATATCATTAAAAATTTGTGTGAGATCATCATTCTCCTCCTCCTCTTGCTCCTATACATCCTTTTCTAGCCGTTGGTGGATGAGATTTAGATATCCCAGTATCTTGAAATAAAAAAATAAAATATTATTAATAAGTTTTGATATAAAAGCATATATTTCAAAATGGAGGCATATATTTTGATATACTTCGATTCTCGAATAAATTATTCCTACATGTTTTATTCGATGATACGAAGTAAAAGACATCCCTAGCCTATCATTGGATGGCTAGATTTAAATTTTTATCCCATAGGTTCCTTTCCTTAACTTAAGCTTAAATATATAAAGCTTTTAAGTATAAAAATTTAAAACAAATAAAGAAATTTATTAATAGACTTACCTACTATAATAACTATGATAATGAAGCCAGCTGATCACGTAGATGTGGATCCCAAAAAATCTTGATGACTGTATCATGAATGGTATCTCGAAAGCTCTAAGGATGCTGAGCAAAAAGCTAGGTCACGATGTCCTTGATATGTGCATCACCCTATGTTTTGGTTATCGAGACCTGAGATGAAGATGCTAAAGACCAACAAGCTATTGGAGGGTCAAAGCTATACTCGAATTCTATGACCTGGCTCCTACTCATCCCTCCAGTAGCACCGAGCCATCCCTTGAGATTAAGGAGGGGCTGAGAGGATGGGTCTTCATCGTGCCACGATATGATGTACGTCATGTAATTCACCTACATGGTTTATAAATTCATTAGTCCAATAATACAAATCAATATATAAAACTTAATACTTAATATTTTAAGTTGTTAGCATGATACATCGAGATCTCGGATCTACGTAATCACCAATCCTCCTGGATGTTGTGTGGACTTTCATAAGTATAGCTGCTTTAGTACATGACATAACTACCGTATCTATATATAATAATAAATAATAAAAATAAATTAATGAAATATATATAATATAAGCATAGAATTCTTATCAATCTATCTACCACTACATGTATGCCAACAGAGCCACTAGTGGCTTGATTGGATCTTGATAGATAGTACAATTTTATCATACCCTCTGCTACCTACTGGAGTACTTTTGACTACTCTACTGGTCATAGAGGGCCTTCCATATATCCATCCATATCTAGTGATCCCTGAAAGACTTCTAATCTGATGGTGACTTGAAACTTTAAGTACGCTATGACAGCCTACCTTAGACTATATAGCCCATCCCGGAGTCAACATGTCACCACTACCTTGAAGGTCGATGGCTAGCCTCCTCATCTTGAAGAGTCTCGAATCAATAGTACTTTTGCAAGTAGAAAAAAACTTATATTAAGTAAATAGAATATAAATATACCATGAATTTAATAATTAAACACATTTGACTTATCATGAACATCTTCCAAGCTGCATCATAAGCCCCCGACAGCCAACTAGAAAACTCATTCACCAACCCCGATATCAAATGATGGATGATCCCGATAACCATATGAGATATCCTAGGCTCTCTGAATGTGCTGCAACATTGATTTTGAACAATGAATGTTAACTTTTAAATGACTAAATTTTAAATATATTAATTAAAAATGTACTTATGAGCGGCTCTAAATATGAATAAGCTCTCTATTTTCTAGTCGAGTCGAAGGTGCCATGAGCTAGGCAAGCCTTCGATTATGACATTGAGTCTGATAAGAGTCGGTCGCTACTCTGTATGACTATATGATCACTAGTGACTCCACGTTGTCTAAACGTGAAAGCAAAACATCTAATATAAAGCATATTATATTAGATAATAAAGAACAATAATATAAAAGAGGATATATAAAGTGTTAGAGTTTACTATGTGGTATGAGTAGTGCAGAACCATGCAAACTAGTAGCATGATTTCTCTCCCCTCTAGAGCTCTCTTTTCAGCTGTCCTCCTTCGACCTTTAGAAAACATGATATACAATATCGAAAAATAAAAATAAATATAATCACTGAATTAATTATATAATTATGAATGCTAATGTAAGATACATAATGATGCAAGATAAGTATTTAAAATGACTCAATGATTATATACTTAGCACTACTCGTCGATCTCTTGGATGTTTGATACCCTTTGGATTCTTTTTTCTGATTCTTTCTCTTCTTCTACTTTTTCATCTTCTTCCTCTTCTTCCCCTTCTTGGATAGAATTGTCTCTTAAAATAAATTCAGTATGATCTATCTCCTCAAGATGGCCATCATGTAGGAGAATATTTAGAGAATCCAACTCTGCATCTATAAAGGACTAACGAACTCCTAGAGTTTCATCCTCCTGAATGCATTCTTGAAAATGGAGCTCTTCTTCTTCTTCGAGCATGTAATGAATAGCTCGAGACTTAATATTGCATATAACCCATCAATCTTTCCTTCCTCTCTCTCTTGATGGAAAAGGAGTATAATACACTTGAATTGCTTGTTGAGCTATCACAATGGCTCGTTGAGATATGCTTTTGATCTAGGTTTGATTACAATAGGCCCATGCCATGGATCAATGTTCATACCATTGTTATTATTAAACCATTGGCACTTAAATTGAATGACACTATGATCTCCAATATAAATCAACTTGATCACTTATTCGAGGATTTCATAGTAGTCATTCTTTGTCTCTTCCCACCAGCTGCCCTTTATACATACCACTGTTCATGATGCTCTTATGATATCCATATTATTGGATATGAAATATAAAACTATTTATGTTATAGCTATTATAACATGTTACATATTTTGTTGACCCATAACTTAATAGTCTTAGCTTTTTAAGTATGTATTCATCCCCTTGCATGACTTGCATACTATAAAAAAATTAGAAAAAATTAAAACATATAAAATGATAATGGATGCTTACTAGTTGATGGAACTAATTTGCAAAGTTCTGTGAGCACCATGCAAAAGTTTCTTGATCACTTATCCTTAGGTTATCCCATCTCAGCATCCTATCATATTGCCTACACATATATAAGATAAGTATACTATAATAAGAGATTAAAAAGTTATGATTATGATATACATTTATTCAATATATAGGTCGACCTTTTTATAGTTTAGCAATATATATATATCCACCGATCAAAATTCGGCATCAATTAAAACCCAACGAACCTCATGCCTGAATTCACGAGCAAGATATATAAATATTAAGATCTCTTGCTCTGATCCCTCACCACCACAAGCATCATTTCAGTCTACTTGAGTCAACTTTGTCAGCATACTAGGATTAACATAGTGTCGACTGAAATTTAAAATTTTTCTATTATGTAAGCTTTCATAATAGAACCTTCAACTTTAACCTTATTTTTAACTTTCTTTTTGAAATTGCGCATGTATTTTTCAAATGCATATATCCACCTGTACTATATTGGTCTTCTTATCCTAGCTTTATATGCCAGATGAACACAAGGTACTCTATAGAGTCGAAGAAGCTATTAGAGAATATCTTCTCTAACTTGTATATGGTCTCTATACTGCTAGTTTAAGAATGGAGATATGGCCGGCAATAGTTTGGTAGCATTAATATATCTGAAAAAAAGACTAAGCTCGATTAAAAAACTCCATATATAGTTGAGAAGGAGATCATGCTAAGCCAATGGTAGTAATCATTGCATGAAGTCATAGCATTCATGGCTCTTTAGTCCATGAAACCTGCAATCTTTGATATTAATATACTGAGCTAAATTACTTGCATAACCATTTAAAAATTTCAGATTTTTATACCATCCACATACATTCTTCAACTGTTCTCTCGTTAATGTATATGATGCTTTCGGCTTCAAATATTTTCAGGTAACATCTTAACCAGCTCTAATAGAAGATACTTGTATATATTCTTCATATATGCTCGAGTTTTAGGATTGTCCTTCATCTTGCTTTTGACATTATAATAATGTAGAAAATATTATCAAATACATTCTTCTCAATATACATGACATCAAGGTTATGATAAATCAAATTGGTTGACCAGTATAGCAATTCTCAAAAGATGTTATGCTTCACCCAATTCTTATATTTATTGAAACCTTTTTGTATGCCATGCTTATCAGGAAGCTAATTCCGTGGTTGATTGGATAGCTTCCTTTGTTGTCAATCATTCCGATGATATTCTCTGGATCCAAATGATTGATGCTTTTGTTTTTATTCGTAATATTATCATTTCTGATTTTTTTGGCTATATCCATACAAGGCTTTTAGTTTGAATATTTTGCTCTATAAAAAAAAAAATGACTTAGAAGTCATGACAGCGGTCCGATTAAGCGAGCATTTGTCGCCCACCGTAACGTGTTGGTGAGCAGTAGACGTCGGGTGATCCATGCAGATGGAAAAAAAGAAAACAACTAGCCAACTGACAAGTGATAGGTGTGCACCTCATTTGCGAGGGCCCAAGGAAGAGAGATCGATTTGTGGAGATGATTTGCTCTTTGGAGTTTGCATCGGAGACAGACGCGAGGGTGGCTCGTTGGCATTTGGAACGAACCTTCCATGCGTTCACGACACGATGACGATGTTTGCTGATTCTGATTCCCGCATTTTTTTCTCTTCCATGTACTTGATTTTTATTTTGAATACTTTTTTTGTCCGTCCTATTATTTGAAACATTACTCTTCTTCTATAGAGCTATGTATTTATTTAGATCTATCATGTATTTCGAAAGACTAACTCAACTGTATACTGGATTACCTTCCATGTTGCTGGTCATTCAGTCATGGTATTGTGATCGAAACTATGGATCTTTCGTTTAGAAATATTATTTTATCTAATTTTTTAAATTATATTTATTTACAATGAAAATACCGTTTTATAGAAAAAAAAAAAATCCTTTTTATTAAAAAAAAATTTAGAAGTGACAGCCGTCGGATCGAGCGAGCATTTAACGCCCACCGTAATGTGCGTGGTGAGCGGTAGACGTCGGGTGATGCAGAAGGAAGGAAAAAAAATAATAATAATACAACAACAACTTGCCGACTGACAGGTGACAGGTGACAGGTGTGCACATCATTTGCGTGGGCCCACGGAAGGGAAGCGATCTATGGAGATGATTTGCTGTTCGGAGTTCGTATCGAAGGCAAAGACGCGAGGGTGACCCCTTGGCATTTGGAGCGAACCTTCGCTGGGTTCACGGCACGAGGACTGGTTCTGATTCCCGCGTCGGGGACACTCTCTTTTACGCGGCGGGGACCACAGGTGGCAACGCGGTTCTCCCAATTCCGCGTGACAGCTTTTGGTTTCTTGGCATATAAAAAATGTCCATGGGTGGGCCTTGTCGGTTGGAAAATATTATACTGACAAGAACGGAAGTTGAGTGACGTTATATTCACAATGCCCTCGTAATCTTTTATGACAAGGAAATGCACCTGTAAAGGAAATATTAGATGGGGATTTTTTTTTTATTATTATTCATATTAGAGATGGCAACTGGTCACGAAACAGTCAATACTCGTCCGCATCTCATAATAAGAAACTCTATATAATCCGCCCCATTTCGAGCAGGGTTTGGATAAAGCAAAGATATAAAAATTGAATCGAATCATATTAAAAATTTATCATATATATGATATAAAATAATTATATTATTTATTATTGTGATATGTCAATGCCAATTATCGATTTAATTGCTCGTCAAGCTTTTTCTGGATCAGGCATCTAAACTGGAGCACCCGTAAAAAATTATGTGGATAGACAAAGCGATGATCCTGCCTTCATCATATTATAAGGTCAGTCTTCAGTCTTGATCAAAGACATTAATCCCGAAGAGTTCTACCATGGCCAATCATTGACCAGTCTCTTCGCTCCACAATCCATTCCGAAGGAAAAGACTCCACCGCAAACGACAGAGGTATCTTCGGCTTGTACCGGAGACGACAAACCGAAGACATTTCGCCAATCCAATACTGGTCCCTCTTGAAAAAGAGGCCCGAAAGCGAATCTCCGGTTGATCTCAAATCTTCGAACATTGATACGGTGGTTACGATCGACCGCCTGGCCACTATCTCCGGTCGCAACCACATCGGGATGGCAACGTAGCCATTAGCTCCAACACCAATGATTCCAGACTGGCAGAATCAATTGGCAACCACTTATGGTTACACGCGGAGTAAAGTTAATCAACACTGTCTTAATCATAGGTGGGTAAGCCTAACTACACACTGGCATGATAACTATAACTATAAATACTGATAAGAGGGGGCACTCAAGGTACGCGATGCAAGCCTGAAAAAGAGAATACTTTCATCATCTTTCCTCCTCAGAAAACTCTCCATTCCATGGCTGAAACCTATCTCTAACTTAGGCATCGGAGTATCCCCTACCAGGAAAAATCCGGTCAGGAACATGTTTTGCAGGTATCCAGGGAAGCGAACTGGCAATCCAGCGGCTCCGCCCGGTAGATGAAGGTTCCACTTCAACATTTATCATTATCGATATTCGATCCAGATTTATTTTAAATATATATATATATTTTAAAAACTCATTTGCATTTGAGATTCCAATAGGATGGGTATCCAATGGATCTGACTAAAATTATTAACCCTAAATTATATTAGCATAAAATAATTCTATAAAGCCCAAAACATTTTACCAAAATTTTTTTGCCAAAGCTGGCTTCAACCGCCAAAGTTGGCATGACTCGCAAAATTATCATTAACCCAACATATTGTATCAATGGATTCATTGACCTTTTCAATTTAATGTGGTCAAACATTTCAAATTTCATCTTAAATTTATTCAATGGATTTGAACATGTGCGATCGATTCCCAATTTGCTATTTTGATAAATGGTCCACCGACCCGATGGGTTAGGCTAGCGACATGGCTATGGCAAGGTTATCCATTTTCACCGTATCTATTCATTTTTTGTATTTTGATACATATATCATCCAGGATCCTACGGTATGCGCAGTCCAGATCAAGATGTTACAACGATATAGGGGCCTGGTACAGGAGGACTATCTATTTCACATGTGCATTTTGATATTGATTTAATTTTCTTCTTCATGGCCAGGGCAACCAATACCATTTAGAGATTTTGAATGTTTAATAGTAGTCATTAATTAGCTCTCATATAACTTTCTACCAAGTAATGTCTACAATAATTCTAAAGCTCATATCGATCCGGTTCAGACCAACAAACCTACAATTTCTTATGGAAAGTTGGATAAGGTCGTCGATCTACGTTTGTACGGATCCTTTATCTCTACCACCTCCTTTAGTGTCTGGCCTTTTTATATTAATATGGACATAAATTTTCCAGACACATGCATGTTCAAGCTCTCATTTCTTTAGGTCGCACATGGAACTTGCAACTGTTAGCATCATTATTCCCGGTTAATATGATGAACCAGATATGCTGCGTTCTTCCTGCGCAACGATTCTAGTCTAATCGGCTATACTAGGGCAAAAGTAGGCTAAATCAATTCTCGGTTAAAGAGATGTATGGCTTACTTGACTGGCAACAGCTTGCGAGGTTTGGTACCTCGATTCAGTCCGAAAGAAGTACATCTAATCCATGAATCCCGTAGAAGATCTAGACTATATACCTGCAATATCCTAGGCCCGGCTAAGGCCCAGGCACACGCGCAAGGCACGGCCCGTAGTGCACGCGACCCAGGTGTGCATGCCACGCAACACACGCGGCCCAGGTGTTGTCACGGTGTACCATAGACCAAGCACGGTCCACTAGAGGGGCTGGCACGATGTATGGTGATAAGTCTATTAAATATCTCGATTTAAGCATTAAAATATATATCGGTTGATCTACATTTCTTAAGAATTGGTGTTTTTATTAGTGTTTATAAAAAAAGAGTCCGTAAATGGAAAGAACTCGGTTTTGAAATCTAATGGTGCAAACGGTATTAAAATCAGAGTTCAAATAGGCTCAAAATTAAGAAAAAATAATATAATTAAACTTTAGCGTGAATTTTAAAGTAGCTTATCTATGATGGACCAGTCGCTCGGTCTACATAACTGGCGAATGGTCCATGACGACCATTAACCTTAGTCCACGGGCCTTGTTCATGAACCAGCTTCCTCCTGAGCCATCGTTGCCATCCGTTCATCGCCACCCATGGTTGGAGGAGTCGCCGAGAGGCCGTCCATGATCGGAGAAGCCACCAGAGCACCCTCTCGGTCAGGCATTCATCCTAAGATCCAAGCCACTGCTCATTCCCACCATGCTGTCGCGTCACCGTTGCTATTGCCTCCTCCACCCCACCGTCCGTCAACCATCATCTTAGTTTCCCATTATCGAACGAAGAAGCCATCCGAGAGTCGTCCTCCCAGCTGGCCACCATCTTCTTTCTTTGATCAGTCACCCAACACCACGATCAACCACCATTACCATCGGTACATCTTCCTCCATCTCATTCGAGCGCCACCTACTGCCCATCGAATCCGCATGTTGTCGATCGGAGAAGACACCAAAATCTAATTTGCCACTGCTCTTCCATAGTTTGAGCACCGCCATCGCTTCCTATCAGTCCGGTCGAGTCTCCCATCTGCCACCTACACTGCCATTGCCACTGTTCATCGTTGTCGTAGTCCATCTGAGATTGGGAGAAGCCTATTGAGACTCGTGTTTGATTGGAAGGAGTTCTCAGGTGTTCGGGATATGGTTTGGACTTTGGGCTAGGACTTGGTCAACCTGTAAGAAGGAAACAGAGTCACTGATCAACAACTAAAACCCATCAAGCAACATATTAGATGGCTGAGTGTATTTTTTATGATATATGGTCGATCCTGATTCATATTGACTCCAAATTTGACTAGGAAAAAGCTCTTGATGAGCTCTATAAAAGGAGGACCCAAGGTAATAGTCTAGGTATCAGTTTCATAGCAAAAACTTTATTGATTTATTCTCTTGTTCTCTTGTTTAGATTTTGTATTAGGCTTGGAAAAAAAGAAAAATTATAAAGGAGTTGCTCACAGCAATGATAGGTGGCTAAGCTCCTTTAACCTAAGATGAAGATGAAGCCTATAATCAGGTTTTTGTTTTTCTTTTTGTACTTAAATTTTATGTAATAAAGATTCTATTTTTATTATTCATATCTTTCGATCTATTTTGTTGATTGACGTTTTGATCTACTATATGCACCAATACCCTCTATCGATGTACCATGATCTCCGGATACAGTACCTGTCTAAGAGAGATAGCTTATAGTATAATGGATTAGATCTCTAATCTTGTAATTAAATTAAAATAGTTTATACTCTAAATGAACATGCTGTGATATCTAGATACGGCCTGTACCTAATAAAAGATAAATTATACTAATATTTAATTTACAAGTATTATTGATATCGTAATATAAAGAAAAGAAAATAAAATCTGTCTGCATGGTAGAGTCAAATTCTTGGATTACTTCTCTTATTTTTTTAATCAACCAATTTAAAATCACTTTCTTTTAAAAACTATTAATTTTATTATAATATTTCTACAATCAATCTTTCTTACTTTTTTTGAGAAATAATTGTTCTTGATCCTGAGGATACGATTCCTACTCATTCTTACTATAATGGTGAGTTAGGTTTATTTTTAACCACCTTACGATAAGCGATCAAATTTTGGTATCATTGTTAGGATCCAAGCACAATTATTTTATAAAAAAAGTAAAAGAAAAATATATTTTTTTTATTCTTGTTATTGTTCTTTTTAGTCATTACATGTTTTGTTTTAGCTATCTTATTTTTTTTATATCCTTCTATTTTTGTTAGCAGATCAAAACAAATACTTTCCTTCTTTTCATGAGTCAACTCCTAACTTAATTAACTTTCTCTTTTGAATCAAACTATTTTAAATAATTCAAAAGAAAATAAAAGATATCTTTCCATAACACTTAATTCATTTAAGAAAATATATAACAAACCTTAAAAGCCTTCCAATTTTTTTGGATACCTTATTTTATTTGTATTGCATACTCATAAGATACCTTAAGGGTATAAATCCTTAAATAATATAAGGTGAAGATTTTATTATCCTTCCTTGGTCCACAAACCACCACCCTTCATACTGCATAATCTAAACTTTTAATCTAAAATTAATTAGACGTTGGCCCTAGAATATTCAAGCTCACTGGGACAAGACTTCTGCAAGAACTGGACCAAGTCAAGATTAGTTGATCGGCCGATATATAAGAAAAGGGTTCAAGGATGATCAGCCCTGAAAGAAGGTAGTTTTTAATTGATTTCGTTGACTGACCTAACTAATTTATTTATTATCTATAGAAAGCAACGAGGGGACCCTCACCGACCTTATCCTTATCTGGCTAGTTGGTTAGTTAGTCTTTGACTTGTAGGGCTCCAAGATGGCCTTCGCAGTTAGAGCTATCTAGAGATAGGATAGCCTTAGGATAGAGAGTTCATTATTTGACAACTTGAGTACTAGTAAAACTTTAATCTAATTAAAACAATCTTCTCTATCGTCTCTAGATTTAGGACTTCTTAGATTCTTACCTTTAAAGTTTTTTTCTCTTTCTTCCTTCCTCTTCTCCCCTCTTCCTCCTTAAAAAAATCTAAAAAAATTCCAAAATTTCAGTTAGAAAAGGGAGTCTGATTGAGAATAGATCTAAACCCTATCCTTAATAAAAAAACTTAATGATAATCATAGAAAAATTGGGACATCCCCTAAGCTTGAAAGATAATGCTATCCGATTAGATCTACCCATCATCTTGCATTCAACTATCCCAAACTAATGCTACCAATTTCAAGATTAAGCCTTAAATTATCAATATGCTCCTCAAATTCATTGGAATTGATGATGCCTATATTTTTATTAGAGAATTTGAGAAAGTGTGTGATACTATGAGAATACATAAACTCTTAAAAGATGTCATTAAACTTAGGCTGATTAATTTTGTCTCAAGAAAAATGTCAAGAAATGGTTGTATAGTTTACCTACCCATTAATCACAACAAGGAAGGGCTTTGTTAAAACATTCTTGAGAAAGTTTTTTGCACACCATAAAATAACCAAGTCAAAAAATGAGATTATCCAATTTTATTAATTAGGGGAAGAGCCTTTTTGAAAATGCCTAGACTGATTTAAGAACCTTTTGAGCCAGTGTCTACACCATGGGATAGAGACTTGCAGATTATGCCAAATCTTTTATGAAGTTTAAATCTAAATTCTAGAAACATGCTCGAGTCGATGTGTTAGAGTGATTTTATGCAAAAATCATTCAATGAAGCTCGACAATTTCTAGAGGATTTAGGAGAAAAAAATCTATAATGGAAGGGTACTAGAAAATCAAAAACACACCACCAAGAGATGGTATGCATCAAATCTCAATATCCATAACCAAAAAGGCTAAGATGGCATCCTTAATTCATAGGATAGAGCAAGTTTTGGAACTCAAGGAGCAAACTCCTGTAAATCAAGTGAACAAAGTGTCTATACCTACATGCAATAGATGCAATGATCTAGGATATGTAGTAGAAGAGTGCCCCCACTTTATAATCCAAACTAAAAATGGTTGTGTACAGGTATATGCAACCTATCAAAGAATGACCAATAACCCCTATGCCTAATCTATAACCCAGGGTTGAGAAACCATCCAAATTTTTCCTGATCACAAGGTCCTAATATAGGTGGTCCCAACTTCAACCAGTCTAACCCAAGGCTCAAGCCTATAGGAAACAACCCACCAGTTAATGATGATAAAAAAATTTAGTTCTCTAGAGAACGTCCTAGAAACTTTAGCTAAATCCCAAGTTGATACCTACGCTACCATGAATAATTTTATGCAGAGTATAGGTCAATAGTTATTCTCTAATACCCAGGCTATAGATTGTTTGGAAATATAAGTAGGTCAGTTAGCTTTAACTATAAGTGAGAGGGAATGGGATAAACTACCAAGTTAGTCCAAGCTAACCTTAGAAATTCAAACAATCAAGGATCGAAACAAGGAATGCATATTAACTAATTAAATGCTATCCATATATTGAGATCTGGGAGACAAATAGATAATTAGGTGGGCATGTCTGAAAAAGAAGAATTAAAAGTCCCACTCTCTAACTAACTGATTGAACAAGGTCTGCTCGAAGCACCTAAGGCATCAAAACCTGATGTAATATCCAATCCACTAGCAAGCCCTAACTAGAATATGACAAACCAAAGATCAGGATTATAGTACTATTTCCAAATAGACTTGAACTCAATTAAGATTTAGCCCAATTAGATAATCTTTGGAGGTCTTTAAGCAAGTTAAAGTGAATATTCCATTACCGGTATGGTTCAAAAGGTTCCGACTAATGCTAAATTCCTTAAAAACCTATGTACCAAGAAGAAGACCACCATTGTACCCAAGAGAGCCTTCCTAGTAGCTAGTATGAGCTCTTACCTGTCAAACCACATACCAGTAAAATACAAAGATCCAGGATCGTACACTATTTCATGTATTATTGGGAACACCCTCATCAATAGGACTCTATTAGATTTAGGGGCAAGTGTCAACATATTATCATATTCAGTATATGAGCAATAGGATTGGGAGAACTAAAGCCCATGGAAATGACCCTACAACTAGCAAATCAATTTTTAAAAGTACCAAGAGAAATAGTAGAGGATGTGTTGATTAAAGTTAGTGACTTTATTTATTTGATAAATTTTGTGATTCTAGAAACTAAATTGGTAACGAATTCAAAGAGTCACATCCCAGTTATATTAGGTAGACCATTTTTGGCTATGGCTAATATACAAATTAATTGCCAAAATGGGTTAATAAAACTTTCCTTCAGAAACATATTAATCAATTTGAATCTTTTTAATCTCACCAATACAAATCAAACAAGCAACTTGAATTGTGTGCAGGATAATGTCTATGATCTAATTAACCTTACCGATGAAGAGCTTGACCTAGAACTCTGGATGAACCAAGATGGGAAGAAAGTTAATGAGGTTACTGCAATTAATGAAAAATCAAGATGAAACTTTCGATTGAACTACTCGAGATAATACCTGAACCATTGCCCAAACCATCAATGGAGGAAGCACCCAAATTGGAATTGAAACCACTTCCCAGCATCTCAGATATGCATACCTAGGTCCTTCCGATATCCTGTGATCATTTCAGTAGATCTAGACTCCATGTAAGAGTGAGAATTATTAAATATCCTTAAAAAAATAAGGAGGCTTTAGGATGGACCATAGTTAATAAAAAGGGATCAACCCCTCGATTGTTCAACATAGGATTTACTTGGAGGAAGAAGCCAATCCTACAAGAGATCCCCAAAGCAGACTCAATCTAGCCATGAAAGAGGTAATAATTGGTATAATTTTTCTAATTTTAGATAGTTTTTGGATAAGTCTTATGCAAGTGATGCTCAAGAAGTCAGGAGTTACTGTAATCCAAAATAATAACAATGAACTGGTCTCAACTAGATTTCAAATTAGATAGAGGGTTTGCATCGACTATAGAAAATTAAATGCAGCCACTAGGAAGGACCATTTTCCTCTACCCTTTATAGACCAAATGCTAGAATGATTAGCTAGGCATGACTTTTATTGCTTTCTGGATGGATACTTGGTTATAATTAGATTGCTATAGCCCTAAATGATCAAGAGAAGATGATATTCACCTATCCATGTGGAACCTTTGCCTATAGATGTATTTCCTTTGACTTATGTAATGCACCATCCACTTTTCAAAGGTACATAATTAGTATTTTCTCAGACATGGTCGAATGGTTCTTTGAAATTTTTATGGATGACTTTTTCATCTTTGGATCTATCTTTTCTAAATTCTTATATCATCTCGGACTAGTCTTAGAAAGATATAAGGAAAAGCATCTAATACTGAATTGGAAAAGTGTCAATTTATGGTGAAGAAAGGCATAGTCCTTGGTCATGCGATTTCAAAAAGGGGTATAGAAGTAGATAAAGCCAAGGTAGATTTGAACGCAAATCTTTCTCTACCTAAATCAGCTAAAGAAATTAGATCATTTCTTGGACATGCTCAATTTTATATGAGATTTATCAAAAATTTTAGTAAAGTGACTCGACCATTAACTAATCTATAGTTAAAAAAGTCAAATTTGACTTTACATCTAAATGTCTCGAGCCTTGTGAATATTTAAAGAAAGATTAACTTCACCCCAATTATTCACCCACCTATTTGGACACAATCTTTGAACTCATGTGTGACGTATCTGATCATGCCATAAGAGCAGTTCTAGGACAAAAAATTGATAAGCTACTTCAAGTAATCTACTATACTAGTAAGACCTTAAATGATATATAGCTCAATTACTCAATGACTGAAAATAAATTTTTAGCTATAATATTTGTATTAGAAAAATTTAGATCTTATTTAGTAAGGTCTCATGTAATCATCTACACTGATCACTCAGCCATTCAACATCTTCTTTCGGGAAAACATACCAAGGCATGCTTAATTAGATGGATCCTGCTCTTACAAGAATTCAACCTAGAGATTAAGGATAAAAAAGGTATTAAAAATATAGTGGCTGATCATCTATCCAGGTTAGCAATCACACCCATTAAAGAATTACCTATCAATGAATCCTTTTTTGACAAACAACTTATGACCTTTACCACAGAACCATGGTAGGCTGATATAGTTAATTATTTAGCCATCGATGAAATTTCAATGTATTGGAATACTCAGGATAAAAATCAATTTTTTTTTCCAAGTGAAGTATTTTATTTGGGATGATCCGTATTTATCTAAATAATATCCTGATCTAATCATTAGAAGATGCATCCCAGATCAAAAGTTATGAGCATATTATCCTTTTACCATGACCAAACCTATGGTGGTCATTTTGGAGCTAAAAAGATAGTGGCAAAGGTGCTTCAATATGGATTCTATTAGCCTAATCTATTTAAAGATGCTAATGAATATTGCAAAAGTTGTATTAGATGCCAACAAATAGATCGGATCACGAAGAGAGATATGATGCCTATGATCCAATCCTAAGTGTAAACATTTGTGATGTATGTAAAATTGACTTCGTGGAACCGTTTCCAAAATCTTTTGAAAATGAGTATATTTTAGTAGCTATAGATTATGTCTCCAAGTGGGTAGATGTAATACCTTGTACAACTAATGACAGTAAAATTATTATGATTTTTTTTAAGGAACATAAACTCTTCCACTTTGGTATTCCTAGGGCGATCATCAGTGATCATGGAACACACTTCTGTAACCAATCCTTGGCATCACTAATAAAAAAGTATAATATTATCCATAAGATGGCCACACCTTATCACCTACAAACAAGTAGGTAAGTAGAAGTTTCCAATCAATAGATCAAATAGATCCTAGAGAAAACCATGAGCACCATAGAAAAAATTGGTCATTGAAACTAGTGGATGCACTATAGGCATATCCAACTGCTTTCAAGACCAACATAGAAATGTCTCAATATAGGCTTGTGTTTGGTAAGTCATGTCACTTGCCAATAAAATAGAACATAGGACAATGTGGGCCATAAAATAACTGAACATAGATTTTGAAATAGCCAAAGGCCAGAGAAAACTACAAGTGGATGAACTTGAAGAGATTAGGAATAAAGTATATGACAATGTAAAAATTATAAGGAAATAACTAAAACCTTTTACGACCAAGCTAATTTTAGAAAATCTTTTACTCGTATATAAAAAGTTATCTTATATAATTCAAGGCTTCACCTATTTCCAAGAAAATTGAGATCTAGATGGACCGAACCCTATATAGTGAAAGAAATCTTGCCGTATGAAGCCTATGTAATGGTGCCATCTTTAAAGTTAATGGAGAACGTCTGAAACCATTCTTAGAATTAGCGACTGAAAAAGTTAGGGAGGTTATGACTTTACATGAACCAGAGTAAGCCGTGATGTCTAGCTGAAGATGTTAAACTTAGTACTTTTTAGGAGAAAACCAATATTTTTTTGAGTTTTGTTTTATTAATTTTATTTCTAGGAATAATGGATTGCTTTGCATGATCGCTCCTCGTATTACACGATGTATATCTCGTCTAGGTAGTATCTCTTCTTACATCATCTGTCATATTTTTCCTTACTCCATTGAGTACATTGAAATTTAAGTTGGGGATGAGAAAAAATCTTTTAAGAATTTTTTTTTTAAAAAAAAATTATTTTAAAAATTATTAAAAATTTAAAAAAATTATGTAGAGAAATTTTTATAAATCATGTGCCATGAAAGAAATTCTTGAGCGAAATAGACTAGAAAAGTATAATAGAGTTAGAAAGTATTTGTTAATGACTATAGTAAGTCAAGAAGTAGATAAACTATTTAGACTTTTGGTTACTTAGATTATCTAAAGACTATTAGTACTTCCATTGTATATGCATACTGATGAAGTAAAGTAGGTATTGGTTGTAAGATCAATTGAAGATTCAATTATTACTAAAAAAGTGGTAATTGATATACATCCATTTAAAAAAACTTGAATTTGAGGAAAGAACTACCTGCTTGAAATAAAATAGGGGGCAAGTCCTAAATATTGGTTTTCTACCGAGTAACTGGGTACCTTTGTCTAAGTAAGCATTGTTATTCGTATCAAAAAATGGGCAATGCAAAATGCTGCCAATAAAAAATAAAAAAAAAATTAAGTGATATGACAGCTATCTCAATTCAGGTGCTTAATTTGGGGATGCATAGAAAATTGACCAAAGTAGGTGATAAGCAAAAATACAATTATTCTTTATAAGCTAGTATCGAAATGCCAAGTTAGCCATTGTAAATATAAGTGCTGTAGATCTTTGGATAAATTCTAAGAAAGTTTCTAATAGTACTAACTGCAAAATTTACTTTGAAAACTCAATATTTAGTTGGTGATACTAGCTAACTTCTTTTAACATTAATCCTAGATCTAATTTTATAAAGGAAGATCTTAATAATACATGGTTATAAATTAATTTTTATATTTTTATTGCATTGCTAAGGGACTAACAATAATAAGTTGAAGTGTGTGATAAGTCTATTAAAATCCCAATTTAGCTATTAAAATATATATTAATTGATCTATATTTCTTAAAAATTGATACTTTATTAGTGTTTTATAAAAAAGAGTCCATATATGGAAAGAACTTAATTTTCGAAACCTAACGGTGCAAACGACACTCAAATTAAAATTCAAAGGGATCTAGAATCAAGGAAAAACTAATATAATTAAGCTTTAGCATGGATTTTAAAGTAGCTGGTCCATGATGGACCAGCTGCTCGGTCTATAGAATTGGTGAATAGTCTATGACAGCCATTAACCCTGGTCCACGGGTCCAGTTCATGAACTAGCTCCCTCTCGAGTCATCGTTGCCATCCTCCTGTCACCGCCCATGGCCAGAGGAGCCATCGAGAGGCTATTGATGTAAACTTTAAGTTGAAACCGCAAGTGCAAGGTATGCAGAGTGGCATGTCCAGCGAGTACGGGTCAATTTCATGAGGAATTTATGTTTGAACTATGTTCAAACCCTGCTTAGGTGAGCTTCAACAAAGATGAGAAAAAGTTAATCAATTTGATAAATTAAACAATTGTTGCCCAGGTGGCTTCCTAAGAGGGGGGTGAATTGGGATATAAAACTTTCTTGCAAATATGTGCACTTTGAAAATCTTTTAGTATTAGTGTTGTGATAGATTATGCAATGCGAAAGCAAGTAAATCAACAACGCAAAGAAGTCAATCAACACAATCACAAACACAAGAAATTATAGTGGTTCAGAGCAACCTACTCCTATGTCCACTACCCAAGCACTACTTGGGATTTTCACTATATCCCCCACCGAAATATAGTCGGATTATTTTAACAGGATCGCAATCCAAACCTCTACACTTTGATTTTTTAAACCGGGCTCACCAAAAAAACCCACACTTGGTTTTAATACAGGCTAACCAAGAACCTAACTCCCTTTGGTTTTTAAACCGGGCTCACCAAAGAAATCCAAACTTAGGTTTTAATAGGCTCACCTAAAAACCTTTCAACACTCACAAGACACAACCCCTTGCTACTCTTGAAGAGAAAACAAGCTATATCAAATGAAAATAGCAACTTTACAACAAACCCAATTTGTTTGGTAGTTGCCGATGAAGTTCAAATTGAAGCCTTGCTTTAGATGCTCTTGAATACTTTTAAAGCTGCTTCTTGACTTTCTCAAAAGTTGAATTCAATAAATGAAGATGGGTTGGAGAAGTTTTGAATCCTTTCTTGAATGCTCACTTGAAGTTGGTTGTGAAAGACTTGAAATTTCCTTGAATGCTCTTTTTCTCTCAATGAATAATCAATGATTAATTGTTTAATCCATCATAAATACTCCCTTTTATAGTCTTCAAGCAAAACTAGCCATTGGAGGGCCTAGGGAACCAAAATATAGCGGTTGGAGGGCCTTTTGAATTTAAAAACCTGATTTAGTAACTAGTCGTTAGAAAGCCAGAACCCATCACTCGAGTAAGCTCGAGAATCTTGAGTCGGCTCGAAGTCGCAGACAGACCAAAAACAAACTCTGGACGAGTCGGCTCTTCTAGCTCGAGTCGGCTTGTGGCTCTGAGTTTCTGAAACTTATGAATTGCATACTTTGGGCAAGTCGGCTCAAACTTCTAAAAATCTAAAACTCTCCGTGCCATGCCAGATCATGAGTCGGCTCTTGATCCATGAGTCGGCTCGAGGTCTATGAGTCAGCTCAAGCAAAACTTTTTCAAAGCAATTTTTCAACAAGAGCAAGTCTTCCAAACACTTCAAAAAACTTACCACAGATGTCCAACCTATTTATACTCACTTTATACTAATTTTTAGCCCTTTTTACAAGATTACAAAGATAAAAATTAGTGCTTTATAATTTGAGATGTACAAAAGTTTATATAATACTGAAATACACTTTAACTGAATAGAAAACTAAATGATACAATGATAAATACTTCCTGCAAAAACTTCTTGAGTAATTGAAAGAATTAGTAATATATACATGCTCCAATATTTTGTAATCATCAAAATCATTCCAGGGGTCAACAACAATTTAAAAAATTTAGGACTTTTGAATCCACTAGATCAATGACTTATAAACCTTCTTAATGATCCCTCTTATAACATCCTTTCAACTTCTTTCTTTGTATTAACCAAGTATGGATTATAAAGAGAATTTAATCCAACTATAATCCATCAAGGTTTTACGAGAAAGAAGAGAAAAGAATTAAAAAAAATGTTAAGAGCCTTTTAACTATTACCCTTCTTGCATCGAATCAAGTATGAATTATGAAAGGATTTAAACCCAACTATAATCCATCAAGTTTCTTGACAAGAAATTTAAAAGGAAAGAAAGACTCTTAAAAAATTAAAGTCCAAGAAGAGATCTAAGAAAAGGGCTTTTAATCATGGTCCAGCTTCATCACCAACCCTAGGGGTTTCACTTAGCCAGACATGATCTAAAATAAAACTTTAAAAATTATTAAAAAATAAAATTAATTCTATACTACTTGCATAAATATAAATTATAGAATTTAAATTTACAGAAATAAAACTACACTAATTATACAAATTTAAATGGTATACAATAAATTGCTAGAAATTGAAACTATCCTAATACTGAAATAAAAAAAAATGTAAGAAAAATCAAAATAAGAAAAATAAAATTTTTATTGCAAAAACTAATTTAATTACAAAAGGTTTAACTCCTAAGCCATTAACAAGGCTTGGAGTTAAAAAAAAAAAATTGATAGAGCTCTTTTTTTATCAACTTACTCTCCTTCTCGTATGTTGGAAAGGTGGAAGAAAGTGGGAAGAAGAGATGAAAAGAGGGCATGAAGAAAAGAGGTTGGAAGTAGAATGTGTCGATATATCCCTCGGTAGCGAAGAGATGATGCTCCTATATAGGCTAAGGGAAATGCATTGGGCCTGTGTGGAAATCATGTTGGTTTTTATCATGATCCACCTCAACAGCTTCGGTTCCTTATTCTTATCTTGTACCCATCTAACCATTGCAATCACGTTCTATTTTATCCCTTCTTGAAAATTAAATTCTAGTGTTATCCATGCAGAGTTCATAGTCAAATTCTTTTGATCTCTTCCTTCTTATCCCTTTCTTATTCGGACATCCTGAAGTTCCTCTCTCCTTCTTCTGACAGCATCTCAATTGGGACAGGCAATAGGCGGACATGGTGAAGAAGACTTCTCTTGGTTGCTTGATGGTGTGGTGGAATGGTGATGAATCCCGTGGGAAGATGACCTAGAAGAATAGTAGCGATGGAGAATAGAGCAGTGGCGAGCGACGAGGCGGTGTTAGATGGCAGTGACTGGCGATGGCATGGTTCTTTGGAAGCTTGAACAGCAAACTGGGAGGAAGAGATGGATAGATAACAGCTATGATGGCCATGGATGAGAGACATTGGCACCGATCTGGTCGGTGTAGAGCTGGACGGTGCCATCACCAGGCAGCAACGAAGGGGGAGGCGACAACATCGTAGAGGGATGAGCAAAGAGCAGGGAAGATGGCGGTCTACATCTTGGACTGGTAAGGAAGATGATGAATAGAGGAAGAAGAAGAGTGGCTTGGATGGCAAACTGGGATTTTCCGGCCATTTGAAGGCTTCTCCGGCATCCTGGTGGTGAGGGAAGCTTCCTAACAGTGAAGGGAGGAGCTTCGACATCTTCTCCGATAAGAACTTGGCTTGGAAAGGTCTATGGTCCATGGTTTTTGTTCCATGGACCAGCAACAATGGTAGTCGTGGACCATTACAGCTCCTGTGAACCATTCAGTCGATCCATGGTGGACTGGCTGCTCCAATATTCATCTACATCATGATAATTACTTTAAAATTCTCTTTCAAGCTTAATTAAAGTCCGATTTATGTGTCGTTTGTGCCATTAGATACCAAAAATCGAACTCTTCATAATGCCAGGGTTCTTTTATTAAAACACTATATAAAAATATTAATTTTAAATAAATAAAAATAATTTAATTTAAAAATTAATTCTTTTATGGCTAATATTTATGTACTTATCACTCCCCCCAACTTGAATCTTACTCGTCCTCGAGTAAAAATAGTTCATGAATTAATTAAGGAGGCTACCAAAAACTCTTAATACCTTGCACAAGTTTACTCAGACTCAAAGATTGTTCTCATACCCTTTTTATAAATAGAAGATTTTTCATTAGATAGTAGATGAAATGGGTCATTGGGATATTAATAGCTTCAAGTAAATTGGTTAAGTACAAACTCCTCACTTTTTCAAGATAATTCTTAACCAACTTTTATTGTTATCTCTAAATCCTCTACTCCCCTGGAGTGGTGAGATATTATTTTAGTGCAAGTATATTTTTCTTATTGTTATTTTTTTTCTTTTTTTTAATACAAATAATGCAATGCCTTAATCTCTTAAGCTTTCTATCTGACCCTTGTAACAAGTTTTCGACCAATATCTTCTAGACTAGTTGGCCTTAGGGCACTAGGTATAGAATACCCTTTGGACTTACTGGCTTGAGTTAGAAAGGCTACAGATCAAAACTGACTGTATAGCAAAATTTCTTCACATCTTCACTTTTTGATGCAAGACTAAATTGTTTACTTAGACAAAGAGATCCCGTTACTCGATGGAACAATGTTTAAAAATTGCTTTTATTATCTCATTTTTTTTAACTAATTAAGGGAACTTTACATTTATCAACACCCACACACACCTAAGAAGTTGATTCTTCTTTAATGTGAATAGGAGGGTTAGAATTATTCAGAAATTGATTTCATTCTTACTTATCATTTTTACTTGAGTCTATCAATATTTTATCCCTCAGTATTTCAAAAATTATCTAGACTATTCAATTAATTACTTATCAAAAGTGTGTGATTTATCCTAAGTCTAAGATCGACAAGTGTAAAAAAAAGAAGGTGAAGGTAGCTCCAAATATCTACTTATTTTATTTTTATCCTTCCATGAATAAAAATAATTTCTAAATGTAAGCATGATATGGTATAAAAGGAAATGAAAACCCTGAGAAGGAATTTTATTGAGCTCTCTCCCTAACTTAGCCAATGGAGCTCATTTGAGTCAGAATCTGAAAAACCTAATAATATTAAAAGGAAAATAATTAGAAAGAAATGAGCTAGGTTGCCTTCCAAGAGTGCTAAGTTTAAAGTCTTCAGCTAGACTAAGTGGATCTTTTAGATTATATCAGTTGATATATCTACTAAATTATTAGATATACCTAGCCATGGCGGTGGTTGGACAAAGTCCAATCAGTAATGTCCTACACGATATCTCTGTTATGTGTATTTATAAGATGTATCTCCTGATAATAGGTACCCAAAGATGGCTTAGTTGATGGTTTATCCATTTTCATGAGTGTTTCAATAGGAGGCTCTCATCTCTAGATATTTTTGTTATCCCAAGTATATTTTTATCAATGTTCTCATATTCATGGATTGGCCATATACTATACTCAAGATCGACTTCTTCATCACTAATATCTATGGATTCATAAATTTCATCTTGGATTACATTTACATTAGCATGCTTGGTGGATTGCTATTCCAAATTGAATATATTTAGCTCAATAGTCATGTTCCCAAATGATAGCTTCATAAGTCCATCATGATAAATAATTTCAGTATTAGCAGTAGCTAGAATGGTCTTTCTAAAATAACTGGGATATGATCCTTAGGATTTAATACTGGTTTAGTCTCCAAAATAATGAAATCTACAGGAAAGATAAAATTGCCAACCTTAATTAGGACATCCTCTACCATTCCTTTAGGGATCCTAAAAGATCAATCTGCCAATTGTAATATGATCCCTATTGGCTGAAGTGTTCCCAATCTCAATTGCTCATAAACTGAATAGGGCAGAATATTTACACTAGCCCCTAAATCAAGTAAGGCCTTCTCAATATGAGTTTCTCCAATAACACATGGAATTGTTGGAGACCCTGGATCCTTATATTTCATGGGGTGTGACTTAACAAGTATGAGCTCACACTTGCTGCTAAGAAAGCTTTATTTGGTACATTGGTGATCCTTTTCTTGGTACAAAGATTTTTAAGAATTTGGTATAAGTCAGAATCTGTTGGATCATGTCTAGTAGAGAAATATTTACTTGAACTTGCTTAAACACCTCTAATATTTTATCTAAATATTTCAATTATTTATTAGACTTTAATCAATTTGGAAAAGGAGCTCTAGAAATTTTAGATACCTGATTTGGTGGACTATTAGTTTCAGAATCTTGAGTTTGTAAGGTAGGTTGTTCATTGAGTGGCTCACTGACTTAGCAGTCAAGTCCTCTCTAGTGTCAAATGTATCAACCTTATTATCCACTTATTTTTCTGATCTTAAAGAATGAATAGCATTTACTTGATTAACCTGATCTCCTTGGGATAGTCGACCATTTTGGTTTCTTGGGTTGGGTTCAAGTTGGCTAGGTAGCTTACCTTGTTCTCTTTCATTAATGGTAGATGCTAGCTAACCTACCTGCATTTCCAAATGGGCTATGGCCTGGGAGTTTGAATTTAGGAGTTGGCTCGTGGTTTGCATAAAATTACTTAATGTAGTATTGGTGTCAGCATTTGATTTGGCTAGGGCTTTCATGCTTTTCTCTAAAGAACTAAGTTTTTTTTCATTGTTATTAAATCCTGGTGGTGATGGGTTATTCACCATAGGGTTAGGCCTTAAGTTTTGTTGATTGAAGCTAGGACCACCTACATTTGGGTTCTGTGACCATGAAAATTTGGATGATTCCTCCATCCTAGGTTATATGTAGGTGCATAGGGATTGATCATTAATCTCTAGTATGTGGCATTCACCTGTGCACATCCATTCTCTATTGGGTTCTGATGTGGCAAGAAGCTGACGTGCTGACGTGTACTCCCTGTCAGATGCCATGTCAAGAAGTCTGCCATGGTGGACACCCCATCTCGGACTCCTTTCATCGGGCCGAGCACCTCCGGATCAACGAGGCGGCCCGGCAAAGCCGAGCTCCATCCTTTGCCAGGTCGGCACCCGCAAGCTCGAGGTGCCTAGGCCAAAGCCGAGTGACCTCCTTCACCAGATCGAGCCCCTTCGAGGCTAAGCCCCCTGAGCCAGAGTCGGGCTCAGCCCTGCTCCGCCAGGTCGAGCCCTCTGAGCTGGAGTCGCGTGTCGACCTCCTCCATCGGATCGAGCCCCTCCAAGGCTGAGACCCATGGACTGGAGTCGAGCTCAGCCCTCCTCCGCCAGGTCAAGCCCCTATAAGGTCGAGCCCTCCGGGCAGGAGTCGAGTCCTCCTTCACCGGGTCAAGCCCCGCCGAAGTTGAGCCCCCTGAGCTAGAGTCGAGCTCAGCCCTCCTCCGTCAGGTCGAGCCCTTCCAAGGTCGAGCCTCCCGGGTAGGAGTCGAGTCCCAGCTCTCCAGTTGGGCAACCAGCTCGGATGGCACCACCGGCCAACAAAGGGTCGGAGCCACCTCCCTAAAATGCCAGCGAGCCACCTGAAGACTGCGAAGGAGCACCTGTCAGGCCATGATAGCCATCTACAGCCGCCGCTTACACCAGAAAGGCAGGAGGCCCCCTGACCAAGGTGCTGCGCTCTCCACCAACTACCTGCACCACCCGAAAGAGAAAGTCAACCAAGAGATTTGAATCCCGAGGGCGGTGGCCCCCCGATCGAAGCACTACGAGGCTTCCAGGAATGGGACAACCGGATGGAATGTTAAAACACATGACAGTCTCCCTTATCACGTATCGGGAAAGATGCCCCGTCCATGGCACAGAACACCACCGCACGCGCTTGACAACCTGGGGAGATCCCAAGGTAGGCGCTCAACGGTCACCTGGACTTAAAGGAATGTTCGATACTCCCAGAAGGGAGAGAGGTATGCAAGTGCAAATTACACCACAGAGCATCATCCGAGCGAGCAAAGGAGAAGAAGCCTCATAGAAGGGCTAGCCCACCTCGGCTAACATTTCTCCCAGCACACTCGCACCCCCACTCTCACATCATTCACTCCTCCTAGCGTGGAGTCCATCAAGAGGGGCTCAACCAAGAGGATTTGTTCCCCTGGATCATCACTGACTTGATCATCAGAGTGCCCCTACCAGAATCCCCAGCCCAGGTCATTAACCCCTGTTTTACAGGTCCCGAAGCGCTAGCCAACCCGGAGAGGATGAGGGACGATCCAACGTCGACAGCAGCTACGGCCACAACGATCTTGGCAACAATAGGTTCATTTGGAGGGGACATTCCTCAAGAACATGGTCTGGTAATTGCACCCATTACACATGGGTGCAGATACTTGGTTCACACTGGATGGTCTCTGAAGTTCTAAAACCTCTAACCTATGTGTTAAGGTTGCAATTTTGGCTTCTGTAGCTAGAGAAGTCTGAATTTGGTATACTTCACCTCTCGAAGGTGTGGATCTTTATAATTTCCTAGTTATTTTCTATTGTAAGTTCTTTTCAACTAGGTCTTCTAGAAATTACCATGCTTCATTGGATTCTTTATACATAAATTGGCCTTGGCACTTAAACTTTAGCATGGTTCATGAATTTGAATCTAAACCTTCATAAATTATTTAACATAGTCTCCAGGTTTCTATACCATGGTATGGGCATTGGATCAAGAGGTTCTTGAAATGGTTAAAGTATTTCTAAAATGACTCATCAGCTAATTGATAGAATTAGTTTATTTCATTTCTAATTTAGTTATTTTATGATGAGAACAATATTTTTTTAAGAACACTCTTACAAAGCCCTCGCAGGTCATGACAGATTGATTTGGAAAACTATAAAGCCACTTTTTGGCATTATCCTTAAGGATAAAATTAATCAATCTCAGCTTGATTTCATCCTTTGACAATTGTTGCAGTCTCATGGTTGTACAAACCTCTTCAAATTTTCTAATAAATATATATGCATCCTCTATTCTTGTGAATTTTGGAAGCATATTAATTATATGATGTTTGATTTCAAAATTATTTGCAGTGGGGCAACCTTATGCAAGAAGGTTGGACAGAACAAACTGGATAACATAAATCTTTAACGGTTTGAGTTTGATTTCTTATATCTATTATAGAGGTCGTAGGATTTGAAACAGGAATTAAATTAGTTCTAGTTAGTCTACCGATATCTTTCTTCATACAGGAGGTGAAGAATTTACTATATTTACTATGTCTTCAATTTTTTAGATTTTGTACATATATATATTATTTATTTTATTTATTTTTTTAGTATCTTTTCTTCAAAAAAATTAAATTAATTCAACCTTTTCATATACTAGGACAACCATGCAACATAACTTCCAGTTATGTCAGGATAACCTTATGTCAGGGCAATCTAGAGTGAAAGGAAAAAAAAAACTAAAGTAATATTTTTCTTTTCAAACAAGTTTCACACAAAATTAATCCTATCTTGGGGTTAACCTAGAACTAGATAGCTCCTAACTATTCCAAGTCAATCTTTGAGCACTCCAAGTTCGAACCAATTCACCAAATTAGCCAAGTAAGTGTAAGATTAGCGGGGGTCCCCCGTTGCTTTCCTTAAACACCAATTAGAATGGCCAGGTTAGTGAACGAAACTAATTAAAGAACCACCTTTCTTCGAGAATAAGATTCTTGAACCACTTTTCTAACACCAATTCAATGATCGAAACTAGCTTGGTATAACTCTCAGGTATCCTTGTCCTAATGAGCTCGGATGTCCCTAGGGTCAGCATCTAATTGATTTTATTTACAAGCTTGAGTTGATGCAAATAAAAGAGACTTGTTTGTGGACTAAGGAAGGGTGATGAACTTCTCACCTTATCTTGTTTAGATTTGTACCCTTAAAGTAATTTTAAAAAAATGCTTATGCACAAATAAAAAGAACAAATAAGTTCAAATTAAAAACTAAACTATACTAAGATCAAGATAATATGCTGAAAGAAAATTTAATAATTTAATTATGTACTTGGCTTCCAGCACTCACCAACTTAAAAAAAATAAAAATATTAGACAAATCAGATTAAAGTTAAAGCAAGAATTTTAAAATATAATTTAAAACATACCAACTCCCTAGAACCGATGCTAAAAACTTGATGTGAACTTTAAGTTGAAACCGTAAGCGCACGGTGTGCAAAGAGCACGTCCAACGAGTATAAGTCAATTTCACGAGGAATTTATGTTTGAACTATATTCAAACCCTTGCTTAGGTGAGCTTCAATAAAGATGAGCAACAGTTAATCAAATTGATGAAATAAATAATTTTAAAAAATCTAGGACTTTTAAATCTATTAGACTAATAACTTACAAACCTTCTAATGACCCCTCTTATAATATCCTTCCAACTTCTTTATTTATATTAACCAAGTATGGATTATGAAGAGAATTAATTCAACTATAATCTATCAAGATTTTGCAAGAAAGAAGAGAAAAGAATTTAAAAAATATTGAGAGCCTTCTAACTATTACCCTTCTTGCACTGAATCAAGTATGAATTATGAAAGGATTTAAACACATATAATCCCATCAAGTCTCTGGCAAGAAGTTAAAAAAGAAAGAGGACTCTTAAAAAAATTAAAGCCCAAGAAGAGATCTAAGAAAGGGCTTCTAATCATGGTCTAGCTTCACACCAATCCTAAGGGCACTTGGCCAGACATGATCTAAAATAAATTTTAAAAATTATTAAAAAAAATAAAGTCAATTTTATACTACTTGCATAATATACTTGCATAATTTAAATTTATAGAAATAAAACTACACTAATTATAGAAATTTAAATGGCATAAAATAATTGCAAGAAATTGAAACTATCCTAATACTGAAATAAAAAAAATGTAAGAAAAATTAAATAAGAAAAATAATTTTTTATTGTAAAAACTAATTTAATTACAAAAGGTTTAACTCCTAAGCTATTAACAAGGCTTAGAGTAAAAAAAAAAATTGACAGAGCCTCTTTTTCTCTCACTTACTCTCCTTCTTGTATGTTAGAAGGGTGGAAGAAAGTGGAAAGAAGAGATGGAAAGAGGGCAAGAAGAAAGAAGGTTGGAAGTAGACTGTGTCGATATATCCCTCGGTAGCGAAGAGATTATCTCCTATATAGGTGAAGGGTAACACGTCGGGCCCATATGGAAATTGTGTTGTTTTTTTCATCGTGATCCACCTCATTAGCTTCGGTTCTTTATCCTTAGCCCGTACCCCTCTAACCATCCGCAATCCTGTGATCCACCTCATTAGCTTCGGTTCTTTATCCTTATCCCGTACCCCTCTAACCATCGCAATCCTGTTCTATTTTATCCCTTCTCGAAAATTAAATTACGGTGTTATCCATGTAGAGTTCATAATCGAATTCTTTTGATGTCTTCCTTCATATCCCTTTCTTATTTGGACATCCTGAAGTTCCTCTCTCCTTCTTCCGACAGCATCTCAATTGGGATAGGCAATAGGCAAGGTGAATAGATAATGGCTATGATGGTCATGGACGGGAGACATTGGCACTGATATGGTCGGTGTAGAGTTGGACGGTGCCATCACCAGGCGGCGATGGAGGGGGAGGCGACAACACCGGGAGGATGAGCAGAAGAGCAACAGAGTTCTTTTATTAAAACACAGTATAAAAATATAATTTTAATTAAATAAAGATAATTTAATTTAAAAATTAATGCTTTTATGGCTAAATTATGTACTTACCAGCTGTCCATGGTCAGAGAAGCCACTGGAGCTCCCTCTCGGTCTGGCCTTCCTCCTGAGATCCAAGCCATTACTATTTCCCACCATGCCGCTGTGCTATCACTGCTATCACTGCCTCCACCCTACTGTCTATCGACCACTATCTCAGTTTCCCATCATCGAATGGAGAAGCCACCAGAGAGCCATCCTCCCAGCTGGCCATCATCATCTTCCTTGATTGGTTACCCAACATCATGGTCGACCACCATTATAGTTGCTACATCTTCCTCCATATCGTTCGAGCAACCGCCTACTACCCATTGAAGCTGCCCGTTGTTGGTCGAAGCCACCAAAATCCAATTCATCGCCGCTCTTCAATAGTCCGAGCACTGCCATTATTCCCTATCAATCCAACTAGTCTCCCATCCACCACCTATGTCGCCATTGCTACCATCCACCATTGCTGCAATTCGTTTGAGACCAGGAAAATCTAATTGAGACTCGTATTTAACTAGAAGGAGTCCTCAAGCATCCTTGTTTGGTCTAAAATTTGGGCTTAGATTTGCTCCACCTACAAGGAGGAAACAGAGTCACTAATCAAGCCAAAACCCATCAAGCAATAGATCAGATGGCTGAGAGTATTTTTCATGATATATGGTCGATTCTGACTCGGATAGACTCCAAATTTGATTAGAAGAAAGCTTTTGATGAGCTTTATAAAAAGAGAACCCCAGGCAATAGTCTAGGCATCAATTTCATAGCAGAAATTTTATTAATTTATTTTTATTCTCTTATTTAGATTGCCATTATTCCCTATCAATCCAACTAGTCTCCCATCCACCACCTATGTCGCCATTGCTACCATCCACCATTGCTGCAATTCGTTTGAGACCAGGAAAATCTAATTGAGACTCGTATTTAACTAGAAGGAGTCCTCAAGCATCCCTTTTTGGTCTAAAATTTGGGCTTAGATTTGCTCCACCTACAAGGAGGAAACAGAGTCACTAATCAAGCAAAAACCCATCAAGCAATAGATCAGATGGCTGAGAGTATTTTTCATGATATATGGTCGATTTGACTCGGATAGACTCCAAATTTGATTAGAAGAAAGCTTTTGATGAGCTTTATAAAAAGAGAACCCCAGGCAATAGTCTAGGCATCAATTTCATAGCACAAAATTTTATTAATTTATTTTTATTCTCTTATTAGATCTTATATTAGGCATGGAAAGAAGGAAAATTATGGAGGAGATGCTCATTGCACTGATGCGCAACTAAGTTCCTTCAACCGGGATGAAGATGAAGCAAGTAATCAGACTTTTTTTTTTTTTATATATTTAAATTCCATGTAATAAAGATTCTATTTTATTGTTCATATGTTTTGATCCATTTTGCTAATTAAGATTTTGATCTAACATATATGACCTATACCCTCTATCGATGTACTATGATCTCTAGATACGGTACATGTCTAAGAGAGATAGCTCGTAGTATGATAAATTAGATCCCTAATTTTGTAATTAAATTAAGATAGTTTATACTCTAAACGGATGCCGTGATCTCTAAATACGGTCCATACCTAATAAGAGATAAATTATACTAATATTTAATTTAAGTATTATGATATTTAAATATAAATAAAATAAAACAAAACCTATTTGCATGGTGGATTTAAATTCTTGGGTTATTATCTTATTTTTTTTAATCTATCAATTAAAATCATTTTTTAAAAGAATTACTATTTTTATTTTAATCTTTCTACAATCCATCTTTTTAACTTTTTTGAGAAACAATTATCCTGATCCTTGAGGATACAATCCTATCGTCCCTAACATAGTAGTAAGATAGGTTTATTTTGACCGCCTTACGATAAGCGATCAATGGATATTTAATATCCTGGTCTACTATCATGGTGTATAATAGGGGATTGGTTCTTATTACATAATTAGATGGTGATTGAGCATCTACTAGTACGATCTGATGGCCTAGGCTAATTCCAATTCTGATTGAGATGTGATCAGTGAGATCTCAGTGATTCTAGCAGCAATCCAATGACCAGGAGGCTTCCAAGGGGTCAAACACCTTTCTAAAAGGTTTTGAATTAGTTTTTGAGATGGATTGACCTGCTTCAACCTATATTCGATAGAGACTGAGAATAGCAGTAGGTAAAGGATCAGGGGGGTCAGAAGGGTTTCTCCATGGTTGTAATAAAGAAAGCTTGTAGGAACTGGAGAGTCTCTTTAAGAGTTGAGAGCTTGTAAAAAAAAATTTGAATTCCTTATTCAATTTTTTATACAGGATGAGAGTGTAATATCTCCTTTATATTTTTTTTCATAGTGAAACCTTACATGCCCTAGTGATTGTATTTTGTATTCCATGCTCTCTTGTTTCTTCTCTTACGGCAATAACAATGACATCATGATCTGGGACATGGGGATATATATTATGTATAAGGGATTTCCTAATAAGAGATATCAGTAAGATGGTACCATAATAACTAGTATTAGAGCCATGTTATCCAGATTATCCATGTTAATCAAGATTGAAGAAAAAGGAGAAGATAAGCGTAATCAAATCGACATCAACTAATTAGATGGAAAGAGTAATTTCTCCCTCTAGTAAGTGGGGTGAAAGATCTACTCATCTAGCAAAGGCTGGTTGACATTTTATATGTGAGGAGAGGTGGCTACCATGAAGGACAAGATTTGAAAGCAGCTATAAATGCATGTAGTAAGTACGATCCACTTGTATTTGATGGATAACGTGGTAATCCATGTGCTGAGCGAGATTTTTTTTATGGCAATATGGATAAAGCTCAAGAATTATACATGACAAAATTCCTTACCAACATACTCTTCTTTGGAAGTAGTTTTATCAACTACAAATGAGTAAAGGACAGAGCATGCAGGAGCATCAAAGTAATCAAAGGATCATCACCTATCTTCTCAGTGTATGTAAGAAAATTGAAAAGAAGACCAGGACATTGGTCTTGCTATCATCACTTTCTCACTCCTTCGTGTCCTTGGTGACTGTCTTCTAGTGGAGAAAAATACCATCAAGATGAAAGTGATCACTTTAGCATTTCTTTAGAATAAAATTTTCAGGCAAGAGAACCAAGTTTCGAGTTCAAACGAAAACTCAATGTTGGTAGTCTCTAGAGGAGTTAGCAGCAATAAACAGAATAGCAGAGGATCGCATGGTGGGCGATCTACATCCAAGTTGAAGGATACTAGCAAGATCAAGTACTACCGCTATGATGAATTGGGGCATCATGCCAAAGATTGCCCGTAACTCAAGAATTGGATGAAGGCTACTACGATAGTAGTCGATAGTAGCAATAGTGATAGATACGGTTAAGCACTCATGGTATCCGAGAAGGTAACTTTTTCTTTCTAATAGTATATTCTAGATTCTATATATTTTCATCATATGGTATTGTAGAGAGGAGCTATTCAACTCTTTAAAGAGTAAAGATGGTGCTATCTTCTTACCAGATGGATCAAGCTATGCAATCTAGGATGAATAGATAGTTAGCTTAAAGCTTCGTGATAAAATATCAAGAAAATTGGATAAGGTTTGATAACCTAGCTTCGGTAATAATCTAATTTTACTGAGTAAACTAGATTCCAATGGCTATATAGGAAGAGTTGGTAATGAAATTATGAAGGTTATCTAGGATAATAGGATCATTATGAAGTGAAAGAAACAAAGAGAACACTACTTCTGTAAGGAGTTCAGCACGAGGTAGAATCCTTGGTGCAATGTGGATCTTGATAAAAGGTGGAGTTCTAAATGTAGGGGATTGGACACAAGACACTTGAGAGGATGACAGGTGATATCACATGGTAAAGTTTTTATTATCGTAGGAAGCTATTCCAAGCAGGTTTTAGGTCAAGGTAAGTACAGCACATGATAGAGATATGATCGAGTGGCCTGATTTGACTTCATGTTTATCATCCATAAGTAGTAAGTGTTTATCCCAAGGCATGGGGACAACAGTTATAAACTCTCAAAAGTTAGATAAAGGCTGAACATCGAGTCAAGGTAGAGGTTGCAGGGTTTGGCACATTGATTTGCTCGAAAAAAGCCCATCTAATCCAAGAACCTATAGAAGATCCAGACCATGCTCGCAATAGACCTAGGCTCGGCCCAGGCCCAGGTGCATGCATAGGGTATGGCTCGCAGGCACGTGCAGCTCATAGCATCATGTGCAACCCAAGTATGCAATGCCTGCACCGTGCATGGCCTAGGCTCTATTGTGGTGCACCTTGGACCAGGCATGGTCTATAGGCACTTAATGCCCCAACCACTATCATGGTGTATAAGAGGGGATTGGTTCCTATTACATGATCGGACGGTGGCTGAGTATCTTCTAGCATGATCCGATGGCTTGGGTTGATTTTGACTCTGATTAAGACATGTTTAGTATGATCTCAATGAATCTAGTGGTGATCCGACTACCAAGAGGATTCCACAAGGTCAAACACTATAGCTAAAGGGTTTTGACATGGTTTTCAAGATAGATTGACCTTGCTTTGGCCTTTATTTTTAACAGAGGTTGAGAACAACAGCAAGTTGTGGATCCAAGGGATCAGAAGATCTTCTATAATAGCAATAGAGAAAGCCTATAGGGGCTAGAGTATTTTCTTGAGAGTTGAAAGATTGTGAAAGAAATTTTTGGATTTTTAGTTAAGTTTTTTTGTACGGATGAGAGTATAAGATCTCTTTATAATTTTTTCCATAGCAAAAACTTGCATTCCCTATTGATTATATTTTTATTCTATTTTTGCTTCTTTTTCTTATGGTATTAACAATGATATCATGATCTTGGGCACAAGGATCTGTATTCTGTATGAGAGATTTTCAACAGGTGGTATCAGAGTAGGTAGTATCACAATAACTGGTATCAAAGCCAGAATTATCTATGTTGATCAAGATTGAAGAAGATGGAGAAGATAAGTACAATCAAAGTTAAAATCAACTAGCTTGATAGAAAGAGCAATTTCTTTCTTTGGCAAGCAAGTGTGAAAGACATGCTCAGGGATTGATGATGCTCTCATATATGAGAAGAGGCCACCACTATAAAGGACAAGATTTGGAGGTAGCTCCAAATGCAGGCAGTAAGTATGATCTGCTTGTATTTGATAGATGATATGGTGATCCATGTATTGAGTGAGACTTTCTCAATGATGATTTAGATGAAACTCGAGAAATTGTATATGTCAAAGTCCCTCACCAATATGCTCTTTTTTTAAAGCAATTATATCAACTACAATTAAGCTAAGGACAAAGCATACAAGCATTTGAACAATTTTTTGGGATCCTTACCGAATTTCTTAGTATAGGTGAAAAGATAAAGAGAATACCAGGACATTAATCTTGCTATCATTATTTTCGCACTCCTTTAATCCTTGGTGACTACTCTTCTAGTAGGAAAGAGCACTCTCAAGATGGAGAAGGTCACTTTAGTACGTCTTTAGAACGAGGTCCTCAAATGAGAGAGCTAAACTTCGAGATTAGGCTAAAACTCAGTATTGATAGTCTTTGAAGGAGATGGCGACAGAGGACAAAGTGGTACAGGATCACATGATGAACGGTCTAGGTCCAAGTCGAAGGATACTAGCAAGATCAAATACTATCAATGTGATGAGTTGGGATATCGTGTCAGAGATTGCCTATAATTCAAGAATCAGACGAGTGCTACTATGGCAATGGCTAATGGTGTGTGATGACTGAAAATGATTTTCTTATAGTATTCGAGGAGGTAACTCTTTCTTCCTAATAGTGGATTATAGATTCTATATGTCCCCATTAGTGTAGAGAAGAGCTGTTCAACTTTCTAGAGAGTAGAAAGTGATGTCTACATATTAGATAATAGAGCTATGTGATCAAGAATAAAGGGATAGTTAGCCTAAAGTTTTATGATAGAACATCGAGAAAATTGGATAAGTCTGGTATATACCTAGCTTCAGTAATAATCTAATCTCACTGAGTAAACTAAATTCAAATAGCTATACATGGAGAGCTAGTGATAGAATCTTGAAAGTTATCCATGATAATAGGGTTATTATAAAAGGGAGAAGTATAGATGACACTGCTTCCTGGCAGGGAGTTCAACGCGAGATGGAGTCTCTAGTATGAGGTAGAGTTCTATTACCATAGAAAGTTATCTCGAGCAGGTCTCAAGTCAAATGAACACAGTATAAGATAGAGATAGGATCGAGCAACCTGGCTTACTTGATTCCCATGTTTGCCCATCCATAATTAGTCAAGTATTTATCCTAGGGCATGGGGATGGCAATTACAAGCTCTCAAAGTTAGATGGAGGTCAAATATCGAGTTAAGGTGGAGATTGTTGAGAAAAAATATTTCGATTTATTCTAAAATGCAAACTCCAGGTACCAGAAAATCTGAGAAAAGATCTAGCATAGGTCCAGGAGCAGACCAGACCTGACCGAGTGGGGGATGGGTGCACCACATGGTCTACGCCAGCGTTTTCACACAGTCAACGCTCACACGTTTCATGCAGTCCTTGGGACTACTTCAACAATCCACATGCATTTCTTGCATGTTTCGCGTGGCATACAGTGGACCACTAGTGCGAGAGAGGGCAGGGCATGCATGGCATGCGGGATCGGGGTCGATCCATGCGCCAACACATACGTTGAGGTCTGTGGTGATTTATGTAGGGTTCACGGGCTGTTTGATACGGTTTTGACTCAGCCTGGACACTTATTTCGATGTGGTTTGAATATCTAGAGTTTTGTCAAAGTGTTCTTCGACTGAGTGATCAGTATGCAATCCCAAGGCCTTTAAAAAGGGGATAGAGATGTCAAAAGAGGCTTCGAGTGTAAAAGATCTAGAGAGCTTTCAGAAAAGATTTGATAGCTTCTATGAAATAAATTTTTGGATTTTTTATTAAGTTTTTTTTTATATAAGATGACAGTGTAAGATCTCTTTATAAATGAAATCTTGTATGCTTTATTAGATTTTTTTTTTTTTTCTCTTGTGATATATATCAATAATGATATCATAATTTTGAAAATAAAAATTTTTGTTCTATTTTAAAAAAAAAATTTCGCTGAGCAGGTGATAATGAATCCTACAAATATTTAGGATGCAATATTTTCGGGCATGATGCAAGGAACACTGCCGGGTGGCATGGAGGGGTTCGAAGGTGCCAATGATTGATAACTTTCAAACGTGCATGTAATTAATAATTGCGGTTCCGGTGCATATTTGATCCATCAACCCAGCCAGTAAAACCATCATTTAGCCTTGGTGCAACCTAGTATGTACAAAGCTCAAACACCGAAAGATCAACATCAAGGTATAGTATGTACTTTGAACTAATAATTCTTATTCTACAGTCTTAAACACGGGTGACGGTTGCTGCTGAGCTTCCTATCCATAACAATTTCTGGATGCAAAAATAAGCATATACGTTATAGGATCAAGTCAACAATGCTTGGATATTCTCAAAAGCCCTCCATTCCTATATATGCATAACAATTTCTAGATGGAAAATAAGCATATACGTTATAGAGTCAAGTCAACAAGACTAGTTCAAGCTTGTCATTTTAGGCGTTGCTTGGATATTCTCAAAAGCCCTCCATTCGTATCCATAACGATTTCTAGAGGCAAATAAAGCATATATGTTATAGAGTCGAGTCAACAAGACTAGTTCAAGCTTGTCATTTAGGCGTTGCTTGGATATTCTCAAAAGCCCTCCATTCCTATATATGCATAACAATTTCTAGATGGAAAATAAGCATATACATTATAGAGTCAAGTCAACAAGACTGGTTCAAGCTTGTCATTTTAGGCGTTGCTTGGATATTCTCAAAAGCCCTCCATTCGTATCCATAACAATTTCTAGAGGCAAAATAAGCATATACGTTATAGGGTCGAGTCAACGAGACTAGTTCAAGCTTGTCATTTTAGGCGCTAGCTTGGATATTCTCATAAGCCCTCCATTGCATTAGTACTTCTTCATTTTGACTTAAAATTCCTTCAGGATAACCTCGGCAAGTTATGGATAATGTAAATATTTTTTGAAGTAAAACATATAATCTTTTATTCTTAATTTTGGAGATTGGATGAGAGACGTTTCAAACTACATCGCCACAGCCTTCTCGGCGTCACCTCAGGGCCAAGCTTATCTTGTTTACAAGATAAGCACTATAATCCAAGCTTATATTGTACGCGCGCGGTACCAAATGTTGTTGTCATTTAACCATGCCATGTTCCAATTCAATAGCACGACCATGCCATGTACGCAGAAAGAGTTGCTAACAATCGGGCTTAGCTTGGTAATTATGGATACGTCTTTAGCTCGGTTCAGCTAGGAAATAAGCCAAACTCAAAACACTTTTAAAGCTTGGCTTATGAATGAGTGGACCTTGAAGACATTACTCTTTTAAAAATAAATAGGAATCCAAATTGGCTGAACAAAAGGTCGGATAAATTTCTGGTTCATGCGACGACATGCCAAGTTTGAATATAACATTTTTTTGGAGTTTAGAAAGTTATAGCTATGGCTTGAACTGGACCGAGCCGGGCCAGGTCACACCCCTACTCGAGCCTGATCCAAAAAAGTTTCAGACTTCAGGCCGGACTTAGGCCTGAAAATTTTTTAAAATATCATGCTCGAGTTCGACCTGAGCTCAAGCCTGAGCCTGGCCCGAGCCTGATTGGGCTGGCCCAAATCCAAGCTAGCCTGATTAAAGCCTGAACAATCGGAACAAAAAAAGATCATTGGTTGTAGGCATTAGGGGTGTCAATTGTAGTCACCAAAGTCGGGAGAGGGAGATCGGAGCAGGGGGCCATGGAGTCATGCAGGGGGCTTGGGTGTAGGCACCGGAGCCGAGGGTGCAACCACCATTTATGTACTCCCTCCCCTATCCACCCTCTGATTTGAAATATCGAAACGAAGATATGATCAAGTCAGCAGCACCAGAGGAGGTGGGGAAGGGAATGATGGTGGGATAGAGCCCTGGGTGGGCGGAGCTGCTGCCAGTGCTAGGGTTGTTGAGGCTGTTGGTGGGCACAAAAAAGATCTGGGGGGGGAGGGGTAGCATAGTCAAGCCCGACGTTCATAACGTGGAGCCGAAGTGTGGGGTAGCTCATAGATGGGGAGGCCCGGGCTGGGGTAGAGAGGAGAGAGCAATCGTCGTCCAAGGTTACGTGCATTGGTTAGGTTCGAATCAGGAACTAGAACAAGAAGAAGAGAGATACAACGACGATGATGTTCAAGTCCAAGGATAGGTGCCTGATTCCAAAGCCTACGGTGACGACGATGACAGTGGAGAGTTGCTGGTGCGTCTGGAGGCATCTACTGTGCAGCATGTTTGCTGATTGGAGAAAGGGCTAAGATGAGCGGCCATGGTTGTTGTTATGGTGGTGGCATTGAAGAAGATGATAGTGGAAGATGATGAGGGAAAAAAGGGGAGGAACTCGAGCAATGGGAAGCTCGAGAGATGGAGTAGAGGAAGATGACAGATTGCAATCCCTAAAGCTGACGCGATGCAAGTCGGAGCCCGGGAGCAAGGGTGGTGGTTGGAAATAAGAGAAAGAAGCAGAGTGGCAGGGGCGAGGCTTAAATTATTTTGGGCTCGGTCCAGATTCGGACGAGCCTATTTTTGGATCGGATTCGGGTCAAATCGGGCCGGACCAAAGGGCTGCCCGAGCCTGGCCCGAAATTGAATAGGTTTTATTATGAGGCCTGAAGCTCGGCTTGAACTACTTGAAGACCGGCTCGAAGCCCAGCCCGACTCAATTCCAACCTTGGTAACTTATAACTATCTTCATTATTGATTCGTTTTTTAAGTCCTCCAATAGTCTAGAGGGGTTTTATGCATTTCTGGAGCTCTCATACACTTGATGCAAATCAAAATATTTTGTTGGATTGCCTCTTAATAAGACACATACTCTTGACAGTCTTGCAAAGGGGGGATGCACCTACCCTTGCCCTTTGCGGTCTCTATCAAGTGGCTAATTAGAAGACTTGTTTCAACCTTTTTTATCCTATATTTGGTGGAAATCATGAGTAAAGCATGGATAGGATTAAAAAGGATGGATGGCTTTCATCCATCATTTATTCAACAAATCTTAAATAGGATAGATAAAAGAACCGGATGCGCATCCATCATGGCCCACTAACCTGCATCCTCCCAAATTATCCTAATTAGAAGGATGCAAGAAAAGATGAATGGAACCCTTAAGGATATATTTCTCTATTGACAAAATCTTTCTTCATCATTTTTTTTTTAAAACAATCATAATACTTTTGTATTAATTAAAGGTTAGTTAGTTAGTAAAAATACCATTCAATATCATTCATCCTCTCTTTTATTTCTCTTTTATCAGACAGTAGAGGGAATTATTTCCATCCATATATCATTCCATATTTTACTAAATATATGCGAATCTTTTAATGCATGGAAGATCCATCCATCTAACCTCCCCCGATCCATCAATTCCTTTTTTACCTTATCTACCTTTCTTTTAATCCAATCCTAATCTTTTAATGCATGGAAGATCCATCCATCTAACCTCTCCCCCGATCCATCAATTCCTTTTTTACCTTATCTACCTTTCTTTTAATCCAATCCTTAAGGTTGGTCTCGTTGCAATTTCCTTGACGCTTTTATTATTATTTATTATTATTAAAATAAATAAAATATTATAAATAATATTTTTTTATAATAAAATATATTTTGTGTTAACATATATTTTTATTCTTTTTTCTACACGGCGCACTGGACTAATTGCTAGACTCGTAGTTTATCATACTGGCCATCGACGCATATTCTTTCATATATCGCATATATGAACCAAAAGCATCACTCTAGTTAATTATTTCTACAATAATATTATACCAAGATCCACTACCAAGACGATCATTCTTGATGCATGCATGACTGATCTACCATGTCCAAGAAAATATATAAGTAGCAGCTTAAGATGCTAACCCAAATATAAAATTCTCCAGAATTTTCTTCCATGGACCATGGCAGGGAGACTTTAAAGGTACGTACAGCAAAATAAGACTGTGTTGACTTTACCAGCACTTTTCCATCTCAAATTTTATTATCATCTCATCACAATACTTAGGGGCGGTGCACCTGCCTAACGTGCAAGACATGCAAGGACGTCTCGATAGGATGGGGACGACGTACTCCAGGAACCCCACAGCGAGAGTTCAGCCAAATGGTGGTAATCATATGCACCTCTATTAATGACCCTTTGGCCTTTCCTACCAAAATGAAGTAGAACTCCTGGCCTTGAACCTATCCATCATATATCTATCCATATTAATGCTTAATTATCTCTTTTATCCTCGCAAATGGAGGAGGTGCATATATAAATGTCACGTTGCACCACCATGACAGTGCCTTGATTGGATTATCTACTCGTACCATTTTATTAGGAAGAGGATACGAGAGTATGGCCGGCGTTCGATATCTTCGGATGACTTTGAATTCCGATAGCAACAAAAAGTGAAGACCAACGAGGAGAGAAAAACAAAGCAATGGATAAGAGCAAGTGCCACCTCCTTTTGCCAGCTCGGGGAATTACAACGTATGGAACACGAGAGACGTCTTCTCTTTTGTCCTTCGGCCGTAGAACAAAAATAAAACATTAATTCCAAGCGATCGCCATCCACCGCGTGGCCACCTGGAGTGTCGTTGCTCCAGGTGAGGTCATAATTATAATTAATACGCGTATTGCTTCAGGCAATGGATGTTATCATAATGTCTTCTTCTTTTTTTCTTTTTTTTTTAATTTTTTAATTTTTTTTTTTATTTTATGAGAGGATGCTATCACGGCGTCATGGCGTCGGTTTTGATTAATTTGAAGCTAACACATATATTGTTTTCATGACTGCTTTTTCCGCATCGTAAACTCTGCTCATCATGTGGTCCGAGCCTAAGGACTTTCATGAAGATTTCATCGAATAAATCACACGATTGTGACTTTAAATCATAATATATATTATTTTATTTGATAAATATAAATAAAGACATGATATATAAAATTTATATTCATGTTTATTTTAAATAAATAATATATGAATGGATACAAAATATATATATATATATATACAAATATAAATTAAATAATTAAACTGTATGATTATAGAATTAAAGATATTACTAATTAAGGATAAATCAGGTATGATAATATATTTATATATTTTTTTAATGAATACTATATAAAATTTAATAGGATTATAAGTAGAATTGGATATTCGATATAGATTGAATAGTTTGTCTATGTATATCCATATCCATTTTTTTTTTATGAATATAGAAACAATATAGTCCGGATGCTCAAATTTATATTTATATCCGATAAATTCAAATACGAATTGAATTTGATCATATTTATCTATATTACTTTCATCATTGGCAGTTTTTTGTAATTTTTTATTTGATCTTATTTTAAGGAAAAAAAAAAAAAAAGTGTTCAGGATCGGTTGAGATGTGTATAAGGGGATTTTCTCCTATCATTTATTTCAGAAGAGAAAGAAAGAATAAGTTGAGACGGGTTGAGACGCTTCAGCATGGATTCAATATACGTCCACTCGGCATGGAAATTAATATTAAAAGCATGATCGAGCTTACAATGGTTAATCAATAGACATCTAAAATGGCACTGCTCCGGGACTAAATGTATATTAAGAAGAGACATCGGGTCTCAATGTCACCAAATTAACGAGGCATGGTGGCCTAAAATTTAAAGTGATCAGGAATGTGTTTTGTTAAAGATAACGGAGGTCTTGCTAGAGGCTTCGTTGTTATCCGAATTTAGAGTGTCAGAAGTTTTCCCTTGGGAGTTGACTTCTTAAATTGAAAGGTCCTCGTCTACTTGAGGGCATATTATTAGATTTCTAAGGCACCAACCTAATATAATAATTGGCCGCATGGTAGCTCCTAACATCTTGCGGAAGATGATCACCACTAACCTCTCATAATCATGCAAACCACTTGCCAGTATAAATTATATACCATCATTACATACAAAAAGAAAGCAGCAAGATTCTCATGTCTGGAATCAGCATCTTGTTGACTTCAACATTTCACCACTCCCGCCCGCTACCGGATCTCTGGATTGATTGGAGAATAAAGAATCTCAACACCAATATGACTCTCATTTGGATTGTCCAGTAGAAACTGGCTACTGGGTTCTTTGGAAAGAAAAAATAGCAGGATGTTTAGATTTGATACTCAAGCAGTCAAAGAAGTAGCCAAGTATGCAGCATTCCTCTTTCATAGCTGGACTTCGGTCACCGCCAGAAAAGATTTTACTAAGACAAGCTCGCTTGTTTGCTTTTCACTAAAAGCATGGTTGACAGGCCAGCTCCGGTGTAATCCATGCAATTTGGATCGATGATTTTTTTTTTTTTTTTTTTTTTTGTTGATAAACAAAAGGGTAGGGGGAATAAACCTCGATGTAGCTTTCCCGGCTCCCAACCCATTAGACGATCGTTCGATTCGGACTACAAATTTTTCGCGTACCCTTTTCACGAACCGATGAGTATCAGTCTACCTGCTATACGGTGCCGGAGTATTAGCCGCTCCGTCTTTCAGTCACATGCATCCAAAAAATTCAAAATTTAATCGAGTTATCCAAGAAATCATGCCTCGAATCCATGATCGAAGAGGACGAAGCCATGCCTTTACTAACCACGATCAATGATTTTTTTGTCCCTACCTTGAGGAGACAGCCCCGAGCATCGATGGATGGAACCGTGCAAATTATTAAGATCGAGAGATGTTTGTGGGCTGCATGACCTTCCCTAATGATATTTATAATGGATAAATAGTATCCATGGAAGATCCGGGAGGTGATAAGAAAGAAAGAAAGAAAGAAATGTAGAAAGATCAGGACTTTCTCCACTATTAAAATGCCAGCCTTTACATCTACTACTTTAATATCTAATGTACTAAATACTTTACTCTTTTTCAATTAGTGAAGAAAGTGTCCCACTTCATCCTTATTGTCTCAATAAAAGGTTCGCATGTCTATTGACTGAACTAACGAACAGCAGCACACAAGCATGAGATTAACCACCGTTGAATCCCCATCGAAGTCTTATTGGCCCAATTAAACAAAAAGGAATGAAATCGCTAGGAGACCCACCCAGCCCAATTGATTACAGACTTGACCCAGCTCAGCTCAATTTACTACGGCCAATTCTTTTTCTCGATGACAACGACGATTATTAGGGCTAAAAACAGATCGAATACTGCTATATCTATATTTTTTCAGCAAGCATGAATAGTGCATAGATATTAGATAAATATAAAAATTAATATTCATATTCATTCTAAATGGATACGGACATGAATTGAATATTAACTATATTCATTTTTATTCTAAATAGATATAAATAGAAGTTGAATATTAGTTACATACATACTTTTGTTTTTTTTAAAATATCAATATACATATATGCATATAATTTGATTTGTTTGGATATAAAACAAAATGAGTGAAATCATTAATGACATTTGCATAAATGAAATAATTATAAAGAATGAGAATGTAACTGACTTGGCCAAGGATCTTAATCACCAATCAAACTAGGTTTGTATTAAAATAATATATAATATAAAATATTATAATTATCTATATTAAATACTGCTAATACTCTCTAATTGCAGCTTAATAAAAATAATCATAGATAATCTATTTTAAGAGAGCTTGCAAGAAAACTTATGTTCCATGCACAATATTTTTAAAATATTTTAAATAACAATGTTTTGAAAATATTATAAAGAATAAAATGAATTATATTTATATTTTACTTTTATAAAAGAGATTGATTTTTAAGAAAATAATTGACTATTAAAATATAAAATATACGCACTTCAAATGACTCCATTTATTGATGGGAATATATTCTATACAAGTATAATAGGCAACCATGACACATAATATTGAATATTGCTTTAAGTAGTTGAGTAGTGGCCTAGTGGGAGGCCTATTTTCATCCCTAACCATCATGCCTCGTTTGCAATGAGGACCTTCACTATTCCTATTTGCAAGTTAACACCCACACTATGACTGATTCTTTTCTATCAACACCTCCATTCTCCCCGTAATGTGAATTATTGGGATTTGTGTTGATTTAAGCACTAATTTTGGTAACCAGAATTCTAGTTTATTCACCTAAAGTTCTGCTCTTCCCCCTTGGAGACTATAATCGTTCCTGCTTCCTTTTTTTTTTCCAAAAAAAGAGAGGCATGTTATCGGAACGTTGACTAAAATTGCCAGTAGAATGACGTACCGGTATAGTCATGAAATAAAGCCAACAATCTGCAATAATATTTTGAATCTCTTCAAGAATAATATGCATATTTTGGTAAATAATATGTATATTTACTAAGATAAACTTAGGTTTGCTATGGAAATAACCACCAGTATGAAAAGAGGAACATCTTAATTTGCTTGCAATAAATTGACAGTCGAAGGTTCATTTGTAAATAGGGCTGGAACCGGGCCGGCCCAAAGTTCATTGGACTGACCTAGTCCAAAATTGGATCAGGTTTCGAACCATATTTTAAAAATTTTTGGATCGAATCCGGGCATCCTTTTGATCCAAAATTAAATAGACTTTATTTTAACAGCCCAAAATCCAGCCCGATATGTTTAAATTTTGTCCGAAGCCCGAATCAATTTTGGGCCTGTCCGAAATTATTGAGCTGGTCCAGCCCAGTTCCAGACAATGGACTTTGGACCAGCCCAGTTCCGGTCCTATTGTAAAACAACCCAAACCAAATCACTCCCTAAAGTGTCGGATCCAACACAATCCGTTCGGATTCAGAGCCAGATTTTGAAATTTTTAGAAAAAAAAAAAAAATTCAGACCCGAAACAAAGCACCGTTGCAAGGCGTAGGGTTATCTAGGGTTTACCGTCCCAAACCGGCAAGTTCGCCAGGCTATCCTTCCTCGGCTGAGCTCTCCACTCAACCTTTTCTTTTTGCTTTCGTGCCATGAGATCTTTCTTTTTTTTCTTCTTCTTGATATGTTTCGGTTTGTTATGGTTCTTTGTCTTTTGAGATGTGCTTGTAATTTTCACATGAACCTAGTGGCGTCCGTGATGAAAAGGAGAAGGATTGATACAGAATAAAGAAAACAACCCATAGGAAAATTAATAGGGATGTATACTGTGCCTTGCGTTGCCTGCGAGTATTCTATTGTATTCTGGATTGCTGCTTTTGGTGTCTTCTGGTAATCAACAAAAAAAAAAAAAAAAAAAAACTTTTGGTGTTTGGAGATTTGCTAATGAATGAATGATTAGTGTGTCAGTGTGGCTTGTGGCTTGTAATTGTGTTGGTATCAGAGTTTTTGTTTTGCTTCTTTTTTTTCCTCCTTAATTGTTTATTTGGAAGACCTTTGGTAGCTAATAAGGGTGTAAACACTTTGGGCCCAACCCAAAATTGGGTCACCGGCCCACTAGGTATTTGCACACAGGCGGTTTCTACATATTAAATCAAATATTTCTCCTATAGAGTCTTCTAACATCTCGAACTTTGGAGTAGCTCTCAATTAACTATTGTATTAAAATCTTGTTGATTGTTAAAGTATAACAAGGATTATCTTTGCTAAGCATATCTCTTGGCTGTTTGATCTTCAAAGCTACATTAAAATTAATCAGCTCTTTATCCTCACAATCGACTAAATCTCCATAAAAAATATCCATATCTTGGATAGCTCAACATAAAACTATTCCACGTGATTTGATTTCTCAATACAGATCTCTATAATTGGATTAACTTTAGTATCCCCTAATTCTTCCTAAGCAATTTCAGAATCAATAGATTAGTCAAACACGTATAAGCTTTATATGATAGCCATATGATCAAACTTCTCTTACTTTAGATTTTTTTTTAGACTTGATTGATTCTTGAGCCGATCAACCTTGCCATGTTCCGAGTCTTCAGAAATTGATCCAAGCTTGAATTGATCAAACTCCCCCTATCTCGAATCTTTATTTTTAAACCAATTTTTATCTTTTTTTGGATCTTTAGGGAAGCTTGGAACCAGAATATACTTTGCAAGTAATTTTCATTTGGGATACATTAAATAACATGAATTTGAGTGGATGGCCATATCCCATGCTTTTTTGGTTCTTTTACATCCTGAATATAGAGATAATTTCTTCATTAACAAAAATTTGATTAATCCACGTTACCATTTTGAATTTTAGATTTCACCTTCTTCTCATAATTGATCTTATTGGTGGAAAATATGATCACGACAGGATCATGAGACTCATAGTAGCGTAAGCAATCCATCGACTAGGCAATACGATCATCGATCAAAGATCCAAGATCCAAGTTGGTTGAATTCGAAGGCCCGACATAGCACTTCCTGATCAAGCAGGACTGTCAACCAGGCCACCATAGAGTCACTAACCGTTCGTAAGGCGCTCGGCCATAAGCCCTCAAGCAGACATTGACAGCGCCAACTCCTATACCTAAAAGATATTAGCGAGCCCACATTGACCATTTGTAAAGTACTCAATAATAAACCCTCGAGTGGGCATTGATAGTGGTCAACTCCTATACCTAAAAGGTATCGACGAGCCCACACCGACCGTTCATAAGGTGCTCGACCATAAACCCTTGAGCAGGCATTAGTAGCAGCCAACTCCAATACCTAAAAGGTATTAGCAAGCCCACATCGACCATTCAAAAGGTGCTCAACCATAAGTTCTCGAGCGGGCATTGGCATGGCCACTCCTATATATAAAAGTATCAACAAGCCTACACCAACTGTTCGTAAGGCAATCGACCTTAAGCACTTAAGCAAGCATTAGCAGTGGCCAACTCCTATACCTAAAAGATATCAGCGAGCCCATACCGATCATTCGTAAGGCACTCAACTATAAGCTCTCGAGGGAGCAACGGTAGCATCCACTCCAATACCTAAAAAGAATCGGCAAGTTTACATCAATTGTTTGTAAGGAACTCGACCATAAGCTCCAAGTAGGCATCAACAATGGCTATCTTTTATACCTAAAATGTATAACCAAGCCCATGCCGACCATTCATAAGATGTTCGACTATAAGCCCTTAAGCAAGCATCGGCAATGGCCAACTCTATTACCTAAAAGGTATCAGCAAATCCATGTCGACCATTCATAAGGTACTTAACTATGAGCCCCCTGACCCGACCAAGTCTCAGATACCCTGAGAGCACCCCAGCTAGTAGAACCTTAAGCGATGTACCTATCTTAAGCCCCGAAGGCACCACACTTAGAAACTACCACAACTTCTACCACATGGCTGGACTCTCCATCACGTCCCAAAATTTTTAAATCATTACTAGATTTAAGAAAATGATGGAGGCATGCTTGGACTCTCCGTAATCCAGGCCATCATTAATAAAGCATGGCATATTTAGAGCTAATGACAAGGAGGCATTTAAGGGGATAAGACATTTATTGCTTACAAGAAAGCCTAGGCAACATGCTGAAGGTTTTACCGCCTTTCACCAAATCAGACAGGATCTCAACCATACATAAAGTGCTCCTGAATCTCCATCTATAAAAAGGACGCCATGTGAGTTTTTTGAGGTACACATGCTCTCCCACTTACACTCCTCGTGCTATCGGTTCAATAATGATTTGAGCATCAAAGTGCCATCATCGAGGCCATCTCGGTGGGGCTTTTTGCAAGTATCACCTCTTGGAGAGCCGCCTACATCATCTACTCCAGTACCACCTTCAGCACTTCTTTGGTGCTTGACGAATTTTAGCACCAACAGATTAGAGGAATGGCCTACAATTGTGAAGAACATAACTAAAAAGTGGGATAGTGATGACTCCTAAGAAGATTGCTTCCCACCATACCAACACTTCTGCCTCATGGAGGATGGAAAAGGAGGCAGAAAGCCAAGCTAATGACCAACGTCAACCATGCTGGTAGGAGCTTCATCATCACCACAAATGGCAATAGTCAACATGCAGTAGTTCAACCTGCTTTTTACATAGGTTCAAAACTTGGTGGTAGTTATGCAGGCCATTCAAGCCTCTCCTATGCCAACCCTAGCAACCAACCTCCATTGGCGATGCCACTTGTAGCTTCCAAACCTATAGTACAACCAATGCCTATGTTGCCTTCTACGATTCTTTTTTTTATCCGGTGGTCGAAGCAGCACCTCCCCTACAAGGATAGTCATGGGTACCACCCAGGGATCCAAAGTGGACTACCCATTGCCATCTTTGCAAGAGTCCAGAACCAAGGAGGCAATGTTCTTGAATCCTCTAATCGGAATATGGCTCCACTCCAGGCCAACGATCCCCTTGATGATCGAAGGCCCCCATCATCCAAGATGCGGAGGTTGATTGGAAACTTAAGGAGCATGTTCAGCACATTGAAGCTCTTCGCAACCTTCCTTGGGCACCAAGCGATGAGTTTATCAATGATTTTCCCTTTGACAATAAGATCATGCAAGCACTGCTCTTTCAATACTTTAAGATCCTTCAACTTGAAAGCTATGACAGGTCTACTGATCCCACCGATCATTTGGCAAATTTTCGAGTGACTAGGCTCCTCATGGAGCACTTGATCCTATTCTTTGCCAAGCTTTCTCATCCATCCTAAAGGGAGTGACTCGGCATTAGTATTCGAATCTAAAGTCAGGATTAGCATACTCCTTCATGCAGCTAAGTCGATCTTTTGCATATCACTTTGTTAACAGTAGGAAGCAATAAAAATGGTCAGACTACCTCCATACCATTAAGCAAAGAGAGGGAGAATCACTCTGAGCCTTCGTCAGTCGCTTTAATATGGCCACTTTGAAAGTCCACAACTTAGACCAATCAATCGTCATGTTGGTCTTAATGAGCTGCCTGCAGAAGAATGACCTTAAGAGGTTGTTGATCAAAACCTATCCCTGAGATTTCATAGACATGTTGGCCCAGGTGAAAAAATATGCTTGGATCAAAGATGCTTTGTAGGAGAAAAAACTCCCACTACCTCGACACTGGGGTGGTCAAAGAATCCTAAACAAGTAGAAGCACTTCCTGAAGCAGGGAGAGGACCACACTCTAGGTCCTCATGGAAGAAGAGAAAGGCCTTTAAGGATTGTCGACCAGAGAAACCTGCCAAGTGTTACCACCAAGGAAGTTCTACACTTATACTCTACTGAACGTGCCTCGAGAGAAGGTGCTGATGGAGATTAGTAACATATTTCAGAACCCTAGAAGTTGCGAACCCTGCCAAACAGGAGAAACCCAAAGAAGTTTTATCTATACCATCAGTTTCATGGCCATTATATTGAAGAATGCATCCAACTCCGAGATAAGATCGATGAGCTCATTAGGTGAGGTTGTCTCAACCACTGCATTCAACATTTAAGGGAGCAGAACGATCGCCTGAGACCACCCTAGTTAGCTGAGCAACCTCAATAGCTACCTCCACCCCCAGAAGGAGGATCCGCCTCCATCTAGATAGGTAAACATAATCACTAGGGGGTGCCATCACCCCATTTGGATCAACCAGCTAAGAGGCTGGTTATGCCGATCATGTTTTCAAAAGAAGATAACCGAGTTCAGTTCCCGCACAATGATGTGGTTATTGTAACACTGAATGTGGAGAATTACGATATATGTCACTTCCTGATTGATAATGAATGTTCTACCATAATCCAAGTAGAGGGGATGATTTCTTTAACTGTAAGGATGGGACACTATCCCATCCGATCCATTGCTCGGGTGGATTTCCTTGTAGTTCGAGTGCCATCAGCTTACAACACCATTCTTGGACATCTGGGTCTCAAAACTTTCTAAGTGATTATATCGATGTACTGCCTAAAAGTCAAATTTCCTACTATGCATAAAGTCAAAGAAATCTGCAAGGATCAAAGCCTAGCATGGCATTGTTACTATATTGAGCTCTAGGGAGACAAAGCTACCGAAGCCTACCCTATTGAAGGTATAGACATCCACGATGATCTGGTTGAACAGTGGGGAGAACCAGCCGAGGACCTTATTGTTGGGAAAAGCTTCAAATTCAGCCCATGAATGAAGCCCAAACAGGTGGAGAAACCTAGTGAGAAGCCTAGCCCAGAGAGAGAAGGAAAAGAAAAAAATCTAAATCAGGCTCGACCTGCAGTAGGCCGGCTTGCCGTCCCGACACGTGGTCCAGCGGGGCGTGCAGGCATTGGCACCGATCCAGGCCTAAGCTAGCGGGGCACGAGGGTAGCCTGAGCCCAGGCACCGACACACTTCCTTTGCAATGTTTTTCACATGCTTTTGATGAGATCTGATGGTTCCATGTGCTCTGCACGATGATCAGATAGTGGTGCACATTCGGTGCATGGATTGGATAGTGAGCATCATTCATGGTGTGATTCACACAATGTAGTCCAATTTGAACATGATTTTTGGTGCGATCGAGGTTGATCAATGGCTAGGAAGGCTTTATAGTCAGACGATGATTGGGAGAGCTATATAACTCCGATTTGGATGTGGTTTGGATCATTGGACTTCTGGTGAGATGCTCTTTATAGTAGAGACTATAAGATCATGGGTAGAGAAGCAAGTTATGTATAAGGATCAAAAAAGTGATGAAGGATTTATAGAGAGTAGCTAAGTTGAGAGCTTGTGAGAGAGATTTTGGAATTTCTTGTTGAAAACATGTATGAGATTGAGAGTGAAAGTTTCCAATATTGTAAATTTATTTTTTTCATAGTAAAACCTTGTATGTCCAAATTATGTATATCTTTTATTTATTTTATCTCTTCTTCCTTCTCCTACGGTATCGACATCGATAATCATGATCCCGAAATTCAGGATCCATATTCTGCATGAGTGATCCCCTGAAAGAGTAGTATTAATCTAGTTGGTACCATAATAACCGTATAAGAATGAGTTGATTCCATAACAGCTAGTATTAGAGCCCTGGTTGTCCATAATTGATCAAGATCGAAGAAGATGAAGAAGATAGGTATAATCAAGTTTAATATTAGTCAGTTTGACAGAAAAAGTAAGTTTTCCCTCTGACAAGCAAAGATGAAAGATGTATTTATCCAATAAGGGTTGATCGATGCTCTCATGTACGAGGAGAGGCTAGCCTCATGGAAGAGAAGACTTAGAGGTGGCTCTAGATGCAGGCGATGAGCATGATATGTTTGTACTTAATAGATAGGGTGGAATCTATGTATTGAACAAGACTTTCTTAAGATGCTATAGACGAAGCTTGAGGAGTTGTACATGACGAAGTCCTTTATCAACATGCTTTTCTTTGGAAGTAGTTCTACAAACTATAAATGATCAAAGGACAGAGCATGCAGGATTACCTAAGTAACTTTCAGAAGATCTTCATGATCTCCTCGGTATCAATACAAATGTTGAGGAAAAGATCAGGGTGCTAGTCTTCTGTCATCCCTACTACAGTCCTTCGAGTTCTTAGTAACTGCTCTTCTGGTAAAAAAAAGTACCATCAAGATGGAGGAGGTTATCTCAGTATTACTCCAGAATGAGATTCTCAGATAGGAGAACCAAGCTTCGTGTTCAGGTAGGAACCAAGCTTCAAGTTTAGTAAGCGATAGAAGGTAGAGCGATAGAGGATCACGAGATGGGCGATCCAAGTTGAAGGATGCAAGCAAGATTAAATACTTTTGGTGCAACAAGTCGAGGCATCGGGATAGAGATGCTCGTATCTCAAAGATTAAATAAAGGTTACTATGACGGTGGCTGATAGTAGTGATGATGGATACATCAGTGATGCACTTATAGTATATGACAATATATCTCTTTCTTTTCAATAAATTTTAGATTCTGCATGTCCGTATCATATATATTACAAAGAGGAGATGTTTAACTCTTTAAAGAGTAGAGAGCGTATTGTCCACTTGCTAGATGAATCGAGATGTGCGATCGCGGGTGTCACGATAGTCAACTTGAAGGTACATGATGGGATAGTGAAGAAACTAGGTAAGGTATGATGCATATCTGATTTTGTAGAAATCTAATTTTTCTAAGTAAACTGGACTCAAACGGTTATACGTGGAGAGTTAACGATGGAGTCCTGAAAGTCTGCACGGTAGTAGGATCATTTTATGGGAGAAGAAGTATGAAGGTTACTACTTTTTGACCAGAAGTCCAGCGTGAGATGGAGTCCCTGATGTAGATAGGAGCTCAGTGTAAGGTGAAGCTTTAGCAGCAGATGGATCGAGCACGAGAGTGAGACTCGGGAGGATGGCAGGCGACGTCGTAAGATAAAGTTCCTATTATTGCAGGAGACTTCCCTGAGCAGGTTTTAGATTGGGATGAGCACAATATATGATGGAGATGGGATTGAGTAGCCTGGCTCGACTTTTATGTTTGCCCATCCATGATCAGGCATTTATTCCAAGACATGGAGGTGCAAAATTCTTCAAGAAGATCTCAAAGTTAAGTGAAGTCCAAACATCGAGTTGAGGTAGAGGTTGTTGGAAAAATGCCTCGAATTCGATCCCTGAACAAAGTCCAAACAGGTGAAAAAATTTAGTGAAAAGCCCAATCCAAAAGAGAGAAGGAACAAAAAAAACTCTAAGCCAGGCTTGGCTGGTAGCAGGCCAATTCGATAGTGCGGCCCAACGGCATGTGCACGAGCATGCGACCCAGGCCCAGTCGAGTGGGGCGCATGCATGCACAAGGGCAGCCCAAGCCCAGGCAGCCAACACACTTCCCTTTGTAGTGTTTTTCACATGCTTTTTGATGCAACCAATGGTTCCATGCACTCCATGCAATGATTAGATGGCAATGCATGTTTGGTACACAGATTGGATGGTGAGCATCATTCGTAGCATGATTTGCATGATCTGGTATGATTGGAGCATGATTTATATGCGATCAATGCTGATCGATGGTCAAGAAGGGCTTTGTAGTTAGATAATGATTGGGAGAGTTACAAGACTCTAATTTGGATATAATTTAGATTGTTGGACTTCTAGTAAGATGCTTTTCATAGTAGAGTTATAAAACCATGGGCAAAGGAGTAGGCTATATGTGAGGATCAAAATAGTGATGAAGATCTATAGTGAGTGACTAAGTTGAGAGTTTGTAAGCGGAATTTTGAGATTTCTTGTTAAGAGACTTGTATAGGATTGAGAGTAGAAATTTTTAATCTTGTAAGTTTATTTTTCTCATAATGAAACCTTGCATTCCTAAATTATTTGTACCTTTTATTTTATTTTTCTTCTTCCTTCTCCTGCGATATCGACATCGACAATCATCATCCTAGAAATAGAAATTCATATTTCATATTATTGATCTCCGACTAGAGTGGTATCAGTATAGTTGGTACTACATAAATGGTATCAGAGCAAGTTGATACCATAACACTTATCATTATACCCTTGGCTGATGGAAATTCTGAGCACATGGTCCGAATTGGCTCCAACCTTGATCATGTAACCAAGATCAGCTAACTTACTTTTATAGAAAAATGTCGATGTCTTCACCTGGACATCAGTGGATATACTAGGTATCGACTCCTCAGTAATGGTACACCGACTGAAGATGGATTCAAAGCATCTATCCGTGAAGCAAAAGAAAGAAGCTTTGCACTCGAATGCCAAAAGGCTATAGCCTAGGAGGTCGACAAGTTGTTCGATGTTGGCTTCATTAGAAAAACCACCTATCTAGAGTGGACGGCAAATCTGGTTATGGTGAAAAAGATGAATAGCCAATGGTGGATCTGCATAGACTTTATCGATCTCAATCAAGCATACTCAAAAGATGGATACCCTTTACAAGAATCAATTAGATGATTGATGTAACTTCGGGTCACAATCTTCTTAGTTTCATGGATGCATTCTGTAGTTATAACCAAATCTAGATGGCCCCATAAGAGAAGGACAAGACTGCTTTTGTTACTGACTGTAGCCTCTTTTATTACAAGGTCATGCCATTTAACCTTAAAAATGCAGGTGACACTAACTAGTGCTTGATGAACAAAGTCTTCAAGGACCAGATTAGATGGAATATGGAGGTTGTTGCCGCTCTCACCGCCGCGCCCGTGCCTCGAATCAGCCGATCCTTCCTGACCGCCTGGTGAGGGAGCCTCCCTTCCCGCGGAGAACCTGCAACAAAGGGGTTAAAGGACCCTGGCCGGGGATCCCGGCGAGGGAGCTCCGACGGTCAAGTCAGTAGACGACGAGAAGGAACAGACTCTCCAGCCGGACCCTCTAAAGGGTTCCCGACAGAGAGTTAACTGGTGAAGGAAACGCTCTGGGGACCAGAATCTCGGCTGGGCCTCCTTGCCGAGCTCACGCCCAGAGTTCCCCTCTCGGGATCCCTCGTTTCTCTCTCGGAGCGAGGCCGTTTGCCGGTGCTTCCTCCTTGTCCCCAAGCTGGTTGGCTTACCTTGTCGTCCCCAGATCCTTCCTTCTTTATCTCCTTCCGTCGCGCATTTGTCTTTTTCCGTCTCGGAAACTTCCCTCCCCCGTCCTCTTCTCTTTTCCCTTTTCGGTGAAGGGTGCCAGGCGGCTTTCCGACCTCGTCCGCCGGGCCCAGCAGGAAAAGGCAAAGACAGAAGAGAAAGAGGGGAGGGCGGCGCTGGCAGGGCGGCCGGTCAGGCCTCGGGCCCAGTGAGAGCGCCATCTTCCCCAAGCGTGGGCGCCATCTATCTATGGGGCCTGTGTCGTCGGGGTTGCGTCTCTCGACTGCGGGACCTGTCGGGCCGATGCTAGCGATGTTCCGCGTGCCGCCGCCCTCCGTACAGGACACCGTCTGGGATTCGTACGGCCGAGGGATAGCCTCGGGGCCCGTCTCTCTCCCCAGGGCCCTCGCCGTACGAGCGGTCTGACCTCGGCTGAGTTGGGCCCGTCTCCGGGGGCCAACTGGCGAGGGGCGAGGGATCAGCCGACCTCGGCTTAGGTGGACCCCTCCTGGGTGGACACCTGGCGAGGTGGCAGGAGGTCGCCTGGCTTCGGCCGAGGTGGGCCCGTCTCCGGGTGGCCACCTGGCGAAGGGCGAAGGACCAGCCAACCTCGGCTTAGGTGGACCCCTCCTGGGTGGACACCCGGCGAGGTGGCAGGAGGTCGCCTGGCTTCGGCCGAGGTGGGCCCGTCTCCGGGCGGCCGCCTGGCGAGGGCGAAGGACCAGCCGACCTCGGCTTAGGTGGACCCCTCCTGGGTGGACACCTGGCGATGTGGCAGGAGGTCGCCTGGCTTCTGCCGAGGTAGGCCCGTCTCCGGGTGGCCACCTGGCGAAGGGCGAAGGACCAGCCGACCTCGGCTTAGGTGGACCCCTCCTGGGTGGACACCTGGCGAGGTGGCAGGAGGTCGCCTGGCTTCGGCCGAGGTGGGCCCGTCTCCGGGCGGCCACCTGGCGAAGGGCGAAGGACCAGCCGACCTCGGCTTAGGTGGACCCCCTCCTGGGAGGACACCTGGCGAGGTGGCAGGAGGTCGCCTGGCTTCGGCCGAGTTGGGCCCGTCTCCGGGCGGCCATCTGGCGAAGGGCGAAGGACCGCCGACCTCGGCTTAGGTGGACCCCTCCTGGGCCCGGGCGCCGATGAAGTGGTAGAGGAATTCCGAGCCGAGCTCGACCTCGGCGAGGGCGGTTTGCCTCAGGCAGTCGTCGGGCGGTGTAGTCTTGCCGATCCTGGCTTTGAGGATGTGGCGCTGACTTGGCCGGGGAAACATACACGTGGCTCGCTCGTATTCGATGATACCTGAGCCTGACCACGTCACTGTCACGACTGTAACAGAGGTGCATGTAGATGATAAGCTTATTAGCTGAGTTGCAATTTCTCATCTTGCCTCCCTAGATGCGAGCAGCTACTGTAAGCCGAAGATCTTCTTGCAAGCCGATGAAAGCTGACTCCATACCTGAGCCACCTTGGTGGCTGCATCCCAGGTCACTTGGAAAATCTTCGCCTATAGTTTTTTCAATTCCTCCTTAAACTCGATCTTTTTGAAGATGTGTGCAATACATTTTGAACAAAAATATTCAATTTTATTATGCGTTCTTCTAAGCACCTCCAGTACCTTCAGAATAGACTTATTCCCGATGCTTTTAAAAACATTGGGAATAATTTTATTTCCGATACTTTAAAGCATCGGGAATAACTTTATCTCAGAGTTATTTCTGATACTTTAAAGCATCGAGAAAAATCCTGTTCCCGATGCTTTTTAAAAGCATCGAGATTTACTTTATTCCAGATACTTTAAATATTGGAAATAACCTTATCCCAAAGTTATTTCTGATGCTTTAAAATATCAAGAATAACCCTATTCCCGATGCTTTTCAAATGCATCAAGATAATTTATTCCCGATGCTTTAAAGCATCCAAAATAATAATATTCTCGATACTTTAAAGCATCGGAAAAAATAGTCTTCACTCTTGAATTCGCAACGTTTTTACAATGCTTTTTAAAGTATCGTAAGTTTTTAGCGATACTTTAAAGTATCCAAAAAGGTCAACATTAGTATATGGAATAATCCTGCTTTTTTTTTTTATGTTTGACTCAATGGAGTTTGCAGAATTTTTTTGCTTGTCTGCCTTGATAGTTTTGGTGAATGTGACTTTTTCCACATTTGTGATAGACAAAGGATAAAAAAAGAAATATAGATAGACACGATCAATCGATGAGGTCCCTCATTACCTGCGAATGGGGTGGTGTTATCAATATATAGAATGCTGTATGCTGGCTAATATACTGATAGATTGTTTCAGATATTTTATTCTCCTTGGCTAGGGTTATATATTATATATATATATATATATATAAATCTTTTGCTTTTTCAATCACCACCAGGTTTTTATAATTAAGTCTGAAAATCATAGGAGCCTTGCTCATGTATTACGTTGGCCAATGGCAACGTGATACTTGACATATTCAAATAAGATATACTTGCTTCGGTCAATAAAAATTAATTAATATATAACTTGCATTCTATTGCCGGCCGCTCAACTACCAATTTAAATCAGATGGGTTAGGATTTGCTTATTGAACTTGGCTTGAGTTGGATGGATTATTAGGTTTATATTTTATTGCCAACTTTTTTGCAAAAAACATTTGGTAAGAAAGAAGCTATTAGTTGAATACTTAATTGTTCACATCAATATTATTTTATGTTATTAAAAAAATATTTATTTTAATATTATTTTTAACATTCTTATTAGTTATAGAATATTGACCTTTCTAAGTCGAAGCCAAACTTTTTAAAATTGTTTCCAACTAAAGGATGTGAGCTGAGTCATGCACTTATCATATCATTTTGTAGTTTAATGCATTCCTGGTCTTTGATTTTCACATCGCAGATTAGTAGTGTAAAACAAGCCACATAGTGATGCATATAAAACCATGAGAAAGTCTCTGTACACCGACCGGTGAGAAAAAACACCATATCTAGTGAAGATACTATACTCAATCTCCCACGTAAACCTGCTTTCCAACGTGCATTTAATATTTGCTACTTTACTTCTTTGTTAAAAATTTGAATAACAAAATATTTTTTTAAAAAAAAAAAATTTATGATATTCTTTGGCTTGCATTATGATATTTCTTGGCTTAAATTATGATACAATGTATCATAATATCGAGAGATATTTTCATTAAAAAGTTCTATAATTTTCGATGATGAAAAATTCTTGACTTTATGATATCCCGTTATAGAGTTATAATACCATATTCACAAAAGAACATTATAAAGGAATGATTTTTCAACATTCAAACATATATTTAATACATGTAGTTTATTTTTTATTAAAATTTTGAATAACAAAAATGTCCTTATCTTATAACATTCTTTAAGAGTATCATAATCCTGTTTACAGAAGGATATCATAATATCCCAAATATTTTTATCATTAAAATTTTTTTATTTTTTTAATAACGAAATATTTCTCGATCTTATGATATGGGGATGTCATAATCCAAGATATTATAATTAATGCAAGTCAAAAATATCATAATTTTTTTAAAAAATATTTTTATTATTTAAATTTTTTAATAAAAAATAATATTATAAATATTAAATATTTATATTAAAAAGTAATTTATGTGATGGTCTAATCATATTTGATGGTGTTTTTTCTACCTCACCTCGGCGGACAAAACAATATTTTTGTTGAAAAATGGACCCGATTTGGCCCGATAGCAGCCCACACCCAGACTTGACTTTGTCCCCTTCTCTGCGACCTTCAGCCCCCCGTGCGTGGGAGTTGAACCCTAAGCGCCCCACCAACGCTGACCGTTCGTCATGTCTAATATTACGTGGATCAGATCCAAATGAACCATGCTAAAGCCCACGGTTGATAACAACCCAGAATCTTCTTTTATTTATTTATTTATTTTTTTGATAAATCAAAAGAAGAGGAGGGATAAATCTTGAAGAAGCTACTTTCACTGGGTTCCCAATCCCATCATGCTATGTTTGATTCGAACCGTAATTTTTTCGTATACTCTTTTCATCGATCTCATCACCGTTGAATATGTCAGCATGATATCATTAAGATGCTGAAATAGTGCACTCTCTCGTCATTTCGATCACATATTTTAAAAAAAATTTAAATTTAATCGAGTCATCTACAAGAATTATATATACCTCAAACACGTAATCGATGGATGATGAAGCTAAATCCCTGCCGACTGAGTTATCATCTTAGTTACAGGTTCTTCTTTGTATTTTACAAATTCTGGATTGCAGATTATCTTCCGTACATATGCTCCGAGATTTGCCCCGGTCCGCTTGATACGATCCATGCGTTAATTTCTCGTACAATTGGCTCGATCGACCGTGCATGCCTCGCTTTCATTCTTTGGCTGATTAATGCTGACGTCAGAAACCCACTTCAAGGTTGACACAAAAAAATGATAAAGTCCAGCTGATGTCATTACAGTTGTCAACATGAAAATCGAGAAAATTAACACCGGAGAGACTTGCTTTAAGGCTATCATCTACCCTCCACAGAATTTTGTGGACGAGTGGCCCTTCCAACCATCCATGTTTAGGTACATATAAAATCAAACTTTTTTGCCATTTGAGATTACTTCAATCTTCTCCTCTTTTTTTTCGGTTTTTTTTTCGGGTACGATCGATTTATATATTTTTTCCCTTTAAGAAATCCATTTTTGTTAAGATCATGGTTGATATACGTACACGCACAAATAAAAGTACGCAACAGTTTTTTTATCATATAATTATTGGTTTATTATTTATTTTGAGAGGGATAGCCTGTCGTTTTTTGGGGATCGCCGGAGTAGTAGCTCTTCCACCCTTCCAGACTAGCAAATGAAAGAAATATTCCTTCGCAGCATGCAGCTGCCTTCAATGACATCGTTAGGGATGCCATGATTCGTAACCCACGAATACACATAGCTAAAGAGAAGAGAAAATATTAAAAGGACACTTGATGCGTTGAACACCATTTCCAGACCTGGAAGAATCCATCATTCTGGCATGCGAAACCAACTTCTTCAGCTACTTGGAAGCGATTAGCGCTGGCAAGGCTAGGCCTTGGAGGTCTACAACAGGAATCCCCGCACTCGATGTCTCCACATTGAACAGGTCATGGACGGTACGACACAGTCCTGATGTATTAGATGGGAGGTATATTTAGCATGGGAAAAAACAAGATATAGGTTAGGACAAAGCTTGGTAGCATCAATGGAGAAGACTTTGTGCGAGGCTCAGCCCATCCCGCTGTTCGATCCAGGTGGATTTGGGCTGAAGTCGACAACTGGATTGCCGACTTCAGTTCGAAATTTCTTTAGGCACCAGACTTTGGAACGATCGACGGAAGCTGCGGAAGCCGGTCGATCGGTGCAGGGAGGATAAGGGTTTCTCTGGCTTTAAAGGCTCCTCGCGTGCCTCTCCTCCAGCCGAACCTCCATCTCCGATGGACGTCGAAGATCGACGCCGATCGTGCCAGGCGTTTCCCTCTTGTGCCACGGCTATTTTCGACGGTCATTCCTTTCTCTGGTGCTGCCGAAACCGCCGCCGACCTCCTCGCCGGTAAGTGCCCTATCCTCTGTCTTCATCTGTGCGTGAGCATCTAAGGCGATGGACGGGAGTCGTCTCATCTCGAGCACGGGCTTGGGTAGGGACAACCGGGTAGGGAGGAGGATCCATTTTATTTTTTTTTTTTTTTTTTTTTTGGGATTTAGGTGGGTGTTCGGACGGCCGCCGGTGGTCGCATTGCCATCCGCTCCTATCAACCGGGCCCCCTTCTCGGTGGCCGTCTCCCATGGCAGCCGCCGGCAGCCGTGGGTAGACCGGCTCGGTCAAGCCGAGAGAGGAGCAGCAGGGTTACTTTGGATTTCCGGCTGGTGGTCGGACGGCCGTCTGGGTCGCTGCGGTCTCTCTCCTCCTTCCGATCTTCCGTTGGCTAAGGGGGTTGGCTTAGTAGGGGAGATGGCGGCGGGTGAGTGAAAGAAGGGAGGCAGAGTCGGTGAAGGGAGAGAACCGAGTTGACTCGGTTAGCAGGGTGAGTCGACTCGGTCAATAGAACTAGGTTGACTCAGTCTATGGGATGTGTTGACTCAATTTTCTGGGATGGGTCTGTTCGGTGAAAGCAAATTTTGGAGAGAGAAAGGAAAAAAGGGAAAAAGTGAAAATAGAACTGGGATTCGAGGGTGTTTCGGGAAATTTAGTTTTCTTTTTTGTTTTTTTTTGAAATAAAAATTAATTGTATATTTAAATTGTTGATCAGGATCATTGTTGACCTTGGAAGCCCGGTTTAGTGTTGGATTGTTCTAGTTAGTGGAGGCTCTTCGGTAAGTTATCTTGACCTCTGATATGTATGCCAATATATATATATATTTATAACTTAGTAGATATATATAATATATCTGCATTTGATTGCATTGGATTGCATGCATCATGTTGGTGCGGGTGCTGTGTTGGTGCGAGTACATTGTGTTGGTGTGGGTACATTGTGGGATTGCTTTGGATTGCATGCATCATGGTGATGTGGATGAATTGTGCTGGTGTGAGTACATTGTGTTGGTGTGGGTACATTGTGGAATTGCTTTGGATTGCGTGCATCATGTTGATGTGGATGCATTGTGTTGGTATGAGTGCATTGTGACGGTGTGAGTGCTCTCTAGTCTGACTATGATTATACGAGAACCTAGTCTCCTTTTGGGCCTCCAGCAGGGCTATTGCTGGCACATGACCGTTGAGCGGTATGTGACACAAGAGTTAGTTACCTTATTTTAACCATGCGTGGCGGGCACATGCAGAGGATGCATGTTTCTCGTGTGATACTCAGAGCTAGTTTTCCTTTTGGGCCTCCAGCAGGGCTATTGCTGGTACATGACTGTTGAGCGGTATGTGACACGGGATCTAGTCTCTTTCGGGGCGAGCCATGGGCCGATCGTGGTCATAGTCTGAGGGACTAGGAGAGTTAAGTAAATGGTTGGCCATCCATAGTCGTGTCGTGTTAGTATCGTTTGCATTTAAGTGTACACATTTGCATAGTGTTGCTGGTATATTATTTTGAGATGGATATCTTGTATGTGTGTTGTATATGTTATTAATTATTATTGACATATTTGTATATGTATATTGGAGGTGATGATAACTTACTGAACATGTTTAGCTCATTCCATATTTTTTTCTCTGTTTTTGTTGCAGATCCAGAAAATCAAGCGGGCTTTGGGACCAGTCAGTGAGGAGTAGGGTTTAGGTGTTGATCTCTGAGTATATATTAAAAATTTAGTTGAATTTTATGATTAATTCTTGGAACCAATAATATTTGATGAGATTTGTTCTTTACCATTGTTTGGATATTGAATTGAGGTTAGGCCTGGCATGATCTCTAGGATGATACCTAGGGTTGTGCGGCCAGTCGCGTAGCCGATCCTAAATCTGGATTCGGGCGTGACAGAATGGTATCAGAGCAAAGGTTTAAGATCAAGATGTCATAGTTAGTGAGAGTGGGGTAGAATTAGGATATTGAAAGATATTTGATGATTTGAAAATTTATATCAGAGTGCGTAGCGGAAGTGTGGTAGACTAAAGACATTAGAATTAATTTAAAGTGTGTATGATGGAAGAAGAGATGCTCTTATTGGAATTATTGAATTTGGATATAATGGTACTTGTGAGTATTGAATCATACAAGTTTTGGATTGCGCATCTTTGGGTTTAAAAGACTTAAATTTCGAGGACGAATTTTTTTTTTAGGAGGGAAGAATGTGAGGCCCAGCCCATCCGGCTGTTCGATCCAGGCAGGTTTGGGCTGAAGTCGGCAACTGGGTTGCCGACTTCAGTTCGGAATTTCTTAGGCACCGGATTTCGGAACGATCGGCGGAAGCTGCGGAAGCCGGTCGATCGGTGCAGGGGGATAAGGATTTTCTTTGGCTTTAAAAGCTCTTCGCGTGCCTCTCCTCCAGCCAAAAACCCAAAGTAATCATGCTGCTCCTCTCTCGATCGATTTCAATCCAAACCTACCTGGATCGAACAGCCGGATGGACTGGGCCCATACTTTGTTAGCTAGGAAAACCTTAACTTCATCACTATCTTTCTGATGACCAACTGGCTCAGTCTTAGCAGTGGACAGAGTTTGGTGAGATGAATATTACGTAGGTGATATATATATATATATATATATATTCTTACTAAACGGATAGTCTATTTTAACTTTGTTTCACCTCTTTATGATACCGTGACAACCAAAAAGCCTTGTGACGCAGGCGTGATCAGCCAGAATTTATCATTATTTGTGCCAACCGTGAGGTGGGCTTGTGACGTTAGCATTAGCAAAAGAATAAACAGCGTGGCAGCACGCCCAGGTTGCTAGCTCCGGCTGCCGAGGCCTCATGGTTCTGGTGGAGGGCAGCACAACGATGGAGTCAAAATGAAGATTCATGGTGACTGCTAGCTGGACGTGTGATGCCGGTTCTTATTTTGGGCCTTTGATATATGAGATTTATGCTACATGATTTTAACTTTTTGGTAGAACCAAAAATCGTCAAGATCAAGATGTTGATTTATTTTCTTTCGATGATATCTTTCTTGTTTTCTAGTGAAACGACAGTGAAGCTAGCATTCCCGTTGGCATCTTTTTGTGCCAGCATGTTAAAAAGTTTCCAATTTACATTGTGGAACATCCAATTTTATTGTCGGGTTGTTGGGGGACCTTTTAGGACCTGGTTGTACTCGCTCCGTGAATAGGACAGGTGGCGGTCAGTTTTTTTTTCTTTCTATTCTTATATATATATATATATATCATTGGTTGACACCATAAAAATGGTGGCTTTTTTCATACGTGGCCAACATAAGATTCCCTTGCCTGGACGCTTAAAAAAAAAAAAAAAAAAAATTGTCCATGCCACGAACCGCATTAAAAACCCTCTGCTGCTGCATGGCCGCATAGAAAACGCCTGCTTTTCTCTGTGCAGACGTACACGATGAACTCTTACGCTTATAAACTTCTGGGGAAAAAACACCGCTTCTTTTTATGGATATTAAAAAAACACCGTTTCATCCTACGAGAGATATTTTTTGGCATTTTTTTTTTTTTTAGGCCAAGCTCGTTGCAGCATGCCGGAGTTGATGGCTCCGACCGCTGATGGTTCTGGAGTAGGGCAGCTCAACGATGGGGCCAATTGTATCAAGGTTCATGGCCGCTAGCCAGACGTGTGATGTCCGTTGGAATTTTGGGTTTCTGACACGAGAGAATACGTTATCAAATTCTTTTTGTTTGTTAGCCAGTCAAGTCGCAAGGATACCGTCCTAAATTCTAATAACTGATACTAGATTAAAAATTGCTACGAGGGAATTAATCTATTGGTTATAATTAGTTTTTAATCATTGGTGATTTGTTTGTGATACTGCGGCATCACCTTGACCTTGGCTAGAGTCTAGAGCTAGGTGACCTTGGCCAGAGCCAATAACCTGGATAACCTTGGCCAGTGTCGAGGACCTTCGAGGTTGGATGGGGCCGATCTCGTGCTCTTGGCCAGAGATGAGGGGAAAGCCAGCCCGATATAGCAGGCCACAAATTTTGGAAGGCAATAGCCAACCTACTCAACGTCCCAAATACGGGGCACGATCCCCACCAACGTTTTTTCGTGCATATCTTCTGGTAATAGCCATTGTCCATGTCAGGAAATGCTGCTACTCTTTCTCTATAAATAAATGGGAGAAGGAGATCCTGAGTAAGTCTCGAGTCCACCCAAAAATCTATCTCCCTTCTCTCTCTTTCTCATAAATTTTTGATTACTTGCTGACTTGAGCATCGAAGGGGATCTTCTTCTAGAAATATTTCCGGCCAAGAATTTTGTATTTGCAAAGCCTATCCTCACCTATCGGTGCAAGTCATCCACCTTGGCTCGTCCCATCTTGACTGACTTTGACATCAGCTTGGAGATTAATGACAACAAATTGGCACTAAAGAAAAGCTGTTATAGCCCATTTCAAGAGAGAGTTCATTCTTGTCACCATGAGGCCATGAAGGGGGCTTCAAACACTTTGCATCGTTCTAATGGTTTACTTGGCCGAAGCTTGTCGCACTTGATCCCACCGAAGTATTGTCTTTACCCCAATAGGCACCCATCATGACTCACGAGTATTTTGACTTGCTCATCTAACAAGTGCAACACCTGATTGGAAGAATAGCTGCACTCGATAGGTTCGATCCAGGTTGGTGGAGAAGAGCCTATCATTCTTCAAGGCCCTCAAGCAAAAGAAGAGTTTCCAATGGACTAAGGAATGCCAAGTTGCATTTCATGAGCTAAAGCAATACCTTGGCTCAGCCTCGCTTCTCGACAAGCTTGAGCTCAAAAAAGTGTTGTACTTATATTTTGTAGTCTCTCCATTAGCAATCAGTTTGGTGCTTATGCAACAGGAGGGAATGCTGAATCTATTACACTAGTAGAGTTCTTTATAACATGAAGACTAGGGACTCCAAGCTTGAGAAAATAAAATATGCATCGGTGATCTTGGCAAGGAAGTAGCACCCATACTTTCAAGCCCATATAATGGTCATCTTGATCAACCAACTTGTTGCCCAAGTGGCTTCACAAGAGGGGAATGAATTGGGATTAAATAAAAAACTTTTGCAAGTGTGTGCTCTTTAAAACTCTTTTGGTGTTAAGGTGCAAAATGCAATACGGAAGTAATTAAGTAAAAGTAATAAAGCAAGAAGAACACAATCATAGATACAAGAGATTTAGAATGGTTCGGAGCAACCGGCTCCTACGTCCACTATCCAAGATACCACTTGGAATTTCTACTATATTCTTCCTAGAATACAGTCGGATTGTTTTACCGGGATCACAATCCAAACCCAACTCCCTTTGGTTTTTACACCGGGCTCACCAAAGAAACCCACTCTTGGTTTTACACCGGGATCACCAAGAACCCAAACTTGGTTTTACACGGGCTCACCAAAACCCACTCTTGGTTTTATACCGGGATCACCAAGAACCCAAACTTGGTTTTGCAACGGGCTAACCAAAACCTAAACAAAAATAAAACAAGCAAACAATGCAACATAAAATACAAACTCTCAAAGAGTAGATAGTTGCCGTTTTAGCTCGTTGAATGTAGCTCTTTTAAGCTCTCCTCTTTCTTCAAATAAAGCTTTAAGAGTTGTGATAGGATGTGAAAAACCATCTCTTGAATTTGAACATTGAAACTCTCTCCAAAATCTGAAATATAAACTTGAAAAACCCTTTTTCTTCAATTTCTCTTCCCCTCTTCAATCTATCTCATTTCTCTTCACTTTGATCCATCATATATAAGTTTTGAAAGTGTTCCCATGTTGTTTTGACCATTGGAGTGCCTTGAAAATCGAAAAATGACCGTTTGGAACCGTTGGAACGAAGAAAAATAATTTCTGCAACTAGCCGTTGGAGTGCCAGAACCCGTCACTCGAGTCGACTCGAGATCCAAGAGTCGACTCAAAGTCTCAGACAATCCAAATAAAAGTTCTGAACGAGACGGCTCTTCAAGCTTGAGTCGGCTCGAATAATTACAGTTTTGCCATTCTGGAGTCATGTTTATTGAATAATTACAGTTCTGCCATTCTGAAAGAGTCGGCTCTTGATCCATGAATCGGCTCAAGCTGAACTTCTTTAAATGCTTCCAAACCACTCCAAACTTCTTTCAAACTATTTCAAACATCTTCTAAACCTATGATACTCTACAAAGACAATCTTTACAAAGATAATTAGTAACATAATCATGCATCAATGTTTTGTAATCATCAAAATCAATTCTAGGGTCAACAATCTCTCCCTTTTGATAAGACAAAATATTGGGCATGAAAAAGAATCTTAGCATAAAATTAACTCTATAAAAATTATATTTCAAGTAAATTAACAAGTATCATACAAGCAATAAGCTCCCTCTTAATTTATCAATATATTTCAAAAATAAAACTTCTCTCTTTTCAAATATTCTTTTTCATGACACCTTATATCTCTCCCCCTTTTTGACACATCACAAAAATTATTCTTAACCATTCTTTAAGGGGATATTAATTAATGATTTTATAATACCACAAGAATATCAGGATGTTTTGAGATAATTTCATATTCTTTTTATTTCCTTCATATTTTTGTCAATAATTTCTCTTTTTCTCCCCCTTTCTTTATACTATCAATTGTTACAAATATTAATTATTGGGGGTATCAAAATTCTTAATTTTTCTTTTATCTAACACATACACTCCTCTCTCTTTCACATTCATTCTAAGCATTCATGCAAGAGAGTAATGTAAAACATGGTATCAATAAAAATAAATAAATATCAATAGAAGAATTAAAGTCATGAGTTTATAAAAATCATCAAAATCAATCGATACTCATGATCAATTTAAAACATTAAGTATGCTAGCACATATCAAATTATCTATGTTAGAGTAAGCTAGAACACTTGATTTCATGGTTCATTGCCACGAGACTTGAATATCAATCATACCTTAAACATTCAAAATATTTCAAGTCAAAGTTCAATGAATTTCACATGATCAAAAATACTAGTAACTATTGCATAGTTGACATTTAACTCATCTTGAAGTATCAAATAAAATAAACATAGAAAATTGCTTCAAGTAAATGACTAGCATTACATATATCAAAAAGTAAGGAAGGGTTTGAGTAAATTATACCAATATGAATAATCTTCCAGTTGCCATTATTTCTATAAACTATTAGTCCACTTGCCCTAACTTTAGGATGAAGACTTGCTCTTCCACCTTACTTCATGCTTTGCATAGCCACTTTATCATTACAATCTTTTTTTTTTATGATGGGCTACAAGACAAACCTGCAAAATAGCTAAGTGGATATTTTTGGTACCTAAATCTTTTTGGGTCCATTGGAGTTAGTACATGTGGTTCCTTTTGGAACCCAAACTTTCTTTACATCATTTTTCTTTTTTTTTCTGAAATTAAAAAGATAAGCTTTATGCCCAACTCTTTTACAACAAAAATAAACAACATTAGATTTTTGAAAGTCGTTTTGAGCTGAAATCTTTCTTTCAACAAAATTAGAATTTGAATTACAATCAATTTCAGCTCTACTACTCGAAAATCTTTGATTGCTTAATAATAACTCAAGCTTATCTGAACTTAAAATCAATTTATCAACTAAAGGCTTGAGTTTCTCATTTTCTTTTTGCAACCTTTGATTTTCTTTATGAAATACTTCATTCTTTTCAAGATATTCAATCTTTTCTTTTAGAAGAGTTTTATAATTTTCAGAAATAGAATTTATTTCAATTTGCAAAACATGATATTTTTCCAAAGCATCATTTCTTTCATTTTGAAGCATATCATATGATTGTTGTAAACATTTATGCTTAGCTCCCAACTTTTTATATTCAGAAAATAAATCATAAAAAGCATCATTAAGTTCATCAAATGTAAATTCTGAGTTAGGTACAGAATTTACCTCATTTTGTAGAATCGTAAAGCATGTGTTGGCAGTTTTTGATTGCTTTACATTATCACTTGAGCTTGAATCTTCTCTATCGCTCCAAGTGGCTGCCAATGTCTTCTTTTTCTTTTCTTTCTCTTTGTATGGCTCCCCCTTAGCCATATGCTTCTTCTTTTTTCTGAATCTATCTTTACCCATAAATTTTCTAAACTTTTTCATAATCAGGGCTAATTCATCTTCATTTTGCTCCTCTTCGAATGATGAACTTGTGAACTCTTTTTTATTTTCTTCAGTAGCCACCTTGAGTGCAATTGTTTTCTTTTTCTTTTTCTTTTCTTCACTCCGGCGCTTCATTGTGAGTTCATGAGTGATGAGTGATCCAAGAAGCTCTTCTAATGATAGATTGTTTAGATTCTTTGCCTCTTGAATTGCAGTTACTTTAGGATCCCAAATTCTTGGTAAAGATCGAAGAATCTTTTGAACCATATCTGCATTAGAACACATTCTACTAAAACTTTTTAAATTATTAGTAATGTTAGTAAACCTCGAAAACATTTCAGAAATAGACTCATGAGGTTCCATTTTAAACATTTCATAATCATGCAGGAGTATATTGATCTTAGAGTTTCTAACTTGTGTTGTGCCTTCATGAGTGATTTCAAGTTTATCCCAAATTTTTTTTGCGGAGGTGCAAGTTGAAATCTGGTTAAACTCATTTGCATCTAAAGTACAATACAAAAGGTTCATTGCTCTTGCATTCAACTCTCCCATTTGCATTTCATAAACATTCCAATCCAACTCCGGTTTTGGAATATTTATGCCATCAACATTTATTATGGGAGTGGGAGGTTTTCTTAAGATAATTTCCTACAATTTGAAATCTATAGCTTGAATATAGATTTTCATGCGTGCTTTCCAATAGCTATAGTTTGTGCCGATAAAAAGTGGTGGTCGTGTAGAACATTGCCCTTCGACAAGATATGTGCTCGTTTGGATAGCCATTAATCATTACTCTAAGTAATTTTAGAGACTCTGCTCTAATACCACTTGTTGCCCAGGTGGCTTCCCAAGAGGGGGGTGAATTGGGATTAAAAAAAAAACTTTTGCAAGTATGTGCTCTTTAAAACTCTTTTGGTGTTGTGGTGTAAAATGCAATGCAAAAGTAATTAAGTAAAAGTAATAAAGCAAGAAGAACACAATCACAAACACAAGAGATTTAAAATGGTTCGGAGCAACCGGCTCCTATGTCCACTATCCAAGATACCACTTGAAATTTCACTATATTATTCCTAGAATACAGTTAGATTGTTTTACCGGGATCACACAAACCCAACTCCCTTTGATTTTTACACCGGGCTCATCAAAGAAACACACTCTTAGTTTTACACCGGATCACCAAGAACCCAAACTTAGTTTTACACTGGCTCACCAAAACCCATTCTTGGTTTTATACCAGGATCACCAAGAACCCAAACTTGGTTTTGCAACGGGCTAACCAAAAATCCAAACAAAAATAAAACAAGCAAACAATGTAACATAAAATACAAACTCTCAAAGAGTAGATAGTTGCCGCTTTAGCTCGTTGAATGTAGCTCTTCTAAGCTCTCCTCTTTCTTCAAATAAAGCTTCAAGAGTTGTGATAGGATGTGAAGAACCCTCTCTTGAATTTGAACATTGAAGCTCTCTCCAAAATCTGAAATATAAACTTGAAAAATCCTTTTTCTTCAATTTCTCTTCCCCTCTTCAATCTCTCTCATTTCTCTTCACTTTGATCCATCATATATAAGTTTTGGAAGTGTTCCCATGTTGTTTTGACCGTTGGAGTACCTTGAAAATCAAAATATAACCATTTGGAACTATTGGAATGAAGAAAAATAATTTCTGCAACTAGCCGTTGGAGTGCCAGAACCCATCACTCGAGTCGACTTGAGGTCCAAGAGTCGACTCGAAGTCTCAGACAACCCAAATAAAAGTTCTGGACGAGTCGGCTTGAATAATTACAGTTTTGCCATTCTGGAGTCATTTTGATTGAATAATTACAGTTATGCCATTTTTAAAGAGTCGGCTCTTGATCCATGAGTCGGCTCGAGCTGAACTTCTTCAAATGCTTCCAAACCACTCCAAACTTCTTCTAAACTATTTCAAACATCTTCTAAACCTATGATACTCTACAAAGACAATCTTTACAAGGATAATTAGTAACATAATCATGCATCAATATTTTGTAATCATCAAAATCAATCCTAGGGTCAACATAACTGATAAAAGTGGTCCTCCACCAACCTGAAACTTTGGTTCAGCTCTCCAAGTGGGTAATTGAGCTTGGGGAATTCAATGTGAAATATCAATGCTAGCCAGCTATCAAAGCATTAGTGCTCACCAACTTTGTTTTGGAGTGCAACATTCCAAAGGAAGATACCTTTGGAGCTGAGCTAGAGAAAGAGGATCTAAGGAATGCTAGGTCTTACATGTAGATAGGACCTCTAGTGCGGCAAGGTTCAAAGTTGGGCTGATCCTCACCAGCCTGGCAGGGTCATCGTGGAGTATGCCCCGTGCTTCGAATTCAAAATATTGAATAATGAGAACAAAAATGAAGTCCTTATCATCGGACTCAAGATCACCAAGGGCTCAGGAGTGCAGTATTTGAAGGTGTATAGCGATTCACAATCTATCATTGATTAGATGAGGGGGGAGTACGAGGCACATGATCCTAGTATGGTCAAATATTTGCAAAAGGTGAAGAATCTATCCTTAGCTTTCGTGACCCCCAATATCTAGTAGATGTGAGGTCTAAAAACACCAAGGCTGATCTCCTATTGAAGCTCCCTACATCAAGGGTAACTGACCTCAAGAAGAGCTCTTACTAGGTCCTAGAAAAACTAAGCACCAAAGAAAAAGCCCAAGTGATGCAAGTGAGCTTATAACTAGGGTAACTAACCTCAAGAAGAGCTCTTATTAGGTCTTAGAAAAACTAAGCACTAAAGAAGAAGCTCAGATGATGCAATTGAGCTCAAAACTAAGATAGAAAAATCTCATTGTGTAGTACTTGAAAGATAGAGCACTCGCCGTCGATCGCAACAAGGCTAGGAAACTAAAATGCCAAGTACTTCACTATGCCCTTCATGATGGATAACTGTACAAGAGATCTTATTCACTATCTTTGCTATGGTGCCTGTGCTCATCTAAGGCACACTATATGCTTTGAGAGGTTTATGAAGGTATCTATGGCAACTACTTAGGAGGTAGGTCGCATGCATACAAAATACTCCAGTAAGGATATTTTTAGCTGATCTTATAATAGGATGTAGCCAACCTGGTCTGAAGGTATGACCAATGCCAATGGGATGTCAATTTCCAATGCCATCCGTTGGCTCCCTTAACATCAATTACTGCCTCTTAGCCTTTTGTGCAATGGGGGATATATATTCTCAGCCCCTTTCAGTGGCATCAGTGTAATAAAAGTTTTTGCTTATTGCAATCGACTACTTCATAAAGTGAATCAAGGTGGAGTCACTGGCTTGCATTATCAAGGCTAATATTATGACTTCATTTGAAAGTCTATCATCTAGTAGCTCAGCCTCTCTTATGTCACATTATTGATAATGGCCACCAATTTGATAACATTTAGTGAGTTATACAAAGAGCTCAAGATTGTACATCGCTTGATCTTGGTGGGTTATCCATAAACTAATAAAGAGGCTGAGGTAGCTAAACGAGCCTTGCTACAGGGATAAAGACAGGGTTGGACCAAGCCAAGGGCATCTGGGAGGAAGAGCTCTACAACATGTTGTGGGCCTACTAGACAATGCAACATATGCCAATAAGAGAGTCCATTCAACCTTGCCTTTAAAACTAAGGTTGTCATACCTTTTGAGATCAGCCTCCCATCACTTTGGACTAAAAACTTCAATGAGGGGAGCAACTTGGAAAGTCTCTGCATGAACTTGGACCTGTTGGAAGAAGCTCAGGAATGCACATGTCTTTGAATGGTGGCTTGTCAATAGAGCTGTCAAAATAGACTAGCTCAGCCCTAGTCCACATGGGCTGAGAACATATGGACCGGGCAGGGTTCATCCCCCTTTAACAAATGGGTCAAAAATCCTAGCATGGCCTAACCCTACGTGGGCTGTGGGTTAGGACTGGGTAGCCCACCAAATTCAAAAAAAAAAAAGGAAAAAAAAGGGAAGCGGCTACTTGCCATTGCCATGGCACCATCATCGCAAAGAAGATCCTCGTCATCGTCTCGTGCGATCGCTACCCCCTCTAACTCCGCTAGCACTGCCACCATGAACCCATATCCCTCCTTTGCTACGCCACCACCTCCTCTTGCCATGTACACCACCACCACCACTCGCATCGGCCCCAGGCTTAGGTTGTATATCGCTAACTCCTCGTATGACCCCGCATACACCCTTCCCTTTGAGTCCACCACCGTGAACCTTGACAGGCACTTGCTGTATAGCACATGCGATGCCCTTGTTGCTGTTGCTGCTCTCAGCCGCTCTCCAAATCTCTCCCAATCTCATTACAATCCCCCGATGGTCTCAGCCTCCTCGTCATTGTCTAGAAGGGTGATCTTGTTATTTTGGGGCTCGAGAAGGAGGGGATGGTCCTTCTAGAGGAGATCGGGGGGCTGAAGGGCCAGGGGAGGGAGGAGGAGAGGGGGAGGAAGGCAGAGCCAAGGTCGTCAGAGGTGATGAGGATCTCGATCTCCGTCGATTTTAGCCAGAGTGCCAGAGCCAAAGTGCCCTAATACTTAGGTGTCAGGACTAGGAACGATGAACCGAGGAGGTGAGGACCCTTTTAATATTTAAGTTTTATTTTTTAAAAAATTATAATTTTTTTGGCCCATGAGCTAGCCCAACCCTAACACGGTTCAGTCCATGGACTATAAGGGTCGGGCAAAAAAGCCCGGTTACATAAAGGGGCTACATTTTCTCATCCTGGCCTGACCCATTTATAGGACTAAATGGGCTAGCCCATTGGCTCTAGCCCATTTTGATAGATCTACTTATCAGTAAAAAGTGGCTCGATACTATAACTCAAGGGTCTAAGGAAAAATCTTCCAAGCCAAAGACCTCATCCTATATATGAAGGGTCGAAGTGACCCAAATTAGAGAACAATGGAAGTTGTCACTGAGCTAGAAAGGTCCATATCAAATTAATGAGGTGGTGAGACTTAGAGCCCACCAATTTCAGTGCCTAGATGGGAGTCTGATCCCCCAAATTTAGAATTCAAAGAACCTATGAGCTTACTATCAATAACATACTCTCTAACTGCAATGAATAAAAGTTTCTTTGACTTCATATTGTTTAGACATTAGAGGTTAGTCAGATACACTGAAGTTGAGCCAAGGACAAAGCGCTTCTCGTCTGAGAGTATAAGGTCAATGTAGGCCTAGGCCATTAGAAGGGATAACCTGGAGAGGGACCCCTATGCTCCTCGCATGCGATGCAAGTCAAGCTGAAGATGAAGAGCTCCTCGATCGAGTGTGAGGTCAACATAGGCCGACCTAGGCCATTGGAGTGGATAACCCAGAGAGGGATCCCTATGCTCCTTACACAAGATGCAAGTATAGCCAAAGATGAACAACTCATCATCCAAATATGAGGTCAGCATAGGCCAACCCTGGCCACTAGAGGGGATAACCCACAAAGAGACCCTAATGCTCCTCACACGAGATGTGACTCAAGCTGAAGATGAATAACTCCTTGTCCAAGTAAGAGGTCAATGCAGGCCGAACTAGGCCATTGGAGGACATAACCTAGAAAGGGACCCCAATGCACCTTGCACGAGATGTTAGTCGAGCCGAGGATGAAGTGATCCTCATCCATGTACAAGCTAATCCAACCCAACCTAAGCCACTTAGGAAGCAACAACCTAGAAAGGGTCCTCGGAGCTTCTTGCATAAAGGCAAGCCAAACCTAGGCACTCCTCACCAATGTGCAAGCACAACGCAAGTCAACCAAAGGGTTATCTCGAATAAGAATGAAGAAGTGAGGAAAATAATGAGAAAAGAATGCTAAAAGGGAAATGAAAATATTTCTTCATCATTGAAAGTTTAATTACAAGAAGGTTGGATCATCCGACCACAAAAAATATTCTTGGACAGACCTAAGCAAGATTTATAAAAAGAGACAAAAAGATCTTGAAGGCCAAGGCATCGACAAGGGGAGCAGGCTCCTCCTTGACAATGGTAGCAATAGTAAACGAGGTGGTGACCTCAATGATCTCTAGGCCTCGATGACCTCCATGGCTTCGACCTTAGCAATCTCCTCCCCCTGGGCCATCTCCGTGCCTTCCTCCTTGGATAACTCCCCACCTTTACTGTCCAAACAACCGAGGTCGAGGTTAGGAAAAAGGCCCTTCATGTATAATTCTATAGCAAACTTGGCCTTCTCCTTCTAAAGCTTGGCTGAGGCACTATTCTTATGGACTGCCCTCTTCTTCGCAGCCCTGAACTCCTCTTCCCACTTGACCTTGGCTTTACGGAGGGCCTCAGCTACCTTGCCCTTGGCCTGGGAAGCCTTCTCCTCGATCGCATTGATGTTGACCTTGTGGGAGTTGATCTCTTGATTGGCCTCATGTTGCCCAGAAATGGAGCCCAAGAGGGGGGGTGAATTGGGTCTTTTAAAATTTAAAACAGTAATGTGAAGGTCTAGTGGTGTTTGTGAGTAATAAATTCAATGCTCAAGATTCAGTGTAGCTGAAAGCAGTAAATCAAATGTAATAAGCAGGGAGCAAGAGGGAAAGAAAGCAATCACACACAAACACAGTATTTATAGTGGTTCGGTGCAAACCTAGCACCTACATCCACTTCTCAAGCCATCCTTGGAAATTCCACTATAATCCAATCAAGATTACAGCTGACTTGTTTTTCAAAAGGCTCACAAGTCAAAACCTATGTTGGTTTTGTCACCTAGGCTCACCAACAACCTTTTACACTTGTTTTATCTTCAGGCTCACAAGTTAACCCTAGTTGGTTTTATCCCTTTGGCTCACCAACAAACCACAACAACCTTCTTTCAAGATACCCTTGAAAGCAAGATCAAATCACAAGATAAAAACAGATATACAACTTTTAAAACTAAGATAAACCCTCTTCAAGAGTAGGATGGAAGCTTTGAAGCTCAAGTTGATGCTTTGTCTTGTCTCCTCCTTGGAATAATTTCAAAACACCTCTTTTGGAATGATGCTAGGATGAACTTGAAGGCTTTTTCAGGGAATCAAACTATAAAAGGTTTTTGATGTGAGATTCTTGAGAGAATATTGGCTTTTTGGCTTTGAATGGACTTCAATACACTTCAATGCCTTTAGAATGAAGTTGGTGGAGGTTAAATACAATAAGAAATTTTCAAAAAATAGTTTGTGACCGTTGGAGCCTCGAATCTAGCCGTTTGGAGCTTGAAAAGTAATTTCTATAAGTCAGAAAAATAGATCCGTTAGGGCTGTCAGGCTTCAAGTGTCGATACTTGGCTCATTAGGTGTCGACACTTGATTTCTAAGTATCGACACTTGAACTTTCAAGTGTCAACATTTGATGCACAGGTATCAACATTTGACACAAAAATCCTCAAATGGCAAAGTTCTGGATTTTCAAAAATCTCAGGCCTTGAGTTGACACTTGGAAATCTGAGTGTCGACACTTGAAATACAGGTGTCGACACTTGAAATCTAGGTGTCGACACTTGGTGTGCCAAGAATTTTTCTGCGTGCCAAATGCTAAAGTGTCGACAATTGGCTTTCCAGGTGTCGACACTTGAGACTGAAAAAATTCAGATTCAAGTATGATTTGAGCCAAAAACATAAATATTGATATTGACATTTAAATGGAACATAAATAAATAATAATTGAACATGTAAAAGCCCTTTTTTCACAAAGAGGATGTCCAGAATTGTAAGAAATGCTCCGTGCCTCATCATGCCATGATACATAAATTTTTGAGATTTTGAGGTGCTTTCTTCCTGAAAACTCATAACTTGAAATACACATTAGTACACATTATGCACTCAATATTTTGTTATTCATCAAAATCATTAGGTGGAGCCAACAATCTCTCCCTTTTTGATGATGATAAAACCTTGAGTAAAATAGCGTTAAGTTTCAAATTTCAACTATTATAATTCATGAATATGAATGTAAGTCCATATGAGCCATAATTTTCATAGTTAGGAATAATCATTCTCCCCCTCAATTAGATGTTTCTAATCAGAACAAATAATATGTTATTTCAGGGTATCAAAGCAGATCAAATTTGAAAATTTACACAATCAATTTATGCCAAACAATCTATACTATTACTCTCCCTTTTTGTCAATCATTATAAAAGGGAATAACCTCCCCCTCATAATGAGCATAGAGACAAAAAGATGGTAGAGTATCAAATATGACAAGTATCAGAGCCAAAAAGATCCAAAGAGTGTATCAGAGCTAAAGAGAATAAATGTGACCAATCAAGCAATCAAAGTGAATCACAATTTTTAAACATCCAAACTGAAGTAAATGTATATATATATCTGATAAGAGGAGTTTTCAGTACAAAATTTGCTGAATCATCAGCAAAACTGAAACATACAAAATGTATTAGAGTCATATAACAATAAGAACCATACAAAGTAGCATGAAACATAAACAACATACAACAGAAGAGACATCTGTGAGGCTAATCCTCATCAGATGGAATCTCAAAAGAGATAGGACCGGTGACTCTAGTCCTACGTGTCAGACTACCAGGAGTCTTTAGGATACCTCGACTCCTAGTCCTAGTGGATGGCCCAAAACGGGGAGCTACTCTAGAGGCTTTAGAAGAAGGAGGAGGCGGAGTCTCGGTGGGGGTAACAAAGACTGGCTCAGTGGCAGCTGGAGTGTCAGTAGCATCAACTGGAGGAAAATCTGGAGTCTGCTGCTCACAACTGATGACCTTATAACCGTCGGCACTGTCATCACTGTTGTTGTTGTCATCAAGAACATATGTAGCCCTATCGTCAGTGCGATCGCCACCCTCTACAATATCATCATGGTCATCTCGGTGGTCATCGCCATCATCATCATCATCATCACCCGGAGGAACAGCAGGAGCAGCGGGAGGGAGTATGGATCTGATCAAACTCTCAATACTCTCAAAACCAGTCTCCATAGTCTGGCGAAGCTCGGCATGCTCAGTAGCAGTGTCTTCTCTAAGGTTGTCAATCTCGATCCGAAGCTGAGTAGTCCTAGCTCCCAGACTGGCAATCTTGTCTCTCATCTGTTCAAACTGCTCTCGCGAGAAGTCCTCAAACTGTACTCTAGAAGAAGAAGCTGGAGGAGCTGCTGATGGTGTGGCAGAGGTGTCGCTGGCTCAGTCTCTGAAGCATGTGCTATATGAACTGGAGAACTGACCGGCCCAGATGGCCCTGCCTCAACCTCACAAATCTCATCTCCTCATCTGGCTCCTGGCCAGACTCTCTCCTGATCCATCTACCACCAACCACTCTATAACCCATCCTATGGAGAGACCTCTCATCATACACATCTGTGTGAAGGATCTCCTTGGGCATCTCCCCCTCTAAGGATACTCCACACGCACGGAATAATCTGGTCAGTCCCATCCCGTAGGGTAGACAATGACGGCGCTGGCTGGCTGCATCCCTCATCTGAATCAACATCATGGATGGAATGTCTACCTGCATCCTCTGAGTCAGGCAGACCATGAGCATAAGCTCTCTCTCAGTGATAAAGTCAAACCACCCTGTTTTCGATAGAAGAATCCGGGCAATGATGTGGTGTAGGAGCCGCATCTCCACTGATAGCTGGTTCGCGATGACTACTGTCACACCGCGATCATCTCTCGCTCTCCAAAATACATCGGTATGCGGCCTCTCAGTCATCCACAGAAAAGATGCTGATCCCACGATGTGGTATCTCCCAGACTCTGCTCAATAGCTCCTCCATCAGCAGAATCTCCACACCACGTACTGATGTCCTCCAAGTCATGCATCGACAATCCAAAGCTCTATAGAACTCTTATACCAGATGAGGGTAATACCTCTCCTGCATAGCGCAGAAGGGCACCAAACCTGCATCTGTGAGAGTCTGTCGGATCTGGAAGTGCTGGCAGTCGAAGAACTCTAAGTCCACTCTTCGACCGGAAGCAACCGCCTTCCCTGCCATCATCTCCGCAGGGGAACCCGGCGCGGCTGAACTGCTCGACTCACTAGTGTCATGCCTAGCATTTGTTCTCCTCTCAGTCCTCTAACTCTGTCTCCTCACAGCAAGTCTCTTCCTAGGACCCATGTCAACCAGCTGGATAGGAAGGAAAAGAGGATAGAACCAATCAAACTAGGAGCAATGGGACTTGTTATAGGTTGTGTTAAGGAGAAAATCATTTCAAGACAGTTTTGAAACAGTTTTTGGTTGATAAAATACCAAAAGGAATTTAGGAAATCTATGATCAAAAGTTGGAAAATGTTTTTGGTTGTTAAAGTATATTTAGACTTTTGTAAAAATACAATTTTTTACTTTCAAAATACCAAAATACATGGGATTTGGGCTTAAAATATTTAGGGTTTTATCAAAGTGGTAAAAATGTTGCATAAACATCATGAAAAACTATGATAAATTAATAGAAATTAGTTTAAAACACTAGATATTTGGTGAATACCCAAATTTTTGTTCAAACACCAATCAAACAGTGGTTTCTCCCAAATTCGGACGGGATGTTCGTGAAGAACGACCAAAAACCGTGGGAAAATCGAGAGAAAACCCCCAAACCGACATTCCTTCAAACGGAGTTTTAGAAAACTATTAAAACTCGGGAAAATCCTGTTAAAATCCCAAGTATAAGCAGAAAAATCCAAAACTGGTCAAACAGTTTGACGGTAAAGAAATGAAAATGAAAATGCGAGAAATAAAATGAAAATAAAAAGAAATTAGAGGAGGAAATACCTAATTTGTGAAGGGTTAAACGGGAAGAGGAGGGGTTTGGATAGTAGGGGACCATTGTAGCTTGAAATCGACGAGGGAAAAGTAAAAACAAAAACCCTCAATCAGTCTTTTTTAAAATAGATTTTGTTTCGCAAGTGTCGACACTTCGTATTTGTCAAGTGTCGACACTTGGTCAGGTGTCAACACTTGGCCAATAAAATCCCAAAAAAATTGAAAAAATTTTCAAAAAATCTAAGAGAATATTTAAAAGCTTCTGGGGCTCAAAGCAAGTAGTTTTTGAGTGAAATGCCTTAGGTAAGATGAAATTTGTGAGAGTTCTAGGAGAATGGGTCAATGACACCTAGCTCTCTTCTAATCAGACAGAACCTTTCTTCACTCAATGGTTTGGTAAACACATCAGCTAATTGATCATCAGTACACACAAATTCAAGAATAACATTAGAGTTTTTTGTACATGATCTCTTATGAAATGATATCTTATTTCAATGTGTTTACTTCTTGAATGTTACACAGGATTCTTAGTTAGATTGATTGCACTAGTATTGTCACATTTTATGGGTATCTTAGTTAGTTTAATGCTAAAATCTTCGAGTTATTGTTTGATCCAAAGGATTTGAGCACAATAGCTTCCAGCTGCTATATATTCGGCTTCTGCCATAGATAGAGCAACTGAATTCTGTTTCTTGCTACTCCAAGAGATCAAATTTACTCCAAGAAACTGACAGGTTCCACTAGTACTTTTACGATCAAGTTTATATCCAGCAAAGTCAGCATCAGAATAAGCAATCAATTCAAATGAAAAATCTTTAGAGTACCACAAACCAATTTCAATTGTACCAGATAAATATCTAAGTATGTGTTTAACAGCCAAAAGATGAGACTCTTTAGGATTATACTGATATCTAGCACACATGCAAACACTAAACATGATATCTGGTCTACTGACAGTAAGATATCTAAGTATGTTTAACAGCCAAAAGATGAGACTCTTTAGGATTATACTGATATCTAGCACACATGCAAACACTAAACATGATATCTGGTCTACTGACAGTAAGATATAGCAATGAACCAATCATGTCACGATATAATTTTTGGTCAATAGATTTACCTGATTCATCCTTGTCAAGTCTACAAGTAAAGCTCATAGGGGTACTTAAAGGCTTGGTGTTCTCCACCCCAAATTTCTTGAGTATTTCTTTTATGTACTTTGCTTGGTTGATGAAGATCCCCTCTTTAGTTTACTTTATTTGGAGTTCGAGGAAGAAATTTAGTTCTCCCATCATGCTCATCTCGAACTCACCCTGCATTAACTTTGCAAATTCTTGACAAAGAGATTCGTTAGTAGCACCAAATATTATATCATCTACATAAATTTGTACTACTAAGAGATCATCATTCTTTTTCTTTAAAAATAAAGTTTTGTCTACATTCCTCTAGCAAAATCATTTTTAAGCAAGAAGAAACTTAAACGATCATACCAAGCTCTAGGAGCTTGTTTCAAACCATACAAAGCTTTATGAAGTTTGTAAACATGATTTGGAAATTCAGAAATTCAGAATTTTCAAAACCAGGAGGTTGTTCAACATAAACCTCTTCTTCAATAAGACTATTTAAAAAGACACTTTTAACATCCATTTGAAATAATTTAAAATTTATAAAGCAAGCAAAAGCCAACAATAGCCTAATTGCCTCAAGTCTAGCCACGGGAGCAAAGGTTTCATCAAAATCTATCCCTCCCTCCTGATTGTATCCTTTGGCAACTAGTCTAGCCTTATTTCTTGTAACAACACCATTTTCATCAAGTTTATTTCGAAAAACCCATTTTGTACGAATAATTGAACTATTTGAATGCCTATTTACTAATGTCCAAATATTGTTTCTTTTGAATTGGTTAAGTTTATCTTGCATAGCATTTATCTAATTACTATCACATTCAGCTTCCTTAATAGTTTTAGGTTCAATTTGAGAAACAAAAGCTAAGTAATCACAGATATTTCTAAGGGATGATTGAGTACTTACACCTTTAGATGGATCATCAATAATTAGTTCTTTTGGGTGTCCATGAGCATACCTCCATTTTTTGGCAGTGGATCAACTGTAGATGTGTTTTCATCACCTTGTGCTTGATCTCCTTCAGTGTTTTGATCATCTTCTTGTTCCTTGGTAGGCTCTTCGTTGTTGTTTATACTTTCAGTTTTTTTGGTACCTATTTCATCAGAAAGCACATCTTCTTTTCTCGAAGATTTCTGGTCAGATTCATCAAATACCACATGTATGGATTCTTCAACAACAAGTGTTCTTCTGTTGAAGACCCTGTATGCCTTACTGGATGTGGAGTAGCCTAGAAAGACTCCCTCATCTGATTTGGCATCAAATTTGCTTAAATTATCCTTACCATTGTTTAAAATAAAACAACGGCATCCAAAAACACGAAAATAACGAATTGAGGGTTTTCTACCCTTCCAAAGCTCATAAGGTATTTTCTTTAAAATCGGTCGGATCAAAACTCGATTTAAAACATAGCATGCAGTATTTATGGCTTCCGTCCAAAAATATCTAGGTAAATTATTTTCACAAAGCATGGTACGTGCCATTTTTTCAAGAGTTCTATTTTTTCTTTCTACCACCCCATTTTGTTGAGGTGTCCTAGGTGCAGAAAAATTATGATGAATGCCATTTTCAATACAAAATTTATCAAAATCAGCATTTTCAAATTCGGTTCCATGGTCACTTCTCAAAGATACGATTGAAACACCTTTTTCATTTGAAACTCGTTTATGAAATCTAATGAATTCAGAAAATGTCTCATCTTTATGTGCTAAAAACATGATCCATGTAAATCGTGAGAAATCATCTACAATAACTAGACCGTACTTCTTACCTCCCAAACTAGATGTTCTAGTTGGCCCAAAGAGGTCCATGTAAAGCAACTCTAAGGGTCTAGATGTAGATATTACTCTTTTTTGTTTGAAAGAGGATTTGGTTTGTTTTCCAAGTTGACATGCACTACAAATCTTATCTTTTTCAAAACTGAGTTTAGGCAAATCCTTTATCAAATTCTTTTTGCTAAGTTTTGAAATCAAATGCATACTAGCATGTCCTAGTCTACGATGCTAAAGCCAACTAATTCCATTGATCTTGGCTTCCATTGCCACTGGGCATTGACCATTTTGAATCGGAAGATCATCAAGATCAACCATATAAATATTGCCATGCCTATGACCAATGAACTTGATGCCATTGTCATATAAACTAGAAACAATGTACATAGAAGATTTAAAAACAACTTTAAAATTCTTGTCACAAAATTGACTAATACTAAGCAAGTTATGTTTCAAACCATCAACATATAAAACATTATCAATGTAAGAAGAGGGGGTGATATGGACTTTACCAATACCAATAATTTTGCCCTTTCCATTATCACCAAAAGTCACATTGCCACCATTTTGATATTCGAGCATTGAGAACTACTCCACATCTCCTGTCATATGCCTTGAGCAACCGCTATCAAGGTACCACATTCTTTTCTTGTTGGTTGCAAGGCATACCTGCAATAAAGATCAAATGGAGACTTTAGGTACCCAAGCCATCTTGGGTCCTTTTAAGTTAGTGGCATTGATTTCTTTTGGAACCCAAATTTTCTTAATATTACTCAATCTTCTTTTGTTGCACATATAAGATTTATGCCCTTTAGTACCACATGCATAGCAAGTAATGGATGAAGATGCAGGCACAAAATTTTTTTTAAAAAGTTTTTGTTTCTTATGAGTTTTAAATCCTAAACCTGCTCTATCAAAAACAGCTCTTTGATTGTTCAAAAGCAAATTCAATTTTTCAGAACTGTAAGTAAATTTATCTACAAAAGGTTTTAGCTTTTTAATTTCATCCAAAATTTCTTTACTTTATTTTGAAAAATTTTCATTTGAAACCAAAGAACTTCTCTTTTTCAAAACTTCTTTTTCCTTTTCAAGAACTGAAATCTTATCATTTAATTTTCTATTTTGAAAAAGAAGAGATTCATTTTCATTTGAAAGCTTATCATTTGTTTTGACTAAATCCAAATTTTACTTTTTCAAATCTTTATGTTTTGACTTTAGTTTTTGAAATTCTATAACTAATTCATCAAAAACTTCATGAAGTTCATCAAACATAAATTCATTTTCGGTTTCAAATATACCTCATCATGATCCACCATCAGACAGAAGTTTGCCACCTCTTGCTGTTCTTCTCAGAACTGGAGTCCTCACTGTCACTCCAGGTTGCCATCATGGCTTTCTTTCTTAACTTTCTTCTGCTTTTCTTGAGCAAGGGGCAGTCTACCTTGAAATGACTGGATTTCTTGCATTCAAAACAAGTGGGCTGCTCCTCTTTCTCCTTGTCTTTCTCTTTACTTGGCTCACCTTTCAGAGGTTTCTTCTTGAAGTTGAACCTTTTCTTCCTCATAAACCTTCTGAACTTTCTCGCCATTAGAGCCGTCTCATCTTTTTCATCATCTTCTTCGGAGTCATCGCTTGATTCTTCTCTTGCAGTAGATTTGAAAGCGATCACTTTCTTCTTTTTGTCGACTTCCACATTCTTTTGCTTGAGGGAGAGCTCATAGGTCATCAGTGAGCCCAACAGTTGTTCAAGTGGAAGAGTATTGACATCCTTGGCTTCTTCAATAGCTGTTACCTTTGCATCCCAAGAAGCCAGTAGAGACATGAGGAGTTTGTTCACAAGTTCACCATTAGAAACAATTTTTCCCAAGCTTCTCATGCTATTCACAATATTTGTGAACCTAGTATATATCTTACTGATAGACTCAGTAGGTTCCATTTTAAACATTTCATACGTATGAATAAGCATGTTAACCTTGGTCGTTTTCACTTGGTGTGTACCCTCATGGATAACCTCAAGTGTATCCCAAATCTCCTTGGTGGAGAGACAATTCTTATTAAATTCACGTGGGTCAAGAGAGCAAAATAACAAGTTCATAGACTTAGCATTGAGCTCTATTTGCTTAATGTCATTCTTATCCCAATCATCTTCCATCTTTGGAGTGAGAATGCCATTAACCAACATAGTAGGCTGATGAGGACCTTTTACAATTGTCCTCCACATATTATAATCAATAGCTTGAATAAAGATGCGCATGCTATTTTTCAATACATGTAATTTGTGCCATTGAAAAGTGGAGGACGATTTGAAGCTTGACCTTCAACTACACCCATTCCTATTGGGGCTGCCATGATCTTTCACTCAAGATCCTTGGACCTACAAGAGAGTACCGGCGCTCTGATACCACTTGTTGCCCAGAAATTGAGCCCAAGAGGGGGGTTGAATTGGATCTTTTAAAATTTAAAACAGTAATGTGAAGGTCTAGTGGTGTTTGTGAGTAATAAATTCAATGCTCAAGATTCAATGCAGCAATCAAATGTAATAAGCAGGGAGCAAGAGAGAAAGAAAGCAATCACACACAAACATAGTATTTATAGTGGTTCGGTGCAAACCTAGCACCTACATCCACTTCCTAAGCCACCCTTGAGAATTTTACTATAATCCAATCAAGATTACAACTGACTTATTTTTCAAAAGGCTCACAAGTCAAAACCTATGTTGGTTTTGTCACCTAGGCTCACCAACAACCTTTTACACTTGTTTTGTTTTCGGGCTCACAAGTTAACCTTAGTTGGTTTTATCCCTTTGGCTCATCAACAAACCACAATAACTTTCTTTCAAGACATCCTTGAAAGCAAGATCAAATCACAAGATAAAAACAGATATACAACTTTTAAAACTAAGATAAACTCTCTTTAAGAGTAGGATGGAAGCTTTGAAGCTCAAGTTGATGCTTTGTCTTGTCTCCTCCTTGGAATATTATTCAAAACATCTCTTTTGGAATGATGCTAGGATGAACTTGAAGGCTTTTTCAGGGAATCAAACTATAAAAGGCTTTTGATGTAAGGTTCTTGAGAGAATATTGGCTTTTTGGCTTTGAATGGACTTCAATACACTTCAATGCCTTTAGAATAAAGTTGGTGGAGGTTAAATACAACAAGAAACTTCCAAAAAATGGTTTGTGACCGTTGGAGCTCGAATCTAGCCATTTGGAGCTTGAAAAGTAATTTCTGCAAGTCAGAAAAATAGATCCGTTATGGCTGTCAGGCTTTAAGTGTCGACACTTGGCTCATCAGGTGTCGACACTTGGCTATCAGGTGTCGACACTTGATTTCTAGGTGTTGACACTTGAACTTTTAAGTGTCGACACTTGATGCACAGGTGTCGACACTTGACACAAAAATCCTCAAATGGCAAAGTTCTGGATTTTCAAAAATCTCAGGCCTTGAGTCAACACTTGGAAATCTGAGTATCGACACTTGAAATGCAGGTGTCGACACTTGAAATCTAGATGTCGACACTTGGCATGCCAAGGATTTTTCTGCATGCCAAATGCTGAAGTGTCGATACTTGGCTTCCCAGGTGTCGACACTTGAGACTGAAAAAATTCAGATTCAAGTATGATTTGAGCCAAAAATATAAATATTGATATTGACATTTAAATAGAACATAAATAAATAATAATTGAACATGTAAAAGCCCTTTTTTCATGAAGAGGATATCCAAAATTGCAAGAAATGCTCTGTGCCTCATCGTGCCATGATACATAAATTTTTGAGATTTTGAGGTGCTTTCTTCCTAAAAACTCATAACTTGAAATACACATTAGTATACATTATGCACTCAATGTTTTGTTATTCATCAAAATCATTAGGTGAAGCCAACACCTCAAGCAAGGAATTTTGAGCTTTGTCCTTAGCTTCCAACACCTCAGCCACCTTCACGTTCACCTTAGTATATCGAGCTCTTGCATCAACCTCGTCCATGGCTGACCCAGATACCTTCAATGACTCGATGGAATACTTAAGGTGGTGAATGAGATGAAAAAAATAATGTCAAAATATGAGGCAATGAATGAAAAGAAGAAGAGGACCAACTCCAACTTACCTAGAGGATCGAGTCGTAGAAGTCCCTAATGCGAAAACTAAAGTGCTCGGCCTTCACGAGTTACACATTGGCTGGAAGGATAATTGCTTGAACTAACTCTTGGGTGACCTTGTAATCTTTAAGGCCCAACCTTGGGCCCTAGGATCCCTTCCCAACCTTGGCAAGGGCCAACTAAGGGACCAGTGTTGACGAGCTGGCTCGACAGGGAGAGTGATCAAGCGATCCCACAGGTCCCGCTTCATGTATAGAGGACGAAGCCACCTGAGCTAAGGGTCACAACCCTAAAGCAAAAACTTGAAGGGGTCTAGCAATCTAGACCTCAAAAGATGAGGTTCCCCTCCTCGACGCTACACCCCGACCCAAGGCACAGGGGGAGTTCATGATCAACTGCACTATGATGGCCTCAATCTTGCCCCAGTTAGGTGTTGAGGACCCGGCCATGGCCTTCTTTCTCTTCTAGGCCTCACTCTAAACCAACTCAAGGTCCCCATGCTTCCTCTCTATAACAAAAAAACTGAAGTAGAAGGTTAAGATCGATAGATAAGGCAAAGGTTAGAACAAACTATATTGTAGTATAAGCTTATCATAGGGGTTGACAGGACTCAAACCAACCTTGAAGAGCGATTGCTTGGATAGAAGCTCTCCCACAGAGGTGGAGTGGTGCATCCAAAAATGAGCCGCAAGTATTTCTCTTCGACATTGGATAGCTTCGGGACTTTCATTTATAGATAAACTCTTTATAACTACTACATAGGAACACTAATTACTATAAATATGGGATAGAGTTTATGACTCTTATATTAGATAAAATATATATGCCTACCAATATAAGAGTCTTTCTCCACAAATTATGAGATATATCAAAACTTATAATTATGGAAAAAAATAAAGTATACTATAAGAATATAAGCACAATAAGCATGCTAAGATACGCCGAAAAAGAAATTATATCTTTTACTTTTTACACTAGAACTTTGTAACAGAAAGAGACATGCCAAATACTCAAATCATGGCCCATTTAGAATCTAAAGTGATACTAAGGGCACGATGTTAGTCGAAGATAAAGTTGTTTTCAGCAAATACTCACCATGTGAATATGAAGCACCAGCATATTAAAACACAGGTTACAGGAAAGAAAAAAACAAAGAGTTTAAGCAAAAAGATTTAGAAGAAACAATTAGATAAGAACCAGCTCAAGCATAAAAACAATATGGCCTGGTTTAAAAACCAGACTTAAATGAAACGAACTCATACCACCTTATGAAATATGCACCATTTGTATATTGATTGCTCATAGATCAACTCCATAACAGGAAGGGCTTCTTCCTCATAAATCAAGTGAATAATATTCTGATTAAACCGGAGACAAAATGCTTATGTATGCACTGTAATACAATTGAATCAAGATGATGGTGTAAAATTCTCTCATTTATAATAAATTGCGAGCAGAAAGCCTCGACAAGAGAAACACAACAAACATCTCGAAGATAACAGATAAATGGATACAGTATAACTTAACCCGAACAAGAAATATTGCACATAACATATCATACCTCTCGTGTGGCTATATAAATCATGTATTTATGAGCAATTTTTAGAAACTATTGATGCCAACTGAATCAGCATTAAGCAAATCTAAATTATGCTATTATAAAGATCACCATTATAAATGGAATAGGAAAAATAATTTTTTTTATGATACAAAGAATACCTAGAGTAAAATTTAAAATATAATTTCCAACAATACCAAATTTAAGATATATCTTAACAATACCAAATTTTTAAATAGAAGCTTCAGTATCTATAGTAAATCATTGCCATTTTACTCAATACCTATGTCTATCATCTGTATCAAAAATTAAGAATGGCATTCATCCTGGTTTAATTTTTAATATTAAATTTGAATACCTTTGTTATCTTTGGAACGATAAAAATTGTCATATTAAATTTTGCATCATAATGCTTGAAAAAAGTTTTTAATAAAAATAATAAACATAGTAATAGGATTAGTTTTATAAAAAATAATTTGTTTTACATCGCTAGATGAAAACTATTTGAAGCATAAGAAAATTATATAATAACTCAGGCCTTCAAATATGAAAAAGCAAAATGAATAAGAAAAAAAAGAAAAAATACAATGCGATTCAAAATAATTAAATGCAAATCCTCGTAGCAATATTGATAGCTTTAATTGATCACACTACAGTAAAATAGAGTTTTGCCGACCATTATCTGCCGACGCTTTTGTGAAGCATCGGGAAGACCAAGGAACCCGCCGACGGTTTATGTAAGCGTCGGGAGGTGCTGAATCCGCCGACACTTAGAAGCGTCGGCAATGTACACCGGAATTCGCCGATGCTTTTAAGCATCGGCAATGTACACCTGAATCCGCCGATGCTTTTAAGCGTCGGCAATTGACCGACCAAAATCCGTCGATGCTTTTGAAAAGCGTCGGCATCATGCAAAATGTGTCGACGCTTTTGAAAAGCGTCGACATCATGCAAAATGTGTCGACGCTTTTAAGCGTCGGCAATTATCGCCGACCGGACCTTTACCGATGCTTATAAGCATCGACGGACTTCCCACTCCCCCCAACCCCAACCCCCCCCCCCCCCCGCTCGAGCTCTAGATCTCGCCCGAGCCGCCGAACCCCTCCTCCTCCTCCTCCTCCTCCTCCACGCCGTCGAACCCCCCCTCCTCCTCCGCGCCGCCGAACCCTCCCCTCCTCCTCCTCCTCCTCCGCACCGCCGAACCCCCCCTCCTCCTCCTCCTCCTCCGCGCTGCCGAACCCCCCCCTCCTCCTCCTCCTCCTCCACTCGATCCACCCCCAAACCCCCCCCCCCCACCCGCCTGAGCCCTAGATCTCACCCGAGGTCGCCCCCTTCCCTGTGCTGGTTCTCGGGTCTCCATCCTCTTCAGCTACCTCGGGATTGACTTCAAGTTCACCGAGAGGGTAATCCCATGCCATTTCAATCTTTGAGTAGTAGGTTCGATGTTGGATTTATATCTAAAATATATCTGAGATATGTTGCTAGAAATAATTACTGTGTAGTAATTGCCTATTTGTCCTTTGTATGCAAGGCCATTATTATTTTCTTTTGCATAGGAGAAATCCTGTCCTTATTATGATTTTGTTTTGTTTATTCACTTGTTTGTGTTTAGAAGCTTGTTATATGTGGAATAACCTATGCACGGAAGTGTTGTAACCTTAGAAATTGTGGAGTCCTACCTGTATAATCTTGGTCAATTAGGTGAAATTGTGGCAAGGTCCAAGTTTGGTGTTTGAATAATGCAAAGAGCTTAAACCATCAGGTGAGAAGATAAGTTTGCTTGTCCTTTGCCAATGCTGATGTGACTTTACTGATGAATGAATTTGGGCATTGGTGTCATACAACATTTCACCTGATATATTTCCTAATCTGAAGATGGTAATCAGATCGTGTTGGACCAAATATAAATTAGATTAGGTACATAATGGGTAAATAAATCTATCAACCCGAATTTGATATATTTATTAAACAAATAAAAATTCTGAACTTAAATCTAACTATTTTATTAAACAAAAAATCCAAGCTGATCTATAACAGGTTATATCAAAAGAATTAAGAATCAATGATAGAATTAAGCCATGATCTCAGTAATCAAGGGTCAACCACAAAGTCAGCAATCAATGATAAACTTAAGCCACATCCGTCATAATCAGCATTGCTATTTTTAAGTATTCTTCCTTAATTTTCTATCAATGAAAGCTCTAGAAATGAAGGATAGAATCAAGCCATAAGCTTAGTAATCAAGGATCGACTTAAGCTATAATCAATAGTATTATCTTTATATAGATACCATGCAAGGTGTGTCTTCGATTTACTTGACATGAACAGATATGAGATCAATATCTAACTTGATGGTCTTTGACAGGATTAAAGAAAACCTGTATTTCTTTATTTGAATAGTGTTTTCAACCAATAATGCAAGTAAATATGTTTACCCATCTGCATTTGCATCAAATGCATATATTTGAAAATAGAATAATTCAAGAAGTTTAACCTGGCCATATATTTTGTTAAACTGAAAACTATATGTACATGCATGAAAATAGTACGCGCTTCATGTATTGGTAATTGCACACCACTAAGAAAAATATGCTCTACCTATTTTGTTGTCTTTTTGTTATCAGGTGCTTGATTGCTTTGAGCGTAAAGAAGCTTTCTAACCTATTTTGAAATTGGTTTAAGGTTTGTATATTGAAGCTATGATGATTATATGATGAATTGTTTGGCTGATTCAACTATTTCGAATGGTAACAATCTTGGATGACCTTCTTTTGTAGGCAACCAATTATAGTCGTTTTGATTTAGTTGCAGATTAAATAGTATATAACTGAGTTTCCTAATCATTTTTTATTATTTATTGTTCTTTTTCTTAGTAGATGATTTCTGTTTTTTATAAATTTCTTAGTATATACTTGCATCTTTTATTTCAATACCATCTTTAGCTTTGTTACGATCAATTATAATTTTTTAGATATTTTTTAAAAAACTTGCATTGCATTGAAACATAGACCCATCAATTGATTAAAGTACATATTCTACAGCATCCGTATAATTATTTTATTTTTGTATGGATGTGAGAAATATGTACAGTGGTCAATTGAATATCCAGTTTGGACGGTTTGAGAATTACAAATAATTTTATAGGTGCTTACAGTAATCAAATGGTACGGATAGAGTTCCAGATATATTTTGGATAGCATTTCCTTTTAGTTCTCCTCATACATATTTATTTGTATGGGGAGAACTAAAGGGAAATGCTGCCGAAATTTTTCTGGAACTTCTATTGCGTATCCTTTGGTTACTGTAAATGACCTATATAATTAATGCAATTCTTGAATGGGATAGGACCTCTTTACCTATTAGTTGGTGATAGGGTGCATTTAATAATACTGTAATTGATCTAATGAATAAACTTATTTTAAATTTGTTATGTTCTTATAAATATTTATTTATTTCAGTTAGCTTTTTCTTACAATGGATAAGAGTTGGATAATTAAATCGAGGAATAGCAAAGAATATCTGGATGGAGTACAGAATTTCATTAAATTTGGTAAGGAGAGAAGTAGTATCAGTGGGAAGATTTTATGTCCATGCCGAAAATGTGTAAATTCCAGTTCTCTATATCCAAATATTGTTGAAGAACATTTGGTATGGAATGGTTTTTTAAGAGGTTATACTGAGTGATTTTTTCATGGAGAGTCAAGGTTACAATCTACATGTAACCAACCTCTAACATGGAACATATACCTGATTTTGGATCCAATAACCAACATAAAAATCTTTCAAGAGATGATGATATCAGGGGTTTGCTCAGAGATGCTTTTGAATATGGTACTCAACAACCTGGAGATTGCAATGGAGGATAAGTAGTAGCTGGGTTACCTGAGGATCCTATATTTACTGAATCTGTACATGATGGAGAGCCGAAACCACCAACTAATGTTGAAACAGATCGTTATCAGAAGCTGATAAGAAATGCATATAAAAAATTATATGCCGGTTGCAAAAACTTTTTAAAAATTTATTTTCTTGTACATTTGTTTCATATAAAATACTTGAATTGATGGTCTGGAAAGAGTTTTACTATGCTGCTCAAGTTGTTAAAGGATGCATTTCCTAAAGGTACTAGTTTACCAATATCTTGTTATGAGGCCAAAAAACTAGTAAAGGAATTGGATCTTGGATATGAAAAGATTCATAGCTATCCAAATGATTGTATATTATATCGGAGAGAACATGCCGATCAAGAGTCATGCCATGTGTGTGGATGTTCACGATGGACGAAGCAAAAAGAAAATGAGAGTGAGGGATTAGATGAATTGGATGCAACATATATTAAACAAAAGCCGGCGAAGGTATTATGCTATTTTCCTCTTGTACCTAGATTGAAAAGGATCTATGCATCATCAAAGATAGCTTCGTCAATGAGATGGCATGATGAAAGTCGTACAAAAGATGGAATGCTGAGACACCCAGCGGATAGTTTAGCATGGAAAGCATTTGATGACAGACATCCTGATTTTGCATCTGATGCTCGTAATGTCAGGCTGGGTTTAGCCAGTGATGGGTTCAATCCATTTCGGACCTTAAGTTCTATCTATAGCACCTGGCTAGTTGTACTGATTCCTTAAAATTTGCCACATGGATATGCATGAAACAGTCTTCACTTATTTTATCAATAGTCATTCCAGGTGATAAAGGTCCAGGCAATGATATTGATATTTTCTTACAACCTTTAATAGATGAATTGAAACAACTGTGGGAGGGTATCAGTGCAATTGATGCTTCGAATGGCCAAACATTCAATCTACGGGCAGCTCTATTATGGACTGTTAACGATTTTCCTGCATATGCTAATTTACCTAGCTGGAGCACTAAGGGACGAGTTGCATGCCATTCTTGTGGTGAATCAACCCATTCAATTTGGTTAAAACATGGAGGAAAGTTCTGTTATATGGGACATCGTCGATGGTTGGAGGCAAATCATCCATTTCGATTTCAGAAGGATTTATTTGATGGTACCATAGAGTTGGGATATGCTCCAATTCTACCTTCTGGTTCTGATATTCGTAGACAAATGCTTGGTATCAGACACAGTTATGGCAAGATGATAAAGTCCTCTAAAAAGCAAGAAAGAGATGATGTTGAGACTTCGGTACAAGAAGTATCAGAGGAAGTCAATACTTGCACCTTAGATACGGTAGAGTTCGAGGATCCGAATAATTTCTTTGAAGTTGAAAATGATGATGATATAATCACAGCAACTACCCATCAGCATACTAAACAATTATGGAAGAAAAAAAGCATATTCTTTGACTTACCTTATTGGGAGTATAATATACTCCGGCATAATCTTGATGTTATGCATATAGAAAAGAATGTCTGTGATAATTTGATTGGAACAATATTAAATCTTGATGGAAAGACTAAAGATAACATGAAGGCGCGTCTTGATTTAAAAGAAATGGGTATCCGACATGAACTTCATCCACAAGTGCTTGCAAATGATAGAACTTATATCCCTCATTCATGTTATACAATGTCTAGTCGAGAAAAAGATCTCTTCCTGACAGTTTTAAAGAATATCAAAGTTCCTGATGGATATGCCTCAAATATTTTACGATGTGTGAATCTGAAAGAGCGCACAATTTCAAATCTTAAAAGTCATGATGGACATATATTAATGCAAGATATTCTTCCATTGGCTTTAAGGTCGTCAATGCCAAAACAAGTTATTACGGATGTTTTTCAGTTATCATCATTCTTCAAGACATTATGTTCTAAGGTTCTTGATCCTCAGGAGCTTGATCAGTTGCAGTCTCAAGTCGTACTTACATTATGTCAGATGGAAAAGATTTTTCCTCCTGGATTTTTTACGATTATGGTTCATCTACTCATTCACCTAGCTTCGGAAGCTAAACTTGGTGGACCGGTACACTACAGATGGATGTACCCTATCTAGAGGTAATGCTGTAAAACTTAAATTTTATAATTTATATAACTTTTTTATTATTTAATATGATATAAATATCATACTTTTTGAAGGTATCTTGTACGTTTGAAGGATTATGTACGAAACAAAGCCCATCCTGAGGGCTCAATAGCAGAGGGATATATTGCTAAAGAGTGTTTAACATTTTGTTCAAGATATCTCGAAGGTGTTGAGACTGTATTCAATCGACCTCAACGTCATGGTAATATTATGGAGAATACAGATATATACAAATTTGCATCATTCGGAAGATTTATAGGAAAAGCTGAAAGTATTGTTCTTGACCATAAATCCATGTCACAAGCACACCATTATGTATTGCTACATAGTGACATAATATCTGACTATTGCAGGTTAGTCTATCTACACATGGATAATACTAAATATTAGACATGTTGTTGTCAAACTTATATTTGATTGTCATGCAGTGAATTTTTATCTGTACAACGACAAGCCAATCATTCCACTCGTCCTAATCCAAGGATTGAACAAAGATGGTTGGTTGAGTTATTCCCTAATTGGCTTGCCAATCAGGTTAGTATATATAAGTCGTATAATAATTTTATATATTTTTAACATCGAATAAATGATCGATAATTGATATTATATTTTTTAGGTACCGGTACTGATGGAGAAAAATAGTTCAGTAGAATTAATTGCACTTGCCAGAGGTCCAAATTATATTGTGAACAAATATAATGGTTTTATTATAAATAGCTTTAAATTTCATACTAAGGAGCGCGAGAAATTTAGGAAAACTCAGAACAGTGGTATTATGGTTGAAGCAGATAGAAAATCTTATTATGGTATACTTAAAGATATTTTGGAGTTGGATTATTATGAAAATTTTAAAGTTGTATTATTTCGATGCGATTGGGTGGATATAAATACACCGAGAGGTTTGAAAAAGGACTCAAACGGATTCGTACTTGTCAATTTTTCAAGATTGATACATACGGGTGTGTTATTGAAGGATGATCCATTTATCTTTTCATCTCAAGCTCGACAAGTTTTTTATGTACAAGACTCGAAAGATAAAGAATGGGCTACAGTTATTAAGACAAAACCTAGAGACTAGTATGACATGGAAAAAAGGGTGGAAGAAGAAGATGATGATACTTACACTCAGTGTATGCCTTATAATATTGTACCGGATGATCATATAAATGATACAACCATTTTGGTTAGGTTGGATTCCGAGAAAGGTACAACTGGTTGATTATGACAAGTAAGTTGTTTGTAAGATGGTTTACATTTTTTGCATTAATGATTATGTTATCTTTTAAATTGCAATTCATTTCCGTTATAATTTGATTATAATGTTGACTGACTTGTTTTTAAATAATGCAGGTTAGGTATACCATGCCTCGAAGGAAGCGATTAGCAGATGTACAGTTTCAGTTTTTCCAGACCGAGGCTGGTACTTCTTCAGCACAACAGCCTGAGGGCAGTCGATCGTTTTACATCGGTCTGATGGCAGTCCCTCTATTTCTTCACATCAGCCTCAGGACGACGTTATTCCCTCCGAGTCTGCACATCACGATCCTTCTATGGATCATCCTGATGACGAGCCTATCGTCGATGATATACAGATACAGGGTACATAATTTAATAATTCTATCTCATTTCAATTCATGCATATGCAATAGTTTTGATATACAATGTTCTGTATTTTTTTTTTTGTAGATGGATCCGGGAGACTCAGGCGTAGGCGAGGACCCACATTAGTCCGTGATATGTGGCAGTTACCTGAGGGTGAGAGGATAGTGATAGAGTGCAACAAGCTAGGGCAGCCTATTAAAAAAGCTGCTAGCTTGTTGATTAGCTTTCTGGGGACAGTAGCACGCCGTGGTCAGCTATGTCCCCTGAATTATTCGAAGTGGAACGGCATGCTTCCTGCATAAAAAATAGAAATGCTACGAGTTGTGCAGGTAAAAAAATTAATTAATTATTTTATATCTTAGGTTTTAATAATTGAATTGCTTTTTTCATTTAATATTTATTTTATTGTTTAATTAAATTGTAGAGCAAGTTCGTTCTTCCTTCAGATTCATCTGATTTTGTGCTTAAGTCTCTCAATCACAAGTGGAAAGAATATAGGGCGAAGTTGAAGAGAGACTACAAGCTAGAGGGTAGGACAGAGGAGCAGGTTGTAGCTACCTGTCCTCCTGATGTTCACCCTCATCAGTGGATGGAGCTGGTGTACTATTGGTTCTCCGAAAGGGCACAGGTTGTGTAGCATCATCAAACACTTCGAAATTTATTAATTTTCACTTGTTATAATTATATTTATACAATATATAACATTGTTTTAATTTTATTTTGCAGACGTATTCTGATATTGGTAGAGCTGCACGAGCTGCTCAGTCTATTCCTCACACAGCGGGGTCCAAGAGTTATGCACGGCTCAGGCATGAGTTTGTATGTTTCTCATCCCATAATACTTTTAGTATACTTTTAGTTTTAACATCATGTATCATCATGTATCATGCATGTGCCATGTATAATGGTACGGGGATATAAGATGTGTTATTTTGAATTTTTTTGTAGTATTTATTCTTTATATAGGCTGATCAGCAGGGGAGGGAGCCTGGTGAGGTGGAGTTCTATCGGATGACTCACGTTCACTAGGATGGCAGTTTTGTTCGGGACGAGTCCAGAAATATATATGTATTTTTTTATTTATGTTATATTATGATTTATATTTTTATTTTTATTAAGTATTAATATATGTGTTTTTTGTAAAATATAGAATAGGGCTACCTCTATGATATCCGAGCATGCTGGCGAGGGTTCATCATCTACACAGAGCAGTCACATCAAGGCCAAGGTATTCTCGGAGTTGATGGGACCAGAGCGTCCTGGACGAGTGAGGGGTTATGGGATTGGAGTTACCCCTACTCAGTTATCTGAGGTGCGTAGATATACTCGGGATACTAGAGAGAGTCATGATCAGTTACATATTCGTCAGCTCCAGGAGGAGATAGCAGAGCTTCGACAAACACGTGATGCAGACAGAGCAGAGATGCAGACCATTAGGTATCAGCTAGAGCATGTTATATCTGTGCTGTATATGTTCATGTCATCTCAAGTAAGTAATTATTTATTAATTTTGTATGTATCTAATAATTTAGAATATATATAATGTATGTATTATAATTCCTGATATATATCTTGCAGGTTCCTGGTGCATCTGCGAGCTGCAGACCTGACGACGACCAGCCTCCCACGGATCAGTGATGCTAGATGATTTTTTTATTATTTATGTATGTCTTTTTGTTTATTTGAACTTGGATTGATATGTTTATATATATATAAAAAACTTTTTATATTTGGCTTGTATTTGTGTTTGTGTATGTTGGATGTGATATGTGATACAGGTTTGAATATTTTTATTTGTTTGTGTATGTTGGATGTGATATGTGATACAGCTTTAAAGCGTCGCTAGAACTGAAACTGGCGACGCTTTAAAGCATCGCTAAAACTGGAACTGGCGACGCTTTAAAGTGTCGCTAGGGTTTAGTCTAGCGATGCTTTAAAGCGTCGCTAGAACTGGAACTGGCGACGCTTTAAAGCGTCACTAGGGTTTAGTCTAGCGATGCTTTAAAGCGTCGCTAAATGCCGACGCTTTAAAGCATTGCTAGATTTAAAACTAGCGATGCTTTAAAGCGTCGGTAAATAAAAATTTAGCGACGCTTTAAAGCGTCGACAAATGCCAATGCTTTTTTCAAGCGTCGGCAGGTTGCATCCCAACGCTTGCATAGGCGACGCTTTAACGACACTTTACAAAACGTCGGGAGATTATTTAGCGATGCTTAAAAGCATCAGGAAACATCAAAAAAAGCGTCGCTAAAATCCAGATTCACTGTAGTGAACTTTTTCCTCAAATACAGTCTATTGGTAAGGAACTTTGCTATATACAAACTGTCCAATTTTTTTATACACTTTTAGCTGTATCAAGATCCACAATATTGTATAGAACCTTATTACGCAAGCTCAAAAATAAAGTCCCTAGTACTCTTTTATTGATTTTCTCTTTGACTACCTCATTATCTTTTGAGATTGCATCTATATCCTTGAGGACTTTTGCTACGCCTTCCTTAATCATCAGTATTTCATTGTTGCCTTTCATAGTGAGAAATCACCTATGCAATCAAACACAACCACTCATGCCTTGTAGTAATGGAATATGAAATAGACATCGAATCATTAGTCATTGAGGAACTTTGTTGCCTGTCATTAACTATCCAAATGCTCTGATACCAATTGTTAGGATAACACATACCAGATTGAATCACTTTAAGCTTTCGATTTTGTATTTCTACTCATTTAGGTATTTTATTGAACACATCACAGGCATAAATAAATAATCACAAGACAAGAAATTTATATGATTCGGTAAATATATCTATATTCATAGGGAGGAGGAGCAATCCATTATATAAGTTATCCCAAATTGGATACGAAAGCTAAACAAAATATTCAAATAAAAGAGTCCTGAATAAATCATAAAAAGATAATAATAAACTGAATAGGAGCCAACAAAATACCGATTGGACCAACCTTTTTAGGCTTGAGATGGCTCAAGAGAAGAAATATCCGAGAGATGAATCAATACCTTCTTGGCCTCAGCAATAGATCAAGAAAAGCTATCTTTCCTGGTGGTGAAGAACACCAAAAAAAATAGGGGCGCTCTGTATAAACCAAAACAAAGAGGAATGAAGAAACAAAGCAACATGGAGTCACCAGCATGCCAAAACAATGAGATCCTTCGATGGCCGGAGCATAGAGGTGGTTGATCGGGACTGAGGCAAGAACTAAGAGGTCTCTATTTTGTTCAAAGGAAAAAAAAAATAGCATAATCCTTTAAATCAACGTACCAACAATCTGAGCCATTTGATTGCCTCATGCCTCTCGCCAGATTTCTCAGAATAAAAATCCCAATCAAAGAAGAAGTCCTAGCCGAAAAGAAATTCATCTGTCCCATTGATCTTTCGGAGAAGAAGCCCATACAAATAGTAAAAATCTTTTGGACCATTTTCCAGAAAAGCCCCTGAATTATTATTATTTCATTGTCATTTTTATCGTCTGTGCCAAAAATTAAGAAGGGATACATTATGGTTCAATTTTCAAGATTAAATTTGAATACCCTTTACTATCTTTGGAACAATAAAAATTGTAATATCAAATTTTACATCATGCTTGACAAAGTTTTTTAATAAAATAATAAATATACTAATAGGATTAGTTTTATGATAAATAATTTGTTTTACTATCTTTGGAACAATAAAAATTGTAATAAATAATTTGTTTTACTTCGCTAAGTGAAATCTATTTAAAGCATGAGAAAATAATATAATAACTCAAGGCCTTCAAATATAAGAAAGCAAAATGAATAAAAAATTAGAAAAGATACAACACGATTCAAAATAATTAAATGCAAATCCTCATAGCAAGCAATATTGATAACTTTAAATGATCAAAGAAAAACAATTAAAATATCCAAAGAAATCTACTTAGATATATTAACAAGATCAAAAAAAAAACAAACACAACTGCTGTTATTGGTCCCCATGCCAAATGGAAATAACAAATTGGCACCAAACCACCGGTTGTCAAACATAAGACAAAACATCGATATAAATTCTAGTATTATTATTAAATAAAAATCTGACACTAAATATACCATGAAGTTCTTATGCGGCACAAGAAACATGAGTGCCAAAAATAAAAAGTGCTGATGTTAGCAAGGAGTAGATACCTTTGTTCATTGAAAAATGATTTATCAGCTTCATGCAACATCAAAAGGACATGCAATCTGAAACATAGACATCTTTAGAAAGTAAAATGAAAAAGATCGATTTGGCTGGATTGCAACATACCTACCCTTTAAAATTGAATGATGAGAATAACCTCGTAATAAAGACCATGACTTCAGGTACATGTGTGAAACCCGGGATTTGGGCTAAAGTCGACAAGTCCGGCTGACTTCAGCCCAAGTCGCAGAACAAAAAAAAAAAAAAAATTGGGGCGGAGATGGAGAATAGGAGAGCTCAATCTTCCCTCGTTGCCGGTTAGAAAACTCGTCGAGGGAGTCGGAGGAAAGTCGTGGAGAGGAGAGGATGGTCGGTGAGGAGTTTAGGATGGGTTAGGACTCGGGTCAATGGGTTTTTCTTCCACAAATGGCAAGAAGTGTTTGATGGGATTTTTCTTTAAAGCTCTCTCACCGCCACCCAACCAAGCCAATCGACCTCCTTCTAGGCCGCCGTCCTCTCCGGCGAGCGACGGAGAGCCCTTTTGATGTCGGTAAATTTTATTCCTTATTTCAATTGTTTTAAGGAAGATTTATTTCGATTTTGAGTTGTTTTTGGTTGGACAGTACCTCGCTGGTGGCCATGCCACCGCTACCTTCCCTTCGGCCAGCCAAGCCCTTTCCGGTGACCACCTTCCATGGCCGTCGCCGGCAACCATGGGGAGGCTAGTTCGGTCGAGCCGTGAAAGAATAGGGGGGAGGGGTTCGGGAAAGAAAGAAGAGGAGAAAAGAAGAAAGAAAGAAAAAAAAAAGAAGATGAAGGAAGGAAAAAAAAGAGAAATAAAGAAAATAATAATAATAATAGGGGGCCTCTGTTCGGTGCAGGAAAAAAAGAAAAAAAAGATGAGAAGAGAGAAAGAGGATAGAGAAGATGAGGAGAGAGATAAGGAGAGAGAGGAGAGAGAATATAAGGAGAGAGAATATGAGAAGAGAAAGGAGAGAAAGAAAGAGGAGAGAGAAAGAAGAGAGAGGATGAGTAGAGAGAGAAAGATGAGAGAGATAGAGGGGAGAGAAAAGAGAGATTGGAAAGTCTTCTATCTCGAAATTCATGCAGTTAGGGTTTTTTGGAGTGAATCGTAGAAGAATTTTAAATAAAATTATTTATTATTGGGGAGAGATTGAAAAGCTTTTTTCTGGAAATTCGTGAAATTGGAGTTTTATAGGTAAAAGATTTTGGTTTACAATTTTTTTTAGGATTCTTTATGGTTAAGAATTGTTATTATAGGGGGCAGCCTTCTGAGCAAAAGGGTATTGTGCGGGCTCCTGGTACAGATTGATACCCGATATTTTGGGGTTAACCCTTGAAGATAAGAATTTCTGGACTTATCACCAGTTGTATATATATATATATATATATATATATATATATATATATATATATATATATATGTATCTTACATGACATGGTTTTGATCTGTGCATATGAGCACTAGCATGCTTGATTGTCTCGCATCGTATATTTTGATTTCTCGTGATGGATAGTATGTTTGATGTTTTTGATTATGCTCCTATATATCATGTTTTATCAAGTAAAATTACTTATGATGGTTTGGACCATGATGCCATCATTGAAAAATTTGAGATGATATGATTTGACAGTATGACATGAATTGATAAAGTGATAACTAAGAAAAAGAGGTAGTTGGACTAGCCATGCTATGGGATCGTGGTTACTGAGATTGCCAATCACAGGCTGAAGTGTGACACCAAGATTGCTAGTCACAGGCTAAAGTGTGATAATAAGATTGGCCATCACAGGCTGAAGTCTAATACCGAGATTGCCAATCATAGGCTGAAGTGTGACATTAAGATTGGTCGTCACAGGCTGAAGTCTAATACCAAGATTGCCAGTCACAGGCTAAAGTGTGACATTGAGATTGCCAGTCATGGGCTGAAGCATGACTGTAGTTAGTCCAGAACCCTAAAAAAGAAGGATGATTAAATTGTAACACAAAGAGAAAACATGATTTTATAAAAGATTTTGTCATATATGATATTTGAGTTATTTTGGTTGCATGATCTGATAAACTATTATTTTTTAGTTATTTTCAAGTTATACTATTATTTGGTGTGACTGTTTGGAGATCTTACTGGGTTGTAAAGCTCATAACCCCTACTTTCTTCCTTCTCAGAGTTGTGCAGGATATTCGAGCTTGATAGTGGATTGGATCATGGTGAAATAATGCATAGCAAGGATCAGGTTAGGCGGAGACTAACCTCAATTTTTAGATGGTTTAGTTAGTTTTGTTTGGTTAGATCTGTTATTGTTACTTATGTAATAACTCAGTAGATCATTTCGTAGTTTTGACTTCAATAAATGATTTTCTTTTAGTTATTATTAAATTGATTAAGTAATGTTGGTTTAGTTGCTATGATTTTAAATGAAGTGACTCTTATGTACCTAGGCCTTGCATGATCTCTAGAATATATTCTAGGATTTGTGTAGCCGATCGCGTAGCCGATTATGATGTTGGATTCGGGGCACGATCAGAGTGGTATCAGAGCTTAGATTATGATCATTTGGGATGGTGATACAAGTGGTTAAAATAATAATAACATGGTGGTTATTAGGATATGACAAGAATAGCGTCAGAGCTTAGGTTATGATGACATGAGACTGTGGTATAAGTGATTATGATAAATATGAGTGACATTGGAATTCAAGTCATAATTATTTGAGACTAGATATAGGTGATTTGGAAATCATATATTGGTTATTAGGACATGACTGAATGATATCAAAACTTAGGCTATGATTACTTAGGACTGTGATATAAGTAGTTAGGACATGACATGAAAAGTATTGAAGTTAAGAGTATGATCACTAGGGACAGTGACATAAGTGATTTGAATATCAAAATTTGGATAATGATCATTATGGATTATGACTTAGTATCATGATCAGTCAGGACATGATAAAAGTTACACGAATGAATTTGAAGTTGGATTTCAAATCTTTAGATGTTATGCATAAGATCTGACTTATGATTAGGAACACGATTTTTGATCTGTAATAGAACTAATGAGATTGATCTAGGATGAATATAAAGGGCTGGATGATTTGCACTCTCTGATCATGATAAGTAAGTATATGATGGATACAGAAGAGCTGGATGGGATGTATCTTTGTCTTTGATATGTGGGTTGATCCAAGCGTCAAGAGTACTAGCCTGGAATTATAGAATGTTTGTTAATAGGTTATGCTGAATAAGTAGGTTCAATTATCAATCAAATGCTTTTGGAATTATGAACTTGATAAGAATGCATATTATAATAATATGCTAGTTTTGTTGTTAATTATTGGATTATAAATATTTGGGACTGTTGTAAGAAGATGGTTAGGGTATAGGTTATGTAAGAGTTTAAGGATATTAGAAAGGATAATTTTATGATGAATCTGTATCTGGATTATGATTGAAAATATATATGGAAAAATATGTTTGGGATGATGTATAGCTTGTAACTTTATATTGGTGGATTATATTATATCATGTTAATATGACATACATATTTTGATGGAATCTTAATAGCCTATGTTAATAGTCTTGGATTGAATTACTTGATCATCCTTATAATTGTTGGGGATTATTGAGTGTGTCTAACTCTAAGTCAAATTAAGATTTATGAGTAGATTTAATTTACCTTACTACTGATATGGTATTGAGTGAAGAAATTGGTATGGAAACACTTATGTGGGTTTAGCCTATGAGGGATAATATTTTAGGTAATTTGTTAATTGATGCTAAGAGTTATGGTAAGATAGTTCTATGAATGATAATATGATTGATTCTTTTTATAAGAATATTGATTGGGAGTCTTGATAACTTTCCAAGAGAAAAGATGATCTAGATTGTCTAATTGAATTATCAAGGAAAGTATGATTAATTTAGACTTGAACTAGAGTTATGGATGTTTTAAAAAAAAAGATGGTGAAATTTATGCAAGGACCTTCAATATAGAAACTGGGTCAGGAAAAATCTTGATATGATATGCCTAAGATGTGAATGAGATAAAGAGATTCAACAGCTTTACTTTAATAACTTGAGATCTTCCTAGTACCAAAACAAGATAAATTTTTAGATGGATTCATTTAGTGAACCTAGATAGTTTAGAAAATTATATCAGAGTGCATAGTGGAAGCGTAGTGGTCTGAGTTATCCTGAAATCAATTAAGAATGTTAATTCTAACTTTAGAAGTATTATGATGGGAGTACTGATTTGAATTTCAGTAACAAGATTTTAGTATTAATGAAGAGATAATGTTACTGGTCCTTGGACTAGTTTATAGGTGTAGTCATATAATTTTTCATCAATAGATTCCCCTAGTGTAAAGAACTCTGGTAAAAATTTTTGGACATCTCTAAATCTAGAATAAAGAAGTGATGATTTTTATACCCGACTAGGATCGGGGATATTGTGGCACAAAGCTCCTTTAGTTATGACATCATGATTTTTTTATTTAAGGAGTGCTTGAGGTTTTCATATGATAAAAGATTAATTATAAAATCATGGAGAAGGTTAAGAGAAGAAAGTATGCTAAAGACCATAGTGAGTATCTAATGCTCAAACCTTCTTTTAATTTTTGGTTAAGAATAGAGTAGACTGATTATGATTTCGACGTGGAGTTAATCAAGATAAATAAATCTTAGAGGCAAAGAATTGTGTATTTAATTCAAGGTTGAGGCATTAATGTTCATTTAAAAGAGATTAAAAAATCATTATATACCGTAAATCATAAAAAACAAGAATTGAGATGTGATATAATTTTGTTATGGACTTATGAAGAAAGTTTTCTAAGAAAGGGATCATGCAGAAGCTTGAGGATGATGTTAAATTATATATATCCTAGGTTTGGGCATCATAAATTTTCGGTGAAATTAATCAAGCATAATTAATTGTATTGACATCAAAAGATTAATATTCTTTTTGAAGAGCTCGAGGGAATTCGATATGGATTGTAAATAGAAAAGATCAAGTTTTAAATATTATATAATTTCGTTACAACTTGAGAAACAAGTACCTTAAGGGTAGATTAATTGGGAGTTTGAGAATGACATGAAAGTTGGATTTTTTTTAAAAATATCAATCAAGCTAATTTTAAGGATGAAATTATTTTAATGGGGGGAGAATATGAAACCCGGGCTTTGGGCCAAAGTCAGCAAGCCCAGCCGACTTCAGCCCAAGTCGTAGAAAAAAATTTTTGAGACGGAGATGGAGAATAGGGGAGCTTGATCTTCCCTCGTTGCAGCCGGGAAACTCACTGAGGGAGTCGGAGGAAAGCCGTGGAGAGGAGGGGGTGGTCGGCGAGGAGTTTGGGATGGGTTAAGACTCGGGTCAATGGGTTTTTCTTCCCCAAACGACAAGAAGTGTTCGACGGTATTTTTCTTTAAAGCTCTCTCACCACCACCCAACCAAGTTGATTAACCTCCTTCCAGGCCACCGTCCTCCTCTCCGGCGAGTGACGGAGAGCCCCTTTGATGACGATAAATTTTATTCCTTATTTCAATTATTTTAAGGAAGATTTATTTCGATTTTGAGTTATTTTTGGTTGGATCGTACCTCACCGGTGGCTGCGCCACCGTCATCTTCCCTCCGGCAGTCGAGCCCTTTTCAGTGACCACCTCCCATGGCCACCACAGGTAACTAGAAGGAGGCCGGTTCGATCGAGCCATGGAAGAATAGGGGGGAGGGGTTCGAGAAAGAAAGAAGAGGAGAAAAGAAGAAAGAAAGAAAAAAGAAGAGGAAGGAAGGACAAAAAAGAAAAGAAAAGAAAAAAGAGAGAAGGAAAAAGAAAAAAAATAATAATAGGGGGGTCTCTGTTCGGTGCAGGAAAAAAAAAAGAGATAAGGAGAGAGAAAGAGGATAGAGCAGATGAGGAGAGAGAATATAAAAGAGAGAAGATGAGAAGAGAAAGGAGAGAAAAAAGAGGAGAGAGAAAGAAGAGAGAGAAGAGAAAGAATGAGGAGAGAGGATGAGTAGAGAGAGAAAGAGGAGAGAGAGGAGAGAGGATTGGAAAGTTTTTTATCTCGAAATTCATGCAGTTAGGGTTTTTTGGAGTGAATCGTAGAAGAATCTTAAATAAGATTTTTTATTATTGGGGGGGCGATCGAAAAGCTTTTTTTGGAAAGTCGTGAAGTTAGAGTTTTATAGATAAAATATTTTAATTTATAAATTTTTCTAGGATTATTTATGGTTAAAAATTATTATTGTAGGGGCAGCCTTCTAAGCAAAAGGATATTGTGCGGGCTCAAAATACAGATTGATACCGGATATTTTGGGGTTAGCTCTTAAAGATAAGGATTTCTGGACTTATCACAAGTTGTATATATATATATGTATCTTACATGACATGGTTTGATCTGTGCACATGATCATTGGCATGCTTGGTTGTCTTGCATCGTATATTTTAATTTTTTGTGATGGATAGTATGTTTGATGTTATTGATTATGTTCTTATATATCATGTTTTATCAAGTAAAATTACTTTTGATGGTTTGGACCATGATGCCGGTCATTGAAAAATTTGAGATGATATGATTTGACAGTATGACATGAATTGATAAAGTGATAACCAAGAGAAAGAGGTAGTTGGACTAGCCATGCCACGAGATCGTGGTTACTGAGATTGCTAATCACAGGCTTAAGTGTGATACCAAGATTACCAGTCACAGGCTAAAGTGTGACATGAGATTGCCCATCATAGGTTAAAGTGTGACACTGAGATTGCTAGTCATAGGCTGAAGTGTGATACTGAGATTGCCAGTCATGGATTGAATCATGATCATGATTAGTCTAAAACCCTAAAGAAGAAGGATGATTAAATTGTAATACAAAGAGAATATGATTTTATAAAAGGTTTTGTCATATATGACATTTGAGTTATTTTGGTTGCATGATCTAATAAACTATTATTTTTCAGTTATTTTCAAGTTATACTATTATTTAGTATGACTATTTGGAGACGTTACTGGACTGTAAAGCTCACAACCCCTACTTTCTTCATTCTTAGAGTTATGCAGGATATTCAAGCTTGATAGTGGATTGGATTGTGGTGAAATGATGCATAGCAAGGATCAGGTTGGGCATGAGACTGACCATCAATTTTTAGATGGTTCAGTTAGTTTTATTTGGTTAGATCTATTATTGTTACGTATGTAATAACTCAGTGGATCATTTAGTAATTTTGACTTGAATAAATGATTTTTTTAGTTATTATTAAATTGATTAAGTAATGTTGGTTTAGTAGTTTGAAGATAAGAGTATTCTGAGAAAGCCAAATATGATAAGCCACATAAGTAGGAAGAGCAAAGCCAGGGGGAACAGAAGGAGACCTCAGAAGATCCATGAAGGCATCAACCGAATCCTCGGACTGAGCACTCATGAAGTCCATCCCCACAGCTCCCCAGACATGCCTAGCCCTCAGACAAGTGAAAAGCACATGCTCCATGATCTCAGTATGAACCTCACAAGCAAGATAGGAGAGAGGAATCCCATCCCTTTAGCCTGGAGAAAAACTCTGATAGGGAGACGACGCCAGGCAACCTTCTATAAAAAGAAGGCAACCCTAGGATGCACACCTAGAGACCAGATCCACCCAATCTAACAGCTCCTGTGAGGCTCCTCCCGGAACAAATGATACAGATCAGACATAGGAGCACGACTCAACACCGAATATCTCTACACTCGGATATCAGTACAGGGATGCATCGGTCGAGCAATAGAGAGGACCCTCTCTCCCAAGATAACCCCGAAGGTATGAAGTACCAAAGTATAACTCCAATGAGAACCATCAGGAGATAAGAGATCTGCAACAGTTATAAACACCGGACCATCCATCACCACAAAGGTAGGCAACCAGGCTAAAGGAAACCTTGAGATCCACGACTCATCCATAAAGCTAATCAAAGTGCCATCCTTAATAACCCACCTCACATGTGGAATAATAGTAGGGACTATTCGGCTCATCTCTCTCCAAATAACAGAACCCTACCGAGGTGCACCACTATCTGCTTCCGTGACCGGTGTCAGGGAACCATACCGGGTCCTCATCATAGAAGTCCACATCATCTCCGAACCTTAAGAATCTAGAAACATGCCTCGCAATGCAGGCCTCCCTTGAAACTTCCAAGAATGAATACCCAAGCCATCAATTTGAGTCGATTGGCAAACTACACTCCATCCTAACAAGTGAACACCCTGATGAGTACTCGAAGATGACCAAAAAAGGAATGAATAGTTTACTCCATCTTGCAGATGATAGACTTGGGAATGACAATATTGGAGAGTAAGAACACCGGGAGAGAAGTAAGAACATACCTAATCAGGGTTAACCGATCCATAGAAGAAAGAGCTCTACTCTGCCAGCTCTCTACCCTCTCCTGAACAGCAACAACCACTCTCCGACACTCGGAGCTATGCAACCTCCCACCCAAGATAGGGACCTCCAGGTACTGCATGCAACCCTCCTAGACAGCAACACCCAAAATCTTCTGAATAGAATGTCAAAGCCTGATAGGAGTCTTCGGGCTAAAATGGACCTCGGACTTATGCAAATTCACCCTCTGGCCTGAGGACCCACAGTAATGCTCAAGCACGGTCCTAAATCCCACCGCCAATGCCATAGAAGCCTGGCCCAAGAGGATGCAATCATCTGCAAAAAGCAAATACAAGATCGGAGGAGCACTAGGAGCAAGGCAATATGGCTGAACCGCCGACTCCCGTACCACCGCCCATAGAGCTCGTGAGAGAGAATCAGTGCAAAGGATAAACAAGAAAGGGGAGAGAGGGTAACCTTGGCGAAGACCAACTGCGGAGTAAAAGAAATCTGATGGAGTCCCATTAATAAGAATAGCATAAACAGGATGCATAACACAGGCCATAATACGGTCTATCCAGTACTCATGAAATCCAAAATCACGTAAAGCATCCTCCAATAAGCTCCACCGCATTCGATCATAGGCCCTCTTCATGTCCAGTTTGATAGTCATCAATGCTCGTCTAGCAGGGGCTCTCCTCATATCATGCATGAAAGTGAGTATCAGTTTCATAAAATTATCCAACTAGGAAAAGAAAACAGTGGTTTTTATTTTTGAAATAGCAGAAAGAATGTGAGATTTAAACAACATAATAGTTGTGATGGAGTTGCTTATGGGATTGACCAATATAAATTTACGTATCACAACTGCTAAAATTTTGCACCTTCACCAATAGCCAAGAAAAGAAGAATACGTAGACAAATGTATCCCCTTTTGATCAAAATCTATATTAGAGACAATACTAATTCAGGCACCTTGCTGTTGCCTATTTAAATTAAAGAATTAGTTACCACAAAGCCTTTCCAAATCACCGATCTTAAACCCCACATAAAACTAATAGGTTGATGAGGGGAAACTACATAACAATCAATCCAAGAAACAACATTCTTAGCAAGGAAGATAAGCTTCATCAAAACCCACAACCTGACAAACCCTTCAATAAAAAGAAAAAAAAAAAAAAAGCGGAGATGACACCGAAAGATATCGCTATTAGCACATTTTTCATGGTTAACCTGATTACAACAAAAGATAAGGAAAATAGTAAAAAGAAAAAGAAAAATATCTCAAGAGGTGTTGATCAAAGAACCAATGAACCATCTTAGGATATTATGGATCTCAACTTTGGATTAGCACCCTCTTAGCTTCTTAATTACAATATGAGAAATTACATCTTGATTGTTAATTAGAACAATGCTTAAAAAAATTTTAGATATGATTAAATAAACAAACAATATTTTTAGTATAGAAAATTATAAAATATTTATAGAAAGTTGTAAAACTAAAATTAGATCCAGAAACATGCGAGACACTATCTTTAGACATATTTCTATTTCTTGTATGGGAATAATTGAAAATACTTTTTCGAGATATAACTGGAATTTCTTCGTCTTAGATGACTTATTAGACAAGGATTAAAGCTAAAAGAAGAGAAATATTTTATAATTAAAAAAAAAAAAAAAGAGGAGAGAAACTTGAAGAAGAGAAAGCCCAAAGAAGTTAAGAATGTCCTTAGATGACTTACTAGACAAGGATTAAAATAGATCTTTTTATAATCATGAAGTTTGACCATCTAGACTTTTATCAACTCATTAAAGCATGTATCAGAAGTCCAATAATTAAAGAATTTAAAATTCAATGATTAAATAATTAAATAATTTAAAACTAAAAATTGATTGTTGGATTATTTTATTTTATTTTTTTTAGTTTTTCGGTACAAAATATCTCATAGTTTGCACTACCTGATTAATTTGGAGTGCTCGTGATGAAAGATTATTTTAGCTGGCTTTTATGAACCCTGATCAGGAAAGCTACATATGCTTCTCCTACTTATCCTAAAGCTGGGTATTACATGCAGATTGAGAACCACTCATGGAACTGGGGAGCTAGAAACTTATATGGTCTCCAAACCACTCTACCTACACTTGTATATATGCTGGCTCCCGGCTCCCCCCATCCATGGGAATTTCAAGCTAAACTTTGATGCCTAGCTCCGTTACTTCTATCGGAGCAACTGCCACTTTCATCATTAGAGATCTCCGGGGAACACTTTTGCGAGCTGGAGGCAAAAGATTGCCACCCTCCTCTATTCCCTTGCTGAAATGGTGGCTGCCTGGGTGGGAATCAGGGCGGCCTTTTTTCAAGATGAAAGCTCTATAACTCTAGGTGGAGGGTGACTCACTTACAGCCATTCAATTGCTTACAAAAAAAAAAAAATTAGGAAATACATCCTTGTTACGTCCTTTATGGCAAGACTTGTTATCATGGAAACATTAACTTTCGACCATTAAAAATCTCTCATATGTTCTGTGGGTCAAATCGGACAACCGATTTCTTGGCTACGTACCAAAAATCTCTCATGCGTTCTGTGGGTCAAATCGGATAACTGATTTCTTGGCTACGTACCAAGGGCCCGGAATGTTAGAAAATTTCATGGATAAGAGTATATGCCACGGAAGTATCGTGAGAGAATGATGACAGCTTTCTTTTAAATCAAGAAGTAGGAGAAGATATAGAAGATATTAGGAGAAAAGAGATTGTATTATTATTCGTGGAAAAAATCTTGATATAGGATACAAGATACCAGCCTCCTCTCTGAAATCTAGGAAGAAACTCTCAAACCTGTGAACTCCCTCATGCTCGGTTTCTTTCTCCAAGCCCATGGAACACCCACGTCCCAAGCCATCTTCTGCGTGATATAACCCTCACGCTGATTTTTCACGGTGAGAAAGAGAGATCATGTACACCCCTTTAAATCAAAAAGGGAATCAACTACATCTCTGTACCTAAAATCCTATAACCCATAAATCGGGTGATGTTACAATCTTTCAAAAACTCTTCCCTAAGTCACATACATGAGAAAACACTTAAACATGGATCAAGCTCCCTGACCCAACTGATTTATATGTTCTCTCAAACTCAGAGTATCCCTAGAACACCTTCAGGACCTGCTTGGGACACGCTCTCAAACCCAGGATCCTCGAACATCTTTGTTATAGCCTTCCAAGTTTTTTCCAAGGCTTAGAAGCATCACAAAATCCTGCACGAAACTGGGTTCGATATTTACTTCAACGATCACGTACATTCTGATCTTGCCGCTATTCTTTGGGATGATATTTGTGGGGTTCTTTTCGAGCAATGGCACCGTTATTCATATTTCTTTGCCTGTTCACTCATTTGAAGGGTATACATTCCCAGATCGGCGGCTCTATATGCGCGGCACGCTGAAATGTTGGGGGAAATCACATGGTATCATCACTGAGTTCACTCCCAGCACTGTTTGGATTTCATGTCTTATATACGTTGGTTACTTAGTTTTTGCTCAAGCTAGCAGTATATCTCTTAGTTATATCTCCTAGTTTTTGCTCAAGCTAGCAGTATATCTCTTGTTGGTTAGTTTTTGCTCAAGCTAGCAGTGTATCTCTTAGTTATATCTCTTAGTTTTTGCTCAAGCTAGCAGTATAGTGTTTGGATTTCATGTCTTATATATATATATGTTGGTTACTTAGTTTTTGCTCAAGCTAGCAGTATATCTCTTAGTTATATCTCTTAGTTTTTGCTCAAGCTGGCAGTATAGTGTTTGGATTTCATGTCTTATATATATATATGTTGGTTACTTAGTTTTTGCTCAAGCTAGCAGTATATCTCTCAGGTACTTGGCCGGAGAGATGATTACAGGATGTCCAGGGAAACAACTTTACAATTCTGGAGGGATGACAAGCTACGGGTGCTGAGGACCCATCATGCCACAAGATGCCCTGACTGCAACTGAAGCCATTAGAAAATGTTTGGTTTATATATGGACAGTGGGCTACAGTCCTGTCAAAAGTCTGGATTTCACCGCACTTATACTAGATATCTTCTGTATTCAGAGGCAGTTTCAGTTCCAGTGCTTCTTGATGCTAGTTGGGTGAAATGGATGTTTGAGTGGTTTCTTGAATACAGTAATCGATTGCTTGGTATCATGGTATGGGGTGTAGACCGTGGTACGCTGAATGTTGCCCCCCTAATCGATGACACCTCTTCACCTTCTGTGCTGCTTATTTAACAAAGCTAGCTACAAGGTGTGTGGAGCACGGTTGGCCTTTATTTTCAATTCAGCATTGGCCTGCTGGACTTCTATCAGAGACTATGTCGACATCTGCTTGACTGATTCTTGTTTTCCATCATTAAAAACATTTTGATGCGTTTTTCATTTACTTGCGTGTCCAGCCCGTACTATATAAAGACAATGCTTAATTAGGGGTCTCTTTCCAGCCCTTCTAGCTTATTCATCTCTCCCCTTCTTATGACAATTTAATGCAGTAAGATAGTCTCAAGTCTTCAGCTCTTCCATTAAATATTAGTGTAAAGAAAAACAAGTGCCAAAGAAGTCTCCTTAAGGACTTGGAAATTAATCAGCCAAAATTAGATAGTGCTGCAGAATGTTTGTGCTTGTCTGCCTTCATAGTTTGGGTCATAGTAGGATTTTCCACATTTCTAATAAACAAAAAAGAATATAAAAAGAATATAAAGATTGGCATTATCAATCAATGATATCGCTCATTACCTGCAAGCTGAGATGGTGTTTTGTATTAGTAGACATGCTGGCTAATAGTAAGTATATTGGTTGAGATATTTTACTCTCTTTGGCTAGGTTTTCAATCACTAAGTTTTATAATTGATTAAATCTGAAAATCATAGGATTCCTTTTCGTATTATGTCAGCCAATGTGGTACTTGACTAATCAAGTTATATGTAACTTGCATTCTATTGCTAACCACTCAACTAGCAAATTTAATACAGATCGGTTAGGAACCTGGCTTCGATTTGGTTCGATAGGTATTGGGATATGATAAAATTGATCTGTTTATGTTGACCAATTGTGAATCTCAAATTGAAATTGGTCTATGTTCAAAAGGTATCAAACCGATCAATGCTTGAAAGGCACAAATATGATCCGTACGTGATTCGTCAACATCCAGAGGGTGCGAAGCCGATTAATAATCAACAAACACAAAATCGATCCATTTCCAGGTAATCGATAGATTTATTTGAGAATGAAATTTGGTAATAATTATGTACTGCAGGAGACAACCAACTCTGAAGAAGATGATCAACACTACGGTGAATCTGGTATTTAGCGACGCTTTTTTTGACCTTTCCCGATGCTTTTAAGCGTCACTAAGTAATCTCCCGACGTTTTGTAAAGCGTCACTAAAGCGTCGTCTATGCAAGCGTTGGGACACAACCTGCCGACACTTCAAAAAAGCGTCGACATTTGCAGACGCTTTAAAGCGTCGCTAAATTTTTATTTACCGATGCTTTAAAGCATCGCTAGTTTTAAGTCTAGCGACGCTTTAAAGCGTCGGCATTTAGCGACGGTTTAAAGCGTCGGCATTTAGCGACGCTCTAGACGTAAAACTAGCGATGCTTTAAAGCGTCGCCAGTTCCAGTTATAGCGATGCTCCAGGTCCAAACCTAGCGATGCTTTAAAGCGTTGCTAGATTTAAAAAAATAATAATAATAAACAGCCATATATACAAATCCACAATCTGTATACATTATGAAAATGAAAACATTCAAACCTGTATCACATCCAACATACACAAACAAATGAAAACATTCAAACATGTATCACATATCACATCCAACATACACAAACATAAATAAAAACCAAATATAGAAAGTTTTTTTTATATATATAAACGTATCAATCCAAGTTCAAATAAACAAAAAGACATACATAAATAATAAAAAAAATATCTGGCATCACTAATCCGTGGGAGGCTGGTCGTCATCAGGTCTGCGACTCGCAGATGCACCAGGAACCTGCAAGATATATATCAGAAATTATAATACATACATTATATATATTCTAAATTATTAGATACATACAAAATTAATAAATAATTACTTACCTAAGATGACATGAACATATGCAGCATAGATGTAACATGCTCTAGCTGAGACCTAATAGTCTGTATCTCTACTCTGTCTGTATCATGTGTCTGTCGGAGCTCTGCTATCTCCTCCTGGAGCTGACGAACATGTAACTGATTATAACTCTCTCTAGTATCCCGAGTATATCTACGCATCTCAGATAACTGAGTAGGGGTAACTCCAATCACATAACCCCTCACTCATCCAGGATGCTCTGGTCCCATCAACTTCGAGAATACCTCGGCCTCGATGCGACTGCTCTGTGTAGATGATGAGCCCTCGCCAGCATGCTCGGAGATCATACAGGTAGCCCTATTCTATATTTTATAAAAAACACATATATCAATACTTAATAAAAATAAAAATATATATCATAATATAATATAAATAAAAAAATACATATATATCTTTGGACTCGTCCCGAACAAAACTGCTATCCCGGTGAACGTGAGTCATCCGATAGATTTCCACCTCACCAGGCTCCCTCCCTTTCTGATCAGCCTATATAAAGAATAAATATTACAAAAAAATCTAAAATAACACATCTTATATCCCCGTACCATGATACATGGTATATGCATGATACATGATGATACATGATGTTAAAACTAAAAAGTGTACTAAAAGTATTATAGGATGAGAAACATATAAACTCATGCCTGAGCCGTGCATAACTCTTGGACTCCGCTGTGTGAGGAACAGACTGAGCAGCTCGTGCAGCTTTACCAATATCAGAATACATCTGCAAAATAAAATTAAAACAATGTTATATATTATATAAATATAATTATGACGAGTGAAAATTAATAAATTTCGAAGTGTTTGATGATGCTACACAACCTGTGCCCTCCAGAGAACCAATAGTGCACCAGCTCCATCCACTGATAAGGGTGAACATCAGGAGGATAGGTAGCTACAACCTGCTCCTCTGTCCTACCCTCTAGCTTGTAGTCTCTCTTTAACTTCGTCCTATATTCTTTTCACTTGTGATTGAGAGACTTAAGCATAAAATTAGATGAATCTGAAGGAAGAACGAACTTGCTCTACAATTTAAATAAAAATAAAATAAATATTAAATAAAATAAGCAATTCAATTGTTAAAAACCTAAGATATAAAATAATATATTAATTTTTTTACCTGCTCAACTCGTAGCATCTCTATTTTATATGTAGGAAGCATGTCGTTCCACTTTGAATAATTCAGGGGACATAGCTGACCACGGCGTGCTACTGTCCCCAGAAAGCTAGTCAACAAGCTAGCAGCTTTCTTAATAGGCTGCCCTAGCTTGTTGCACTCTATCACTATCCTCTCACCCTCAGGTAACTGCCACACATCACGGACTAATGTGGGTCCTCGCCTATGCCTGAGTCTCCCGGATCCATCTACAAAAAAAAAAATACAGAACATTGTATATTAAAACTATTGCATATGCATGAATTGAAATGAGATAGAATTATTAAATTATGTACCCTGTATCTATATGTCATCGATGATAGGCTCGTCATCAGGATGATCCATAGAAGGATCGTGATGTGCGGACTCGAAGGGAATGGCGTCGTCCTGAGGTGTAGAGGTAGTAGCATCGGCCTGATGTGCAGAAATAGAGGGAATGGCATCATCCTATATGAAACTGATCGACTGCCCTCGGGCTACTGTGCTGAAGAAGTACCAGCCTCGGTCTGGGAAAACTGAAACTGTACATCTGCTAATCGCTTCCTTCGAGGCATGGTGTACCTAACCTGCATTATTTAAAAACAAGTCAGTCAACATTATAATCAAATTATAACGAAAATGAATTGCAATTTAAAGGATAACATAATCATTAATACAAAAATGTAAACCATCTTATAAACTATTTACTTGTCATAATCAACCAGTTGTACCTTTCTCGAAATCCAACCTAACCAAAATGGTTGTATCATTTATATGATCATCCGGGATAATATTATAAGGCATACACTGAGTGTAAGTATCATCTTCTTTTTCCACCATTTTTTCCATGTCATACAAGTCTCTGGGTTTTGTCTTAATAACAGTAGCCAATTCTTTATCTTTCGAGTCTTGTACATAAAAAATTTGTCGAGCTTGAAATGAAAAGATAAATGGATCATCCTTCAATAACACACCCGTATGTATCAATATTGAAAAATTGACAAGTATGAATCCGTTTGAGTCCTTTTTCAAACCTCTCGGTGTATTTATATCCACCCAATCGCATCGAAATAATACAACTTTAAAATTTTCATAATAATCCAACTCCAAAATATCTTTAAGTATACCATAATAATATTTTCCATCTGCTTCAACCATAACACCACTGTTCTGAGTTTTCCTAAGTTTCTCGCGCTCCTTAGTATGAAATTTAAAGCCATTTATAATAAAATCATTATATTTGTTCACAATATAATTTGGACCTCTGGCAAATGCAATTAGTTATGCTGAACTATTTTCTCCATCAATACCGGTACCTAAAAAATATAATATCAATTATCGATCACTTATTCGATGTTAAATATATATAAAATTATTATACTACTTATATATACTAACCTAATTGGCAATCCAATTAGGGAATAACTCAACCAACCATCTTTGTTCAATCCTTGGATTAGGACGAGTGAAATGATTGGCTTGTCGTTGTACAGATAAAAATTCACTGCATGACAATCAAATATAAGTTTGACAACAACATGTCTAATATTTAGTATTATCCATGTGTAGATAGACTAACCTGCGATAGTCAGATATTATGTCACTATGTAGCAATACATAACGGTGTGCTTGTGACATGGATTTATGGTCAAGAACAATACTTTCAGCTTTTTCTATAAATCTTCCGGATGATGCAAATTTGTATAGATCTGTATTCTCCATAGTATCACCATGACGTTGAGGTCGATTGAATATAGTCTCTATACCTTCGAGATATCTTGAACAAAATGTTAAACACTCTTCAGCAATATATCCCTCTGCTATTGAGCCCTCAGGATGGGCTTTGTTTCGTACGAAATCCTTCAAACGTACAAGATACCTTCAAAAAGTATGATATTTATATCACATTAAATAATGAAAAAGTTATATAAATTATAAAATTTAAGTTTTACAGCATTACCTCTTGATATGGTATATCCATCGATACTGTACCGGTCCACCAAGTTTAGCTTCCGAAGCTAGGTGAATGAGTAGCTGAACCATAATCGTAAAAAATCCAGGAGGAAAAATCTTTTCCATCTGACATAATGTAAGTACGACTTGAGACTGCAACTAATCAAGCTCCTGAGGATCAAGAACCTTAGAACATAATGCCTTGAAGAATGATGATAACTGAAAAACAACCGTAATAACTTGTTTTGGCATTGATGACCTTAAAGCCAATGGAAGAATATCTTGCATTAATATATGTCCATCATGACTTTTAAGATTTGAAATTGCGCGCTCTTTCAGATTCACACATCGTGAAATATTTGAGGCATATCCATCAGGAACTTTGATTTTCTTTAAAACTTTCAGGAAGAGATCTTTTTCTCGACTAGACATTGTATAACATGCATGAGGGATATAAGTTCTATCATTTGCAAGCACTTGTGGATGAAGTTCATGTCGGATACCCATTTCTTTTAAATCAAGACGCGCCTTCATGTTATCTTTAGTCTTTCCATCAAGATTTAATATTGTTCCAATCAAATTATCACAAACATTCTTTTCTATATACATAACATCAAGATTATGTCGGAGTATATTATGCTCCCAATAAGGTAAGTCAAAGAATATGCTTCTTTTCTTCCATAATTATTTAGTATGCCGATGGATAGTTGCTGTGATTATATCATCATCATTTTCAACTTCAAAGAAATTATCCAGATTCTCGAACACTGCCGTATCTAAGATGCAAGTATTGACTTCCTCCGATACTTCTTCTTGTACCGAAGTCTCAACATCATCTCTTCCTCGCTTTTCAGAGGACTTTGTCATCTTGCCATAACTATGTCTGATACCAAGCATTTGTCTATGAATATCAGAACCAGAAGGTAGAATTGGAGCAGATCCCAACTCTATAGTACCATCAAATAAATCCTTCTGAAATCGAAATGGATGATTTGCCTCCAACCATCGACGATGTCCCATATAACAGAACTTTCCTCCATGTTTTAACCAAATTGAATGGGTTGATTCACCACAAGAAGGACATGCAACTCGTCCCTTAGTGCTCTAGCCAGATAAATTAGCATATACAGGAAAATCGTTAACAGTCCATAATAGAGCTGCCCGCAGATTGAATGTTTGGCCATTCGAAGCATCAATTGCACTGATACCCTTCCACAGTTGTTTCAATTCATCTATTAAAGGTTGTAAGAAAACATCAATATCATTGCCTGGACCCTTATCACCTGGAATGACAATTGATAAAATAAGTGAAGACTATTTCATGCATATCCATGATGGCAAATTATAAGGAATCAGTACAACTGGCCAGGTGCTATAGATAGAACTTAAGGTTCGAAATGGATTAAACCCATCACTGGCTAAACCCAGCCTGACATTACGAGCATCAGATGCAAAATCAGGATGTCTGTCATCAAATACTTTCCATGCTAAACTATCCGCTGGGTGTCTCAGCATTCCATCTTTTGTACGGCTTTCATCATGCCATCTCATTGACGAAGCTGTCTTTGATGATGCATAGATCCTTTTCAATCTAGGTACAAGAGAAAAATAGCGTAATACCTTCGTCGACTTTTGTTTAATTTGTGTTGCATCCAATTCATCTAATCCCTCACTCTCATTTTCTTTTTGCTTCGTCCATCGTGAACATCCACACACATGGCATGACTCTTGATCGGCATGTTCTTCCCGATATAATATACAATCATTTGGACAGCTATGAATCTTTTTGTATCCAAGATCCAATTTCTTTACTAGTTTTTTGGCTTCATAACAAGATGTTGGTAAACTAGTACCTTCAGGAAATGCATCCTTTAACAACTTGAGCAGCATAGTAAAATTCTTACCAGACCATCCATTCAAGTATTTTATATGAAATAAATGCACAAGAAAAGAAATTTTTGAAAAGTTCTTGCAACCGGCATATAATTCTTGATCTGCATCTCTTATCAGCTTCTGATAACGATATGTTCCAACATGACTTGGGGGTATCGGCTCTCCATCATGTGTAGATTCAGTAAACATAGGATCCTCAGGTAACCCAGCTACTACTTGTCCTCCACCGCAATCTCTAAGATGTTGAGCACCATATTCAAAAGCATCTCTGAGCAAATCCCTGATATCATCATCTCTTGCAAGATTTTTTTGTTGGTTACTGGATCCAAAATCAGATATATGTTCCATGTTAGAGGTTTGGTTACATGTAGATTGTAACCTTGACTCTCCATGAAAAAACCACTCAGTATAACCTCTTAAAAAACTATTCCATACCAAAAGTTCTTCAACAATATTCAGATATAGAGAACTGGAATTTACACATTTTTGACATGGACATAAAATCTTTCCACTCATACTACTCTCCATACCAAATTTAATGAAATTCTGTACTCCATCCAGATATTCTTTGCTATTCCTCGGTTTAGTTATCCAACTCTTATCCATTGTAAGAAAAAGCTAACTGAAATAAATAAATATTTATAAGAACATAATAAATTTAAAATAAGTTTATTCAATAGATCAATTACAGTATTATTAAATGCACCATATCACCAACTAATAGGTAAAGAGGTCTTATCCCATTCAAGAATTGCATTAATTATATAGGTCATTTACAGTAACCAAAGGATACGCAATAGAAGTTCCAGAAAAATTTTGGCAGCATTTTTCCTTAGTTCTGCCCATACAAATAAATATGTATGAGAAAAACTAAAAGGAAATGATATCCAAAATATATCTGGAACTCTATCCATACCGTGTGATTACTGTAAGCACCTATAAAATTATTTGCAATTCTTAAACTGTCCAAACTGGACATTCAATTGACCACTGTACATATTTCTCCTATCCGTACAAAAATAAAATAATTATACGAATGCTGTAGAATATGTACTTTAATCAATTGACTAGTCTATGTTTCTATGCAATGTAAGTTTTTTTAAAAATATCTAAAATATCACAATTGATCGTAACAAAGCTATAGATGGTATTGAAATCAAAGATTTGCAATAATGAAACTAACCTTAAAGCATAACATGTTCAGTAAGATGCAGGTATATACCAAGAAATTTATAAATAAACAGAAATAATCTACTAAGAAAAAGAACAATAAATAATAAAAAATAATGAGGAGGCTCAGTTATATACTATTTAATCTGCAACTAAATCAAAACGACTACAATCGGTTGCCTACAAAAGAAGGCCATCCAAGATTGTTGCCATTAGAAACAGTTGAATCAGCCAAACATACATCGCATAATCATCATAGCCTCCATATACAAACCTTAAACCAATTTTAAAATTGATTACAGAGTTTCTTTAATCTCCAAGCAGTCAAGCACCTGATAAGAAAAGATAACAAAATAGGTAAAGCATATTTTTCTTAGTGGTGTGCAATTACCAACTTATTTAAGCTTGAACCCTCGCTCCTGTACTTGGACTAGTATAATATATGACTTTAGAAGAATCAAGATGACTTTTTAAAAACCATAAACTAAAACCTAATGTCAGAACAGAATAACATTTACTGCAATTATGGACATGCATTATTTCATCCTTTTATTCAAGAACAAAAAATGACCAGACTACTTAACACTGTTATGGTCACAGGAGATATATATTTTTTTCTTGTGATCTAGAATTTACATGATTCAGGACTGATTCATTCTTTTCCAGCGATGTGCATGTAACATTTTTGGGATATATGTTATTTCATGTCTTTCAGTTAACAAGCATGAAACCTGGCCTTAAGAAGCGTGAAATTGTTCCCTACCTGATGTGAGGATGATTTAACTGACTGGATAGTAGTTATAGGTGAGGAGAATCTTGGCTGGCAAGTGTAGTTTTGCCATGTTTCCTCCTTGTGGTATATGATAACTTTGACATGGACCTGCCAACAGATTTACTTCTCAAAATCTATCATCCATCGTCACACTCCCAGTGGAAATTCTTGTTTCCACTATGCTAAGCTAAACTAAGTCCATTCCTTATCTGGCTAGAATACCAGCAAGTACTAGAAATTTAATAGAACTTCTCTAATTATTTCCCTTGCAGTTAATCATCTGAGTTGCCTTCGCATTTTAGCATCTGAATTCTCATATTCTTGCAATTTGATGATTTAATGCATGAGGGAAAATGCTTCAACAAGAGTTCCTTTTATTAACAATTCTACAAAATTAGATATGAGATTTTATGGTACAAGATTACATCTTCATCACAAGTCTCCACAACAGAGGAACGATAAACATGTAAGTGACACTCCTAACATAGTCAAAGAGCCTAGACCAATAATGTGTAAGCTTATTCACATTAAGAAATAAATAGTAGCCAAATACACAAGAAACATAATAAATACTAGATACCAATCATCACCAGATACAAGTTGTCTGAGTGATACCATGGCATACAAATGCAAGTACAACATAAATTATGATTAAAAGTAGGAGAATCAATGTAAACCTACAAGATATATATTATCAAATTAATATGTGCTCTTACTCCAAGCCAAAAACTAAAATGTCTATAAAAGCATAAAAAGAAGCGATAAATACTTAGAAAAGGCATACACAAGCATGCTAAAAAATGTAAATGATTAGAGAAGTAAGATTTTGTTGATTGCAAAACTACAATTTAATAAAAGCAAGGAAGTATAATAACAAGGCTAAATCCTACTTGAATGTACCCTAAAATGGCAAAAAAAAAAAAAAACCCAAGGAAATTAAGAAAAATACTTATAACCGGAGGAGTGAAGATGGGTGGGTTTAGGTGCAATGCGATGGTGATGAAGGCGCCGGAGATCGAGCTTCGATGGCGAGGGACCGAAGTAACGCGTCGAAGATGAAGGAGCAGGGAGAGGGAGGAGGAAGAAAGACAGGATTCGGGCGGCGACGACTGAAGCGAATGAAAACCTAGGGCTCGGGTGCGAGAGAAATAAAAAACCTAGCGATGCTTTTTTCGGCGACGCTTCTAAGCGTCGGAAGATGCCGACGCTTTTAGAAAGCATCGGCGGGTTTGCGGGCGGCGACACTTATAAGCGTCGTTAAATTTTTGAGGTCCGGCGATGCTTATAAGCGTCGTTAAATTCTTGAAGTCCGGTGATGCTTTCTAAAATCGTCGGCGGGTATGCGAGAGCTCCCGACGCTTCTCAAAAGCGTCAGGATAAAACTGTTGCCGTTTCCCTTTTCCGTTATGGTGCAACTTTGGAGAAGACGACCAACTCTGAAGAAGATGACCAACTTTGAAAAAGACGATCAACTTTGGAGAAGATGACCAACTTTGGAGGAAACGACCAACTCTGAAGGAGATGATCGACTCTGAAGGAGACGACCAATTTTGGAGGAGACGATCAATTCTGGAGGGGATGATCAACTTCGATGAAGCTGATCAACTCTAAAGAAATTGATCACTTAAGAAGAGAAGATTGATTAAATTACGAACAGCCTTGGTTGCACGTGCTTACATAACTGTTTTACAGATAGATGCCAACTGTAAGCGGTTAATTCCTTACAACTAACTTTGGTTGCACGTGCTTACATTCTGGATTAATCGTTTTACAGATGGATGCCAGTTGTAAGCGGTTAGCTCTTTAGCCTATAAATATCCGTGATTGTAATAGTGAGGGGACTTTTTGGCAATGAGTATTTTTCAAACACCTTCCATCCAGTCTTCCTTCAAATCGCATATGTTCCAGTCCAGATGCCATTAACAAGCTTGATATCTATTTCAACACCCAGATATCCCAAGAAGATGACAGAGAGCTAGATCAAATCACCTTGATCTGTTCTTCTTTTATTTCAAGCTTGCTGTAATTTGTTTGGATGCAACAGATTAGCACGCCAGGAAGGGGATTCTTTGTAAAAGAGTTCTGAAAAATCTGGAAGGAAGCATGGTGAAGGGTAGGAAGAAGAACTTGCCAACAGAAGTTGCTCCTAATTCTTCAAAAGAGACCGATCTTGTTCTTGTCAACCAAGGAAAAAATCTTGTTCTGGATGGAAAAGCAACAGATCCTGTTCCCGATGAAGGAAAAGATGACCCTGTTCCAGAAGAAAGGGTGAAAGTTTCTTCCGCAGGGCACTTCGATCAAGAAAAATTGGATGCTCTGTTCGACAAGATAGAAGTGCTTACCACGGCAATGCAAAATCTTCAAGAAATGGCTATGAAGGAGTCGATGCAGCTAGCTGTATCAAGAACTAACCGGCAACCGTCACTCCAGGTAAGTAAACATCTCAGCCCTAGAAGATGTTTCTCTTATCAATGTTCTTCAGGTCAACAATCTCCTATGAGACATCATCACTGATCTCGTCATCACTCCAAGAAGCAAAACAAAGGAAAACGGTCACGATCTCGGTCAACCTCATCTGGAGAATCAACCCCTGACAGTATCCAAGCTCAACACCTTGAAAAAGAGAGAGATTTTAATAGAAAATTCAAGAAGTTGGAGTTGCAGGTCGCCAAAGTTTTGGAGCAGAGAAGAGCAGAGGATGTTGCACCAAGTTATAGTATTCTGCCCCCTTTTTCCAAGAAGATTATGGATGAAAAGATCTCGCATCACTTCAAAGTACCGTCGATTGAATTGTACGATGGGTTGTCTGATCCTTTAGACCATTTGGATAGCTTTAAAGCTCATATGTTAATTCAGGGAGCATCAGACGTATTGCATTGTCTTGCCTTTCCTGCACCTTGAAGAAGTCAGCCAGAATATGATATTCTAGTTTGCAGCTGGACGCCATCCATTCATTCGGCCAACTAGAAAAGTTGTTCGTCTCTCACTTCGGGACAAGCAAAAAAATATCCAAAAATTCTGATAGCTTGTTCTTTATTCAACAATCAGAAGGAGAATCTTTGAAGGATTATATCAAAAGATTTAATTCCGCCACGTTGGAGATACCTGATCTCAATGAATATGTGGCGATGTCTGCTATGAAGAAAGGTTTGCGAGCCTCTAGATTTACATTTTCTTTGGATAAGAAATTTCCGATCAATTATTCAGAATTATTGGCCCGTGCCCAAAAGTATGCCCAGGCCGAAGAATAGGCGTTGAGTCGGCGATAGGTAGAGAAAAAATTAATGCCAAGTAAGAAGAAAGCCAAAGAGGATGAATCTAGGTTTGCTGGGGTCCGATCTATTCAACGGCAAAGTCAAAGGCCAAGAGAAGTGATCGGTAGAAACTATGTCAACCGATTCAATACATATACTCCACTGACTCATCCAAGAGAACATATTTTAATGAAAATTGAGAAAGAAAACTTTCTACAAAGGGCAAGACCAATGAGAGCTTTACCAGCTGTGCAAAATAAAGCCAAATATTGTCGCTATCATTGGGATCATGGCCATACAACAGAGGAATGCATCCAACTGCGAGCTAAAATTGAGGCTCTGTTAAAACAAGATTATTTGGCCAGGTACATCCGAAGTCAAAATTAGAACCGATCAACTGAAGTGGCAATACCAAGACCAGCTGTTCCAAGGATGATCACTGACGGGACAGAGCTCCCAAACTAGCAACCAACTGATGGGTCGGTTGGGATGATTTGCTATGCATGTTGTGAAAAAGATCAGAGTCCTAAGAGGTTTCAAGGAAGTATTGTTTTTTCCGATGAAGATTTATAAGGTGTTCGAACATCTCATAACGATCCTGTTGTAATTTCTGCTGTTATTGCAAACTATGATGTACATCGGATTCTAGTTAATAATGGAAGTTCCACAGAGGTCTTGCTTTATGATGCATTTGTCAAAATGAACTTACCAATTAATAAGTTACGGAGAATTCATACACCGCTTACTGGATTCGGCGGAAATCCTATAGGAGTAGAAGGAGAGATCACCCTTCCTATAACTCTTGGGACGGCACCAAAGCAAAGAACCTACCTTCTTTCCTTTATGGTTGTTCAAATTCCTTCTGCTTACAATGCCATTTTGGGGAGACCTGCTTTGAATAAATTCCAAGCCGTTGTATCTACATACCACTTTCTGATGAAATTCCCAACTCCAAGTGGAATTGAAATCGTAAGGGGAAATCAGCAAATGGCTCGGCAATGCCTAACAATCCAAAATCAACAATCAGCTGTCAAACTAACTTCCGAACAAATGGATCCACGTGATCCAAATGATGAAATTAGTGTATCAATGGAGAAAACCATTCATATTCCTCTGACGAAAGATGACCCTACCAAAACAGTTCAGATTGGAAGTTTACTTGCTAGAGATCTAAAGGAAAAGCTGATTAATTTCTTACAGGCAAATGTTGACATATTTGCATGGAAAGCTACTGACATGTTAGGAATTCTTATTGAAGTAATCAAGCATGAACTTAAGGTCGATCCACTTATTAGACCTGTTCGATAAAAGAAACAAAACTTTGCCCCAGAAAGACAGTGTTATTAATGAAGAAGTCATCAAACTGTTCGATGCTGGATTCATCAGAGAGGTTCATTATCCTGATTGGCTTGCTAATGTAGTGATGGTTAGGAAAGCAAATGAAAAATGGAGGATATGCATAGATTATACTGACCTTAATAAGACGTGTTCGAAAGATAGTTTTCCTTTGCCAAAAATTGATCAGTTGGTTGATGCAACGGCTGGTCATAAGTTTTTAAGTTTTATGGATGCTTTTTCCGGATACAATCAGATACGAATGAATCTAGAAGATGAAGAAAAAACATCTTTTGTTACAGATAAGGGGATATATTGTTATAAAGTGATGCCGTTTGGTCTCAAAAATGCTGGGGCCACTTACCAGAGATTAGTAAACAAAATCTTTGAAGATCAAATTAGGAAGATTATGGAGGTATATGTTGATGATATGATTGTTAAGAGCAATCAGTCTGATGACCATATTAAAGATTTACAGACAGCCTTTGACATTTTATGCCAGGATCATATGAAGTTAAATCCGACCAAATATATCTTTGGTGTGACTTCTGGAAAATTCCTGGGATTCATGGTTACACAACGGAGAATTGAAGCCAATCCAGAAAAAATCTGGGCTATCTTGAATATGAGAGAACCAGCTAATAAGAAGGAGATTCAATAGTTGATTGGACGAATCATTTCTTTAAGCCGATTTATTTCTCGTTCAGCTGAAAGATGCTTGCCTTTCTTCAAGGCTTTACGACAAACCAAAGAGTTCAATTGATTAAATAATTGTCGAACGATATTTGAAGAACTGAAGAAGTACTTAGTGAACCCGATCATACTGTCTAAACCTCGAGAAAGTGAGGATTTGTACCTTTATTTGACTGCATCAGATGAAGCAGTTAGTTCCATATTGGTCAGAAAGGATTCTGGCGGATTGCATAAGCCCATCTATTATATCAACAAAGTTCTTCATGATGCAGAAACTAGATATCCAAAACTTCAAAAGATTGTATACACTTTGGTAATATCAGCCAAGCAACTCAGACTATATTTCCAGTCTCATCGTATCATTGTATTAACTGATCAGCCCTTAAGGACTGTTTTATAGTGCCCTGATACTTCTGGTCGAATGGTAAAATGGATAATTAAACTAAGTGAATATGACATCATTCTATCGGTCTAGATCTGCAATGAAAGTCCAAGTATTGGCCGACTTTATAGCCGAATGTACCTGGACTGACAGTGAACCATCTGTTGAAATGGGAGTGACCGATGCACCCTGGACATTGCATGTGGATGGGGCGTCCAACTCCTTTGGTTGTGGAGCGGGGTTAATCTTATCTAGCCCTTATGGAGATGCCATAGAGTATGCACTCCGATTTTGTTTCAAAGCTTCTAACAATCAAGCCGAATATGAAGCACTTTTAGCAAGCTTGAAAATTACGAAAGAGGTAAATGTCAGAAGGTTGAAGGTATTGTCTGATTCACACCTGGTTGTCAATCAGGTGAAAGGGGATTTTGAAGTTCATGATGCTACTTTAAGCTTATATTAGAAAAAAGTTAAAGAATTGGGGGCTTCATTTGATTCTTGGGATATCAGTCATATACCTATGACCGAAAATTCTCGAGCTGATGCATTATCTAGATTAGCTACTTCTACACCTGAACAAATGGGTCGAATCTTTGTGGAACACTTGGATATTCCGAGTATCTCAGCAACTGAAAAAGAAAAAGTTCTTCAGATAGAATCAGAAGTGAATTGGATGAGTCCGATAATCAAATACCTAATTGAAGGAATATTACCTGAAAATAACATAGAAGCCAAGCAGATTCGCAAATGGTCTGCTCAATATGTCATTTTGGATGGTTTACTATACAAAAAATCATTTACTCAGCCATTATTAAAATGTCTGTCTCCTTCGGATGCTAACTATGCCCTTAGGGAGGTGCATGAGGGGATATGTGGTGATCATTTGGGAGGAAAATCTTTAGCATATAAAATCATAACGCAGGGTTACTATTGGCCAACCATGCAAAAGGATGTTGCAGATTTTGTAAGAAGATGTAATTCTTGTCAAAGATATGCGAATATCCAAAGGCGTCCTGCTAGCCAGTTGACACAATTAATAGCTCCTTGGCCATTTGCTCAATGGAGAATGGATATACTTGGTTCATTTCCTCCAACTTCTATGCAACGAAAATTTTTGATCATCGCCATTGATTATTTTACCAAATGGGTAGAAGCTGAACCTCTGGTTTTAATCACTGAAGCAAAAGTAAAATTATTTATCAAAAATTCCATTATATATAGATTTGGAATTCCTCGTGCGATTATTATAGATAATGGAAGACAGTTTGATAATCAGAAGTTCAAAGATTTCTATGCTCAATATGGAATTCTTCATAAATTGACATCCATCGAGCATCCTCAAGCTAATGGAGAAGCAAAGGTAACTAATCGAACGATCCTCCATGGATTGAAAACCCGACTAAATGAAACCAAAGGATCTTGGGTTGATGAACTTAATTCTGTTTTATGGGTTTATCGGACAACTCCCCGATCTACAACGGGTGAATCTCCTTTTAATCTAACTTATGGAAGTGAAGCTATGTTACCTATAAAAATTGTCCTTCATTCTAGAAGAATCGATGGTTTTACAGAATCTGATAATGATAACCGGAGAAGATTGGATCTTGATTTGGTTGAAAATTCTAGGTTGCAAGCACAACTGAAGATGGCTGCTTACCGACAAAGGGTGGCGCGGTATTATAATTCAAAAGTAAAGGCCCGAATCTTTCGGACTGGGGGTCTTGTTCTGTGCCAAACTATTATATCCCGACCAACTGAACAGGGCAAACTTGCTTCAAATTGGAAAGGTCCTTATCGTGTCACTGAAGTTGTACAGTCAGGAACCTATCGACTAGAAAGTTTAGATGGTTATCCCTTATCAAGACCTTGGAATGTGAAAAATCTATACAAATATCATCAATAAAGATGGTTTCTTTCTTTTTTCTGCTATATGAAGGAAATATTTTATTTTCTGATGTTCTCTAAAAATTCTGACAAAACGAGTTAGTCTGACCCACTAACTCAATCGATGTTTAATGATCAGAACAACCGATCCAAAGATTGGCCTGATAAGCTGATCACAATCCGACAAATCGAGTTAGTCTGACCCACTAACTCAATCGGTGTTTGTTTACTCTGTCTTGATTTTGATGATTGACAAAATGTTTAAGTATATATGAGTACTAATTGTATTTTAAGTATATTTCTCAGATCTTAGTACTCAACCATGTTGGATGAAGAAATGCTTGTATTTCAGTTGGAAAAGTCCTTAAATTAATGAAAAATTAAGTATATGGACTTTGGAATTAATATGGAAGAACTTGAAGAGGTTAAAGTTTTAATTTGAAGATGTTTTAGCAATGGCACAGGCAAGTGTCGACACTTGGAAATGAAGTATCGATATTTGAGGATCAAGTGTCGACACTTGAAGAGTGAAGTGTCGATTCAAGGCCTGAGACAAATAAAAAACTTCAAAAAGCACTTTCAATCAAGTGTCGACACCTGGAGCTGAAGTATCGGCACTTGGAAGTGAAGTATCGACACCTGGAGAATGAAGTATCGACACTTGAAACTGAAGTGTCGACACCTGGAGGTGAAGTGTCAACACTTGAACAGTAACGGCTAGTTTTTTGGGCTGCAGAACTTCTCCAACTTGGCTCCAACGACCATATTTTTCTCCCTAACGGCTATAAACGGTCATTTAAGTGTTGGAAGGCTATATAAATATCAAGAATCAAATGGGGAAGTAATCATTTAGTGAGTTTCTTGAATATTCTTAAAGGATTCAATAGTTGAGTGATTAAAAGCCTTCAAGCTTCCAAGTTTCAAAGAGAGCATTCAAAGTCTACATCTACAAGCATCAATCAAAGGCTTCATCAACTTGAAGACAAGATCTTCATGAACAATCAAAGGCTTCAAAGAAATATTTGCTTTATTTTAGAAAGCTTTTATTATATTCATTTATACTTGCTCTTACATTGTTTTACTTAAGGTTTTTGGTGAGCCTTGGAAAATCAAAGAGGTTTCTGGTAAGCCTTGAAAACCAAAGTGGTTATTGGTGAGCCTTGAAACCATCTAGGGTTTTACTTGTAAGTCCGAAGCCAAAATAAGTTGTTTAGGTTCTTAGTTATCTTGTAAAACCAAGAATGGTTGTTAGTGAGCCTTGAAACCAACTAGGGTTTGACTTGTGAGCCCGAAGACAAAACAAGTTGTAAAGGTTGTTGGTGAGCATAAGTTATAAAACCAAACTTAGTAGAATTCCCAAGGAATTCTTGGAGAGTGGATGTAGGTATTTGGTTGGCACCGAACCACTATAAATCTTTGTGTTTGTGTGATTGTTCTCCTTGTGCTTTTATTTCTTTATTTCCATTGCATTTATTTGAAATACACAAGCACTTGAATTGCATTAGCACATACTTGCTTTAGTTTACACTTTGCAAATAGTACAAAAGTTTTATAAAACCCAATTCACCTCTCCTCTTGGGTTGCCTACCTGGGCCTACAATTGGTATCAGAGCGGGTGCTCTGTTTGAAAATCTAACGATTTTGAGTTAAAGATTATGGAAACTCTTGTAGGTATTAGTGTTAGACTACCGTTTTTCAATGGCATAAATTACACATTTTGGAAAACTCGCATGCGCATCCATATTCAATCTATTAGTTATCATATTTGAAAAATCATTGTTAGTGGTCCTCATATTCCTTCCATTTTGGTTAATGGCATTTCAATTCCAAAGCTCGAAGAGGATTGGAATGAATATGACATTAAACAAACTGAAATCAATGCTAAAGCAATGAACCTGCTTTATTATGCATTGGACTTGAATGAATTTAATAGAATCTCTACATGCACATCGATGAAGAATATATGGGATATACTTGAAGTTACTCATGAAGGTACTCTTCAAGTGAAGAATTCTAAAATTAATTTGTTTGTACATTCTTTTGAAATTTTTGAAATAATGCATTATGAATCTATATCTGATATGTTTTCAAGATTTATGACTATTATTAATGAATTAAAAAGTCTTGGCAAAATCTATACTAATACTGATTTGGTGAACAAAATTCTTAGATCCTTGCCAAAATCATGGGATCCAAAGGTGACTGCGATCCAAGAAGCTAAAGATGTAGAAACCTTATCTTTGGAGGAGCTTATCGGTTCACTTATGACCTATGAGCTGAACTTATGGCAAAGGATTGTGGAAGCTGATACAGAAAAGAAGATAATGGCTTTCAAAGCCAAAAAGAAATTCAAGACAATAATGGCAACTTGGAGCGATAGCGAAGATTCAAGTACAAATGATGAAGTTGCTCATCTTTGTTTCATAGCAAATGAGAAAAAGGTATGTACTGAAAATGATTATAATTTTATCTTTGATGAATTACATGATGCATCTAATGATCTTGTGCATAAATATAGATTGCTAAAAATTGAGCACAAGAAATTAAATAGGCATGTAGATTCATTTTCTCTTGACAACACCAATCTTGCAAATAAAAATGATGATTTAAATGCCAATATTGATATTTTAAAAAATAAAAAGAATAATTTTTCTAAAGAAAAAGAATTTTTTAAAAAAGAAAATATTGTTTTGAAAGATTTATGTGATAAAGTTTTGAATAAGAAAAATATTTTGGTTGAGGAAAAGAAGCTAAAACTTTTAAAAAATTTCTCTATTCCTGCTTCTTTCAATTATCTTCTAAATGTGGTTTTAATGCTTATCCTTCTATATTAAGAAAAGTTTGGGTTCCAAAAGGAACCATAATTGCTAATCATAAAGGATCCAAGAAAGTTTGGGTACCAAAAATATCCATTTAGTTTGTTTTGCAGGAATGTCTTGCAGCCCAACATGAAAAAAGGAAGTTCTTGAAAAGAGTTTGTACAAGACAATTTAAAGAAGTGGACAAGCTACATTTTGAACTAAATGATAAAAGGAAGGACTTTGTATATTGGTAAATTCTAAACATCTCCTTCCATGATTGAAAATGTAGTTAAATTTGTTTGTTATAATTATTGCATCAATTACTTTAAAAATTTTTTAAATGTTTAATTAGAATCAAGTTTAGACTTTATAATCATTGGTTATGATCATGAACTTTTTGGTGTTGTTGAATTTCATGCTATCATGATTAAACTTATGATTGTAAGACCTTCACTTGATTTTGATTAATGTATTTCATAAAAAATACTTTTAAAGATGCATATTGATTTGAAAAATATTTTAATTGATTAATTAGAATCAAGCTTAGACGAATAATCATTTATTGTGATTATGACCATTTTGATGTTGATGGTTTTCAAGCTCTCATGGTCAAACTTGTGATTATTAGATCTTTACTTAATTTTGATTAATATAGTTTCTAAATTATTTCAAGTGAAATGCTATGATTTATATGTTTTTATTTTTGGTATCTATGCATAATCTAGAAATGATTTGGATCAAGTATATAACTAGTAGTTAAGGGTTACTTTTGAAAAGAAGGTAAGCATATTGATAAACCCTTGCTCTAGTAGCTAGACTTGATATCATATTACTTCTAGAATTTATATGGATATCAAATCATTTTAAATGAATTTGAAATCATACTGAAAGTTTTTAAGTGATATAAATGCTTTGTATTTTGAAAATCATGAATATCTTGAAAATTTTAAATCCTTGATTTTAGACTTAGAATTTATGTTCATATCTTAAAATTGTTTGAAATTCTGATGCATGTGCTTTCATGTTTTATTCCTCAAATGAATGCATATTTTAAGGGGGAATAACATTCAGGGGGAGCATCTAAAGATTTGTTATCATATATTTGATGCTTTGAATATTTTGCTTGATATTATGCTGTACTTATATTGCTTTAATACTCCTTCTCCTTGTTTTCAAATCTAATCATTTAAGGGGAGTTACATTTAAGTGGTATCATATTCAATTGGTATCAAAATTTATTTTTAAAAGAATTCCTAGTAGCCGCTTCGGATTGGGTTAGTTACCATGACCGTCCGGTCATAGGAGATAAGTAGGGTTTAAAGACCCTCTCTTCCTATTCAATGGGATCTCTTATAACGTGTTGGGGTGCCGCTGTGGCCTTATCCCATAAATAAGTGAGGTGAATGGATAATATATATATATTGAATTATTTCTTGCATGTGCTTATCATTGTGTGTGGTATCATGTTAAATTGTATCATATTTCAAGTGGTATCACGTTTAACTGATTTCATGCATTGATTTTGATAATCTACTTACTATTCTTTCCATCTTTATTCTCATTTTGTATTGCCTTTCACCCTTTTTCATGATATCAAAAAGGGGAAGAAAATTGTTAAGTATGAAAAGGGGAAGATTGGATAAACATGAAAAATCATTTGAGAAATGAAAGAAAGTGCAAAAGGAGAAAAAGAATGTAAAATGTTTTTATCTAAAGGGAAGAACTAGTAAGAAGAAGAAATTTTAAAAATTTGAAAATTTTGCATATTTTGAAAAATATTTTTGAAGATTTTTTTTTTGATTATATATTAAGGGGGAGCTTGGTGCTTATTGTTTTGAGCTTACATGTTTATACTATTGTTAATCTTTTAAGCTTACCCTTTTCATATACTTAAAGATTTTGTCATCATCAAAAATGGGAAGATTGTTGACTCTATCTTGATTTTGATGATTGACAAAATGTTTAAGTATATATGAGTACTAATTATATTTTAAGTGTATTTCTCAGATCTTAGTACTCAATCATGTTGGATGAAGAAATACTTGTATTTCAGTTGGAAAAGTTATTAAATTAATGGAAAATCAAGTATATGGACTTTGGAATTAATATGGAAGAACTTGAAGATGTTAAAGTTTCAATTTGAAGATGTTTCAGCAATAGCACAGGCAAGTGTCGACACCTGGAAATGAAGTGTCGACATCTGAGGATCAAGTGTCGACACTTGAAGAGTGAAGTATCGACTCAAGGCTTGAGACAAACAGAAAACTTCAGAAAGCACTTTCAATCAAGTGTCGATACCTGGAGCTGAAGTGTCGACACCTGGAGCTGAAGTGTCGATACTTGGAAGTGAAGTGTCGACACCTGGAGAATAAAGTGTCGATACTTGAAACTGAAGTATCGATACTTGAAACTAAAGTATCGACACCTGGAGGTGAAGTGTCGACACTTGAACAGTAACGGCTAGTTTTCTAGACTGCAGAACTTCTCCAACTTGGTTTCAACGGCCATATTTTCCTCCCTAACAGTTATAAATGGTCATTTAAGTGTTGAGAGGCTATATAAACATCAAGAATCAAATGGGAAAGTAATCCTTTGGTGAGTTTCTTGAATATTTTTAAAGGATTCAATAGTTGAGTGATTAAAAGCCTTCAAGCTTCCAAGTTTCAAAGAGAGCATTCAAAGTCTACATCTACAAGCATCAATCAAAGGCTTCATCAACTTGAAGACAAGATCTTCATCAACAATCAAGGGCTTCAAAGAGATATTTGCTTTATTTTAGAAAGCTTTTATTATATTCATTTATACTTGCTCTTACATTATTTTACTTAAGGTTTTTGGTGAGCCTTGGAAAACCAAAAAGGTTTCTGGTAAGCCTTGAAAACCAAAGTGGTTGTTGGTGAGCCTTGAAACCATCTAGGATTTTACTTGTGAGCCCGAAGCCAAAACAAGTTGTTTAGGTTCTTGGTTATCCCGTAAAACCGAGAGTGGTTGTTGGTGAGCCTTGAAACCAACTAGGGTTTGACTTGTGAGCCCGAAGACAAAACAAGTTGTAAAGGTTGTTGGTGAGCCTAAGTTATAAAACCAAACTTAGTGGAATTCCCAAGAGGTTCTTGGAGAGTGGATGTAGGTGCTTGGTTGGCACCGAACCACTATAAATCTTTGTATTTGTATGATTGTTCTCATTGTGCTTTTATTTCTTTATTTTCGCTGCATTTATTTGAAATACACAAGTACTTGAATTGTATTAGCACATACTTGCTTTAGTTCATACTTTGCAAATAGTACAAAAGTTTTATAAAACCCAATTCACGCCCCTCTTGGGTTGCCTACCTGGGCCTACAGTGTTTAATGATCAAAACAACTGATCCAAAGATTGGCCTAATAAGCTGATCACAATCCGACAAATCGAGTTAGTCTGACCTACTAATTTAATCGGTGTTTAATGATCAGAACAACTGATCCAAAGATTGGTCTGATAAACTGATCATAATCCGACAAATCGAGTTAGTCTGACCCACTAACTCAATCGGTATTTAATGATCAGAACAACTGATCCAAAGATTGGCTTGATAAGTTGATCACAATCCGACAAATCGAGTTAGTCTGGCCCAGTAACTCAATCGGTGTTTAATAATCAGAATAACTGATCTAAAGATTGGCTTGATAAGCTGATCACAATCTGACAAATCGAGTTAATCTGATCCACTAATTCAATCGGTATTCAATGATCAGGATTACATTCCGACAAAACAGATTGATCTAATACACTAATTCATTTGCATTTAATGGTTTGCTGATTGATCGAAGGGACATAGAAGATTTCATCAATATTCTGTTACAAAGAGAGGAAAAAGGGAAATAAATGGCAGTAAGGCTATTGCTAATTCCCTATATTACATATACTATTGAGCTTTCTTCTAAATGGTTCGATCAATTGGAATTTTCTCTTAGCCAGATGTCTCCTGATCAGGTAACTTTGTTAAAATTTTGCTTAGTTGTCCTTCTTCTTTTCTCGCAGGAAAATCTGGAGAGATAGTGGAAAGGTCAAGGTCAGGATATAATTTTTTGATCTTATCAAAGCAATCTTTAAAACCAAGCTCATAGCCTTTGGCTCCCACTTTTTCTATTCCTTGGGAAAAACCATTAGATTTCATAAATTTCTCAATTGTGGAGGACCTCTGTTGAGTCAGCGAAACATTTTCTTATTCGATTTTTCATAGGTTTTCTTCAAGAAGCGATACTCTCTTCTTTATCAGTAGATTCTGATTCAGCACTTCTTCGTATAATTGAGTCTTTTCTCCTATGGCTTCATCGGCTTGTTGAAGTCTCTTTCTTCTTTTGGCTCCGTCTTCCATGAGCTGATAAATATATGTTTCATTTTGTTTTAATTGTTTCTGCAAAGACATAATCTTGCTGTCAGAAAGAGAACTTCTGTCCTAAAGACCTTCCGATCGGCAATGGCTTTATTTTTCTCTTTCTTAGCTATTGCTAATTGCCTCCTAAGATCTTCTTGAAGATTCTGCGCCTGATCCCAACCTTCTTCAATCATAGAGATATCACTGACAAACTGTATAACAGGCTTGTAATATTGTTAGAATATGAATAGTTTGTCATGAAGAAAAGAAAAGAGTATTGCTAACCTTCGAGATTTTTAGGTAAATGGAAGTTAAGGTTTCCTTCACTCCTTGTTTGATAGTCATTTTCCAATCCTTCCGAAGAATAGTGGATTGTAGTATGGTTTTCGCCAATTTTGGATTGTTGATACTTGTATCAGTGACCAATACTTGAACAGGTTTATTACCAGTTGGATCACCGGTTGGATCAACAGATTCTTTAACAGGGGCTTTTCCTTTTCCTGACAGAACATGTTTCGCAAACGAATCTTGGTTTGCTTCCTCTAAAGCGAGTGCGAAAGGATTCTCTTCTTCTTCTTCAGATGAAGATGAGATATATTTAGGAACTGTTGATTTGTTGGAGGCGCTTCTTAATAAACGGCTTCTTCTCATACATGACATTTCCTCTCTGAATCGTACCGGTCTTACTTTTCTTTCGGACATCTGATGCAATTTTTTATCACTCGGCTTCATTTTTTGAATTCGATGAAGATGAAAATTTTTCAAGACTATGCCTTGAGCAAAGAATTGTAAAAGAAAAGTATTTGACACAAAGATGGTTCGAGAACTTAAGCTTGGGATCCCTTTATATAGAAGGTGTTGATGGTCACGATTCGTAGCTCATGTTTCGAGATAGCGAAAGATTTTGACACGTTTCAGACTTGATTTAGCGGGAATTCGTATGTCGTTGTTGATTCTTAGAAAGTCAGTTTTAAGGTATGAATATAAAAGTATATAATTTGAATTTCAAACTTTATGCGCCCTTCTATGCGCCCTTCTAAGTTCTAATAAAGGCGGTTATACGGTCCTCAATTGTACGGCCACCCAACCATATTTCTGACAAAAAGATTATACTTACTAAAGTAGGTATTATTACCTCCCCCATTTGGGAAGGTTTTTCTCAATCATACTTCTAACAAAAAGGTTACGATTGACAAAATAAGTATGATCACCTACCTCGTCTGGAAAAGTTTTTATGAAAGTAGGAAAATTGATAATTTAGAAATTATTTTTGTACTAGTGGTTAGAAATTGCTGTTTAATAAACTTTGATAAATTTATGTGAAATTGGTTCTTTTGAATTCTTCAAAACATTAGTTAATGCTTATGATTCAAGTAAAGAATTTTATGATCAGAACAGTTTTTCTTAGAAACTTGTTCATTTAATCCGATCGTTTTATACTTTTTCATTATCTGACAAACATTAAGAAGAAGGATTTTTCATTAAAAAGTAAGCTAAGTTGTTACATCATTACTCCATTACATTGATCCTAATAGAACTTTCCTAACTTTCACTTTGAATTACAGAAAGAACTGGTAAAATTTCTCCTGGAATTTGAGAAGTTGGTGCCAGTACTTCAATTTGATATCCGATCAATTGTTCAGTAGGGCCTCCGGTTAATCCTTCCACTTGATCGGAAATGGGTTCATCAGTTTGAGTTTCTTCATTTGACTCTCTTCATCAGAATTTTCTTCATCATAATTTTTCTCTATCTTTGAAGTATCAAGATCCGAGTAAAATTTCTTCACTTTCTTCAAACAGTCGACGGGACCATAGTTGTAACTTTCAACTCCTGCCTCATGGAGTTTGTTGTCGAAAGCTTTTGATTCAACATATTTTTTGGCTGCCCCATTCACAGCTTCTTCAACAGCTTGCTCAATTCTTTTAGTTGTTGCTGAAATTTTTTCTTCGGTAGCTAAAACCTTCTTTTCAGCCATTGTAATTTTTTCTTCAGCTCCCTCCAATTTAAGAGATAGTGATCGGACCTTCTTTTTTTTCTTTTTTAGCTTAGATTCCATATTGTTCATCTTTGACCTTGTTTCTTTTAATTATGCTTCTAATGCCGAGATTTTGATCGTCGCTTCTCCCAACTTCTTTTCCATGGTGTTTTTCAATTCTTCGACTACTTCTTTCTCTGCCTTCACCACACTCACTTCATTACTCATGGCTTTGCAGAATTGGTCAAAGTTTTTCAAGCTTTCATCCATGATATTAATCTCATGGATGAGCTGTTATTTTGTACCTTATATTAATCATATTTGCCAAAACTGAAAAAGATGGTTAAATATCTGTTCAAAATGTAAGTGTAACTCATACCTTCAGCACTGTCGGATGAAGTTGTAAGATTGTGTCGTCAATTTGTTGGGACTTTGTTATCTCCTAGTCTCTTGGAATTATTATAGACTTCGTAAGTTGACGGGCCAACATTGGGTCGTTTAGACCCGAATCATCAGCATATATGAGAAAACCAGCCAAAATATTTGCGGCTGGGATTCTTTCTTCCTTATCCCTCATCGAAACTTTGCCCTTATCCAGCTGATCAATAGGGCAAGGGAGTGTGTCGTCTCCTAGAATGCTTGTCTTTTGTTTTTGCATAGGAGGTTGAAGGGATGTTGATAAAGGAACTTCATCGTCCTCCGATACACTAGCTATGACAATTGGAGAATCAAGTCTTGCTACTGTTGGTGAAGTTGTTGAGTTGATCGGGATCTTCTTCTTTAGTTTCTTGATTTTTCTCTCCTCTTGAATAGTAGAGGTGCCTTCTACTTTCCTTTTCTTCGAGAGCTTCCAAAGTTTTCGGATGTCCACCATGACTGATATATCTACGATAAAGAAGTTAGAGATTAAGACAGATTGATCAAGAAGATTGATGAAATAATATCAGTAATGAAAATATCTAAAGAAGGTTTAGGACTGATTTCCGCTAAAAAGAGCCCTCTTTCGTCAAGAAGTTCTTTAATCAGAGGAACTTCCATCCCGATAAGCTTCTCGTAATCTTCTTGATGAGAAGCCAGAACCTTTTTGCCATCGTTTGGAGTTAGTCGGGGTTCCCTATGGCTAGTGATAAAGTCCCAGGAAATTTTAGAGAAGATATAAAAGAAGCTCGGTTTCCAGCCATGAATGGCTGAAGGAAGTTCAGAAATAAATTTTTGACCATGTCGTGGGTTGATTACCCACCATCCATGGCCATGAAAATCTCGTTTTAATACGAATAAAGAAGTAAAGAGTGAAATTTTTGGAGTTATGTCCGCGTCCTTGTAGAGGATCAAGAATGCGCAAATAATCTGAATGCTATTAGGGGTTAGTTGGGATGGTAATACCCGGTATAATTTGAAGATCATGAGGAAGAAAGGATGGATTGGAAATCTAAGTCCGGTCCTTAGATGTTCTTCGTATATGGTTATGCTACCAGCGGGGGGCCGATCTATTTGATTTTCAGCAAGCGGGAGTATTACGACATACTCATTAGAAATATTATAATATTGTTTTAACGCTAAAATCCTATGTTCGGACAGAGAAGATCTAATATCTCCTATTTTTACTTATTCGATTTGTTTTCTTTGCTGCTGAGAACTGGATTCTTCAGGGTTTCTAGGGTTTTCTATATGTCTAGTTTCTAAGATCATAACCATGATGAAGAAAGGAATTAAAGGAAGATTAACTTGGAAAAGAAGAAAAGAAATAAGAAGCTGACCTGTGAAATTTTTCTTTCGCTCTTAAGACAAAAAGGCAAAAATGGCTGAAAACCTATTTCTCTGAGAGGGGTGGTGTTTATATAATATCTTTCAACGGACCAAGATTTCTTTGCAAACAATGAAAATGGACCGGATTTAGCCATATGTCCTTAAAATATTTAATAAAAATTGGGTTTCTCGAAGGATCGAAACGGCTTTTTATGGTACGATGGCTGTGATCTGCTGATTAGACGGGTATCTTTTTTCTTTTTCGAGCCTATTTTGATTTTCTCGGATTTTGAAAAAATTATAATGATGAGAAGAAGATACGGCGGTTGTTTTCGTAACCGTTTCTCCAATTAAAGTTCGACATATCATCCAGGCGTGCCTTTCTAGAGCAGAAATTCCTGACAGTTTCTGATTTCCATTTAATGGACTCAGAAACTGGGAGGACTAGTGTTGGGATATGATAAAATTGATCTGTTTATGTTGACCAATTGTGAGTCTCAAATTGAAATTGGTCTATATTCAAAAGGTATCAAACCGATCAATGCTTGAAAGGCACAAATATGATCGGTACATGATTCGTCAACATCTAGAGGGTGCGAAGCCGATTAATAATCAACAGACACAAAACCGACCCATTTTCAGGTAATCGATAGATTTATTTTAGAATGGAATTTGGTAATAATTATGTACTGCAGGAGACGACCAACTCTGAAGAAGACGATCAACTTTGGAGAAGACGACCAACTCTGAAGAAGACGATCAACTTTGGAGGAGACGACCAACTCTAAAGAAGACGATCAACTTTGGAGAAGACGACCAACTCTGAAGAAGACGATTAACTTTGGAGGAGACGACCAACTCTGAACAAGACGATCAACTTTGGAGGAGACGACCAATTCTGGAGGGGAGGAGATGACCAACTCTGAAGGAGATGATCGACTTTAAAGGAGACGATCGACTTTAAAGGAGACGATCAATTCTGGAGGGGATGATCAACTTCGACGAAGCCGATCAACTCTGAAAAAGTTGATCACTTAAGAAGAGAAGATTGATTAAATTATGAACAGCTTGGTTGCACATGCTTACATTCTGAAATAACCGTTTTACAGATAGATGCAAGCTGTAAGCGGTTAATTCCTTACGACCAACTTTGATTGCACGTGCTTATATTATGGATTAATCGTTTTACAGATGGATGCCAGTTGTAAGTGGTTAGCTCTTTAGCTTATAAATATCCGCGATTGTAATAGTGAGGGGACTTTTTGGCAAAGAGTATTTTTCAAACACCTTCCATCCAGTCTTCTTTCAGATCGTATCTGTTCCAGTCAAGACGCCATTAACAAACTTGATAGCTATTTCAACATCCAGATATTCCAAGAAGATGACGGAGAGCTAGATCAAATCAGCTTGATCTGTTCTTCTTTTATTTCAAGCTTGCTGTAATTTGTTTGGACATAACAATAGGGTTAAGTTTATGTTTTACTAACAACTCTTTTTGGCTAAACAATTTTGTAAGAAATAAGCTATTAGTTAGATAATTAAAAATTTCACATCAATATTATTTTTTGTTATTAAAAAAATATATATTCTACTATTATTTTTAATATTTCTATTAGTTGCAGAATATTAATTGATCTTCCTTGGTCAAATCTAAACTTTCTAAAATTTGTTTCTAATTAAAGGATGCGAGCTGAATTATGCATGCACTAGGGATCATTTTGTGGTTCGATAAATTCCCCGTCTTTGATTTCACATTGCAGGTCAAATGTAAAAACAGGCAACATGCGATGCACAAGTCAACAATTAATGCTATTTGTGATTCCTTCACAAACCTTATCATGAGATCATGGAGAGGCACCATATTGAATTGCTTGATGCCCAAAATCATTTATCTAGCTACAAAGTCATATTATTACCGTCATTAAAAAGATTTAAGTATCATTTTTTTGGGTCAAAAGATAAATAAATTAGCCCATTAAAGCAAATGATGCAGATCACTGTCTTTCGAAGGATAGCCTAGCTAACTAACAAGTCACTTTTCTTTTCTATTCTTTTCTTTTTCTTTCTTTTTTAATAAAATTATCACCTCAACCTCTTCATGATGGATCTAATCCAATTCAGTTCCGACCCGAACCCGTTCATAAATGGCTGGTTGTGATCCAAGTGAGACCCATTCAAAATTTTGGATATGGATTAGGTTTATAGTTTTTGGACACCAACCAACCCAGTTTTAATTAATTAACCAATTATTTATATGCATATATAACATAATTTTATATTGTAAACATTCATCAAATTTCAAATTGTTAGGACATTTAAATAATTATATATTTAAATAAATTTAATAGTTTGTATCTGATCAAATTTGTAAATAAAATTTAATTTAAAAATGAATGCTGAGCTATTTTTATCGTTTCTATATGTCAAATATTTTTCACTAAACGAGATCCTCAGACATGGCCATGCCCGGAGGTCCCTCATTTTTTTTTTTTTTATTAAAAAAAACGAACGGGAATGGATTTATTAAATTATGAACCTGGCCCGGGAGCAGCCCGGTCCTAGACTTGTCTTCCGTATCCCCATCCCAGGCCGCGAGCGACCTTTCAGCCCCGGAGCACGAGGGAGTTGAACCTTTCAGCGCCTCACCAACGCTGACCATTCGTTGGACCAGTCTTCCGCCCACCAGGCCCCCTCCAGTCCCCACCACTTCACCTGTCTCTCCCTGCCCCTCCTCCATCCTCTATATTATCATCGACACAGAAAAAAACGCTGCTAAACCCCAAACAAAACCCACTCCGCATTTCCGCTCTCTATAGTGCCGAGAGAGAGAGAGAGAGAGAGAGAGAGAGAGAGAGAGCGAATCGAGCCGGATTAAATGGAGAGGTCGACCCAAGATTCGCCCCTGACGACGACGACGACGACGACGACGACGAACCCTAACTCGGCGAACACGTACACCTTCGACTCCCCCCACCCGGTGTACGCCATGGCCTTCTCCTCCCTCCCGGCCCCCGCCCCCCCGCGCCTCGCCCTGGGCTCCTTCATCGAGGACTATGCCAACCGCGTCGACGTCGTCACCTTCGACGAGGACGCCCGGGCCTTCCGCCCCGACCCCTCCCTGTCCTTCGACCACCCCTACCCCCCTACCAAGCTCATGTTCCACCCCAAGCCCCTCCCCAACTCCTCATCCTCTCTCCTCGCCTCCTCCGGCGAGTTCCTCCGCCTCTGGCAGCTCCACCACAACGCCGACTCCTCGACCAAAGTCGAGCTTCGAGCAATCCTCAACAACAGCAAGGCCAGCGAGTTCTGCGCCCCACTCACCTCCTTCGACTGGAATGACGCCGAGCCCCGCCGCATCGGCACCTCCTCCATCGACACCACCTGCACCGTCTGGGACATCGAGCGCGGCGCCATCGAGACCCAGCTCATCGCCCACGATAAGGAGGTCTACGACATCGCCTGGGGCGAGGCCGGCGTCTTCGCCTCCGTCTCCGCGGACGGCTCCGTCCGCATCTTCGACCTCCGCGACAAGGAGCACTCCACCATCGTCTACGAGAGCCCCCGCCCCGACACCCCGCTCCTCCGCCTCGCCTGGAACAAGACCGACCTCCGCTACATGGCCACCATCCTCATGGACAGCAACCGCGTCGTCATCGTCGACATCCGCTCCCCGGCGGTGCCCGTCGCCGAGCTGCAGCGCCACCGCGCCAGCGTCAATGCGGTTGCCTGGGCGCCGCAGGCTGCCCGGCACATCTGCTCCGCTGGGGATGATGGCCAGGCACTCATATGGGAGGTGCCGGTCTCCGGGACCGCGGTGCCGCCGGACGGGATCGATCCGGCGCTGGTTTACACGGCGGGAGCAGAGATCAACCAGCTGCAGTGGTCCGCCGTGCACCCGGACTGGATTGGGATCGCATTCGCCAACAAGGTGCAGCTGCTGAGAGTCTGAGGACTTCTGACGAGGTAGGCTAAGTGCTCCCTTTCTTTCTTTTTCCCACTCTTTGACTTTTAATAATAATTGAATTGTTTTTTGAATTAATGATTGGATTAGTTTCCAGAAAGGAATTAGCAAGTTTAATGGTAGGGGAAAAACTCAATGTCATCTCCAGAGCACATAAGTGAACTCGAGGATTTTATGAAAGAACTTTTGGAAGATTTTTTTGAACAGGTTTAAACCTGCCTCTGGTCACATAACTGGATTGATCAGTATCACCTTTCTGCTTTGAGTGTTTCTGTGGCATAAACATTTTGAGTTGGAAACTGGAATTAGGTCGGAAAAAAAATGGAAGGGGATAATGGGAAGCTTATACAAGGTTTTGAGATCCATGTTGTCAACATGAAAAAATGCCAATATTGAAATTAAGAATCAAAGCAGAAGTTTAACATGAAATTGGAGTGCATTGGCTTTAAGATTTAAATTTAATTGAGCAAACATCCCAAATTGTGCTAATTAAAATGGAAGAGGAACACTGGATTTATGCTGATTAGGGTTCTGTTTGGTTTCCAGCACTACATCATATTTTTGAAAGTATTTTCATTTGAATTGTAAGCTGGACTCTGTTTCAAAATTGTCAAAATCTTTAGCTACTTAAATAGTTATGGATGTAGTCTAAGTAGCCATTCTGTAACCAAAAGAGTTGGCATCTATGATACCAGTGCCTGGTCAGCATTGCTACTAGCAGGCAATGCATCAATCATTGACTAAAACTACATTTGGTATGTTAGTCTACATATCACACCATCATGAAACATATGGACACAACTTGCCCCATCGCTCAGAATAATGTTGGAAAACCAATGCTTACATTGTTTGTTAATTGTTGCTTGCCAAGTATAACTAGAGAAGTGAAAGACACAAGGCATGCACCATATGTGATCACCTCCATGAGATGTGTATGTCCTGTCTTTCTAGCCTCCTTAAAAGTTCTTGAAGGACTTTAACTTGAGGCATTATAATGTGGTAATGTTCAAGCTCGGATGTTCCACCGATGATTCACATCTTTAAAAAAAAGGACAATTTTCTGGTTATCTGTTAGAGATTTTAGCCAAAGGAACAGAATCACTACTGATCAGCCCTGAGTTCATGAAGATCCCAAAGAAAATGAAACGAGGATTGGAGAAGTAGAAATTTATAAAATTTCTTGCAAATCTGAACAAGATTTCCAATAGATTTCCTCTCTTTTATAATCATAGACAGTATAATATATTTCAAAACAAAACTCACAAGAGACAAAGAACTTGTTGGTACACTTTCAAAACAGGACTTATAAGAGACAAAGAACTTCACAGTACACTTTCCTTGCCAAAAGAAGAGAAAATAAAAAATTTTGTAAAAACAGTATGTGGTCATTCTCTGAAACTTAAAATAGACAAACCATATTATCATTCTAAAACATAATATTGATAATTTAAAATCTTTTGCAACACAAACTTGACTTAAAGTAGGTCCTGTTACTGATTTTCCTACTCAAAGCCAGTCTTGAAAACCTAGTAAAGAATCCAAAAGTAGAGTACCAAAATTAAAGGAAATATAAAAATGCCTGATATTTTCTTAAAAGACAAAAAGCAAAGACCATGACTAGCTTAAAATCCCCAAAACTGAAATTTAACACCTTCTTTTAAACAAATATCCTATGCTTTGCCATGAATACATGATTATCTTGATTGCATCAATAAAGAAAAATTATCCTCAAAGTTTTTATTTTTAATATTAAAAATGATCTTCCATCAAAAAAAATAAAAATAAAAACGATCAAGATAATAAATGAATAAGTGGATGACTTAATTACTTCTATGCAAGGTGATGCTGTTTTTTTCTAGTGGAGTGTATGCCTTTATCAACTTATGAATATTAAGGGTAATAGAACACCACATGTATAATTTGTGACAAAAATGTATATTATATGTCTATTATTAGTGAAAATGTGATTACATTTAATTTACTTTATGTTAAGTGCTGTTTGTACTAAAGATATGGAGGCTTAATATTGGACCTGGGACCAAAAAGTGGAAAATGCTACTGCATGAAGTTGCTGTGGATAAATAAATTTGTTATTCTGATAATCAGTGTGGCTAGTCATGCACTTGAGGTTGTTATATGCCAACATCATGTGCAACTAGAATTAGTATATTTTACTAGACCCATGCAAATACTATGCATATGATTATTCTCATGGTGTCCTCAGCATTTCTTATTTACCAAAGAGAAAGTGCAGAGGGTCAATATTCGTTGATCCATTTTGTTGTTATTTTTGTAATTCAATAGATACACTCCCAATATAAGATGTTTCTCTTCCTTAATAAGAAATTAACTAAGTGGGGCATTTCTATTTTAAGGGGGAAGTGGTTATGGTGTTGTGGGGGCCTCATGCATGGAGCTATCCAAAGTTTCAGTTATATAATAGAATAGAATAGATAACATGTGATTCCCTAACCTGCATATGTTTTTTATTCATGTAATTTGTTAAATACAGTTCTAGTTTGGAAGGGGCAGTTCTCTCTTTTTTCCCTCTCTCTCAAAGTGATAACTAAGGTGTTTCTCACATTCTAGTGGTGGTTGCTTGGCTGGAAGGGATCAAAAGTATCAGTGTTCAGTTAATCTAAAGGCTTTCACTATACTGCAGTGAGAATAGGACATATCTGGATACATTTTTTAGTTAAGGGAAAAAAAAAATGATGGACAATCATCCCAAGAATTTTAGGGGTAGGATAAGGAAGTATTAATTGCAAATATGATCTAGGATTAGGATGCAATACAAGAATTTGTGGACAGGTTTTCCAAGGCGTTGTGATCTGAAAGTTAGGTTCAGGTTTCTGCAATTATGTGTATATTTATTGAGATTTGGATGATAAGGAGGGAATGATTCGTACTTTCGATTTTCTTAGATCTAAAGTGATTTTAATGGCATCTAGGGTCTTAGGACATCCAAGTATATGTGATGGGTTAAGTCCAAATTTTAGAGTTTGGTCTGAGCACAACTCAGGGCATATGAAGTAGGACAGCAGCAGAAGATGATATCAAAGAATTTTAAAGAACAGTAAGCAGAGAAGTTAAAGACAGAGAGAAGAACCAGAGCAACACCCCCCCCCATCCCCCGCCCCCCCCAAAAAAAAGGCCAGCTAAACCAGCTGGCTGCACCCCTCCTCAGAAAGACTGACTAGTTATTCCCATATCCTGCTCACCCACCCTGAAATCTTGCCTAATAGGCCAATTAAATAAAAGAAAAAAAAACACACACTAAGGAAAACTTGGCCTTAAACAAACCCTTAAAGCTCCCCAGTGCTTTCTGAGAACTTCACTAAGACATGCTCTAATGACTTGGTCTGCTGGTGATCTCCAAACGGCAACTTATTGGGGCCAAAGTATTGCAATAGGCCTCTAATTTGTGCATATTGTAGACTCTACACCATAGAAGTGGCCCCAAGGTTCCTGCTTGAGTGGCTGCCCATTTGGGACTGTTGATAGGCCAAAAACAGTGAACAAAGCACTTTGTTTCCTGCTCCTTATGCACCTGTAAGCAATTGTAACCAGTAATGATAACGTTGTGCTGCTCCTTTGTTCTGCTAGTGCTGCCTTTGTGTATTTCAGTTCCTCCTTGTCACGCCCTGAACTCAGCACCGGGGTCGGCCACGTGATCGGCTGCATAAACTCTAGGCATTGCCGTAAGATTATGCTAGGCCTAAAGTACACAAGAATCTCATCATCTTCAGAAATTAAAATTAAATAATCAAATACCATCAAAATAAATTCATGATAACTAAATGATCAACTTATTCGTTACAATGGTATCAGAAATAGAACTAACCAATCAATCTAAAAATTTTGGTACTCAAATCTCATGCTCGATCCGATCCTGTCGCGTCCCGAATCCAGCACTGGAATCGGTTACGTGACCGGCCGCATAAGTCCTAGGTTTTATCCTAGAGATCATGCAAGGCCTAATCTTCAATTCAATATCCAAATAGTGGTAAGGAACAAATTTCACTAATTATTTATTGATTCTAAGAATTTTTCATAAAATTCAACTATAAACTTAGAGATCAACACCTAAATCCTAGCTTCTCACTGACTGGTCCCAAAGTCCAATTGATCTTCGGTATTTGTAACAAAAATATAGAAAAATAGGGGTGAGCTACACAGGCTCAGTAAGTTATCAACACCTCCAGTATACATACACAAAAATGTCATTAATAAATAGCAAGCACAAACACACCATACAACAAGATGTCCATCAATATAATAATATATATCCAGCAACATGATGCAAATATATATACTTAATCACAACTGACACTGACATGATGGATGGCCAACCATTTACTTTACCCTCCTAGTCCTTTTGACTATGGCCATGATTGGCCCGTGGCTCGTCCCACAAGAGACTAGATCCTAACTCACATACTGAAACCGGTCATGTACCAGTGATTGCCCCACTAGAGGCCCACAAGGAAAACTAGCTCTGAGTATCGCACGAGAAACATGCATCCTCTGCATGTGCCTGCCACGCATGGCTAAAATAAGGCAACTAGTTCCTGACTCACATACTGCTCATCGGTCATGTGCCAGCGATCGCCCCGCTGGAGGCCCACAAGGAGACTAGGTCCTCGTATGATCATAGTCGGACTAGAAAGCATCCACACCAATACAATGCACCCACACCAGCACAATGCACCCACACCAGCACAATGCATGCACCCAATGCAAATTAAAATATATTACATGCATTTAATATTTCATAACATATTTGGCATATAATATTAGAGGTCAAGATAACTTACCGAAAAGGATCCACCAACAAGTACAATTTAAATCTAGATCTGATCTTCCAAGGACAACGATGATCTGACCAACAATTTAAACATATAATTAATTTTTATTTAATAAAACTAAAAAGAAAACTATGTTATCATGGGGCACTCTCCTCAATCCAAATCCAATTATCATCCAAAATTTACCTTTCCTCCCTTCCCTTCTCTTTCTCTCTCCTCTCTCTCTCCTTCCTCACCCACGATGGCGGGGGACCTCGCGGGTGAGCCACCGAAAACCACCCCGGCGACGGATTCTCAGGTAGGTTTCTCTCTCTCTTTCTCTCTCTTCATATATTTTTTTTCCTTTTCTTTTTTTTTTCTATTTTTTCTTTCTTTTTTTTGTTCTCTTTTCTTTTTCCTCATAGAACAGAGACCCCCCCCCCGTTTTTTTTTCTTTCTTTCTCTTCCTTCTCCTCTCTTCTTCCCGAACCCCCTCCCTGCACCTCATCTTGACCGAACCACCCTCCCCATGGTGGCTGGCGGTGGCCATGGGGACGGTCACCGAAAGGAGGGTCGGCAATTCCGAAGGCGAACCGAAGGGAGGATGGTGGTGCAGCCACCGTCGACGTACGGCCCAAGCAAATCGAAGAAAATCAAACTAAAATCCCATTAATCCTCAAAAATAACTAAAAAAAGAACTCACCGCTCTTGCAGGGCTTCCGGGCACTCGCCGGAGAGGAGGGAGATGGCGGTGAAAGCTCGGTTAGTGCTTCCTTGGACGGCAGTGAGAGGGGGAGAAAGATTTATAAGAAAACTAATGGGAAGATGCCTCGCCGTTTGGGGAAGAAACTCCGCCCAATCGGAGTTCCAATCCACTCTAAACTCATCTTTGACTCCTTCCCTCCCCTCCACAACTCTCCCTCCCGAGTCCTTCGGCGAAATCCTCGGTCGATCAACGCGAACACTCCTCCCCTGTTTCGGCTTCTCCATATTTTTTTTTTTCTGGGTTCCGGGTGAAGTCGGCAAGGGTTGCCGACTTCAGCCCAAAACACCCAAAACACGGGCGGGCCTCACAGATCCACCTATGCGTCCTGCGACTCTGAAAGAAAAAGAGAAGTAGAGGGTAGGGATGGCACCAAAATCCAAACCTATGGGTACCCGGCCCGACCCGATTGGGTCGGGTAGTCAACGCTTGAATTGGGTTTGGGCCAGGTTTGGGTAAAACCCCAATGCTTAACTTTGGATTTAGATCGGGACTGGGTACATATACACCCGACCCGAATCCGGTCCAAATTATTTTAATATTTAAATATATATAATTAATATATATTATATTAATTATTAAATTTTAAAATACTTAAACCCTTTAACCTAATCATTATTTTTCATAAATAAGGGAATTGTAAATTATAATTTGTAGTCGGTAAATCCTGATTAATCTTTAACTCCCCTCTTCCTCTTCGATGACTCTTCCTCCTCTCGGATCAGTGTTGAACTAAAAATGTAGTTAAATTCTATTTGTTTAATGTATGTATGATTTATAAAATGGTAGATTTTAAAGTTGATAAAAATGAAAAAAAATCTGAATTATCCGATACCTGATTGAGATGGGTTTGGATAAAAAAAATCCAGTCCCGATAGTGTTTGGATCGGGTTTGGGTAGCTTATTAAGTATTCGGGATTAGATTTGGATAGTTATATACTCGGCCCGAACCCGGTCCATTGCCATTGCTAGTAGAGGGTAAGCTTTACAGTCCGGTAAGAATTTTTATACAGTCACATCAATAATAATAATACGATTTGCAAATGATATGACCGGATCGCTGACGTGGAGCAAGAAGCCTGATGTGGAGCCCTCATTGGACGCCACGCTGGATTCCCACTATCGATCCCTTCGCCGGGCCGAGCTCCCCGATGCCAACGGGGCCGCCCGTCGAAGACGGGCTCCGTCCTCCGTCAGGTCGATCCCCGCCAGGTCGGGACGCCTAGGTCGGAGCCGAGCTCAAACCCCACCAGAGGCAGACATTTTGAGCCTGAGGTCGGGTCTCGTGTTCCGGAGTCGAGCCCAAGCCTCTTCGCCACGAGGAACCCCTTTGAGGCTGGGTCCCCTGGGCTGGGCGCACCTCATCCACCTCTGCCAGCCCGAGCTCGGTAAAAGCTGGGCCCCCTGGCCTGGTGCCAAGCTCGGCCCTCCTCCGCACATCCGAGCCGCCGCGAAGCTGATCCCCTGCGAGTGGACCCCATCTTCTCAGCTCGGTCTTCAACTTAGAGCGAGACACCAACCACCACGGGAGCAGCACCTCCCCTCCGAAGACGGTGGCGGGCTTTCCGAGGACCGTACGACAGCACCCGCCAAGTCGCCATTAATGCCCACAGCTGCCATTCACACCAGAAAGAAAAGAGGCTCACATCAAGGCACCATTTCCTCCACCGATCTGCCGTACGACTAGAGAAAAGATCCCACCAGGGAGCATGGTTCCCGAGAGTGGCGGCACAACAGTCGAGGTCCCACCAGGCTTCCAGGAAGGGCAAATAAAAGGAATGTCAGAGGCATGCAGGAGCTTCCCCAGCTATCCAATAAAGAAGACGTCCCGTCTACGGCACGGTACCTTGTTGTACCTGTCTGACAGCATGGGAGAATCCCGAGGCAAGCCAAAGTAGAAGACTCAGCCAGAGTAAACAAGGAGGTAACACACTCATTTTTCTAAAGGAGAGAGCACCCAATTTTTCAACAACACAACCATCGCAAAGAGAAAGAGAAGGGGGAAAGGCCAGAGAGGAGGGCAAGACCACCTCAGCCACCACCTCTCCCAGCTCGCTCACACTCTCATGCACTCCACTCACTCCTAGTGTGGAGCTCATCCAGAGTGGCTCAACCAGGAGGATATGTTCCCCTGGATCGTCACTGACTTGACCGTCGGAGTGCCCCTGCCAGAATCTCCGGCCCGGGTCACTGACGTTGGCTTTCTTGCAGGTCCCGAGACACCGGAGGCATCCCCGCGGGCGGACGCGGAACACCCGACGACCTCAGCAGCTACGGGCCACGACGATCCGGGCGGCAACAGATTGGCGCGCCATGTAGGGGCCGCATCAGAACGACGCTTGATCCAGTTCAAGCCCCGCTCAGCCAGCCCTTTGGGAGGATGGTGACCACCCGGGCAAGGGGAGCTTCTCCCAGCCACGCGGAGGCATCCCCTTCTCACGGGAACCCGCACGGACCGGAGACGGAAGTACCTGCCCCGGTTCAACCGCCCCCACTGGAGACCCAGCTGACCGCACTTGCCCAGCAGATGCATACTCTTACTGCGGCGGTGCGCCAGCTCCAGCACTAGCATCAGCATCGGTCCCTGGCCATCCACCAACAGCCAGAGACCCCTGCGGCCCACGCCGCAGCACCCCGCGACAGCCTACGTTCCTTCCACGAGAGGCCTTCACAGCCCCGGGCAGCTACAGACCCTCGGGGTACCTTTCCAGCCCCAATGAAGCGACGGCGGGCCGGCTCCACTGACGAAGAAAGTTGCTCACCGCACCTCGACCGGGGGACACCTAGATCCCGCCAAGGCCGGAAGGGCAAAGCTCCTCGTCGTGGGTGCCGCGTGTCCGCATCACCTTCACTGCCCTCCTCAGCAGAGGGGTCCACAGACGAGGCCATCAGGCGCATGGCGGAGAAGCGCCTAGAAGAGCATGACCGCAAGCTGACGGAGTTTGTCCGCCGGTTCGCAAACTTGCCCGGCTCCGCTAGTGAGCCAGTGGGCTATGACGCCCGCCCCCCTTTCTCCTAGGAGATCCAGGCAGAGCCAATTCCTCGCCGGTTCTGCATGCCGCAGGTGGATCCTTACAATGGGACCACCGATCCCCTGGACCACCTGGAAAGTTACCGGGTCCTCATGAGGGTCCAGGGGGCTACTGACGCCCTTCTGTGCGTCGCCTTTCCTGCTACCCTTCGGAAGGCGGCTCGGGTGTGGTTTACCCGCCTCGAGCCAGAAAGTATCAGTTCTTTCGCCCAGCCAAGGCAGAGGTTCGTGGCTCATTTTGACGCCTGTCGAAAGATGCCACGCGAGGTAGACAACCTCTTCTCCATCAGGCAGCAAGACCGTGAGCCACTGTAAGATTACATGGCCCGCTTCAAGGCCGCTGCATTGGAGATCTACAGCCTGGAGGAGCCGGTGGCGATGCTGGCTCTAAAACGAGGGCTCAGGACTTCCCGCCTGACCTACTCGCTCGACAAGAAGCCCTCGAAGACCTACGCCGAGCTACTCTTCCGGGCTTTGAAGTACATCCGTATCGAGGAGGCTGATCGTACAACGCGGGAGTTCGACGGGAAGCCACTGAGGGGGCCGGCACCTGCCGAGGCGCCTGGCGCGCGGAGGCCGGGACCGCCAGCTAGAACCCCCGACCAGCACCGAGGCCAAGGAGTGCTCCCGTCCCTCATGGGAACTTCACTCCCCTTCTCCGCCCCGAGGACGAAGATCCTCATGGAGATCGAGGGCGAGACCTATCTGAGGCGTCCTGCGCCGTTGAAGCCATCATTCACCCGTGACAAGATGAAGTACTGCCGCTTCCACCGTGACCACGGGCACGACACCGAGGAATGCCGCAATCTCAAATGGGAGATCGAAGAGCTCATCAAAAGAAGCTACCTCGGAAAGTATGTGGGGGGCAGAACTCGGCTAAAGTCCCAAGTGCTCGTTGCTCTCCCGCCAGCTCCAGCCATCGACAACTGTCCCACCGAGAAGCCGGTGGGCATGATCTCCTGGGGAGCTGAGCGCGCATCCAAAAGGACCCGGGGGGCAGGGAACTCTGAGAATGTACTCCCCTTTATGAGGGAAGGGGAAAACGGGAAGAAAAATGTAAACAATGATGCTGTGGTCGTCGAGATGACGATTGCAAAACATCCTGTAAAACACATCATGGTAAATAGTGGAAGCTCCACAGATGTGCTTTTCTACGATGCTTTCTCCAGGATGAACCTCTCCCCTGCTCAGCTCAAGCCAGTATATACTCCCCTTGTTGGTTTCATGGGAGATTCCGCAAGAGTGGAGGGAGAAATCACTCTCCTGGTTACTGCCGGGACCCCACCTCGGCACAGCACCATCATGATGACGTTCACGGTTGTCAGGCTTTCCTTGCCTTATAACATGATTCTGGGCCGACCTGGGCTCAATCTCCTTGACGCCATCGTCTCCATCAAAAGACTACTTGTGCAATTCCCAACCCCCTGCGGTGTGGGGGAGATGAGGGGGACGCCCCAGCCAGTGCGGCATTGCTTCCAAACCCTCCCCGGGACCCGGGTGCCCGAGGAGGGCTTCAAGGCGGACGAGCTTGACCAGAGGGTTCAGGACCCTAGAGGAGGCTCGGCCGAGCGCTTGCTTCCTTACCAGCTCGGGACCGACCAGACAAAGACTGTGCAGATCGGAGCCCAACTGCCCAAGGAGGAGAAAGCTCCGCTGCTGGAGTTCTTGAGGGCGAATGCGGACGTATTCGCCTGGACGGCAGCCGACATGCCAGGTATTCCCCCTGAAGTCATCACCCACAAACTTAATGTCGATCCAAAGTGCAGGCCGGTTCGACAGAAGAAGAGAAGCTTCTTCCCAGAAAGACAAGCGGCTAGCAATGAGGAAGTTGAGAAACTCCTCGCCGTCGGCTTCGTCCGAGAAGTACAATATCCAAGCTGGCTGGCGAACGTGGTGATGGTGAAGAAGAATAACGACAAGTGGAGGATCTGTGTAGACTACACCGACCTCAACAGAGTGTGCCCGAAGGACAGCTTCCCTCTGCCGAGGATAGACCAGTTGGTGGATGCCACTTCAGGGCACAGGCTGCTCTCCTTCATGGATGCATTCTCCAGGTACAATCAGATCCGGATGCACCCTGGGGATGAGGAGCACATCGCCTTCATCACTGACCAAGGGACGTACTGCTACAGGATGATGCCCTTTGGCCTGAAGAATGCTGGGGTCACATACCAACGTCTCGTCAACAAAGTCTTCAAGGACCAGATTGGCAAGAATGTGCAGGTGTACGCGGATGACATGTTAGTCATGAGCAAACCGAGCTCGGACCCCATTGCCGACCTCGCGGAAGCCTTTCACAGTCTCCAGAAGCATCAGATGAAGCTCAACCCAGCGAAGTGCATCTTCGGGGTGGCGGCCGGGAAATTCCTCGGCTTCATGGTCACCCAGAGAGGCATTGAGCCGAATCCGGAGGTCCAGGCAATCCTCGACATGGAGCATCCAACATCCAAGAAACAGGTTCAGCGCCTGACGGGGAGAATCGCAGCCCTAAGCCGGTTCATCTCGAGGTCGGCTGACCGCTGCCTCCCTTTCTTCAAGGCGCTGCGCAAGATGCATGACTTCACCTGGACTGAAGAGTGCCGGACGGCTTTCAAGGAGCTGAAGAAGTTCCTGACCTCCCCACCTCTGCTGTCCAGACCCGAAGATGGAGAAGAGCTCCTGCTCTACCTGGCGGTCACACCAGGGGCCGTCAGCTCGGTGCTTGTCCGTATGGATCGGGACGGGTCACAGAAGCCGGTGTACTACACCAGCAAGATACTCCATGATGCGGAGATTAGGTATACCCGCTTCGAAAAACTTATTTTTGCACTAATAATGTCTGCTAAGCGCCTCAGGCCCTATTTCCAAGCGCATCCCATCGTGGTTGTGACTGATCAGCCGTTGAGGACTATGCTAAGCCACCCCGAAACTTCCGGAAGGTTGGCCAAATGGTCCCTGACGCTGAGTGAGTACGACATCGCATACCGGCCGAGGTCATCGCAGAAGGTCCAAGTCCTAGCCGACTTCGTGGTCGAGTGTACAGGGCTTCCCGAGGAACCAGAGCGGATGGTCCCGGAAAGCCAAGCTGAGCCCGGCCCACCTGGGGACCCTTGGGTCCTTCACGTGGACAGAGCCTCCAATTCTTGCGGGAGCGGAGTAGGCCTCATCCTCGCCAATTCCGACGGAGTGGTGACGGAGTGTGCACTTCGCTTCAAGTTCCCCGCTACAAACAACCAGGCGGAGTACGAGGCGCTCCTTGCGGGCCTGAAGATGTCCCGCGAGTTGGGCGTACAGGACCTCAAGGTCTTCACCGACTCCCAACTGGTTGCCGGACAAGTCTTCGGAGAGTACGAGGCCCGAGATCCCCAGATGATGTACCTGGAAAAGGTCCGTTTGAGCACGGCAGGCTTTCGTTACTTTTGCGTTTCCCACATTCCTCGTGGAGAAAATGCTCGTGCGGACGCATTGTCAAGGCTCGCTACCTTACCGGACTCATCTCTGGGGCGCGCCTACGTCGAATATCTCGAGAGTCCAAGCTACGAAAGCCCCGAGGAGGTGTAACAAGTAGCCCCCGAGCCGAGCTGGATGGACAAGTATGTCAAGTACATCCAGGACGGCGTACTGCCGGAAGACTACAAAGAAGCTGGCCTTATCAGAAAGAAAGCCGCCCGCTTCGTCATGATGGACGGCCAGCTCTACCGCCGATCTTATTCCTACCCTTTCCTGAAGTGTCTCAGGCCCATAGAGGCAGCCTTCGTGCTCCAGGAGATACACGAGGGCCTCTGTAGAAATCATATAGGAGGGAGGACTCTGGCGTACAAGGCGCTCCGCCAGGGGTACTTCTGGGAAACGATGAGAGAGGACGCCGCCGACTTCGTCAAGAAGTGTGACAAGTGCCAGCGCCATTCCCACATCCAGCGCTTGCCGGCCGCACCGATCTCCCAACTGTCGTCCCCCTGGTCCTTCACACAATGGGGGATGGACATTCTGGGACCGTTCCCTACCGCACCAGGGCAGCGGAAGTTCCTGCTGGTGGCGATCGACTACTTCACCAAATGGGTCGAGGCAAAGCCGCTAGCTCGAATTACGGAAGCCAATGTCCGACAATTCCTCTGGAAGTCTATCATCTGCCGTTTCGGACTCCCCAATTGCGTCATCACCGACAATGGGCGATAGTTCGACAACCGAGAGTTCGAGGGATTTTGCACCGAGCACGGGATCCAGCATCGGTTTACCTCGGTCGCCCATTCCCAGACGAATGGGGAAGCCGAGGTCACCAACCGAACCATTCTTCAAGGACTCCGCACCAGGTTGGATCAAACGAAGGGCAGATGGGCAGAGGAACTCCCAAGCGTCCTGTGGGCTTACCACACAACGCCCAGAACGGCAACGGGCGAAACCCCCTTCAACCTTGTCTTTGGATCTTAAGCGGTGATCCTAGTCGAGCTTGGCGTGCCCACACTCCGGGTGCAGCAGTACGACGAGGCCCAGAATTCGGCGCATATCCTACTCAACCTCGATCTCCTCGAATAAACAAGGGACAAAGCTCGGCTCCGGATGGTAGCATACCGATAACGGGTCGCCCGATACTACAATGCACGGGTGAAGCAGAAGGCTTTCCGACCTGGCGACCTGGTGCTGCGCCGAGCAGAAGCATCCCAACCCTGGGAGTGCGGCAAACTCTCACCAAACTGGGAGGGCCCTTATAAAGTGGCCGAGGCCCTGTCGCAGGGGGCCTACTACCTAGAAGACTTGGATGGCGCCAGGTTCCCCTGGACCTGGAATGCTTGTAATTTGAGGAGATACTATCAGTGATGTAAGTATTCCCTCTATGAGAAATAAAGATTCCTTTCTGCAACACGATCTATCTGTCTTGCAGGAAACTCAAGCCGCGAGCCTAGCTCCCCGGCATCAAAAGGACTGAACGACCCTCCGGTACAAAAGACCGGACGACCCTCCGGCGCCGGCGAGCCTAGCTCTCCAACAAGCCAGCCGCAAGCCTAGCTCCTCGGTGACAAAGCCCGGAGAAAAGTCCTCCGGCACGAAGACCTAGGAAGCCCCCAGGCACCGGCAAGCCTAGCTCCTCGACACAGCCCAGAGAAGAGTCCTCTGGCACGAAGGCCTGGGAAGCCCCCAGGCACCGGCGAGCCTAGCTCCCCGGCATCAAAGACCGGATGACCCTCCGGCACCAAAGACCGGACGACCCTCTGGCACCGGCGAGCCTAGCTCCCCGGCACCAAAGACCGGATGACCCCCAGGCACTCAACGTCTCTGAGCCTAGCTCCAAGGTGACATCTTCTGAGCTGCGTCCTCAAATCATCAAGTTCTCAACGTCCCCGAGCCCAGCTCCAGGATGCCCGCTTAAGATCGGAGCTCAGACCTCCGTCCAGGGGCACCTCCGAGCCATGCAGCTCGTCATCATCAATGCCTCCAAGCTCGGCTCCACGACGACAGCCGAAGCCGGGCCCCGTCCTCCGCCAGGCCAGCTCCAGGATGCCCGCTCAAGACCGGAGCTCAGACCTCCGTCCAGGGGCACCTCCGAGCCACGCAGCTCGTCATCATCAATGCCTTCGAGCCCGGCGCCCCGACGACGGTCGAAGCCGGGCCCCATCCTCCGCTAGGTCAGCTCCCACAAGCCCGGGATGCCTAGGCCGGAGCTGAGCACGAGCTCCCACCCAAGGCGGACCCCTCGAAATCGGGACCCGTGGCCAGGAGTCGAGATCAGCCTTCGTCGCGAGGCACCACTCCGAGCTTAGGTCCCCTGGGCTGGGCAGCATCGTCGCCAAACAAAGCCCAGAGAAGAGTCCTCTGGCACGAAGACCTGGAAAGCCCCCAGGCATCAGCGAGCCTAGCTCCTCGGCACCAAAGCCCAGAGAAGTCCTCTGGCACGAAGACCTAGAAAGCCCCAGGCATCGGCAAGCCTAGCTCCCCAGCATCAAAGACCGGACGACCCTCCGGCACCAAAGACCGGACGACCCTCCGGCACCGGCGAGCCTAGCTCCCCGGCACCAAAGACCGGATGACCCTCCGGCACCGGCGAGCCCAACTCCCTGGTAAAGGACCTGGGAAATCCCCACGCATTCAACGTCTCCGAGCCTAGCTCTAGGACGCCAGCCCAAGAGCGGAGCTCAGGCCTCCGGCAAAGGAAACCTCCGAGCCAAGCAGCTCCCCGGCTAGTACATCCCCGAGCCCGGCTCTAAGGCGATGTCCCATAGATTCAACTTTTGAAGATCAGGCTCCGAGCCTAGCTCTGAGGCATTCAAGATGTGGGCCGCCCTTAGGTGCTCAGGTCCGGAATTCCTCCCTGCAACCTCCTCGCGACGACAGAAAAGAGAGAAGAAAGGGGGGGAGGGGAGGGAAAAGACATTCGCATCATAGAAGGAAGAAAAGAAGTCAAGTCTATGGAATCAATTTTCATTACTTGAAAGGAAATTTTACATCATGTTCTGGGCCCTGACAAGCCAGGTAGCCCGGTTCAAAGAAAAAACAAGTAGCAAAAATTACAAAAAGAAAGTAAAAGGGATACATGGGAAGTCCTAGACTACGAGGCCGGCTCCTTCCCTGGGTGGCGCACGGCCGGGACTTCCCCCTCTTCTACCTCCGGAGCGGGGTCGCGCACCTGAGCGGGCTCTGCTGGAGGAGCGGACTCAGCCACAGCTGCCGTGGAGGCCGGCTCGGCCGCCTTCTCCTGCGGAGCTGCCTCAGCTGCTGCCACAACCGAAGTCGGCTCGGCAGCCTTCGGGGCCACTGGCGGAGATGCCCCGACTGAAGCGGCCCCCTGTTCTCCTGCGGCCGCCTTCGGAGCAGGAGCCTTCTTTCCCGGGGTCCGGAGCGCGGCCAGCTGCTCGGACAGGATACCTCGCAGCTGCTGGCGGCAATAAGCGAACCCCTTGGTGAAGGAGTCCGTCGCCGCCTCCTTGAAATCTTTGAGGTACTCAGGAGAAGCTTTGAAGGCGGCCACCGCGCCGGCGGCGTCCCTTCTGGTGCCCTCTGCCTTGCTCTTTTCAATGGCCGCCAGCTCCTCATCGCGCTCGGCTTGGCGGACTGCCGCCGCCATTCCCTTCTCGGTGACCTCGGCGGCATGGCTGGCGGTTGCGGCCTTCTTCTCGGCCTCAGCGGCCCTCCCCTCGGCCTCAGCGGCCCTTTTCTTCGCGGCCGCCACCTTCCTCTCTGACTCGGCCCGGAGCTCCTTTAGCCGAGTCCTCTTCAATTCGAGCTCGCTTTCGAGCTCCTTTACTCTGGCGGCGTCCGCGGCCTCAGCCGTGAGGCTCTTGATTTTGAGGTTGGCCTCCTGGGCCTCCTCGTTCTTCTGGCTTGCCTCGGCCCGCAGGGACTTGTGCTCTGTCAGCCGCTCTTTCTCCCCCTTCGCCTAATTCCGGTAGAAGTCCCGGATGAGGAGTAGTTCCCTACCTTGCTGTATTGGAGAAAACATGTTAATTATCAAATGAAAAAGAAGCTCGGGAAAGACCAAAAAGGGGCGAGAAGAAACTTACAGCATAGAGGTTGGCGAACGTCGAGCCAATGGCATCGCCCAGAAGCCTCCCGCTCCCGTCTCTCCAGTCGCAGGACTGGACGGAGAAGTCCATCATCCGCTCGGCGAGGCTGGGATCCTTTACCAGAGAGACATTCGGCCCCAGCTTGAAGGGGACCCTCCGGTAATCTCTGTCTCTGGTCCCCGCCGGCTCAGCTCCTTCATCGGCGGGTGGCGCCCTCGATGCCAACTGCGAGACCGGCGTAGCGTCAGACCGCACCTGGGGCACCGGCCTAATCTCTTGTGGCCCCCCTTCCTCCTCGACGTTGTCGACCTCCGGGGTGGGGGGTGCCGACCTGGCGGTGGCAGCCGATCTCGCGTGGGCGACTAACTCGGGCTCGGGCGCCGCTACTGGCTCGCGCTGCCCGACAGGCACGGAAACGGGCTCGGCCGCCCTCTAACACCGTCGTTCTTGAACCGGTGCATCCGCCCCGGCCTGCACCGGCCTCGCCCCATCCTCGGCTTGAGCCCTCTTCGGAGCGGGCTCACCTGTCTCGGCTGCCTGCTCTCGCTCGTCGGAGAACGAGAGCAGCTCATCCATCGAAAACTTCTTTTCTGCACCAGAGAGAACGAGGTCAGCCCATCAACACCAAAAAAAAAAAAAAAGAGAAAAATAAATAAGAAACGATGGGTGGGTGGCCAAGTCGAACTCACCCAACTCCCGCGCTGAGCTGACCCCAGTCTCGCGAAGATTCTACTCCGACAACAAGACCTCCAGTGATGGGATCTCGGCCGATCTGAGCAGGTCATACATGTCGAGGTCGGCACCTTCGACATAGTTCCTATTCGGAGATCGATCTGGGTCGTTCCAAACCCAGTCGATCCCCTCTACTGAGGCAAAAAAGAACCTACTCTTCCATCAAAAGCAAAAAAGAACCTACTCTTCCATCTTTTGATGGAAGAGGGGAGTACAAATTTGATGTCCCGAGGGCGGGAAGAAAGGGACCACCACCCGTCCTCGGTAGGGTGGCGTTTCAAGATGAAGAAGGCCCTGAACAAGGAAAAACGGGCAACAATCCCATGGAAGTGGCACAGAATGATGAAGCAAAATATCGTTCTGACAGCATTGGGGATCAACTGAGTAGGAACAAGCCGGTAGTTGGCCAAGAAAGAAAGGAAAAAAGGATGTACAGGAAAGCGAAGACCCCCGGCGAAGGCCTCCTCATAGAAAGCGATCCGCCGAGGGCCACTGGAGGTAACCCGCTCCCCGGGACGAGGGACGGAGAGCCGGACGGACTCGGGGACGCCATAAGCTTCCCAGATAGACATAAGGTCCTCAGCGGTAATCACCGAAATGATCCCTCCGGGACCTGTCGACCGAGAAGGCCCAGGAAGGGAAGGGGAAGCAGAAGTTGAAGCAGGAGCAGGAGCAGGAAGGAGAGCCAAGCGGGGAGGAGGAGAAGACCCGGGTTCCCTAATGGACACCGGGCCATGGTAAGGCCTTCTATTGAACTCGTACCTCGCCGCCTCCATCTCCTCGTCGGAAGAAGAGGGAGTTTTCGGCCAGGAAGGTCCGGCCTTAGCTTGGCACGAGAGATGGAAGTTGGGGCCGAAGCGGTCCATGGAAGAGAGGAGAACAAAGCAACTCCTAGGTGACGAGAAGGAGGCGAACGGAGGAAGACCTACGGCGACTTCTAACATGCGAAAAGGGAGAGCTAACCTGCTAAAGCTTAGGGAAGACGCCGACGGTCGGAGAAGAAGAAGAGGACTCCTGTACGGCTCCGGGCGCGAAGAGTTTGAAAAAAGGCATGTTTCGAAAGGACTCACCCATCCATTCGAGACAACCTGCGTCCGACCGTACCGTTACGGCTTCCCCAAGAGTCAGGCCATGTGTCGCTGATCAACAGGGCCAGCACCCCCCATTCGACCGCGGCCGCTCCAACTTCTGTGCCCGCCATAACCGCTCCCGAGACGTGGCCACGTGGTGCCCCCGCACAGGCTCGAAGGACCGCCGAGCGAGGCGCCGCCGATATTGGTAATCATTGCACCAGATTTCTCCACCTTTCCACGTCAGCGCTGTAGCTACTCCCTTCGACCCGAGCGCTGCACGACAACGGGCCTCGGGAGTGGGGGGCAAATGATGTGACCGGATTGCTGACGTAGAGCAAGAAGCCTGACGTGGAGCCCTCATCGGACGCCACGCTGGATTCCCACTATCGGCCCCTTTGTCGGGCCGAGCTCCTTGATGCCAACGGGGCCGCCCGTCGAAGACGGGCTCCGTCCTTCGCCAGGTCGATCCCCGCCAGGTCGGGATGCCTAGGTCGGAGCCGAGCTCAAACCCCACCAGAGGCAGACATTTTGAGCCCAAGGTCGGGTCTCGTGTTCCGGAGTCGAGCCTAAGCCTCCTTCGCCACGAGGAACCCCTTCGAGGCCGGGTCCCCTTGGCTGGGCACACCTCATCCACCTCTGCCAACCCGAGCTTGGTAAAAGCTGGGCCCCCCTGGCCTGGTGCCGAGCTCGGCCCTCCTCCGCACAGTCGAGCCATCGCGAAGCTGATCCCCTGCGAGTGGACCCCATCTTCCCAGCTCGGCCCTCAACTCAGAGCGAGACACCAACCACCACGGGAGCAGCACATCCCCTCCGAAGATGGTGGCGGGCTTCCCGAGGATCGTACGACAGCACCCGCCACGTCGCCATTAATGCCCACGGCCGCCATTCACACCAGAAAGAAAGGAGGCTCACATCAAGGCACCATGCCCTCCACCGACTTGTTGTACAACCAGAGAAAAGACCCCATCAGGAAGAATGGTTCCCGAGAGTGACGGCACAACAGTCGAGGTCCCGCCAGGCTTCCAGGAAGGATAAATAAAAGGAATGTCAGAGGCATGCAGGAGCTTCCCCAGCTATCCAATAAAGAAGACGTCCCGTCTACGGCACGGTACCTTGTTGTACCTGTCTGACAACATGGGAGAATCCCGAGGCAAGCCAAAGTAGAAGATTCAGCCAGAGTAAACAAGGAGGTAACACACTCATTTTTCTAAAGGAGAGCACCCAATTTTTCAACAACACAACCATTGCAAAGAAAAAGAGAAGGGGGAGAGGCCAGAAAGGAGGGCAAGACCACCTCGGCCACCACCTCTCCCAGCTCACTTACACTCTCATGCACTCCACTCACTCCTAGTGTGGAGCTCATCCAGAGGGGCTCGACCAGGAGGATCTGTTCCCCTGGATCGTCACTGACTTGACCGTCGGAGTGCCCCCGCCGGAATCCCCGGCCCGTGTCACTGACGTTGGCTTTCTTGCAGGTCCCGAGACACTGGAGGCATCCCCGCGGGCGGACGCGGAACACCCGACGACCTCAGCAGCTACGGGCCACGACGATCCGGGCGGCAACAGCAAATATCAAGGAGATAGTAGAACAAGGAATCACAAAAAAACATGTCATGCAATCAAAACAATCCAACCGTCACATTAGGTAAAACCATGTCTTATGTTTATATTCCAGTTTAGTCATCAATCTTCTTTAAGATTTTGGACTAATCACGGTCATGCTTCAGTCCATGACTGGTAATTTCAGTATTACACTTCAGCCTGTGACTGACAAGCTCATTGTCATACTTTGCTTGTGATGGTCACACTTCAGCCAGACTGGCAATCTTGGTATCACACTTCAGTCCGTGACTGACAAATTCAGTAACCATGATTTTATCCGTGGCATGGCTAGTCTAAATATTTCTTTTTCCTGATTATCACCTTATCAACTCTCATGTTATCAAATCACGTCCTTTTCAATATTTTCAATAACCGGTATTACAATCCAAACCATCCAAAATAATCATGTTTATTATAAATATATACGAAAAATATAAATAATAATACCGATAATTACAAATGTCCATCACACAGTCAAAATATATAATGCATAAACAATCATGTATGTCAATGCTCGTGCCATATAAAATATATTTATAAACTGGTGATCGTGTCCACAAATCCTTACCTCACTAGAGATAGATATAATATACCCCGATATCAGTATGCACCCGGAACTCACTCAATGCCCTTTTGTCCGGAAAACTGTCTTCTTACAATAGTAATTTTATTTTTAATATGAATAATTTTGTGGTATAGTAACTATAAACCCAGAACCTTCTAGCCAAATTTTATCCACGAGTTATTCTCACTCGAGAAAAATTTTAGAGAGAGAAAGTAGAGAGAGAAATTATAGAGAGTATAGAGGAGAAAGAAAAGATTTTTTTTTTTTCGTTTCTTCTTTTTCTTTTCCTTCTCTGTTTTGTTTCCCTCTTGGCTCAGCCCGAACGGCTTCCCACAGTCCCAAGAACCAGGGAAGATGAGGAGCGGAGGATGGGCAGCATCCGCTGGAGCATGGCTAGATGGAGTGGGGGGTCGGGGTGGTGTCGCTAGCTTGGCCACCAGCAAAGAACTTGGGAGGAGAAGAATGGGCCCTGCCCCCTTGCTGCCACAAATAATTAATCAAAGGCTAAGGGAGGAGGCTTATCGATGATGGTCCAGGAGGTCGGCCATTGGAGAGGAGAAGCAAAATCGATGGAGGCTCGACCTTGACTGATTGGAGGCGATGAGGGACGGGATTTAAAGAAGAAACTTGGAGGATAGTATCATCGCACGGTGGATTTGCTTTGCCGATCGAGAGCCCTGCACAACCCCTTCATGCCTTCGGCCCTCTCTTGCCCAACCACGGTAGTCCATTGATTATAAATCCGGCGATCTTTTCGCTCGAACAAGCAGGGGATGAAGTCCCCTGTTTCGATTCTTCTTTTTTTCGTGTTGGGTTGAAGTCGGTTGAGACCGTCGACTTTGATCCAGCGAAAGCCCAGCCCGGTTCTCACATTCTTCTTCGTTAAAATAATTGTCCTCAAAATTATGTACCTACAGTTCAAAAAGTTGTAGATACTTGTCTCTCATTTTACCTCAAGTTTTCAGGTAGGCACTCTCTCACTGTGGTTGCTCCACTATATCTTTACATACGGTATGGTTCAATATCGTAATACTTGATCTTTCTTGTTGACAATCCATATGGGGATCTCCTTGTAGGTCAGATCCTTATGAAGATACAATGGCTCATACTCTACCGTATGACTCGGATCCGGAATATACTTCCATAGCATCGATAAATGAAATACATTATGCATACCTGATAAGGCTGGTGGTAGTGCTAATCGATAGGCCTTCTTCCCGATCCTGTCCAAAATTTCAAATGGTCTCATATCTTAAGCTCAATTTATCATGCATTTCAAATCTTGTCACGCCGTTAGTGAAAGAAGTTTTCAAGAAAACATGATCACCTACTTGAAATTCCAGCACTCTTCTTTTGTCAGTGTAGCTCTTTTGCCTGCTCTGAGCTGTGCGAAGTCATTATCTGATCACTTGTACCTTGTCCACAGTTTGCTGCACTATCTCTGGATTGAATAATTATTTTTCTCTTATGTCGTCCCAGCAAATAGGAGATTTATACTTTCTATCATACAATACTTCAAAAGGTGCCATTTGGATGCTGGCTTGATAAATATTGTTATAAGCAAATTTTATCAATGACAAATGGCTGTCCCAAGCATCATCCAAGTCTATAATGCAAGATCTTAGTATATCTTTCAGAATTTGGATGGTTTGTTCTGATTGTCCATCAATTTGGAGATGAAATGACGTACTAAAATTTAATTTGGTACGAAGAGCTCTATGAAAGTTCTTCTAAAATTGTGAAACAAATTTACTGTCCTGATTCGATACAATAGTAGCTGAAATTCCATGCAATCTTACGATTTGTTTATATACAAGCTTGCTAATCTTTCCAAAGAGAGACTGACATGGAACGATAAGAAATGGGCTGATTTTGTCAATCAATCAACAATCACACATACCGCACATTACTTTTAGGGATTTTGGGCGAACCCGTCATGAAGTCCACAATAATATGTTCTCATTTTTTCTGAGGGATTGTGAAGGATTGCAGTGGTCCGACAGGTCTTTGATGCTTGACTTTTACCTGTTGACATACTAGGCATTGAGCTACATACTGTGCTATATCATTTTTCATACCAAACCATCAAAAGTTTTCTTTTAAATCTTGGTATATCTTAGTGCCTCCTGGGTGCATCGTATAAGCCAAATTGTGAGCCTCTTTTAAAATTTCATTTTTTATTTCTTGAATTTTAGGAACACAATCTATTACCAAACCTTAAAGTATCATCAACATGTATACATAATTCAGACTGGACACCAGACTCCACTATTTCTCTAATCTTCTATAATTTTAAATCTTCCTTTTGAGCTGATTTAATTTTTTTAATTAAGGTACGCTGCACCATAAGATGAGCTAGTTGAATTTTAGGATTATGCAGTCGTACCTCAATCTTAAATCTCTCCAAATCCAACATGATATGCTTCTGATTAGTAATTAAAGTTGCTAACTTACTCGAAAACTTTCTATTTAAAGTATCGGCTATAATATTTGATTTTCTTGGATGATAATTGATGGTCAAGTCATAATCCTTTAGTAAATCCAACCATCTTCTTTGTCTCAAGTTTAGCTCCTTTTGAGTAAAGATATATTTTAAGCTTTTTTGATTTGTGAAAATCTCAGTGCCTACCATACAAGTAATGTCTCCATATTTTTAAAGCAAAAACCATAGCTGTTAGTTCCAAATCATGAATAGGATAGCTTAACTTATATGGCTTCAACTGTTTAGAGGCATAAACTATCATTTTTTCATTCTGCAGTAAGACACAACCAAGATCCTTACGAGATGCATCACTATATATGATGAAATCCCCTGTTTCAGTAGAAATAGTTAGTACTGGGATTATCACCAATCGTCTTTTCAATTTTTAAAAACTTTGCTCACATTCACTTGTCCATTCAAATTTTATTCGCTTTTGAGTCAAACGGGTTAGAGACAGTAATAAAAGAAAATCCTTCCACAAATCTTTAATAATATTTTGCCATTTTGGATCAACTTTTTTTGGATCAATGGAGATATATTAGTAGGTCTTTCCTAATTTACTATGGCCTCAACTTTTTTTTAGATCAATGAAGATACCTTTCTTAGAGATGAATGTCCGAGAAAAGAAACACTATCTTGCTAGAACTCATACTTTTATAACTTGGCATACAGCTTCTTCTTCTTGAGTATTTGCAATACTATTCTTAGATATTCTTCATATGCTTGTGGTCTCCTTGAATAAATTAGTATGTCATTAATAAACACCACTATAAACTAATTTAGATAGGGTTAGAACACTCTATTCACGAGATCCATAAAAGGTGCATGTGCATTTATCAAATCAAAGGGCATGACTAAGAATTCATAATGTCCATATTTGGTTCTAAAGGCTGTCTTAAGCACATTTTCAACCTTTATCTTTAATTGCTGGTAGCCAGAACAAAGAGCAATTTTTGAAAATACTTGTATCCCTTGTAGTTGATCGAACATATCATCAATACTCGATAAGGGATATTTATTGTGTATTGTTACTTTATTTAACTTTTGATAGTCTATACAAAGCCTAAAGCTACCATCCTTCTCCTTCATAAATAATTGCTTCTTGAGTTCTTTTAATTCAGCTGGAGCCATCCTGTACGGAGCTTTAGAGATGGCTCTAGTATCAACTGGAGCCATCCTGTACAGAGGCTGGGCCGAGCTGAAATAATTTGGCCCATTTATATAAGTAGGCTTTTTGGCCTGGCCCCTGTAGCTCATGGGCTCAACAGGGTTAGGGCCGGGTCAACCTATGGGCCAAGAGTTTTTTTTTAAAAAATATATTAAAATTAAAAAACTCAAAATGGAAAATGGCAAACAGGTTATAGGTTACCAGGTCCACTTACCAGAGTAAACCACGGTTCACGTTAAATTTAAAGTTTAAAACTTTAAACTTAAAATGGAAAGATATTTTGACTTTTTTTTCCAATCTTCCGCGTCGTTCCTGATGGGTTTCGATGACACAGCGGATGGTAGAATTTCAAAAAATTTTATTAGAAAAACATAAGAAATTGAAGCCCTAATCCAGAATCCCTTGAGCATAACAATTAACTAATCATATAATGAGTCTTAAGAAGAATACCTGATACGCTATAACCTTCTTCTTTCCACTAGGCACACAAGTGCATGCCCTCCAGAGATGATCCACACGAGAATTGTACCAAGGAGACATTCCTTTGCTTGCTTAAACCACTAGGACTCTTTGGCAGCCTTCCTAGCCTTCTACAGCCTTTTCTTCTTTCCCAGACTAATACCCTCCTGACAAGTACTCTGAACCCTCTCCTAAACTCTTCTTACTTCTACTTAACACTTCTTTATTCTCTTCCTAAGCCCTTGTCTTAATTTGGCAGACTTGTCTTAAAGAAAGAACAATGTCTTAACAAAGGAAGGAAGAGACAAAGAGGATAAGTGCAAGAATGTAAGAAAGAAAGGATAGAATAATAATGCTCTCGGTAAAACATCGATGGGTTTATATAGGAAAGCAAGAGGCGTGGGATAAGGCTCTTCATCAGCCTTTGATTTGCTTTTCATCAGATTAAATAAGATCCTTCAATGAGGAGTCTTTTGGATCTAAAAAATACATCCTTTCATGCACCAAAAAACTTATCTGCGTCCCTTGGATTTAACCGGTATTTTTTCTTCACGCCATGTGGCATGTAAACGGCTTATGAGAAGGCAATTGGCGTGGAATGAAGAGACATATCCCTTCAATTAATAAAACTACCCATTTAAATTTGAATTGGTGCGGCAACCATGAAGAGTCGCGACTCTTCATGTTGCACGTGCCAATTCCTTCCTTTCCCTTTTGTACGGTAAAGAGGCTGATGGAATGGGTGTTAGGATAAGGAGAGAGACTCCTTGCTTATCTGAAAACCATCTCCCCAAAGCAGAAGGACTCCTTTCCTTCTTTCACGCCAATAATTTCTAGTGCAAATACCAAAAGGCGCCAAGAGTCCAATCTGATTTGGACTCTTCATAAATCCAAGATAAAGGCTGATAAAATCCAAATAAAATCAGATTATTTGACCCCACTTAGGACATAACCCAATCTAGATTTCTCATAAATTGGTTTGCCTAATTAGCAAGCAAAAAGACCCAATCTAATTGGGTTAGGAATTAGGCTAGCATACATATGCTAGTATGCAATCTAGCTAGCCAATTAGGATTGATTAACCCTAATATAATATCCAATAAATTTCTAGGTTAATTCTCATATGTGTATGACCCTTTGGGTTCCACATCTAGCCAGCAGTAGGTCTGGGTCCAAGCTGATTCGATCTAATCGGACCCGTTTGATCTAATTAGGTCAAATGGACTGACCCAAGTTGCCAATTTGAACCAACTTTCAAATTGACTCATGAATCTAATTAAATTGATTCATGATAACCTACACGACATTATTGACGTCTAGCAACGTGTCATGCCTACCCGGAAGATGAGGAATTTGGTGAAAATTACCAAAATATCCTTCAATGGAAAGTTAGCGTGCAATTCAATCTCTCGATCTCCTTTTATCCCGAATAAGTGATGGGTATGGATTAATGTCAAACCCTAGCACTTAGTCATTTCGAATCTCAATTCGATAATGATGACTCTATTGATGACCGATTAGAAAACCTTTTCTAATCTCATCCTGCTTTGATCAAAGACTTCTTGAGTCATCAATTGAAGAGATTTCTTGGGATAATATTTCCTCTTACTAGGAATGATCGATTTCTTGTTGATCCACTCATCCTTCATACACCTTCCACCATATTCGAGAACATCCCGTGCATAACTCAATGTCATAAATGGGTATGAATCAAAACATGGCTTAGTGTGCATAAGGATCTAAAGTGATCTCAGGTCTAAAGATCACTTGCATAACTCCCACTATAAGGACTACCTTTTGACAAGCAGTAAGGCATCCATAAGAAGTTCTCAGTGCGGATCAGTTCAGTGAACTCATGTCTACAATGAGCACCCATATCCTTATATTAGTGTCTTTAGACTAGTGGCTGTGAGATGAACCACCCTCTTCATAGGATATGCTGGTCTTTTCGGAAGTATCGATCCCCTAATTGATAATCCAACGACCAGGAACATTCTAGATTAGGGTTTATAGGAATTTAGGTCTCACTGTTATGATTTTCATCATAACCCTAATTCCATTTTCCTAACCACGGGATTCACCATAATCTATTAATCAGACACAGCAGTATGATGAAAACTAAATGCTTTTTATTAATACATAAAAATGTCATACATGAGTTTGGAAGTTTACAGAAATGCCCTTACAATGATTGGCTTTTAGGGCATTATTCTTTCAATTCCCACTTTCCTTTCTTGTTCGCAGTGTTCGGTTGTTCCCATTCCCATTTCCACTTCGAAACGACGATATTCGATAGTTCCGGGCTTCCGGCGATTCAAACTTCTTTCGAATTTTCGATTCATTGGAAGTTCGGGACCGACCGATTGGGGCTTTGTTGCTGCTCTGCTCTCCTATTTCGGCAGAGGAAGGAACAGCCGGTGATGTCGGTGGTGACGCCAGCTTTTTCGCGATGTCGATAGCCATTATCGTGCTGTTATTGGTGAGCCAGAGTTTCTTCCATGCTGAGATGAGGGCTATATACTTATATGATTTCAATGCCCACAGCCTTAGTCCACGGCTCTAATGCTAGCCCACGGTCCTAGCCTTAGTCCACAGCCCTAGCCCACGGCCCATATAGGGGGCTATATATGGGTCGTGGGCTAAAGCCCTAGGCCATGGGCCTTAGCCCACGACCCATATAGGGCTGGGCTGGGTTGGGTTTTTTTAGCCCATTTGTGCAAGTGGGCCTAGCCCAGCCCGGCCTATAAAATACAAGCCCATATGGGTTAAGGCCTGGCCGGGCCGGTCCATATTGACAGCTCTAATAACCTAGCTTTGATATCACTCTGCCACGTCTCCAACCCAGCATCGGGATCAGTCATGCGATCGGCCGCATAAATTCTAGGCATCGTTCTAGACCTAAATTATACAAAATCTTATCATCTTTAAAAATTAAAAATTAAATAACCAAATACTATCAAAATAAATTCATGATAACTAAGTGATCAACTTGTTCGTTACATTGATATCAAAAATAGAACTAATTAATCAATCTAAAAATTTGGTACTTAAATCTTATGCTCGACTGATCCATCCTGCATGTCCTGCGACTCTGAAAGAAAAAAAAAAGTGGAGGTGAGCTTTATAGCCTAGTAAAGATTTTTATAGTCACATGAAAATAATATGATTTAAAAATATCAAGGAGACAATAATAGAACAAAGAATCATAAAACAACATGTCATGCAATCAAAATAATCCAACTGTCACATTTGGTAAAACCATGTTTTATTTTTATCTTCCAGTTTAGTCATCCATTTTTTTTAGGATTTTGGATTAATCACGTTCATGCTTCAGCTCATGACTGGCAATCTTAATATCACACTTTAGTTTGTGACTGGCAAGTTCATTGTCATACTTTAGCCTATGACGGGCAATATCATTATCACACTTCAACTTGTGACTTGTGATTAGCAATCTTGGTATCACACTTCAGCTCGTGATCGGCAATTTCAATAACCATGATCCAGTCCATGATATGGTTAGCCCAAACATTTCTTTTTTCGTGATTATCACTTTATCAACTTATCATGTTATCAAATCATGTCCTTTTTAAGATTTTCTAATTGGTATCACAATCCAAACCATTTAAAATAATCATGTTTGTTATGAACATATACGAAAAATATAAGTAATAATACTGACAATCACAAATGTCTATCATGCAAAATCGAAATATATAATGCATAAACAATCATGCATGCCAATGCTCATGTCCAAGGATCAGAATCATGTCATATAAAATATATTTATAAACTGATAATCGTGTCTATAAATCTTTACTTTACAAGAGATAGACTTAATACATCCAATATCAGTCAACACCTGGAACTTATTCAATGCCCTTCTGCTCAGAAAATTATCTTCCTACAATAGTAATTTTATTTTTAATATGAATACTTTTATGGCGTAGCAACTATAACCCAGAACCTTCTATCCGGATTTCATCCGCGACCTACCCCCACTTGAGAAAAATTTTAAAAAGAGAAACTAGAGAGAGAAAGTAGAGAGAGGAGAGAGGAAAGAGAATTTTTCTTTTTCTTTTCTTCTATGTTTAGTTTCCCTCTTGGCTCGGCCCGAATGGCTTCCCACGGTCCTAAGAACCAGGGAAGATAAGGAGCGGAGAAAGGGCGGCGGTCCATCGGAGCATGGCCGGATGAAGCGGGGGGTCAGGGTGGCACAGCATCGCCGGCCCGGCCACCAGTAGAGAACTTGGGAGGAGAAGAATGGGGCTCCACGCCCTTGCTGCCACAAACAATTAATCAAAGGCTGAGAGAGGAGGCTTACTGGCGATGCTCTAGGAGGCAATCGGCCACCAGAGAGGGGAAGAAAATTGATGGAGGCTTGGCCTTGACCGATTGGAGGCAATGAGGGACGGAATTTAAAGAAGAAACTCGAAGAGGATAGCGTCGTTGCACGGTGGATTTGCTCTTCCGATCGAGAGCCCTGCCCAACCCCTTTACGCCTCCGGCCCTCTCCCGCCTAACCATGGCAGTCCGTCGGCAAATCCGGCGATCTTTTTGCTCGGACAGTAGGGGACAAAGCCTCCTGTTTTGATTCCTCTTCTTTTTTTTCGTGCTGGGTTGAAGTTGGTTAGGACTGCCGATTTGGCCCAGGGAAAGCCTTGCCGGTTCTCACACTCCTTTAATTGACATTGCATCCCTAGACCTAACTTTCTTTGCTATTATAAGTGGGTTGGGTTGCTTCCATTTTGTTACGATACTATATGTCTGGTTCTTTGTCTAGAACAAACTAGATATAAAAAATGGTGTGGATAGATGAGATCTAGGTCTAGTCAACCCACTTACACACTGTTCTTTTATAACTGATGAATACCTAGTTCTTCCTATTGCTTCAAACAAGAATATCTACTTCTTCCTAATTAAGTAGACAACGTATAGAGGCAAATGAAGTATGGAGTTAGTCATGTTTAATAAGACTTTGTGCACGCTAGCGGTGAAAAGAAATAGTTAGGCCATGTCTGACTGTTCTTACTATAGTCTTATTCAGGTTATAGGGTAATAAACATAGGTGGAATTTTCAGTGTCCTGCTTAACTAGAATGGCCCTACTGAAGCCCTAACATTATCTTAGTTCATCCATTTTACTTAAAATCATTTTAATGTGAATGTTATTCGGTCAGAGTATGTTAGCTGATAACTAGCCAATACATGCATTCCATTCAGGATTTTGAATGGAGAACTTTTAATAAATAGCTGGTTGCTCCATTCATTCTTGACTCTAGATGTTGAACATATAAACCAAAGAATTCATGTTATTTGTAGGATATTATGATATTATGTTTACTTGTAGGAGATTATGATAATGGCACCGATTACTTTCGCATTCATGGGCAAATTTAATATCTATGCAAAAGATACAAACCTACATTGGTCATGAGAAATAATGATGCCCAACTTCCATCCTAAATTCAACTAGTATCAAGTATTGAACCATCTAGCTTGTTTCATGCAATTTGATCATCCTCAAGTGATATGAACTAATTCAGGATGAAAATTGTTATTTATGTTTGTTTTAGTTGAGATCTTAAACATATATATATGAACTATTAGGAGAGATATTTTCTGAGTTAATAACTTTCCCAGAAATTTATATTATTAAGACACCACATTTTGGAACATTGTAGCAATATCTAACTAAGGGTGAGAGTCAGCAAGATTAATTTTTCATCTATATTTTAAGTTCTGGAATAAGCAGAATATTATATACATACTTGATGACTTCGATGTTTTATATTCCTTTGGCAACCACATCTTAATTTCAGCTTGCACCTCAATCTTATCTATAGATGAAGGAAAACTCGGGGTATCAAAAAAATTTCGAGCATGAATGTTGAGGTTAACCATGGTTAGCTTGATAGAGAAGCCATTTTCTAACCACTTCTTCAGCTGCAAATTATTTATTTGACCTTTGTTATAGAAGCCACATGCATCTTTTTGCATATAACATACACTTATCATAGATCCCAGGGGACCCTTAAGGATCTTAGTTGGAATAATGAGAACAATCACATTAAATTTGCTTTACAATTACAAAGTAGAATCACAAATCAATATTGGCCCTGCATCATAAATTTTTCACAATCTCTAACCAAAACAATGAACATAACTATTTACATCTCCTTGAGGCACATCATCTTGACAAAATGTTGGAAACAAGATTTGTTCTTCCACCTGTGATAACTGAATTAAATAGCTCCCATAACATAACTTCTTTTATGGAAGTTTGCCTCAAATTTGAAGTTTTGTACTTTGAATAGAATGTTCTAAATGACATTTTTGCTCTCTATCATCTTGTGTTTTGCTTAATTTTGGAACAATTCATGTTTCAGCAACCAAACACATTTCAAACGATTTCACCTTTGGAGTTTAAGATTTTCAAAACCTGAAGAATGATGGGCATGATTTTCAGATCAGAAATCTCCAATGCATGAAATCTCCAAATGCAGCTCTAGCTCTATTCTTTATGGTTTCAGGCTAAATTTAGAACTACTTAAAGTATATGTTGCATTATCTGGAACTCTAGTGCCAACAATTTACCATCAATTATCAAATTGTATATATCTTGCTTGATACGATGTGTTTCTAGGTGTATCTTTTAAGATGCCTTAAACTGATCATCTTCATCATCTTTATCATTTTTTGCGACTGAGATTATCAAAAGAGAAGGAATGTGAGAGTTTACCACCATATCCACAAGCAGAAGACACCACCATGTTATTTTAACTTGAGGGTGCTTCTACTGCAGCTGCCCTGCATAATTGCCAGAATAGTCCGACATCTGTTTAAATTGTTTCTAGGATCTTTCACATTCTCACTTATTTTGGTGCCAGAATTGTTGAACTGTAGGCATTGCTGTTGTCCTCATCATCAGTTGCACCTTGGCATTTATTAACTTCTGAACTATTTGCTTCTTTGCACTTGTTATTCTTATCTTTCCTTGAATCATTATATGCTGCCTTTTTGTCACTACACTGGACACCTGATGATGTTTTGCCACACCGGATGATCCATCTCCATTGCATAATGTATTAGGCTTGTTTTGCTTGTACACAATGGCCATATTCAGTGCCTCCCAACATCTAATAAGTATCCAGAGGCTAGTCATGGTATAGTTACAATAAAATAATAAAAAAGTTACAACAATAATCATATTCAGTGCCTCCCAACATCTAAGTATCCAGAGGCTAGTCATGCTAAAGTTACAAGACTCAAATCTACATGATGTGACTCATTAATTAGACGGGAAACCATCAATCAAGCATCAATAAAATACAAATTATTTACATCTAGTCTACATAATAATGTCATTATTTGTAAAACTCCTAAAGTTTTTATCTAAAAATGACTATATGTTAATATAGAAATTATGAACCATGACTTTACAACCAAATAATATACATATTTACTGTAAAAAATTATTTGTTTTAAAATCAATCCTAATTCATGGCATCAGTCCATGTTTTAGTAGTGTCATGTTTCTACCATTTAGCAAACATCTTGTTTAAAAGGAAAAGAAAAATCTCATTTGTATGTGAGTCAGAAATAAACACCTTTTATCTAAGAACTTTCTATTAGCATTTGGTCCAAATTTAAGGGGTTTTATTGTTTTAGAGAAACCATATTGAATATGTGATTTCCCTTTTTCATCTTTTCCAATTAAGTTTAGAACTTGTGAGTTAAAGTGAAAATATGAGAATTCCACAATGATGGTTTTGAAAAATAAAATACTTTCAGTTCTTCAAATGATTCAGAACTGAAGGTTTAGAAAAACTAGTAATCAAATTTAAAACATACTTGTTAGATTGTGGCCCCTAATATGAGGGTCATGTTAAGATTTACTAATAAATATATAATAAATTATTTCAATGTTTTCTTGATGCATGAAATTGACCCAATTACTCTGTATTTGGTGCAAATCATGCAGGATAATGCTTATTTTTTCCGCAGATCTCATTGTTTTGCTTGGTCAACCCAATATTTAAATTTCTTAAATCGAGCTTAGAACATAAACAAATTGGGATTTCTGCAGTAAATTGCAATATCCATCCTGCAAAATGAAAACCCACTGGAAGATGAGAAAAGTGAGAGTACAAAGACCAAAATCAGTATTGAAACCTGTGCAGCATGCTTTTGAAGTGTGGGGTATCATGTTTGCTTATTTGGTTCTAGACTGATCAAAACAGACTAAGATCAGCGGAAGCAAGTGCCAGAGATTTGTAGATTGGCCATTCATGCATGCATGAGGAGCTGTCAAACTTACTGGATGCATATTAACATAATAATTATCATTTCTGTGCATTGTTTTGTAGTCAGTTTTACTTGGATGCTTTTCATCTGTAATCATAGTTTGCAAATAGCCCAGGCAACTCCAAGTGATGAACCTAGCCCAAGTAGTTGCCAAGCATCTGGGCAATTTCACAACAACAGACTTTGATATGAAGTCAATCATGTTTATTAGTTACTGTTTTAGCAATCACGTTTATCTTTATTACTTCAGACGATCTGGATTTTCCTTTAGATTTGGTCTAATAAATCTCACATCTTTATCAACATCCATGTGTCATTCATAAAAGAGAAATTACAAGAACATACAATATACAGATGGTCTATGCTAAATGTTCACATTAAATGAAGTAAGTTGAGCTTGTCAGTCCAAGAGGAATCGCCATTAGAATTTTGTGTGAAATACTTAATTAAAGAAAAAAATAATCAATGACATAATATTGCAAGTGTTAGAGAAATAACATTCAATTGCTTTACCTCATTGATCTCTCTCTAGCTGATGTCATCCACTTCCATTCTATCCATCTGAACTCATTGGAGTTCTGCTTTTTGGTTTCTAAATGCACAAGTTTGTTTGTGCATATATCAATACATGCATATCTTTATACACATACACAAACACAGAAAATACATGTGTATATATACTATTTATTTAAATATATCATTTGTGTATGTTTCTGCATACATACTCATGCATGTACATATATCCGTATTACAATTATGTTCAAACATGCATGAGCGAGCGGTTGTACATCACATATACATTTTTGTATGTAAGAATCCAGATGAAGTTGCTTAGGTATCCTGAGGCCTACTTATAGCCAAGGCAGTTGCTCTAGTGCCTAGGTGCTGGTGGTAACAACAGTTTCTATTGTAAAATTCACGTTTGTTAACATCCACTGTAATTTCAAAAAGTGATATTTGTTTACCTTTCTCCATCTATATGAAATTTATGGTCTCTTGGTATATTTTCTAAAATCTTTATGATTTCCTTCTTGACCATCTTGACCATAAAAATGCTCCCTTTTATTTCACCAAACCAAGATTTGATGTCTTGATGTTCTAAAGGGTCATTGCTTCACAACTTATTGCCAGCATACATAATCTACTAATGATTTTTAGTTTCATGGATGAAAAATTATTTGAAGTCCTTTCATCTATTGTAATATCAGTTCTCATTGGAAATTTTTGCTAAATGGTCTTGCTATCAAATTCATTTTCAGGTGTTTGGTATGGCATGGATAGTTTAGAGAATGTTTGCTTGTCAATGGGGGACGAGGTGGAATCCTGTTGTGAAATGCTGTAGATTTTCAAGCCAATGGAACGATGCATTGTGGTGATTGCAAGATTGTTGTAAAAAAAAGGCTGGGGTTGAGAAAATGACATGCTCACGTTGATAATAAATTCTTCTTTGTGGTTTTAGATCAGAACTTGAAAAACCGCTCAGCTTACAGAGCTTGCCAAACACCTTGAATAAAACCTTGTTTTGTAGAATTGAAGTTGTAACGTTATTTTAAAGGTAAGCAGAACATTAAGGGTATATCAAGTTTTTTCTATAACAATGGATGTATGCCTATTCCATCTTGTGTCCCTTCTTAGTGAAGAATGAGATATGTGAGATCATATTTGTACGTTCTCAGGTCAGGATTCAAAATGAAGAGCATCCCTCTTAATGACTTATTTTAGTAGCCAAGTCTATGCCAATATTGGTTGTGATAGCATTTAATGTTGCTTGTATTTTAAAACTGCACTCGTCAACAACCAGAGCATGCGGTATCAATTATTTTAATTGTGTAAATGAAAATTCTGAATTGTCGAATGATCCATATTTAGTGCTAAAATGATCGAAAAAAGGACCCAAAGGTTTGTTTACAACTTTACATGCTATTTGAATGGTCATTTATTGATGAAAACTTCAGGATCATCATGCGTGTCAAAATGATTCATTGTTGCTCATGTAATATATGTAATTTTATATCCATATAATTCAGAAATGATGATGACTGAATCTTCCTTCATTTAAATTGGTTGATGTTTATCTGAATATATGCCTATATAAGATGATTATGTATACAGGAGTTATATGTGTTTTGTTAAATGCTTTACAGTCAGGAAAACTGCCTTCATTTTTTCCCCTTTTTTAATCTTCTGGCAGACATATCTCCTTGATGCTATGATAGTCTAATTCCATTTTCATGATGTAGATGCAGGGTAACTCGTTGAAAAATTATAGCTGAATTTCTATAGGAAAAAAATGTTACAGCTGGTGAAGGATATACGGAATGTCCACTTGAAACAAATTCTCACTGAATGCCTTATGCTTTTGTATTGATAGTTAACTCAAGATGGTGGAGATCGTGAGGGTGGTTTTAATGTTCTACGTCGAGAATGCTCGAAACTTGGAACTCTAAAATCAATTTTTTGTTTTTCATAATCATCTCCATCTTTCTTTTTCCAATAGACATGTCAATCTATTTATATTTTTCAAAATCTATGACGGTGGGTTGCTCTTTCTGCTTAATTTCTTTTTATCTTAACAAAGTGTACCTGTTTACTTCTGTCTATTGAAACCAGCTCATCGAGTTTAATTCGCATGATGTGCCCAAACAAAGGGATTGTGTTCCTATTTCCAATGAGGCAATCAGCCAGCACACTGGTTGGCCTCTAGGAATGTTTTTTGATTTCAGTGGTGAAATGCCTTTGCGGATGGTTTAATTTGGTTGGTCGTTCAATAAATTCTGAGGCTCCCCATTTTTTTCTTTTTTTTAAAAAAAGATTAAACAAGAATCGCATTGGTAAATGCTTGTCTCCGGGCCAAAAATCAGTTGATGGATATTTTTAAACTATAGATCTACGATATGATTGACATGGCAAATTCCAGAATACCTGGCTACGTTGACACGAGGGATGCATGATTATCATATAACTTCTAAGACAATGGTTTGTGGTGTGGTAAAGTTAAAATGGCAGTTGTTTTAAGACATGCTGCGTAATCTTGTAGATTTATGTTTTTGTACATGCTGCGTAATCTAGTAGATTTGTGCTTTTGTACTGCATGTTTATCTATTATTGTAATGTAAATTGGTCTGAAACTTCTTGTTTTAGGAGTACACCAAGTACAACTGAAGTTCATGTGTTGAACATGGGATCGATCACAAACTTTCCAAACATTTTGCCCTTTGGAATTAAGAGGAGGGGGAGGGGAGGGTGGTCGGAGGAGTACACCAGCGCTACCAGAAATGCGTGTCAGACATGAGATAACAACTATTAATTTTTTCTCTAATATTATAAGCTTATGTTCTTTGCCAGAAATACTCTCATGCACGACATGAATACTATTAATTTTTTCTCTAATATTATAAGCTATGTTCTTTGCCAGAAATACTCTCATGCACGACAGATTGTATCACACAAATGTAATCATGCACCTCATCAATCATATTTACTCATCACTGTAACGATGTAGCGATATAAGTATTTTACAAATAAAAATCAAAAGACCGGCAATCATGATCGATGATATATATACAGTTACATGATGCACGTTAATTTCTCCGTTGTTACAACGACGCCTCGAGCTGACTGTGCAACCAATTTACTTTATCAAAATTGGACATGACTGAAATGAAATTTTCGTGTAACCTATTTTATTCTATTTTTATATTTTTTATTTGATTCGGAGAAATGACTGAGTACAGTATCGCAAAAAGGAGGTCGAACACTTGTGGTTGCTCAAAGGGCTGAAAAAATTTGATCCCATTTGCCTCCAAACTCGCCGACCTAGAGGTGACGATGAAATCCAAATTCATGGATATCTGATCTGGTGTGATCTAATTGGATTGGATAGTCAATGCTTTGACTAGATTGTACTGAATTTTGGTAAAACTCGAATGCTTAACTTTGGATTTGCATCAGGACTAGATAGACATGCACCCGATCCGAACTACTTTAATATTAATAGATAATTAAAAATATATATAATATTATTAAATATATTTATCAATTATTATCTATTAGTTATTAAATTCTAAAATACATAAATCTTTATTATTATTCTTCAAGAAGGATTAGAAAGGGTCCTAATCGGCTAATCACCCGATTCAATCATTACTGTTGCCGACCTTACCGCTGTGGCCTGCAACTGCGAGTTGGCGTCGGACTTCGGTCCCCTCTACTTCGGAATCCTGATGTTCCCGGACCTGCAAAATAAGGTTAGAGACCCGGGGGGAGTTTCGGCGGGGGCACTCCGACGATCAAGTTAGAGAACGGCAAAGTGGAACAGATTCACTAAGACGGATCCCTGTTGGGTCTCCGTGCTTAGAGAAATATTTGATGAGAAGATGAATAAAAATGAGCGAGAACGAGAGGGGTCAACACTCCGGTTCTTACGACTAGGCTCGCCGATCTCGCTCCTGAGAGTTCCTTCGGAACCTTTGTCTCAGAGTCGCTTGTTCTCTTCTTTCGTGCATTTGCCCTCTTGATTGCTTACCTTCTCCCACGCTCACTGGTGCCTTGTTGATATCATCGGGTGCTTCGGTGCCTCGATTCTCCCCCTTTGGAAAGGTCTTGTAGGTCAACGACGCTTATTGGCCATTCTCCTGAGGTCGTCTCCCCTTATGGTTAGGAGTTAAGTGGCGAGCTCGTCTCATCTGTCATGCAGTCACGAAAGGAGGAGCCAAGCGAGACCTCTATCCGTGCATAGGTACCCTTGGGTTCGAGATGTTGATTGCGGCCCTCCCCTTCGGGGGGGTTCCAGGTCACTGGCTGCCGGATCTGGTACCTCGATCGAGGTGTCCCTCTTAAACTAGTGCAAACAAGGTTCCGCGCACCGTCACAGATCTGGGAACGTCATACTGGATGTGCCGCATTGTGCGCGCCGTCCTCAGCAGTGTCCTTAGGGCTTGCGCTCTCGGTCCTCCGGGAGCTCCATGCAGAAGGCTCGACTTTGCGACTTTGACAGAGGTGGACCTATCTGGGAGTGCCACCTGGTGAAGGAGCAAAACTACCTGGCTCGACTTCAGTCGAGGTGGACCCCTCTTGGTGCGACACCTAGCGAAGGAGCAGAGGCAGGTCACTTCGATCGAGGTGGACCTCTCCTCGGTCGACACCTGGCGAGGGGCAGAGGTGCCAGGCTCGACTTCGACCGAGGTGAACCCATCTAGGGGTGCCACCTGGCGAAGAAGCAGAGGCATGCCCACTTCGGCGGAGATAGACCCATCCTGGGTCGATACTTGGCGAAGGGGCAAAGGCAAGCTCGACTTCGGCTGAGGTGGACCCATCTGGGGGTGCCACCTAGTGAAGGAGCATAGGTGCCTGGCCTGACTTCAACCGAGGTAGACCCTCCTGAGTCGATACCTGGCGAAGGAGCAGAGGCAGGCCCACTTCGACCGAGATGGACCCCTCCTGAGTCGACACCTGACGAAGGGGCAGAGGTGCCAGGCTCGACTTCGGCCGAGGTGGAACCATCTGGGGTGCCACCTGGTGAAGGAACAGAGACAGGCCCACTTCGATCGAGGTGGGCCCCTCCTGGGTCAACACCTGGCAAAGGGACAGAGGCAAGCTCGACTTCGATCGAGGTGGACCTATCTGAGAGTGCCACCTAGCGAGGGAGCAGAGGTGCTAGGCTCGACTTCGGCCGAGGTGGACCCTTGGGTCGACACCTGGCGAAGGAGCAGAGGCATGCCCACTTCGGTCGAGGTGGACCCCTCCTGGGTCGACACCTGATGAAGGGGCAGAGGTGCCGAGCTCGGCTCGAGGTGGGCATGACCGCTGGCCAGGTCCTTGGCATGGAGCTTGGAAGAGAACACCGTGCGGCACTGCTTGGCCACCAGTTGGGTCTGACGCATGCTCCACGTCAACGATCTTACCATATCAGTTGCCCCCCACTTCCAAGTCTCATCAAAGCACTGCGGCTGGGACATGGGGAGTTAATGTAGAGATGACGTGAGAGGACAAAAATCTTATACAATAATTGCCACGATTATCGCCGCTCCGCTCATCACGCCCGAGGTCCAATGCGCAGGCACCACGTCTGCGTGTTCGACGAGCCATAATCATGTCGTGCCAGACTCGAGGCAGTTTTCAGCAAACCGAAGCATCATCGTCGGGCGTTTTCACACGTGCGTTCATCCGTTAGCTCGGTCGAAAAGAGGCTATACGGCTGCTATCGATTGGTTTTGAAAAGAGAGGGGACTTTTCGGAAATGAGGTCTCTTGCTTTCTCGTACCTCACTGGAGGTTACAGCAGTCCTTCATATGTCGGGTCACCTTTCTCCTCTAAAATAGCCTGGTGAGTCCCCGTTGATCCTTATTTTCTCTCCTGCTTCTTCTCGAACTCCAGTCCTCCCCTTGTCCTGGGCGAACCAGATCTCTTTCTAACCTCTTCCTTCTCGATGGCTCCTTCGGGTCATCATCGTCGTTCCTCTTCTATCACGGACGAGGCCGGTCCGTTCGGGTTGAGGACTCCATCGTCCTCCTCATCGAAGGACATTCCCCTTGAGTCCGGGAGAGCTGTTACGGCCGGCGCAAGATTACCATTGGAGTCCCTAGGGCCCCTCCTATTATCCCTACTCTTCCTACTCTGTGTGTCACCCCTTCGATGGCAGAGACCTCCTGGTCCCTACGGTTTCGCTTCGACGATGATCGGAGACGATCTTTCTTGGATTTGGGACATGTATAGGGTCCCGGATTCCATCCGACTCTCACTCTCGAGATCGGGGGAGCGAGTCACCTTGAGCAGCCCTGGCCGGTTGCTTTCTACGAGAACTTCCTTGCTGGGGGTCTTATTTTCCATTTTCCACTCACCCTTTCTTCCATTCATTTCTCAGCACTTCCACCTCGTTCCGGCCCAGTTGGCTCCTAATGCCGTCAGGGTCATCTCGCCTTCATTGTCTTCTGCTACTTCCATAGGTTTGTCCCCCGTTTCTCACTGTTCAGGGCTCTCTTTATCCTGAAGCATTACTCTACCGATGATGGCTGGTGGTACCTCTCCCCCCGGCCCAGGTATCTCCGGTTCGACCTCCCCACATCAATCAAGGGGTGGAAGAACCGGTTCTTTCTTCGCCTTGGTTGGGGACGTTGATTGGGTCTGGAGTGAGCTAGACCGGTCCCTGAACCGGAACTCCCAGGTTGAGTTGGCTGACCAGGATGTCCATTCTCAGCTATTGGGTGAGGTGTGAGGCAGGGGTCAGATCCTGACAATTGGTGAGGCTCCGGGCCCTTTCTTCTCTTTCTCTCTTTTTTTTATTCTCCTCTGACTTTTTCTCTTTTCAGGGATGAAGTTCTCTGTGGATAGCCTGATGGAGGGGGCCCAAAAAAGAGGTGCTTCGAGCGGGGCCTAGGAGACTTCCCTACGGTTTCGCTTCGACGATGATCGGAGACGATCTTTCTTGGATTTGGGCATGTATAGGGTCCCGGATTCCATCCGATCTACTCTCGAGATCGGGGGGAGCGAGTCACCCTGAGCAGCCCTGGCCGGGTTGCTTTCTACGAGAACTCCTTGTGGGGGTCTTCATTTTCCACTTCACCCTTTCTTCCATTCATTTCTCAGCAACTTCCACCTCGTTCCGGCCCAGTTGGCTCCTAATGCCGTCAGGGTCATCTTCGCCTTCATTGTCTTCTGCTACTTCCATAGGTTTGTCGCCCGTTTCTCACTGTTCAGGGCTCTCTTTATCCTGAAGCATTACTCTACCGATGATGGCTGGTGGTACCCTTCCCCCCGGCCCAGGTATCTCCGGTTCGACCTCCCCACATCAATCAAGGGGTGGAAGAACCGGTTCTTCTTCGCCTTGGTTGGGGACGTTGATTGGGTCTGGAGTGAGCTAGACCGGTGCCAAACGGAACTCCCAGGTTGAGTTGGCTGACCAGGATGTCCATTCTCAGCTATTGGGTGATGTGCTGTTTGAGGCAGGGGTCAGCCCGATCCTGACAATTGGTGAGGCTCCGGGCCTCCTTCTTCTCTTTCTCTTTTTTTTATCTCCTCTGACTTTTTCTCTTTTCAGGGATGAAGTTCTCCGTGGATAGCCTGATGGAGGGGGCCCAAAAAAGAGGTGCTTCGAGCGGGGCCTAGGAGACTTCATCGAAGAGGGCCCGCTTGGAGACGGACCAGGGGCCCAGGCCCGCTTCAACCTCGGAGCCCAAGGTGGTGGATGCAACCCCCCAGCCATTTCAGTAGCAGGCTCCCGTCCCAGAGGTCGTCGACATCGACGGGAGTGGGGAGGAGCGACCGGTGCCTTCTACGACGGCCATGGCAACCAGCACTCCGATAGTGGCCGTGATGGCGATGGCGACCCTGCCAGCCACGGCTATGTCGGCCGGAGGGACTCCTGCTCAGCCCTCCTCCGAGCCCTATCCCGCACCGGCAGGGCTCCCTGGCAAAGCCTCAGTCATCTGAGACCAGGGGCTAGCAGAGAGGATGATGGAGTACGCAGCCCAGCCCCGGGACCGCCGCTTGAGGGATGGACGGGACTATGCAGCCGCATTGCTTGGGATCCTTCCTCAGCTCTTTACGGGAAGTATCCATCACCTCCTTTCTTAATGTTCCAGTTGGATTGCTAAGGGGTTTTAACCTCATTTTTGATGCAGATCGGGACTGATGTCCTACTTCTCAAAGAGTTCCTTGCTTCTTCTACAAGGAAAGAGGCCGAAAGGGAGAAGAGGCTGGCCAAGCTCGCGGCCAACGTGACCGATCTGATGGAGAAGGGACGTAAGTAGAGGGAGAGCAACGAGGCTCTCCGAGGAGACCTGGCTCATGCTGAAGGGTGAATCAGGGACCTTGAGGTCTCCGGTCCGAGGAGAGGATCTCGGCTCAGCACCATGTCGAGGAGGACGTGGCAGAGATTTTCCATCTCAGGGGGCAGTCCCGATCACTAGAGAGTCGGGTCGACGAGGTCCTGGCAGAGCTGACGACAGCCAAGAAGAAGACCTCCTATGTCTCGAGGCTGCTGGAGGCTGCACAGAGGGATGCCCAGGAGGTGGTCCCAAAGTTCTGGACCTCCCAGGAGTTCAAGGACGAGGTCCACGAGGCTGCCGTGGACTCCTTCCTGAAGGGCTTCGGGGTCTGTCGAGAGAAGGTGGCATCCCTCTTCCTGGAGCTAGATTTGGCTGGGGTCGTTCTGGGCGGCCCTAAGGAGTAGCCTAAGGGGGTAGCAGTGCAAGGAGCCGCCGATGAGGAGACCACCGGGCAACCTACCGGGGAGGCAATCGGCGACGCGGAGGCTTCCCAGCCTGGGGTGGAGCCTGCGGCGAAGTGACCTCGGGTCATCCACTCTGTATTCTAGTGTAGGGCTTCTTTTTTGTTCTTTTGGATCACCCGATCTGTCGGGTCCCTTTTGTTTGTAAGAAATCCTTGCACTGGAAATGAAGTTCTTCTTCCCTTTACTTCTCATGATTTTTGTCTTGACTCTCTATTCTGCTCTTTGTTGATGGTGTGTCTGAATTCCTTGTCATTGTTTGTTATTGTTTTTCGTGGGAGCCAAGTCTACAACTCTGATTTGTAGTTCGACATCGACTCTTAGTTAGAAAACCAGATTTAGGAGGCCTCTAGGCTACGAGAAGGAACCCCTGGAGCTTCCGGCTTATATTTTATAAGTTTTTGGTGCCGGGACTGGTTCTGTGCCTTTACACTGGAACTGGGTTCCGGGCCATCTTCTGGATTGAGGTCCTGGATTTCATGGAGGAACTGGGTTCCATGCCATCTTCCGGACTGAGGTCCGGGACTTCATGGAGGAACTGGTTTCCGTGCCATCTTCCAGACTGAGGTTTGGGACTTCATGGGGGAACTAGGTTCTGTGCCATCTTTTGGACTGAGTCCAGGATTTCATGGAGCAACTAGGTTTCGTGCCATCTTCCGGACTGAGGTTCGGGACTTCATGGAGGAACTAGGTTCCGTGCCATCTTCCGGACTGAGGTCCGGGATTTCATGGAGGAACTAGGTTCCGTGCCATCTTCCGGACTGAGGTCCGAGACTTCATGCCAGAACTGGGTTCCATGCCACCTTCTGGACTGAAATCCTGGACTTCGCATTTCCCACGGACTGTTTGCGGGACTTCTACCTCGTTTTTGTTGCCAGACTTAAGGCCGGATGATGCTAGTCCTACGAGACAGAAACAAACATTGCACAAAAAGGGAATTTCATTATTAATATTCAGGAAGTCTTATATCATTGGTAATACATCCTTAAGTTCGCGGCATTCCACGTCCACGGGAATCGAGCTCCGTCGAGCTCGGTAAGATAGTAGGCACCGTGAGGGAGTGCTTCGACTACCCTATAAGGGCCTTCCCAATTTGGAGAGAGCTTACTGCACTCTCAAGGTTGGGAGACTTTGGCACGGTGAAATACCAGGTCTCCCGGGCTGAAGGACTTCGATCTCACCCTGGAGTTGTAGTATCTGGCTACCCATTCCCGGTAAGCTACCATCCAAACCTGAGCCTTGTCCCTCGTTTCCTCAAGGAGGTCTAGATTGAGCAGGAGCCATGCTAGGTTCTTGACTTCGTCGTATTGCTCCATATGCAATGTTGGCAGGCTAAGTTCCACCGGAATTATTGCTTCTGCACCGAAGATGAGGTTGAAGGGAGTTTCATCCGTGGCTGTCCTTGGGATTGTGTGGTACGCCCATAGGATGCTGGAAAGTTCTTCAGCCCATCTTCCCTTGGCCTGATCCAATCTAGTCTGGAGCCCTTGAAGGATGGTCCGGTTGGTCACTTCGGCCTTTCCATTGGTCTGAGAGTGTGCTACCGAGATGAAGCGATGATGAATGCCGAGGTCGTTGCAGAACTCCTCGAATTCCCGACTGTCGAACTGGCATCTATTGTCGATGATGATGGAGTGAGGGAGCCCGAAGCAGCATGTGATTGACTTCCAAAAGAATTTGCTGACGTTTGCCTCCATGATCCGGGCTAACGGCTTAGCCTCGACCCAGTTCGTGAAGTAGTCGATGATGACTATCAAGAATTTATGCTACCCGAACGCTGAAGGAAATGGACCGAGGATGTCCATGCCCCACTGGGTAAAAGGCCAGGGGGTGGAGAGTTGGGCCAGCAGTGCAGCCGACTGGCACTGCACAATGGCGTGACGTTAACAGTGGTTACACCTCTTGACAAAGTTGGCTGCGTCCTCTCTCATCATTTTCCAAAAGTATCCTTGATGGAGAGCCTTGTATGTCAGAGTCCTGCCCCCCACATGGTTCCCACAGAGGCCTTCGTGGATCTCCTAGAGCACATGCGCTGCCTCCGTGGGCCTCAAACATTTGAGGAGTGGATAGGAGTAGGACCTCCGGTAGAGCAATCCATCCATCAGCACAAAGCACGCGGCCTTCCTTTTGATGAGGCCGGCCTCTATCCGATCCTCGGGCAAGGTACCATCGGTGATGTATTTGATGTACTTGTTCATCCAGCTGGGCTCCGGGGTGACCTGTTGGACCTCTCTAGGGGCCTCATAGCTTGGGGCCTGAAGATGCTTAATATAGGCACGACCCAATGATGAGTCCGGTAAAGTTGCCAGCTGGGAGAGGGTGTCAGCGTGAGCATTTTCACCGCACAGGATATGGGAGATGCTAAAGTACTTAAAACCCGCTGAGCTTGCATGCACAAACTCCAGATACTTCGACATTTGGGGGTCCCTGGCTTTGTACTCGCCTGAGACCTGCCCGGCCACCAGCTGCGAATTGGTGAAGACCCTCAAGCTGGTCATGCCCAGTTCATGGGAGACACTCAGTCTCGTGAGGAGCGATTCGTATTCGCTTGGTTATTGGTGGCGACGAACTAGAGGCGGAGCGGGCACTCGGCAATGACTCCCTCGCTATTGGCGAGGATGAGCCCAGCTCCGCTTCCACCGGAGTTAGAGGCTCCATCCACATGTAGGACCCAGATGTCCTCCTCCGGTTAAAGTCCTGGTTGTTGATTTTGGGGGTTCTCTTCTAGCCCCTCGCCCAAGCCTGCACACTCAACTAGAAAGTTAGCCAGTAACTGCACCTTCATGGCTGACCTCGGTCGATAGGCGATGTCGAACTCGCTGAGCTTCAGCGCTCATTTTGCCAGGCATCCAATCGTGTCAGGTCAGTTGAGCATGGCCTCAGCGGTTGATCCGTCAGGATCGTGATTGAGTGCGCTTGAAAATAAGGCCTGAGGTGCTGGGCAGACACAATGAGCACAAAAATTAATTTCTCGGATTGAGAATACCTAAGCTCCGCATCACGGAGAAGCTTGCTTGTATAGTATACAGGTCTCTGGATCCCTCCATCATCCATCTGAACTAGGACTGAGCTGATGACCTCCGGAGTGACCGCCATATATAGGAGGAGCTCTCCTCCCTCCTCTGGCCGAGAGAGTAGTGGTGGTGATGCCAGGGTCTTCTTCAGCTCCTCGAATGCCTCTTGGCACTCCTTCGTCCGGGCGAAGTCGTGCATCTTCCTCAGCACTTGAAGAAGGGCTGGCAACGATTAGCAGATCATGAGATGAACTAGCTCAGGGCTGCTATCTGGCCGGTGAGTCGCTAGACTTGCTTCTTGGAGGTGGGCTGCTCCATGTCAAGGATCACTCGAACCTTCTTAGGTTGGCTTCTATCCCACTTTGGGTCACCATGAAGCTGAGGAAATTCCTCCGCCATATCGAAAGCACACTTCGTCGGGTTCAATTTCATTTGGTGGAGGCGAAGGGTACGGAAGGTCTCTGTCAGGTTGTCGACATGGTCCGAGGTCGGCTTGCTCATCACAAGCATGTCATCCATGTACACCTGCATATTTCGGCCAATTTGGTCTTTGAAGACCTTGTTGACCAACCGCTGGTACGTGGCGCCAGTGTTCTTCAGACTGAAGGGCATCATCTTGTGGCAATATGTCCTATGATCTGTCATGAAGGTGGTATGCTCCTCGTCCTCCGGATGCATCCAGATCTTATTATATCCGGAGAAGGCATCCATGAAGGAGAGTTGGCGGTGTTCCGAAATGGCGTTCACGAGTTGGTCGATCTTCGGAAGGGAGAAGCTATCTTTTGGATAAGCACGGTTGAGGTCGGTGTAATCCACACAGATCCTCCACTTCCCGTTGTTCTTCTTGACCATCACCATGTTCGCCAGCCAACTGGGATATCGCACTTCACGAACGAAGCTAGCAATAAGGAACTTCTCCACCTTGTCGTTGATCGCCTTCTGCCTTTCTGTGGCAAAACTCCTCTTCTTGTGCTAAACTGGATGACACTTTGGATCAATCTTTAACTGATGAGTGATGACATCCGAGGGGATACCTGGCATACCCGAAGGAAACTCAGCAGGCGAGCCCATTCATCTTTTGGGAGTTGGGCCCCTATCAGCACCATCTTCAGTGGGTCTAAGCAAAGGGGGTACGTCAGCAAGCGCTCGACGGGGCCACCCCTGGGATCCTGCACTCTCTGGTCGAGGTCGTCGATGTCAGTGTCAAGCTCGGCACTCCGAACTCCTGGGACAGCCTGCAAGCAATGTGGAATGGGCTAGACTGCCCCCTTCATCTCTCCCACCCCAAAAATGGTAGGAAATTGCACCGGCAATCTTTTGGTGGAAATGACTGCGTCAAGCTGGTTGAGCCCTGGGCGGCCCAAGATAACATTGTATGGTGATGGGAGTCTGATGATGGTGAAGGTCATCATGACCGTGCTCTACTGGGGTGGAGTCCCGACGGTAACAGCGAGAGTGATCTCTCCCTCGACTCCCATAGAATCTTCGATGAAACCCATGAGAGGGGTGTACACTGGCCTTAGACGATCATGTGACAAGTTCATCCGGGAGAAAGTATCATAAAAAAGCATGTCAGTGGAGCTCCCATTATCAACCATAATTCGATGTACAGGATGCTTAGCGATGGTCATCTCGACCACGATAGCATTATTATTTACATTTTCATCTTCACCTCCCTTCCCCTTATCAAAGGGGAGTACATTTCTAGGTCTCCCTCTCGGGCTCTCTTCGATGCGTGCCCTATCTCCCAGGAGATCATGCCCACCGGTAGGGCTGGAAATGGGCCGGCCTAAAAGCCCATTATCTGGAACTGGGCTGGGCCAACTCAATAAACTTCGGGCCGGCTGAAATTGGTTCAGGCTTTGAACCAAATTTTAAGCATATTGGACTAGTATTAGGGCTGTAAAATAGAGTCCATTCAATTTTGGGCCAAAGAAATGTCCGGATTCGGTCCAAAAAATTTTAAAATATAGTCTTTGGGCCGGTCCAGTGGGCTTTGGGCTGGCCCATTTCTAGCCCTACCCACCGGCTTCTCCGTGGGGCAGTTGTCGACCACAGAGACAGGGGGAAGGGCTACGAGTGGTTGATCCTTTGCCGGAACCTCTCTTCCCACAAACTTCTTGAGATAGCCTCTCTTGATCAGATCCTCGATTTCTCTCTTCAGGCCGCGGCAGTCCTTAGTGTCGTGGTCGTGGTCACGATGGAACTGGCTTTACTTCGTCTTATCGTGACTGTTTCTCGGCTTCTGAGGAGGAGGTCGGCGAAGGTAGCGCTCGCCCTCAATCTCCATAAGGATCTTTGTTCTTGGAGCAAGGAGGGGAGTGAAGGTTTGCTCCGGAATGGGACCATTCTTCAGCTTCGGTCCCGATCGAAAGTCCGTAGGTGACCTGGGCCTCCAGGTTCCAGGTACATCCCTTGGGGTAGGCTTCTTTGAAGGCTTCCCGTCCAGCTCTCTCCTAGTACGGTCAGCCTCTGTAGCATGGATGTACTTATGGATGCAGAGGAGGAGTTCAGAGTACATCTTGGGCGATTTTTTATCCAAGGAATATGTCAGACGGGAGGTCTTGAGCCCTCGCTTCAATGCCAGCATGGCGACGGGCTCGTCCAGACTATAGATCTCAAGGGCAGCAGTCTTGAAATGGGTGACATAGTCCTGCAGAAGCTCATGGTCTTGCTATTGGATGGAGAAGAGGCTATCCACCTCCCTTGGCACCTTTCGATAGGCATCGAAGTGTGCCACAAATCTCCTTTCCAGCTGCTGAAAGGAGTGGATGCTTTCGGGCTCGAGACTGGAGAACTAGACTCGAGCGGCCTACTGGAGGGTGGCCGGAAAGGTGATGCACAAGAGGGCATCCGTCGTCCCATGGACCCTTATAAGAGCTTTATAGCTCTCCAGGTGGTCTAGGGGGTTGGTGGTCCCATCGTAGGGATCCACCTGAGGTATACGGAACTGACTTGGAATCGGTTCCTCTTGGATTTCTTGAGAGAAGAGGGGTCGGGCATTATAGCCCACGGCTCGCTGGGGGAGCCCTGCATGTTGGCAAACCGGTGGGAGAGCTCCGCCAGTTTGCACTCTTGCTCTTCGAGGTGCCTCTCAGCTTGGCGCCTAATAGCCTCGTCAGTGGAACCTTCCACCGAGATTGCCAGAGAAGAAGGGGCCGACGGGTCACGGCGAGGGGCATTGCCCCGGCAGTGCCTGTCGTGCCTGGCAGCGTAATTGTCGTCCATCGGGGATCGGCTCTCGTGGTCCGCTGATCTAATGTGATTTTTCTTTGCGGGGGTATGGTGACTCCTGTGGGGGTTGGTTGCTGCCCGTGGATGGGACAGCCTGCCTTGGATGGAGCGTAGGCTTCCGCGGGGACCCGTGGCTTGGGCCACGGGGGTTCCTGGTTGGGGTTGAGTGATGAGGGAGCGCTGCTGATGCTGCAGCTGCCTCACGGCCATGGTCAGTGTCTGCAATTGTTGGACAAGTGCAGCATACTGACCGTCTACCGAGGGTAGCTAAGGAGGAGGAGCAGGAGGAGTGGGAAGTTTCCTCTCCGGGCTGCGAGGGCCCGGGGGAGAGGGAACCTCTCCTGCCCGGCTGGTCGAAGCTTCACGCTCGTGAGTTACCACCATGCTTGAAGTCGAGCTATTATCAAGCTTGTGGAGGGCTTGTTCGTATAGGGGCTTTCGTCCCTCCTACCTAGCGCGCCAATCTGTTGCCGACCTTATCGCTGTGGCCTGTAGCTGCGAGTTGGTGTCGGACTTCGGTCCCCTCTACTTCAAAATCCTGATGTTCCCGGACCTGCAAAACAAGGTTATAGACCCAGGCCAGGGGTTCTGACGGGGGCACTTCGATGATCAAGTTAAAGAGTAGCAAAGTGAAACAAATCCATTAAGGCAGATCCCCGCTGGATCTCCGTGCTTAGAGGAATCTTTGATGAGGAGATGAATGAAAATGAGCGAGAACGAGAGGGGTCAACACTCCGGTTCTTGCAACTGGGCTCGCCAATCTCACCCCTGAGAGTTCCTTTAGAACCTTTGTCTCAGAGTTGCTTGTTCTCTTCTTCCGTGCGTTTGCCCTCTTGATTGCTTACCTTCCCCACGCTCGCTGGTGCCTTGTTGTTATCATCGGGTGCTTCAGTGCCTCAATTCTCCCCCTCTGGGGAGGCCTTGGAGGTCAACGATGCTTATTGGCCATTTTCCTGAGGTCGTCTCCCCTTACGGTTGGAAGTTAAGTGATGAGCTCGTCTCGTCTATCGTGCAGTCACGAAAGGGGGAGCCAAGCGGGACCTCGATCCGTGCATAGGCACCCTTGGGTTCGGGGCATTGACCGCAGCCCTCCCCTTCGAGGGGGTTCCAGGTCATTGGCCGTCGAATCTGGTACCTCGATCGAGGTGCCCCTCCTAAATTGGTACAAACGAGGTTCTGTGCACCATCACAGATCTGGGAATGCCGTACTGGACGCGCTGCACTGTGCATGCCGTCCTTAGCAATGTCTTTGGGGCTTGCGCTTTCGGTCCTCTGGGCGCTCCATGGAGAAGGCTCGACTTCGACCGAGGTGGACCGATTTGGGGGTGCTAACTGGCGAAGGAGCAGAGGTGCCAGGCTCGACTTCGGCCGAGGTGGATCCATCTGGGGGTGCCACTTAGCGAAGGAGCAGAGGCAGGCCCACATCGACCGAGGTGGACCCTCCTGGGTCGACACCTGGTGAAGGGGCAGAGGCAAGCTTGACTTCAGCCGAGGTGGACCCATCTGGGGGTGCCACCTGGCGAGAGAGCAGAGGTGCCTGGCTCGACTTTAGCGAGGTGGACCCTCGTGGGTCGACACCTGGCGAAGGAGCAGAGGCAGGCCCACTTCGGCCGAGATGGACCCCTCTTAGGTCGACACCTGGCGAAGGGACAGAGGCAAGCTCGATTTCGACCGAGGTAGACCCTTTTGGGGTGCCACCTGGCGAAGGAGCAGAGGTGCCAGCTCGACTTCGACCGAGGTGGACCCCTCCTGGGTCGACACCTGGTGAAGGAGCAGAGGCATGCCCACTTCAACCGAGATGGACCACTCCTAGGTCGACACCTGGTGAAGGGACAGAGGTGCAAGGCTCGACTTCGGCCGAGGTGGATCCATCTGGGGGTGCCACCTGGCGAAGAAGCAGAGGCAGGCCCACTTCGGCCGAGATGGACCTCACCTGGGTCGACATATGGCAAAGGGGCAGAGGCAAGCTCGACTTCGTCCGAGGTGGACCCATCTGGGGGTGCCACCTGGTGAAGGAGCAGAGGTGCCTGGCTCGACTTCAACCGAGGTGGACCCTCTTGGGTCGACACCTGGCGATGGAGCAGAGGCAGGTCCACTTCGATCGAGGTGGACCCCTCCTGGGTCGACACCTGGAGAAGGGGCAAAGGTGACAGCTCGACTTTAACCGAGGTGGACCTATTTGGGGGTGCCACCTGGCGGAGTAGAGGCAGGCCCACTTCGGCTGAGGTGGACCCCTCCTGGGTCGACACCTGGCGAAGGGGGGAGCAAGCTCGACTTCGACCGAGGTGGACCCATCTGGGTGGGCCACCTGGCGAAGGAGCAGAGGTGCCTGGCCCGACTTCAACAAAGGTGGACCCCTCCTGGGTCGACACCTGGCGAAGGAGCAGAGGCAGGCCCACTTCGATCGAGGTGGACCCATTTGGAGATGCCACCTGGTAAAGGGGCAGAGGTGCCAGGCTCAACTTCGGCTGAGTTGGACCCATCTGGGGGTGCTACCTAGCGAAGGAGCAGAGACAGGCCCACTTCGATCGAGATGGGCCCCTCCTGAGTCGACATCTGGCGAAGAGACAGAAGCAAGCTTGACTTCGACCAAGATGGACCCATCTGGGGGTGCCACCTGGCGAGGCAGTAGAGGTGCCAGGCTCGACTTCGATCGAGGTGGACCCCTCTTGGGTCAACACCTGGTGAAGGAGCAGAGGCAGGCCCACTTCGACCGAGGTGGACCTCTCCTGGGTCGACACCTGGCGAAGGGACAGAGGTGCCGAGGTCGGCTCGAGGTGGGCGTGACCGCTGGCCAGGCCACCTGGCAGGAGAGCTCGGAAGAGAACACCATGCGGCACTGCCTGGCCGCCAGCCGGGTCTGACGCATGCTCCACGTCAGCGATCTTGCCATAGCAGTTACTAATAATGATTAATTATTTATAAATGGATCGAGTGAAGAATGATATTGCAACTAAGAATTAATCGAGAATTATTAAGCTTTTTTTGGAACTTGTAACTTAGAATTAGATATGCTTTTAAATTATGTTTATGTCTTAGATATTGAACTAAGCATCATTGAATTTTATTTATCTAAAATAATTAAATTTTATTTTGATTAAATATGAAACTAAATATGTTAAACTAAAAATATAGTTGGACAAAAAAATCTAGCCTCGATAACGTTTGGACTAGATTAGATAGTTTAGTAAATATTAGGATTTGAATTTAAGCAGTCAGGAACATGGTCCGTTATCATCCCTATGCCCTCTACAAGAGAGGGCAACTCTACAAACACCACTTTTTTTTATTTTTTTATAAAAATATTATTATTATTATTTTGGTAAAATAGAATATTATTATATAAATCTAGTATAAATATATTTAAAAAAATAAGAAGCATACAATCACGAAGTTTGGTACGAATATATTAAAATAAAAAAATAAAAACAAGGTCAAGAAGCATAAAATCACGAAGCTGATATGGGACCTCCTTTATGTCAGTTCATAAGAAAACATAAAGCTCTTTCTTTGGTTTTTTTTTTTTATTTTAAAAGAGTGAGTCGATAACGTTCATCACGTGTGTTAAAGTTAGTAGCAGACGTATATGGTGAACGTTTTTTAAAATAATATTTTTAAATAAAAAATTATTAAAATAGGTTTCGGGATATATTTATCGAGGTAGGTGTTTTACAGCGACGTGATGGTGACAGGGCATCTAAGTTTGGCTTTTAAAATGAAATTAATTTTTTTTTTTAAAAAGATAAAATTCTTATAAATCAATATTTTTTTTTTATTTTAAAATTTGATTGATACGTGATGCGACGTTGAAATTGTTTCTTGGAGAGAGAGGCAAATTCGATTTGAAATTCGTCTTTCCAACGAACGAATTCAAAATCAATTTTTTTATAATTTTATAAATATTATTATTATTTTTAAATAAAATTAATAAATTTTAATTTAAATAATAAATAAAAATAAAAAATTAGTATTAGTTAAAATTTTATATATTATTTTTGATAATATTAATTATTATATTATTTTAAGATAATATTAATTAAAAATATATTAATTAACTATATAAAAATAATATTAATTTAAAATTAATAATAATTTAACTAAAAATAATATTAATCGAAAATAATATTAATTAAAAGATATTATAATATATATTATATTATAATTATTATTTTATATTCTAAAATATAATGAATATATTATAATTTATTATATTATATATTATAATTTATAATTAGTATAAAATTTTTTAAAAAAATAAAAAAATAATAAAAAATAATCATCATGTCGATACTATTCGGTCGCTAGCCCGGTACCAGTTCGGTCGACAGCCGGTGTCAGTCCGATCCTTGCTCAGGAGCGGTGGCAGGACCCCGACGACCGGACCGGCGATCGGGTGGGTCTATGGCATGACTGGGGCTAGACCGGTGACAGGATCTTGGCGGTCGGATAAGTAATCGAACCCGGGTGGCCGGACCGGCTGCCGGATCGAGGGCCGCAACTGGGCTCGCATCGGGGGCCGGACCGGCGGCCGGACCGGGGGCCCGCACCGGGGGCCGGACCGGTGGCCGGACCGGGGGCCGGATAGGAAGTCGGACCGGGTGGCCAGACCGGGGCTGCAACTGGGGCCGGACCGAGGGCGGGATCGGCGGCCGGACAGGGGCCGGATCGGGGACCCCGGTCCGGTCGCTAGTCCGGCCCCCGATGCGGGCCCCAGTCTGGCCACCGGTCCGGCCCCCGATGCGGGTCCCAGTCCGGCCGTCGATCCGGCCCCCGGTCCGACCCCAGTTGCGACCCCCGATCCGGTAGCCGGTCCGGTCACCCGGGTCCGATTACTTATCCGACCGCCAAGATCCTGTCACCGGTCTAGCCCCAGTCATGCCACAGACCCGATCGCCGGTCCGGTCGTCGGGGTCCTGCCACCGCTCCTGAGCAAGGGATCGGACTGACACCGGGCTGTCGACCGAACTGGTACCGGGCTAGCGACCGAATAGTATCGACATGATGATTATTTTTTATTATTTTTTTATTTTTTTAAAAATTTTATGCTATATTATAAAAATTATAATATATAATATAATAAATTATAATATATTCATTATATTTTAGAATATAAAATAATAATTATAATATAATATATATTATAATATCTTTTAATTAATATTATTTTCGATTAATATTATTTTTAGTTAAATTATTATTAATTTTAAATTAATATTATTTTTATATAGTTAATTAATATTATTTTTAATTAATATTATCTTAAAAAATATAATAATTAATATTATCAAAAAATAATATATAAAATTTTAACTAATACTAATTTTTTATTTATTATTTATTTATTTAAAATTAAAATTTATTAATTTTTTTAAAAAATAATAATAATATTTATAAAATTATAAAAAAATTGATTAACGTCTTTCCAACAAACGATTTCAACATCACATCACTTAATTACATGTCAAATCAAATTTTAAAATAAAATAAAAAAATATTGATTTATAAGAATTTCTCTTTTCAAAAGACGAAATCCAATTCGTCTTTTGAAAAGCCGAACTTAGATACCCCGTCACCGTCACGTCGATGCAAAACACCTATTTCAATAAATATATCCCAAAACACCTATTTTAATAATTTTTTATTTAAAAAATATTATTTAAAAAAAAATTCCGTATGGTTATCCCATCAAAAAGTAATAATTCTGGTTTACTCTGTTGGTGCAAGCAGTGATCAGGTTAATATATTCACTTTCAGATGAATAACGGTTACAAAAAATTAATATATATCATGTATCAAATATTTTCTGTCTAAAACAGAAAATCATCTGAGTATGGTTATACCCGGAATCAAACTCCTCCTCTTTTTATTTAAAAAAAAAAAAATTATAAATTGTTCATTATGTGAAGCTAAACGAGCAGGTGCTTGTACCCGTCTTTTTCTATACCGACATGGGCTATTAAATCACTAATTGTGACTGGCAGCCCACGTGCATCACGCTACATACCGGTCCAAGTCATGGTGCATTGTTGGAGAAATTATATCGAGTTTATCACAAATGACAAGGGCTTGGATGACGCGACCAAGTTGACACGGCAACTATGCATCACCTTGGAAGACCTTGAAATATTTTGTGCGCTTCCTCCATGGGAGCACCATTTTAAGCATGTTTATGGCGTTATATTGTTAGCTTTTCTTTATTTTTGGTCTACGGTAAGCCGTAAGCACTAAACTAATGTCATTCAACAGCAAGAAAAGAAATTGGAGGGCCCATCAAGACGGTATTAGAATATGACGAGGGAATAGGATTATACAATTTGGTGAAGAAAAATTTGTTAAGGCTGATACTGGATCAAGATGCTAGTATATCAATATTCATATTAGTTTATCTGGTACATATTAATCATATACAAATATTTATATCCATATTTATTTTAAACAGATATAGATACAAATCAGATACTGAATATATAAATAAAAATATATGCTGGATAATTAAACTTTATGATTATGGAATCAAATGTATTATTTAGTGATGGATAAATCAAGTTAATAAAATATTTATATTTTTTTAAAAAAATTAATTAGAACTATATAAAATTAAATAGTATTATAAGTAGAGTCGGATATTCAGATACGAGTCATATAGTTATCTATCCATATTCATATCCATTTTTTTAAAAAATATGGATACACAGATATGGATAATAGTTGGATGTTCAAATTTTTATTCATATCCGGATAGATTTGGATACGAAATCGGATCTAATCGACTATCATCCATACTACTTTCATCCATACCACTTTCATCCTTCTGGTTCACAGATAGCAAATACATATGGGTTGCCTTATATTTTTTGTATACTTTAACCACGGAGCGATGTGAACCAAACCACAAACATAAATTGACGTGGATTTATATTTGGAAATAGAAAATTATTGGTTGAACCATGTCAACCTTATCATTTTTGACCGATTCAACCAAATTTATATAAATCTAATGATTTTATGTGGACAATAAAAAATCACGCCGAGCGGGAAAAAAACTCAGAAGGACATGATAAGCTTGATTCTAGAGGACAGCAGATCGCTGGCAACACCACCGTGTAAATGCTATCTTAGATATCGATCCAACTATAAAATTTTTTTTTCTAATCATAGGCTATAATTAAATTTTATTTTATTTTATTAATAATTAATTAATTTTATGATTTATGTTGATAGATATGTATATAATTTAATATTGTATATGATCCTTGTATTCGGACTTGAAATACCTTATGTTGGTTAGTATGGTTGAGATACCACAGTATAGACCTTAGCCCAACTTGATTCATGATGAAAGGACTTGTTAGAATTTACTTGTAAATAGGTTAGGTTCTCTCTCCACTCCTCGTAATAATATAATCGAGAGATTTGTTCTCATAGTTTGTCCTATCAAATAGCCACCTGTTGAGAGAGGATAATATAATCGTGAGACTTGTTCTCATAGTTTGTCCTATCAAATAGCCACCTGTTGAGAGAGGATACTGACGAAAAGGACTTGGTTTTTGGTATTTATACGAGCATCTATGATTGCAGGTTTGGAAATTAACGACGAATGTAGGCACAAATCCCTAATCTAAAATTATTATTTGTTCCATAAGATTTATGGATATATTTTTGTTCAAATATATTTTGAATATAATATTATTTTTGATATTCTAGAAATTATATAAATAATAAAATTCGTTACAACACGTATCAGATTATGCTTGATCTAGAGTTTTTTTTTTTTTTTTTAAAATTATTTTTTTTTATTTTCTTCGTCCATCATTTGGTCACATTGCTCTCCTCGATGATTCGCAAAGAAAATGATAGATCTTTTCGGGCCTGCCACTCCAACATCCTCCGGATCCATTTTCGAAAGTCTCTGGTGCCCCTCAAGCTTTTCAGTTACGGTGAATTGATGGCTGCCGAGGGAAAACTAAGAGTCACTACTCTGGAGAGATCGAACCAAAAAAAAAAAAAAAATCCAAAACCAGGACTTTGATTTTGCCAAACCCTTTTTCTCCTCCCACACCCTGAGGCTGGATAGCGTCACCGGCATCTGGAAATGGCGACAACCTGGGCAAGAGGTTTAGTCGGTGCCATGATCTTCCAATCTTCTCGTCATATGGTCTCCCTCCTCCAGTGGACTATATTTCTCCTCCTTAGCAACCAAGTTCCTGATGATTACGAGATTAGATTAGAGATTTGAGATTTGGGCTTTCTTCAGTGGTTGTCAACGAGGCCATGGCCACGATGTGCATGGTCATGATGGATCAACGATTGTCAGAGATTTTATGCATAAAAAAATATCATGATAAATGCCAATGATCGTTTTTCTTTTCCCATCACCGGCAATCGAGCGGTGATGGGCCAGAGACACCTCCCATGGCCAGCGACATATTAGGCGGGCAGTGGCAACCCGGTAAGGCGCAACGACGATGGCAGGCAAGCATTGGTGCCCGTGGTCTCTTCATGCCACCATGGGAACAGCAGCATTTGCCGCTGTGGTGGGAGGCCAGCTGTGGCCGTCCTGTGGGTCCCGCAACATGGGAGGAGGCTGAGAAGTCCTCTTCCAAATGGTTTGGCTCTTCTCCTTCTCCTGCAGCTCCTAGCCATTGTGTGGCAGGAGAGAAGATCGCCGGTGACCATGAGATTGCCGCCAGAGTTCCGATTTGGCCTGTTACCCACCGTTGGAAGAGAGCCCAAGTTTTAAGACTCCATTAATGGAGTTTTTGGAAAGGATCGATTGGGAGAAAGGGCGGATAAAAAAGATTAGTGGATTTTTGGGTTAACGTATTCGGGTTTCAACCCATTTAAAATCCAACCTGTTAGTCAAGTTAGCCTGATTAACAAATAGCCTGAACCGAATCACATTGGGTCGACTTTAATTTGAATTAAGAAGAATTTTACAATTAAGTCTCTACAAAATTTTAAATTATATATGGGTCTATCTAAAATTATATATAGGACCTTGAAGTTTTAAATATTATAAATCAGTCCTCAAAATTTTATATATAGATTCTTGTCATTGTCTAAAAATATATTATATAGAAAATTTTCTATATTTTTAGTTATTTATGATTAAGTTCTCTGTTATTGAGTTTTTGATAAAATTATTGTATTTTGCTTGTTTTATATCTGATTTGAGTATTTTTGGATCATTGAACTCGTAATAATTTGAAAAATATTTTAATTAAATTTTTCATATCTAATAAAATATTTAACTAATTTATAAATCATTTTTATATAATTCTACTCTTTATTGCATTATTCAAGCATATTTTTGTATAGTTTCAAAGGGTCCAAAGTACTCTGTGGATATTGAATAGCTAAGTCATTGAGAACTAATATTTTTCTTTTTCATTATATTTTGAAATTGCATATTATGTATCTCTAGCATTTGACTTAAAAATATCTGTAATTAATTGTAATACTTATTATATACTATATTTTTGTTCAAAGATATTTTATAGTTGTATAGTAAGTATTATTGATGGAAGTGACAGTTAGAATATAATATTATATTATAATTTGATTAGTGAGGTGCATATTATTAAGTATCCCATCTTGAACTGATTTTCTATGGCATACATGTGTGTTGGCGTGGAGTCCCTATTCCGGTCGGTCGAAGCTGCTGCTCCACAGGACCGTTCTCTGGTTCACCTGTAAAATAGGTCCCTTGTCGGAATTATTCCGGTGGGGGACACTCCGATGCCTAAGTCAGAGGCGGGTCCCAACCACAGAATGGAAAAGATTCTCGAGAAGCAGAAGGAAAGCTCTTTGAATTTAGAATATGCGTGCATGTATGTGTGTACCTCCCTTGAGCGTTTCTTCTTACCGCCATTTATAAGGGGGCGCCCGGCCTGTGGACCCGTTTTTCTCCCAGTGATCACGGGGAGTTATTTTCTTCCAATGATTGGTAATCGTGGGTTGTCATTGAGCGGTTCCGGCCAGACCAGAGGCGTGGCAGCTGGAGTTGCACGCCATGATCGTGTCATGGAGATAGTCGATGATAACCGTTGATTACTGTTGCATATCTAGGACAGATCGTGGACCCATCTTCAGATTTTCCTTGTTTGGGGGGATTCTCATTATTGAACCGGGAATCTTCCCGTCTTCGAATCTTCTCGGTCGAAGATTCTGTCTTCTGCATGAGTCGAGGACCTGGTGTTCACCAAGGGCCGGAGATCGTGTCTTCGGCAGGAAACGAAAAGTATGTCTTCGGAAGTCGGCGTGGAGCCTGGTCTTTGACTAGGGCCGAAGACATAATCCGGAGGTCTTGCCTTCGGATGTCGTAGACCGGTGGGGAGCCTTGGGTTGCCCGTGGTTGGCCCGGTCTTTCTAGGTCTGAAGTCGTTGGTTCGGAGGAAAGGTCTTCGGTCAGTCGAACCGGTGTTCGGTTCGTACTTAGACAGGGATTCTCCAACAGTTGCCCCCCTACTCTCAATTTTCGAGGCGAAGGTTTGCCTCGAGAAGTGAGAGTACCAATGCTTTGTCGTTTGCCTCCTGGAAGATAATGTAGTGGATGATATTGAGATCTTTGATTGGACTGCTCATCATGACTTTGGTTGATTTGGGAATCAGGCGGTAGACAGCTATCACTCCCTGGTTGGGGGATAAGAAAAGAGCAAGTGGCCCTGGGCTCGTCTCTTCTTTTCCTGTTGCGTGGTGGTCCAGCCAATCTTTCGGTGGTTGTGGTGGCTTCTCCCCACTCGTTGGATAATGGATGCGCTTCATCCTGGTCACTGGTTCAAGATGGGTTACCTCCCTGGGTAACCCTTTGTCAAATCAACCTGGTGGGACTTCAGAGGCCCCTGGTTTCCTTTTGAGAAAGAGAGAAGGTCCGGCTAAAGAAGCTTCTTCAACCTCGCCTCATTCTTCGCTCAGCCTTCCCTGTTCTTGACTACTAGTCTATTCCGCAGATAGAATCTTCCTTCTACCTTTTCGTTTCATTCTTTTATCATGAAAGAAACTGTAGAAAGTCAGGGGGGACAAGTTGGGCCCTCGAGGGCCGGTGACATAGTAGGTCCGGAGTCGATCTCTAGTTTGGTTTCTCAGGGGAAGATGGCCCTTCTTCGGGAACGCTATCGCATTCCCGAGGGGTTCCCTTTCGTCCACCCCACATCTGGGGAACGGGTGAACAAATCTCCCCGGGTGCTTAGCCATGTACGAAGATCATCTGAAGGCTGGCCTTCAATTTTCCCTGAACCCTTTCTTTATCAAAATCTTTCGTCTGTACCAAGTGGTGCCGGCGCAGTTGATCCCGAACAGTATCCGAAACATCTGCAGGTTTCTGGTCCTATGCAGCATTGCAAACATAGAACCTAGGACCAACTTATTCATAGCCCTTTTTGTACTCAAGAGGGATTTCCATAGCAATGGATGATGGGTGATCGGCCCTCGACTGGGCTGCAAGGTTATCAAGGACATGCCCAGCGCCATCCATGGGTGTAAAGCTATTTTTGTGTTTGTATTGTCCATTGATCCATGGGGCTTCGACATTGTTTGGAAGAAGCCTCGTTTAACCACCAATGATGGGAAGAAGGTCTTGGTGGCTGACCAGTTGGATTACGATCTTCTAATTAATTCGGAAGTCACTCCTATCCGTGAGTTGTTGGAGGGAAGAAATCTCTATCTTGCGGGGATTAGCAAGTTCTTCGTATTAGGTATAGTGGCAGAGATTCCTGTCCTTCTTCCCCCATTTTTGTTATAGCTCAGTCGACTTAAAGAGATTTTTCTGCTTGTAGGTGGTGGAATGAAGCCTGGTGTGAGCTGGCTCCGTCAGACTTCTGAGAAGAGGGTAGCTCAAGCCCCTCTCACAAGGTCGGCAGTTTGGAAGAAGGCCCAAAGAGATGGTCATGAGGGGGACCGGAGCACTTCATCTTCCCGGGGGACCTTAGTGGAAGATGTGGTTCCCACGGAAGGGGCCTCGTCAAGATCTCGTCCAGTTGAAGTTCCACCGACGGTTACCTTCCCGGTTCGCATAAGGGGAGTCCGCCTCAGGCGGTGGATGCGCCACTGCCTTGCCCCCCTGCAGTTGATAGGGACAAAGTGCGACAAGTCGAGGGACAGTTCGTTCGTGAGGCTTCCTCGACTGGAAGCCGTTCGGCGAATTCTTCGGAGCTTTCACCTACGGGGGGACTGCTGGTCCCCGCCGTAGCCAGACATGCGCTGAAGAGCACATTGCTGCCTCACAACTTAGTAGTTCTCCGAAGTCGGAACCTTCACAGGGTGTCCAATTCTGCTTTTTCTGTCCTGCAACAGGTATGGTCCTTGCCGTCTCCTTTGCTCTGAGAATTGTTCGATCCATAACTCCATATTTTCGATGCAGTTAGTTTACGACCTTACCTTTATGGAGGAGGGCCTAGGAAATGTTGACAGTCTCATTCATGGCCTCAAGGAGATCTCTATACTGCCAAGGCTGCAAAAGTAGCTGAAGAGTTGAGGCAGTCTATGGAGAACCGCCTCGTTCGGGTGAACGACAAGGTTCATGAACTGAAGGGTGAACTAAAAAGTGCCCATTTGACAATAGCGGAGCAAGGGGCAGGATGGAGGAAGAGCAAAAAGCAAGTCGACTCCTTGGAGCAAGCCGCCAAAGAGAATCAAGAGAAGATAGAGATTTTGACCAAGACAGCGGAGGAAGCTGCCAGGAAGGCCGAAGAGGTAGTTCTGGAGTTCAAAGCGGCCAAGAGAGAGTCTGCATCCTTGAGAAAGCTGGTGGACGATGCTGTAGCACACTTCAGGAAGTCTTCACAATTCCAAGAGGAGATGAATGAAGCATCCTTGTATGGCTATCAGCATGGCTTCAACGACGGACTTTCCAAGTTAAAGGAGGCTTTCCCCCACCTTGATCTTTCTGGCATCCCTTTCTGAAGTGTCTGGAGATCAGAGAACGGTCTTGAGGGGATGATCAGTTAGCACCATGATGTCATGGGCATGGAAGTTCGGCCGTAGTCGCTTTGCTGCAATCATCAGAGAGTATATCAACTTCTGCATCCTCGCATACCACATTTCAGCATCATGTAGAACCTTGCTGATGTAGTACATCGGCTTGTGGGATCCATCTTCATCTCTCCGGACAAGGACCAAACTAATTGCTTCATCTGAAGCAGAGAGGTATAAGTAAAGTACCTCACCTTTTTGAGGTTTGGAGAGCAGAGGCGAAGTTTCTAGGTACTTCTTTAGTTCTTTAAAGGCAGTGCGACAGTCTTCGGACCATTCAAAGCCCTTTGATTGCCAAAGTACTTTGAAGAACGTAAGACATTTCTTGGCTGAACGAGAAATGAACCTACTTAGGGAGGCAATTCTTCCTGTTAATTGCTGGACTTCTTTTTTGTAGTAGGGATGTCTCATATCCTTTAGGGCATGGATTTTCTCAGGATTTACCTCAATCCCTCGTTTGGTGACAAGAAAGCCCAAGAATTTATCCAAAGTGACCCTGAAGGCGTACTTCGCTGGGTTTAGCTTCATGCGGTAGCGTCGTAGAGCACTGAATGATTCTTCCAGGTCATGGATATGATCCATTCGGAGGAGGCTCTTGACGATCATGTCGTCAACATAGGCCTCCATGTTTCTTCCTAGTTGCTTTTCGAACACCTTGTTGATTAGCCTTTGAAATGTTGCCCTGGCATTCTTGAGACCGAATGGCATCATCTTGTAGCAGTAGAGACCTTTGTCGATGACAAAGGCCATCTTCTCCTCATCTTGGGAATCCATCCTGATCTGATTGTAGCCAGAAAAAGCATCCATGAAGCTCAATAGTTGGTGGCCGGCAGTGGCGTCGACCAGCTGATCAATCTTTGGGAGAGAAAAGCTATATTTTGGGCAAGCCTTGTTGAGGTCTGTGTAATCGATGCAGATCCTCCACTTGCCGTTAGCTTTCTTCATCATTATCACATTAGCCAACCATTCGAGATAGTGGGCTTCTCGGATGAATCCTGCTTTAAGGAGTATGTCTACTTCTTCGTCCACGGCTTTCTGTCTTTTAGGTGCAAAGCTTCTTTTCTTCTACCGGATTGGTTTATACCCGGGGGTAACTTCTAGCCGATGAGTGATTACTACGATAGGAATCCCAGGCATGTCCGAAGCTGACCAGGCGAAGACATCGGCGTTGTCTCTGAAAAAATGGATCAGCTCCTTTTGGTTTCTTCATCAAGCGTACTCCCGATCTGCACAACTCTGGTGGGGTCTTCCTTTGTCAAAGGTACCAGGACAGTTCTTTCCATGGGTTCACCAGAGCCTATAGTTGTATCCCTCAGATCCAGCTAATCCAGAGTTATAGAATCAGTGAAGTGCTTGTCTTGGATCATCAGACACTGCCGTGCCGCTCTCTGATCTCCTCTAACTTCTTCGACACCGTTCCTGGTGGGGAAGCATACCAGGAGATAATGAGAGGAGATCACGATTCGAAACTTGTTCAAGGCGGGCCGCCCCAGAATGATGTTGTAAGCCGAGGGGGTCTGGATTACCGTGAAGTTGATCGGCAGTATTTTTTATCGAGGTTCAATGCCAAGGATCACAGGCAACACTATCTCTCCCTCGGCATGAACCTGATTACCCCCAAAGCTAGTGATCGGTATAGGGGATCTCCGTAGTTGTTGTCTAGGAAAACATATTTTAGAGAATGCATCATAAATCAAGATATCAGTTGAACTTCCATTATCAACAAGGATTCGTTGTAATCATAGTTGGCCACAACGACCGAGATTACAAGGGGGTCATCATGCGGGAGCCGGACTCCTGCAAAGTCGTCATCGGAGAAGAGAATAATATTATTGTCCTTGAGTCACTTTGGGACATCGTCCTCGTCCCTCCTCCAGTCGATAGGCCGGTGTATCATCCCCACACCTCCGTTTGTGGGCCTTTGATTTGGCTGTTCGGCCTCTCAGGAGGTGGCTGGGGAACAGTAGCTTCCGTCTAAGGTCCTTGACAATCAATGTACCGCTCCAAATACCCTCTTTTGATGAGATCCTCAATCGCATCCTTCAACTGGATGCATTCTTGAGTATTGTGGTCGTGGTCCCGGTGGAATCGGCAATACTTGTTCCTATTCCTTACGGAAGAGGAAGCCTTCATGGGACAGGGCCGTTGGAGATAATTCTCTTTCTCTATCTCTATGAGGATCTTTTCTCGAGGAAGGTTGAGGGGGGTGTAGGAGTCAAATCTTCCTCCCAATGCTCTGGGCCTGGGAGGACTTCTTCGGCGGCCAGTATATTTGTTGTTATTGTTATTGAAGATCGGGGGACCTTGTCCTCTGTTGTTCTTCTTTTTTGAATGGGGCTTCCCTTTAATCAGTTGTCAGTTGGCCGCCTGCTCTTCAGCATCGACGTATTTCTGAGCTCTCGACAAGAGCTCAGCGTAGCTTTTGGAGAACTTCTTATCCAGGGAAAAGGTGAGACTGGACATACGAAGTCCCTTCTTCAGTGCAGACATGGCCACATGCTCGTTGAGATCGAGGATCTCAAGTGTGGCCGCATTAAACCTGAAGATGTAGTCTCGCAGGCTTTCTCCCTCATTTTGGTGAAGGAGGAACAGTGTGTCCGTATTTCGAGGAATCTTATGGCAGGTCCTAAAATGCAAGACAAACAATTTCTCTAACTCGAATAAAGAATTGATGGTACCTAGACGTAGGCTCGAGTACCACATCTGAGCGGCTTTCTTCAAGATAGCCGAGAACGCGAGGTAGTACATCACGTCCGAAGCTCCTTGGATCATCATATAGGCCTTCAAACTGTCCAAGTGGTCGAAGGGATCGGAGGTGCCATCGTGGGGTTCCATCTGGGGAACCCTGAATTGCCGAGGAATGACTTCGGCCATGATACGGTCGATGTAGGGTGGGCGTAGATCACCCACTATCAAGTCATCGGGATCCTTTAGATCATGCATTCTCTGCTCCCGTACCCTTGCTATTTTCCGATTCAATGGCTCTAAATCTCCGTCATAATTGGGAGTCTACTTCGGCACCCTCTCTACGGGAGCAGAGTCTTCGGAGAGAGGGAGGGAGTTTGCCTAGGCCTTTTCCCTTTCTGCAAAGAACGACGGGCCTAGGCAATCTTGAACTTCGGCCTTCAAGAGAGGGCTGAGAACGGAGGGAGAGATGTGTAGAACCCTCCCGTGGGGCTCTCTTTCTTCGGGATCGAGAGCTATGTCTGGAGGCGGTCGGTGGGTTTTCCACCGGAAAAGCTCTGTTCTAAAAATCTTGAACCATGGCCATAAGGTTGGTGACCTGGTTCACAAGAGTTTCAATTGCTGCAGTCCCACGACAACTATGGGAGGTGGGACGTTGTTCTCTCCCAGGGGTGCACCCCCTTAGGATGGAACATGACTTCAACTTGTGGAGGCGATCTGAGTCTTTCCTCTCACCATCAGGAACTTCTTACTTCCCCTTGTTTAGGAGGGAGCTTAAAGAGTGTTGTCTGTTGCCCTCCTACCTGGCGCGCCAATCTGTTGATGTGGAGTCCCTGTTCCGGCCGGTCGAAGCTACTGCTCCACAGGACCACTCCCTGGTTCACCTGCAAAATAGGTCCCTTACCGAAGTTATTCCGGCGGGGGACACTCTGATGCCTAAGTCAGAGGCGGGTCCCATCCATAGAATGGGAAAGATTCTCGAGAAGCAGAGAGAAATCTCTTTGAATTTAGAATATGCGTGTATGTATGTATGTACCTCCCTTGAGCGTTTCTTCTTACCGCCATTTATAAGGGGGCGCTCGGCCTGCGGACCCGTTCTTCTCTCAGTGATCATGGGAAGTTAATTTCTTCCCATGATTGGCAATCGTGGGTTGTCATTGAGCGATTCCGGCCAGACCAGAGGCGTGGCAGCTAAAGTTGCGCGCTATGATCATGGCATGGAGATAGTTGATAGTAACCGTTGGTTACTGTTGCCTATCTGGGATAGATCGTGGACCTATCTTCAGATTTTCCTTGTTTGGGGAGATTCTCATAATTGAACCGAGGATCTTCCCATCTTCGTATCTTCTCGGTCGAAGATCCTGTCTTCTGCATGAGTCGAGGACCTGGTGTTCACCAAGGGCCGGAGATCGTGTCTTCGGCAGGAAATGAAGAGTATGTCTTCGAAAGTCGGCGTGGAGCCTGGTCTTCGGCTAGGGCCGAAGATATAATCCAGAGGTCTTGCCTTCGGATGTCGTAGACCGGTGGGGAGCCTTGGGTTGCCCGTGGTTGGCCCGATCTTTCTAGGTCTAAAGTCGTTGGTTCAGAGGAAAGGTCATCGGTCAGCCGAACTGGTGTTCGGTTCGTACTTAGACCGGGATTCCCAACAATGTGGTTAAAATACATCATTTATATTTATTTGAGTACTTATTTCTATATATATAATTTTATGGGTTGGCATAAATATTATTACGAAAGTAATTTATTTATATTGTCCATGAGATTTTTTCATTATAAGAGGGATATTCTGGTTATGGCATGCAATCGCCTATCCAAAGTGGATTGCTATATATTTTAATTGGAAAAGGTTGCATGGAGTATTGTGTTGCAAGGGTGCTTTAGCTTTCATAGGTTTGTCTATCCAAAGAGAATAGCTTCATGAATGTTAGGATATTTTATTTGCTTGTGACTTCATGTTTGTGGCTTCATGAAAAGAGTACTTATGTATATTATATTCTGCCCAAAGAAAAATATATAATATTGTACATGAACTTTTGTATCCATTTATGTATATGCCTATTGACTAATATTTTATATTCCTACTATTTTTGATTATACAGTCATTTTTTGTATTAACAATAACAATATTATTGTTGATGTCATAATTGGGTCAAATTATCAAAGGTGGAGGTATATTGGACTTAGAAAATTTCTTTATCATAAGGGGATAGATTTTCAAATATCTTGTATTATGTTAACATTTTTTTTTTTGAAAAGAGATATACTTTGGGCCTAGAAAGTTTATCTGTTCAAAAGAGATTGATTTACATATGTCTTGTATTCTTATTATATTGACCTTATGATTTGAGCTCAAAGTATATCATTTTCTCTGTCTAAATAAAAGTTTTATGATGATACACATAGTGCTCTTATTAAAAATGACTTATTATGTTCAAAATATTTATTTATTTATTTGTTGTTTGTATCTCTAATATATTGTATCTATGTATGATCTTGATTGATCGTTTATGCATCTTAAGCCACCTTAAAGGTCATGATTGATGATCCTTGATCGAAAGGTTTATAAATTTTGATGGATGGTGATCACCAAGATGGCCTGTTCACTGAGATTTATAAGATCCTTCTTTAAGATATTTAGAAAGGATTGAATAGTATTATATATTGAAGAGAGATACCTTATTATGGATTACTTTTTTTGAAAGAAAGTTTTATAGTATTAGACTTAGAGCTCTCATTAAAATAACGCTTATAATTTTTTTTGATATATATATTATATGTATTGCTTTATTAATTAACTACATAAAAATTGTTTAGCAGTTAGTATATTTATATTTAATATAGTTAATACTCTCATTATGATGGCTCTGATTGGAATAATCTATAAATATGGAAACTGAAATTATGATAGTACTAAGTATGATGGTTTTGGATATTATATTATGTAATGATCCTTCATCTTAGATGACTTATAAGAGTATTCTAGGATAAAAGCTGTATATAAAATGGCAAAGAGTGAATCATTTTGCTTGTATATATATAATTAATTTCATTCTCGATGTTGTACCTAAGAAAGGTGATGTAATATGATTTATGATCTCATTAGTAAAAGGTATGTAGAATCTGATAAAAGAATGTGTAATTAGCTGATGGATAAATAAATCAATATAAGGTATGATGGTATAAAGGTGTTAAGGCTTATATTATAAAATTAGAGAGTATTGCATCTATACTAAGTATTTTAAGATCTCTGTCTCTAATACATGGTTACTCAATATATTTTTAATTTTCTTACTATATGTTTAGTAAATTTAAAATCATATAAGTAAAATAATTAAAAATTTTATCCTATTTGATTCAAAAGTTTTGATACTTCAAAAAAATAAATAAAGTATTGATATAATGTATCAGTCATACATAAGATCCCATTATAATAAAATAAATAGTATTATTAAATATTTATTTAAGTATAAGATATTTGTTTAATCTAATATATCTGAAATTTCTAAGTAAAATAGTATGACTGAGAGGCAAAATCATATTTTAAATGATATGCTTTGAAGTGTGATAAGTGGGTACAATTTTTTTATGTTATCTCTAGTATGAAATTCTAAGAACTGTCATCTATATTTAGATAAATTTTTGATAAAATAGTTATACAATATATCTTTTAAGTTGAAATTAGTAGGAAGTCAAATATTATTCAATTTTATATTTAAGGGTTATCCTTTAAAAGTTAATGAATACCATCAATGAATAAATTTTAGATTTAAAATTACATATTATTAATTTAGATTATCCAGATAATTATAAATAAATATATATTCTACTATCTTAATAGAGATATAAAGAATATTAAGTCAAATCATGTCATGTTAGTAGATTTTTATTTGAATGATGTTAGATGCTCCTATATTAGAAATATGATATTAAAAAAAATTATTACTCTTTTTTTTATTTAAGAAAATATTATATTTTATTTTGTTAAAGGATAGTGGAAGAGCAACATCATACGTACGGAATAATTATTATACCTTCATTACTAGTTGATGTAGCACTAGTAAATAAATCATATAATAAAAAAATAAAAAATATTATTTCTATAACAATTTGGTTTTTAAGATGCGAATGGCTGGAAGGTTTGTTTCATAAAAAGGCACAAAAATAGAATCTGATGGTATATACAGGCAAAGTTTGTATTTATTGTAAAATCATAATTCATATTATTTTGATTATGAAATATTATCCTGGATCTTATAATTATTGATTTTATCTTAAAATCACTTAAGATTTATTATAATAATAGTGCAGCAATGTTCTTTAAAGGAACGATAAAAATTTCTTTATCTCTATCTATATAGAGATAGAATATTTGATAGTAAGAGGTTTTAGTTAAAAGAAAGATATTTTATAAAGTACATTTATACAAAATTAATGTTTGTTGATAATCTAATCAAATGAATAAGATTCATAATTTTTATAAAATATGTTAAGAATATGAATATTTTAGAATCTTTTGATTTTTAAATTAGTGAGAGTTTGATGTATGATGTACTTTGATATATTTATGCATTGACTTGATAGATAAATTTATTTGTCATTGATTGCTTTATTGATGGGTTGTAATCTAATAACATATAACTAACAAATGCATATATATAAAATACATGTTGGCTGATCTCCTATCAAGGATTTGAGGTCCGTATGCTTTATAAAGCTTGTTGAAAATATGAGGATATTAAGTTCTTTTATTATGCTTGGTTAGTGGGAGTGATTTTATATTTATACTTAATTATTATAAATCTTCTTTTCATTTAATATATCTATCATGAGTATTTATATACATTATTGACATAATAGTTAATGGACTGCAATCCTATATAGTTTATATGTGCTTATAAAATAAAATACAATATAGTATATCATAATATGTCTTTGTCTTGAGAATAATAGCTATATGGGTATATCTCATTTACTATTTAGAGATCTCGATATATTTATTTGAAGATATATAAATTTCTTTTGAAGTCGTGGATTTTTTCTAGCTTGTAATAAAGTATATGGTTAAAGAGAGTTATAATTGATGGTACATTTATATAATTCTTTTATTAGATATATCTCTTGTTTATGTACCTGTTATATAAAAATTGATACCAAGTATCGAATCTCAGATATATTATGCTGTCTCATCATAGACACTATATTGAGTATATGAGACAGAATTGCTTGTTATTTTGAAGCTATTAAAATTTTTCTTACTTATTTTATATTCAAGCATATTGAAGAGAAATTAGTGGATTGATAATGAAAATAGCATATTTTTTTGGATCACTTTTGGATACTATTTTCTTGCTATACTACCATACCAAGACTCATGTTGATAGTATTTATGATGCTTGTAACTATGGATAAGTTTTGTGTCAAATATAGGATGCAATGACTCCTATGATTGGCATGATTCATACTGTTAGATCGAGTCATTTCAAAGGTGCTGTCTAGGGATATATATTTTTATGACCATGTACTATGTTCAGCCCGAGAATCATTTTGAAATAAAATATTTTGAAAATCATAATTAATATTATCTAAGTGAGAGAATGTAACAGTTTTTTCTAATTATGGGCTATCATTAATTATTATTTATTTTTTTTAATTTATTAAAATAAGTTGATTTTATGATTCGTGTTGATAGACATATATATAATCCATTGTTGTGTGTAATCCTTGTATTTGGACTTGGAGTGCTTTATGTTGGTTAGTGTGGTTGAGGCAGCACAGTGTAGGCCTAGTATAACTTGACTGGTAATGGAAGGGCTTATTAAGGTTGCTTATAAATAGGCTAGGTCCCCTTTCCACTCATAATAATGTTATCGTGAGATTTGTTCTCATCGCTTGTCTTATCAATTAGACGTTTGTTAAGAGAGGATGTTGGAGAAAATAACTTGGTTTTGATGTTCACGTAAGCATCTATAATTACAAGTTTGAAAATTAATAGTGAATGCAGGTATGCATCCATAATCTAAAATTATTATTTGTTCTGTGAAGTTTACGAATCTATTGTTTACTCAAATTCATTCTTAAAGATAATATTATTTTTAGTATTCTAGAAATTATGCAAAAGATCTCGAGATAATAAAATTTCTTACACATGCTATAATGGGGTGGTTCTCAATCATGGCCCACACCGGATGCAAGGCCTTGAACCAGGAGATAGCAAGGAGAGGAACGAAAAGGTGGGAGAGAGCAGAGAGAGAGAGAAGGGAGGGTGGGTTTTGTGGCCTTCGTTTGTTCGGGGAAGACTCGAGAGGGATTGGAGGTGAAGGGGGAGAGAGAGGGAGGAGGGAGGACGGTGTGATTCCATTTTTTTTTTTTTACCAACCAAAAAAATTGTGATTTCCTTTTTAGATCGGTGATTGACCTTTGCCCTAACCAGTGCCTCTAAGTGCATCGAAATTTAGTTAAACATGTTCAAAAAGGATGTGATATGCTTGATTCAACCAATAATATTGGCTAGGTTATGGAGACAAATCCAAATAAGTGGGAATAATCATAGTGCCATTGATTAGATGGGCTTCTGTATCATGATGCACATTGAAGAGAATTTAGACTAGTACGATGAATTTACCTTTACTTTTTTGTTATATATTTTTAAATTTTTTTTATCATATTCATTCTTATCATGATTGCTCCATTTTATTAAAAAAAAATCTCTTTTATTAATCTAAAATCATTTATATTAATAAAAAATAATAATTTATATTTCATTCACACTGATAATATATGCTTGGTAGTAAGTTTAGTAAATATTGAAAACTTATTTTTATCTAAAATAAATGTTTGTACTGTCATCACATCATTCTCATTAAAAAAAAGTATACTATACTAGATTGGATCGCATATCATAATTAATAATGAGAATGTACTAGTTTTTAGCATCGCATATTGTAACTTAATTTTTTTAATTTTTTAATATAAATATTATTTTTTTATATTATGACATCGTGCTAGATATTATAACTTTGTATTATTTTTTTATGAGATTCAATTACTTTTTATGATTTTTCTGTATCGGGTTATGATACATTTTTTAATTATTATAACTTTTTATTATTTTTAAAACATTCTGTTATTTTTGTATCTATATTATGATCTTTTCTACGTGTATTATGTAATTGGATATCATAAAAATAACATGAAATTATAATAACTAACAAAATATTATAATATAAAATAATAAATTATAAAAATAATTAAATATCCTGAGCAATAACATAAAATTTTGATAACCAAGATATCATAATTCTAGATAGATATTTCTGTTAAAAATTAAAATAAAAATTTGATCCTATAGCTTTTCTTACGCGGTTGAGTGGGGCCTCCAGGTCTCCATATTTCCGTGCCACATTTACGATTTAAAGATGTTCGGCACGTGTCATGTCAGCGTGGACCTGGTGGCAACCAGTTAAGCCATGGTCGTGTCATTCACCACATTAACCAATGTGGAGAGGAATCCGGGTTGGTGGGTACTTGACTCTGTCCAAAAGCCCTCCTCTCTCTATTTTTTTTTATTTTAAAAAACAAAAAATAGAGGCTAAACACGTTATAACTATCAAAAAATTTCAATTTATCAAAAAAATAATCGATGCAAAGCATTTATATAATTTTTTCTTGCATGAAGATGAGTACATCAATCGGTACCATTTAGATGCTAATCGGATAATGCACAAAAAAAAAATATTTTCTCGTCCAACCACTTGATACACATCTCATAAATTAATTCTGAAATTAATTGAGTTAGCCATGCATTCTTCCTCGAACTCATTCCTTCTTTTTTACCCAATTGCTTTCTAAAACGCTTCTTGATCCTATCAAAATAAAAAAATGACGATAATCCTCTATCCATTCTATATATATTTTTTTATAACAGATGATTGATCTATGATTCAGGATCAATAAAAATTTATGATTGATCTTCTTATTAATTTTTAATATTTGGTTTTTTAATCTCTTTTTAAAAAATATTTATTATATTTAATTAATTTAATATATTTATATATATATATTATATAAAAACAATGACGGGTTGAAATGAGGGTCGGCATCCTGCAAAATCAGATTCTCACCCTTTGTCTAAAGCGGTAAGTGGTGCCGGCCAAAATTCTGAGAGCAAATCCAAGCCATATTGGTAAAAAATTAAACTATCCACCAATAATTATATTACGAAACATTTGGGTCTATAATCGGTTAGAGTTGGATATCTACTGAAACTATAATCTAGCACCACTTTTCATATTAGTTTAACCTACCATGGAGAATCCAGCTTTTTCCTATTTTTTCTTTAATCCTAGAATCAAGATGGAAGGAAGTCCAGCCAACGAGGATATGGTTCGAACTCAAGCCATATATATCACGCACAAGGTGATTCACGAAGTGGACCAGATGCTATCAACAAAAGTATTTGGTTACTCATATGTCTAACTTGAAAAGTCACTCAAAGTGTTGTTTCGGGTTCTCATTGGCCTCTCTAATTTGCATCGCCAAATGCGCCTTAAAAAATCAACAGTGAAAAATTATTAACTTTTTTAGTTTCATTTTTTTGAGTCACCATAACTCCATAATAATAATCTTAGCCGCCCCAAACATGCTTAGTTTGGCCAGGACAAAAGTTGCATCTTTAAATAAAAATTAGAAAAATAGCCCAAAAATAAATTTTTTTTTAAAAATAATAAACTATAAATGGAGTCCTTGTTGACGGGTGGTAGTGAAAAAGTAGAGATATATATAATAAATCTCGTTCACTTGGCTGACACCGGTGATAGTCAGGTTAACGTACTCATTTTCGGGTGGGGAACGGTTGCGGAAAAATTATTATGCACCGTGTATCGAACATTTTCTGTCTGGATTGGGGGACGTCTTGGGTGGCCACGCCCGGGATCTAACTCCTCCCCTTTTTGTTTATAAAAAAAAAAAAAAAAGTTGCATCTTTTTTCGTACAAGTCCACGTTGAATCTCGCACTCCATCACTCATCCATCGATCCCAAAGTAACCAACGATTGATATAATGGTGGATTAAAGAAAGAAGATATAATGGTGGATTAAAGAAAGAAGAGGAAGCGCTAAGATGGTAGCTCGGTGGTAGGATTTAATGCCTGTCATACCACGGTCCGGTATTCGAGTCAGGATCCTGCGGGTGACTCGATTAAATCCCGGATTTTTTCCTGGAGCACCTGACCGGAGTGGTGGGATAGTACGTGGTGTCAGGCTGACGTACTCACCGAAGGATGAAGAGATTTCCTGGAGCACCTGACTGGAGTGGTGGGATAGTATTCTGCTCCGGTGCCTTAGAGGTGTCAGGCTGACGTACTCACCGAAAGATGGAGAGAGTACGCGAAATGTGTTTTTTTTAACGTTCGTCGTTCGACATGAACGGGACCCGAAGGGATAACTACAATCGGGATTTATCCTCCCTTTCTTTTTTCATTAAAAAAAAAAAAAAAAGAAAAGAAGTGGAACCTTTTCATGCAAAAGATAAAATTTGTTCTACTTGATGAAATTCCCTTATGCACGGATTATATATATTAAATATTATTTAAAAAATAAAAAATATATATTATTTATATTTTTGATTTTATTTGATATATCTCAAAATTATTTATAACAATATACAAGTTTTATATAAAAATAATAATAACCGACACATGATAATAAAGAAATATTATTAAAAAGATATAAATATAATAATTGAATTCGATAAATTTAAAATCGATATGGATCGATATATCAAAAGCATGCATGCATTATATAATAGTTGTAACATTCGAGATTTATAATGAATCAAGATTCTGAAAGTTTCCCGGCATTTTTTTTTTTTTTTTTTTTTTTTTGATAACGAAAAAATAAAAAAATTAGACTCGGCGTAGCTATCCCGCATGCCTCCATCCAATTCTATTTTAACACAACTATTATTACTGGCATTGGTCACAAGAAGCTTATTTGGTCAAAGTCCGGCATCAGAAAAATTAAATAAACGACAACATCCTTGCGCCACGCGGAGCCGGCCCGGAAACTCTCTAGATTTAGCACATGGTTCTCACGCCTCCTTCCTAGTTGTACCGAGGAAGGAAAGAAAGAAAAGAAATAAAAGAAAAAGGTTCTCCGTCTCCTTCCAACCCCCACCTATCCTGATGTGTATATATATATAGAGGAACCCCACGCCCTCCTCTCCTCGCCCAACGCAACCCCACCTAAAAAATCACCCTTCCCTCCTCTTCTTCATCGCCAACCCCTCTCCTAAACTAGCTCATGGGCTTCCCTCTTCCCGGTGGCTATGTGGTCGTGCCGGAACCACTGATCCTGCTGCTAAATTCCTCGACCGCATACGGTTCGCCGTCTGCTTGATCCTCTTCTACCTCGGCCTGTACCCATCCTCCCATCCTCCCACTCCATACAGAGATCCTGAATTCGACAACTCGCCGGATGTTCCGTCGCCGGTCACCTCCTTATCGATCAAGGCCCGGCTGCCGGCGGTGGAATTTGCGAGCTTCGTCGAGAGATCGGCGGGGGGATGGGAACATGGCAGGGAACCCAGGTGCGTGGTTTGCTTGGAGAATTTGGCGGCCGGGGATGAGGTTAGAGAGCTGGGCAACTGCCGGCATGCGTTCCACAAGGGATGCATCGACCGGTGGGTGGACGTCGGTCAGGTGACCTGCCCGCTGTGCAGGGCCCAGCTGCTGCCGTGCGAGGGAAC